>OY998251.1:40367453-41567453 GCA_963922045.1 Persicaria maculosa | reverse complement strand
GTCACCCTTCTATGTCCAAACAAAACTACTCTATTTTTGCTCAAATTTTTTCAAAACATGTTTATATTGTGTATAGATGATAATGGGAGCTTTTTGGGCGAAAAGCTTTCCGTGACTTTTTCGAGCCAAAAGTGACCATATCGGCGTCACCCTTCTATGCCCTATCAAAACTACTCTGTTTTCGTTCAAATTTGTCCAAAACATGTTTATATTGTGTATAGATGATAATGGGAGCTTTTTGGGCGAAAAGCTTTCCGTGACTTTTTCGAGCCAAAAGTGACCATATCGGCGTCACCCTTCTATGCCCAATCAAAACTACTCTGTTTTCGTTCAAATTTGTCCAAAACATGTTTATATTGTGTATAGATGACAATGGGAGCTTTTTGGGCGAAAAGCTTTCCGTGACTTTTTCGAGCCAAAAGTGACCATATCGGCGTCACCCTTCTATGCCCAAACAAAACTACTCTGTTTTTGCTCAAATTTTTTCAAAACATGTTTATATTGTGTATAGATGATAATGGGAGCTTTTTGGGCGAAAAGCTTTCCGTGACTTTTTCGATCCAAAAGTGACCATATCGGCGTCATCCTTCTATGCCCAAACAAAACAACTCTGTTTTTGCTCAAATTTTTTCAAAACAAGTTTATATTGTGTATAGATGATAATGGGAGCTTTTTGGGCGAAAAGCTTTCCGTGACTTTTTCGAGCCAAAAGTGACCATATCGGCGTCACCCTTCTATGCCCAATCAAAACTACTATGTTTTCGTTCAAATTTGTCCAAAACATGTTTATATTGTGTATAGATGACAATGGGAGCTTTTTGGGCGAAAAGCTTTCCGTGACTTTTTCGAGCCAAAAGTGATCATATCGGCGTCACCCTTCTATGTCCAAACAAAACTACTCTATTTTTGCTCACATTTTTTCAAAACATGTTTATATTGTGTATAGATGATAATGGGAGCTTTTTGGGCGAAAAGCTTTCCGTGACTTTTTCGAGCCAAAAGTGACCATATCGGCGTCACCCTTCTATACCCTATCAAAATTACTCTGTTTTTGCTCAAATTTGTCCAAAACATGTTTATATTGTGTATATATATGATAATGGGAGCTTTTTGGGCGAAAAGCTTTCCGTGACTTTTTCGAGCCAAAAGTGACCATATCGGCGTCAACCTTCTATGCCCAAACAAAACTACTCTGTTTTTGCTCAAATTTTTTCAAAACATGTTTATATTGTGTATAGTTGATAATGGGCGCTTTTTGAGGGAAAAGCTTTCCGTGATTTTTTCTAGCCAAAAGTGACCATATCGGCGTCACCCTTCTATGCCCTATCAAAACTACTCTGTTTTTGCTCAAATTTGTCCAAAACATGTTTATATTGTGTATTGATGATAATGGGAGCTTTTTGGGCGAAAAGCTTTCCGTGAATTTTTCGAGCCAAAAGTGACCATATCGGCGTCACTCTTCTATGTCCAAACAAAACTACTCTGTTTTTGCTCAAATTTTTTCAAAACATGTTTATATTGTGTATAGATGATAATGGGAGCTTTTTGGGCGAAAAGCTTTCCGTGACTTTTTCGAGCCAAAAGTGACCATATCGGCGTCACCCTTCTATGCTCAATCAAAACTACTCTGTTTTTGATCAAATTTGTCCAAAACATGTTTATATTGTGTATAGATGATAATGGGAGCTTTTTGGGCGAAAAGCTTTCCGTGACTTTTTAGAGCCAAAAGTGACCATATCGGCGTCACTCTTCTATGTCCAAACAAAACTACTCTGTTTTTGCTCAAATTTTTTCAAAACATGTTTATATTGTGTATAGATTATAATGGGAGTTTTTTGGGCGAAAAGCTTTCCGTGACTTTTTCGAGCCAAAAGTGACCATATCGGCGTCACCCTTCTATGCTTAATCAAAACTACTCTGTTTTTGCTCAAATTTGTCCAAAACATGTTTATATTGTGTATAGATGATAATGGGAGCTTTTTGGGCGAAAAGCTTTCCGTGACTTTTTCGAGCCAAAAGTGACCATATCGGCGTCACCCTTCTATGCCCAAACAAAACTACTCAGTTTTTGCTCAAATTTTTTCAAAACATGTTTATATTGTGTATAGATGATAATGGGAGCTTTTTGGGCGAAAAGCTTTCCGTGACTTTTTCGAGCCAAAAGTGACCATATCGGCGTCACCCTTCTATGCCCAATCAAAACTACTATGTTTTCGTTCAAATTTGTCCAAAACATGTTAATATTGTGTATAGATGACAATGGGAGCTTTTTGGGCGAAAAGCTTTCCGTGACTTTTTCGAGCCAAAAGTGACCATATCGGCGTCACCCTTTTATGCCCAATCAAAACTACTCTGTTTTTGCTCAAATTTGTCCAAAACATGTTCATATTGTTTATAGACGAAAATGGGAGCTTTTTGGGCGAAAAGCTTTCCGTGACTTTTTCGAGCCAAAAGTGACCATATCGGCGTCACCCTTCTATGCCCAAACAAAACTACTCTGTTTTTGCTCAAATTTTTTCAAAACATGTTTATATTGTGTATAGTTGATAATGGGAGCTTTTTAGGGGAAAAGCTTTCCGTGATTTTTTCTGGCCAAAAGTGACCATATCGGCGTCACCCTTCTATGACCTATCAAAACTACTCTGTTTTTGCTCAAATTTGTCCAAAACATGTTTATATTGTGTATAGATGATAATGGGAGCTTTTTGGGCGAAAAGCTTTCCGTGACTTTTTCGAGCCAAAAGTGACCATATCGGCGTCACCCTTCTATGTCCAAACAAAACTACTCTATTTTTGCTCAAATTTTTTCAAAACATGTTTATATTGTGTATATATATGATAATGGGAGCTTTTTGGGCGAAAAGCTTTCCGTGACTTTTTCGAGCCAAAAGTGACCATATCGGCGTCACCCTTCTATGCCCAAACAAAACTACTCTGTTTTTGCTCAAATTTTTTCAAAACATGTTTATATTGTGTATAGTTGACAATGGGCGCTTTTTGAGGGAAAAGCTTTCCGTGATTTTTTCGAGCCAAAAGTGACCATATCGGCGTCACCCTTCTATGCACTATCAAAACTACTCTGTTTTTGCTCAAATTTGTCCAAAACATGTTTATATTGTGTATTGATGATAATGGGAGCTTTTTGGGCGAAAAGCTTTCCGTGAATTTTTCGAGCCAAAAGTGACCATATCGGCGTCACTCTTCTATGTCCAAACAAAACTACTCTGTTTTTGCTCAAATTTTTTCAAAACATGTTTATATTGTGTATAGATGATAATGGGAGTTTTTTGGGCGAAAAGCTTTCCGTGACTTTTTCGAGCCAAAAGTGACCATATCGGCGTCACCCTTCTATGCTCAATCAAAACTACTCTGTTTTTGCTCAAATTTGTCCAAAACATGTTTATATTGTGTATAGATGATAATGGGAGCTTTTTGGGCGAAAAGCTTTCCGTGACTTTTTCGAGCCAAAAGTGACCATATCGGCGTCACCCTTCTATGCCCAAACAAAACTACTCTGTTTTTGCTCAAATTTTTTCAAAACATGTTTATATTGTGTATAGATGATAATGGGAGCTTTTTGGGCGAAAAGCTTTCCGTGACTTTTTCGAGCCAAAAGTGACCATATCGGCGTCACCCTTCTATGCCCAATCAAAACTACTATGTTTTCGTTCAAATTTGTCCAAAACATGTTTATATTGTGTATAGATGACAATGGGAGCTTTTTGGGCGAAAAGCTTTCCGTGACTTTTTCGAGCCAAAAGTGACCATATCGGCGTCACCCTTTTATGCCCAATCAAAACTACTCTGTTTTTGCTCAAATTTGTCCAAAACATGTTCATATTGTTTATAGACGAAAATGGGAGCTTTTTGGGCGAAAAGCTTTCCGTGACTTTTTCGAGCCAAAAGTGACCATATCGGCGTCACCCTTCTATGCCCAAACAAAACTACTCTGTTTTTGCTCAAATTTTTTCAAAACATGTTTATATTGTGTATAGTTGATAATGGGAGCTTTTTAGGGGAAAAGCTTTCCGTGATTTTTTCTGGCCAAAAGTGACCATATCGGGGTCACCCTTCTATGCCCTATCAAAACTACTATGTTTTTGCTCAAATTTGTCCAAAACATGTTTATATTGTGTATAGATGATAATGGGAGCTTTTTGGGCGAAAAGCTTTCTGTGACTTTTTCGAGCCAAAAGTGACCATATCGGCGTCACCCTTCTATGTCCAAACAAAACTACTCTATTTTTGCTCAAATTTTTTCAAAACATGTTTATATTGTGTATAGATGATAATGGGAGCTTTTTGGGCGAAAAGCTTTCCGTGACTTTTTCGAGCCAAAAGTGACCATATCGGCGTCATCCTTCTATACCCTATCAAAACTACTCTGTTTTTGCTCAAATTTATCCAAAACATGTTTATATTGTGTATATATGATAATGGGAGCTTTTTGGGCGAAAAGCTTTCCGTGATTTTTTCTGGCCAAAAGTGAACATATCGACGTCACCCTTCTATGTCCTATCAAAACTACTCTGTTTTTGCTCAAATTTGTCCAAAACATGTTTATATTGTGTATAGATGATAATGGGAGCTTTTTGGGCGAAAAGCTTTCCGTGACTTTTTCGAGCCAAAAGTGACCATATCGGCGTCACCCTTCTATGTCCAAACAAAACTACTCTGTTTTTGCTCAAATTTTTTCAAAACATGTTTATATTGTGTATAGTTGATAATGGGAGCTTTTTGAGGGAAAAGCTTTCCGTGATTTTTTCGAGCCAAAAGTGACCATATCGGCGTCACCCTTCTATGCCCTATCAAAACTACTCTGTTTTTGCTCAAATTTGTCCAAAACATGTTTATATTGTGTATAGATGATAATGGGAGCTTTTTGGGCGAAAAGCTTTCCGTGAATTTTTCGAGGCAAAAGTGACCATATCGGCGTCACTCTTCTATGTCCAAACAAAACTACTCTGTTTTTGCTCAAATTTTTTCAAAACATGTTTATATTGTGTATTGATGATAATGGGAGCTTTTTGGGCGAAAAGCTTTCCGTGACTTTTTCGAGCCAAAATTGACCATATCGGCGTCACACTTCTATGCTCAATCAAAACTACTCTGTTTTTGCTCAAATTTGTCCAAAACATGTTTATATTGTGTATAGATGATAATGGGAGCTTTTTGGGCGAAAAGCTTACCGTGACTTTTTAGAGGCAAAAGTGACCATATCGGCGTCACCCTTCTATGCTCAAACAAAACTACTCTGTTTTTGCTCAAATTTTTTCAAAACATGTTTATATTGTGTATAGATGATAATGAGAGTTTTTTGGGCGAAAAGCTTTCCGTGACTTTTTCGAGCCAAAAGTGACCATATCGGCGTCACCCTTCTATGCTCAATCAAAACTACTCTGTTTTTGCTCAAATTTGTCCAAAACATGTTTATATTGTGTATAGATGATAATGGGAGCTTTTTGGGCGAAAAGCTTTCCGTGACTTTTTCGAGCCAAAAGTGACCATATCGGCGTCACCCTTCTATGCCCAAACAAAACTACTCTGTTTTTGCTCAAATTTTTTCAAAACATGTTTATATTGTGTATAGATGAAAATGGGAGCTTTTTGGGCGAAAAGCTTTCCGTGACTTTTTCGATCCAAAAGTGACCATATCGGCGTCATCCTTCTATGCCCAAACAAAACAACTCTGTTTTTGCTCAAATTTTTTCAAAACAAGTTTATATTGTGTATAGATGATAATGGGAGCTTTTTGGGCGAAAAGCTTTCCGTGACTTTTTCGAGCCAAAAGTGACCATATCGGCGTCACCCTTCTATGCCCAATCAAAACTACTATGTTTTCGTTCAAATTTGTCCAAAACATGTTTATATTGTGTATAGATGACAATGGGAGCTTTTTGGGCGAAAAGCTTTCCGTGACTTTTTCGAGCCAAAAGTGACCATATCGGCGTCACCCTTCTATGCCCAATCAAAACTACTATGTTTTCGTTCAAATTTGTCCAAAACATGTTTATATTGTGTATAGATGACAATGGGAGCTTTTTGGGCGAAAAGCTTTCCGTGACTTTTTCGAGCCAAAAGTGACCATATCGGCGTCACCCTTCTATGCTCAATCAAAACTACTCTGTTTTTGCTCAAATTTGTCCAAAACATGTTTATATTGTGTATGGATGATAATGGGAGCTTTTTGGGCGAAAAGCTTTCCGTGACTTTTTCGAGCCAAAAGTGACCATATCGGCGTCACCCTTCTATGCCCAAACAAAACTACTCTGTTTTTGCTCAAATTTTTTCAAAACATGTTTATATTGTGTATAGATGATAATGGGAGCTTTTTGGGCGAAAAGATTTCCGTGACTTTTTCGAGCCAAAAGTGACCATATCGGCGTCACCCTTTTATGCCCAATCAAAACTACTCTGTTTTTGCTCAAATTTGTCCAAAACATGTTCATATTGTGTATAGATGATAATGGGAGCTTTTTGGGCGAAAAGCTTTCCGTGACTTTTTCGAGCCAAAAGTGACCATATCGGCGTCACCCTTCTATGCTCAATCAAAACTACTCTGTTTTTGCTCAAATTTGTCCAAAACATGTTTATATTGTGTATAGATGATAATGGGAGCTTTTTGGGCAAAAAGCTTTCCGTGACTTTTTCGAGCCAAAAGTGACAATATCGGCGTCACCCCTCTATGCTCAATCAAAACTACTCTGTTTTCGTTCAAATTTTTCCAAAACATGTTTATATTGTGTATAGATGATAATGGGAGCTTTTTGGGCGAAAAGCTTTCCGTGACTTTTTCGAGCCAAAAGTGACCATATCGGCGTCACCCTTCTATGTCCAAACAAAACTACTCTATTTTTGCTCAAATTTTTTCAAAACATGTTTATATTGTGTATAGATGATAATGGGAGCTTTTTGGGCGAAAAGCTTTCCGTGACTTTTTCGAGCCAAAAGTGACCATATCGGCGTCACCCTTCTATGCCCTATCAAAACTACTCTGTTTTCGTTCAAATTTGTCCAAAACATGTTTATATTGTGTATAGATGATAATGGGAGCTTTTTGGGCGAAAAGCTTTCCGTGACTTTTTCGAGCCAAAAGTGACCATATCGGCGTCACCCTTCTATGCCCAATCAAAACTACTCTGTTTTCGTTCAAATTTGTCCAAAACATGTTTATATTGTGTATAGATGACAATGGGAGCTTTTTGGGCGAAAAGCTTTCCGTGACTTTTTCGAGCCAAAAGTGACCATATCGGCGTCACCCTTCTATGCCCAAACAAAACTACTCTGTTTTTGCTCAAATTTTTTCAAAACATGTTTATATTGTGTATAGATGATAATGGGAGCTTTTTGGGCGAAAAGCTTTCCGTGACTTTTTCGATCCAAAAGTGACCATATCGGCGTCATCCTTCTATGCCCAAACAAAACAACTCTGTTTTTGCTCAAATTTTTTCAAAACATGTTTATATTGTGTATAGATGATAATGGGAGCTTTTTGGGCGAAAAGCTTTCCGTGACTTTTTCGAGCCAAAAGTGACCATATCGGCGTCACCCTTCTATGCCAAATCAAAACTACTATGTTTTCGTTCAAATTTGTCCAAAACATGTTTATATTCTGTATAGATGACAATGGGAGCTTTTTGGGCGAAAAGCTTTCCGTGACTTTTTCGAGCCAAAAGTGACCATATCGGCGTCACCCTTCTATGCCCAATCAAAACTACTATGTTTTCGTTCAAATTTGTCCAAAACATGTTTATATTGTGTATAGATGACAATGGGAGCTTTTTGGGCGAAAAGCTTTCCGTGACTTTTTCGAGCCAAAAGTGACCATATCGGCGTCACCCTTCTATGCTCAATCAAAACTACTCTGTTTTTGCTCAAATTTGTCCAAAACATGTTTATATTGTGTATAGATGATAATGGGAGCTTTTTGGGCGAAAAGCTTTCCGTGACTTTTTCGAGCCAAAAGTGACCATATCGGCGTCACCCTTCTATGCCCAAACAAAACTACTCTGTTTTTGCTCAAATTTTTTCAAAACATGTTTATATTGTGTATAGATGATAATGGGAGCTTTTTGGGCGAAAAGATTTCCGTGACTTTTTCGAGCCAAAAGTGACCATATCGGCGTCACCCTTTTATGCCCAATCAAAACTACTCTGTTTTTGCTCAAATTTGTCCAAAACATGTTCATATTGTGTATAGATGATAATGGGAGCTTTTTGGGCGAAAAGCTTTCCGTGACTTTTTCGAGCCAAAAGTGACCATATCGGCGTCACCCTTCTATGCCCAATCAAAACTACTCTGTTTTCGTTCAAATTTGTCCAAAACATGTTTATATTGTGTATAGATGACAATGGGAGCTTTTTGGGCGAAAAGCTTTCCGTGACTTTTTCGAGCCAAAAGTGACCATATCGGCGTCACCCTTCTATGCCCAAACAAAACTACTCTGTTTTTGCTCAAATTTGTCCAAAACATGTTTATATTGTGTATAGATGATAATGGGAGCTTTTTGGGCGAAAAGCTTTCCGTGACTTTTTCGAGCCAAAAGTGACCATATCGGCGTCACCCTTCTATGCCCAAACAAAACTACTCTGTTTTTGCTCAAATTTTTTCAAAACATGTTTATATTGTGTATAGATGAAAATGGGAGCTTTTTGGGCGAAAAGCTTTCCGTGACTTTTTCGATCCAAAAGTGACCATATCGGCGTCATCCTTCTATGCCCAAACAAAACAACTCTGTTTTTGCTCAAATTTTTTCAAAACAAGTTTATATTGTGTATAGATGATAATGGGAGCTTTTTGGGCGAAAAGCTTTCCGTGACTTTTTCGAGCCAAAAGTGACCATATCGGCGTCACCCTTCTATGCCCAATCAAAACTACTATGTTTTCGTTCAAATTTGTCCAAAACATGTTTATATTGTGTATAGATGACAATGGGAGCTTTTTGGGCGAAAAGCTTTCCGTGACTTTTTCGAGCCAAAAGTGACCATATCGGCGTCACCCTTCTATGCCCAATCAAAACTACTATGTTTTCGTTCAAATTTGTCCAAAACATGTTTATATTGTGTATAGATGACAATGGGAGCTTTTTGGGCGAAAAGCTTTCCGTGACTTTTTCGAGCCAAAAGTGACCATATCGGCGTCACCCTTCTATGCTCAATCAAAACTACTCTGTTTTTGCTCAAATTTGTCCAAAACATGTTTATATTGTGTATGGATGATAATGGGAGCTTTTTGGGCGAAAAGCTTTCCGTGACTTTTTCGAGCCAAAAGTGACCATATCGGCGTCACCCTTCTATGCCCAAACAAAACTACTCTGTTTTTGCTCAAATTTTTTCAAAACATGTTTATATTGTGTATAGATGATAATGGGAGCTTTTTGGGCGAAAAGATTTCCGTGACTTTTTCGAGCCAAAAGTGACCATATCGGCGTCACCCTTTTATGCCCAATCAAAACTACTCTGTTTTTGCTCAAATTTGTCCAAAACATTTTCATATTGTGTATAGATGATAATGGGAGCTTTTTGGGCGAAAAGCTTTCCGTGACTTTTTCGAGCCAAAAGTGACCATATCGGCGTCACCCTTCTATGCTCAATCAAAACTACTCTGTTTTTGCTCAAATTTGTCCAAAACATGTTTATATTGTGTATAGATGATAATGGGAGCTTTTTGGGCAAAAAGCTTTCCGTGACTTTTTCGAGCCAAAAGTGACAATATCGGCGTCACCCCTCTATGCTCAATCAAAACTACTCTGTTTTCGTTCAAATTTTTCCAAAACATGTTTATATTGTGTATAGATGATAATGGGAGCTTTTTGGGCGAAAAGCTTTCCGTGACTTTTTCGAGCCAAAAGTGACCATATCGGCGTCACCCTTCTATGTCCAAACAAAACTACTCTATTTTTGCTCAAATTTTTTCAAAACATGTTTATATTGTGTATAGATGATAATGGGAGCTTTTTGGGCGAAAAGCTTTCCGTGACTTTTTCGAGCCAAAAGTGACCATATCGGCGTCACCCTTCTATGCCCTATCAAAACTACTCTGTTTTCGTTCAAATTTGTCCAAAACATGTTTATATTGTGTATAGATGATAATGGGAGCTTTTTGGGCGAAAAGCTTTCCGTGACTTTTTCGAGCCAAAAGTGACCATATCGGCGTCACCCTTCTATGCCCAATCAAAACTACTCTGTTTTCGTTCAAATTTGTCCAAAACATGTTTATATTGTGTATAGATGACAATGGGAGCTTTTTGGGCGAAAAGCTTTCCGTGACTTTTTCGAGCCAAAAGTGACCATATCGGCGTCACCCTTCTATGCCCAAACAAAACTACTCTGTTTTTGCTCAAATTTTTTCAAAACATGTTTATATTGTGTATAGATGATAATGGGAGCTTTTTGGGCGAAAAGCTTTCCGTGACTTTTTCGATCCAAAAGTGACCATATCGGCGTCATCCTTCTATGCCCAAACAAAACAACTCTGTTTTTGCTCAAATTTTTTCAAAACAAGTTTATATTGTGTATAGATGATAATGGGAGCTTTTTGGGCGAAAAGCTTTCCGTGACTTTTTCGAGCCAAAAGTGACCATATCGGCGTCACCCTTCTATGCCCAATCAAAACTACTATGTTTTCGTTCAAATTTGTCCAAAACATGTTTATATTCTGTATAGATGACAATGGGAGCTTTTTGGGCGAAAAGCTTTCCGTGACTTTTTCGAGCCAAAAGTGACCATATCGGCGTCACCCTTCTATGCCCAATCAAAACTACTATGTTTTCGTTCAAATTTGTCCAAAACATGTTTATATTGTGTATAGATGACAATGGGAGCTTTTTGGGCGAAAAGCTTTCCGTGACTTTTTCGAGCCAAAAGTGACCATATCGGCGTCACCCTTCTATGCTCAATCAAAACTACTCTGTTTTTGCTCAAATTTGTCCAAAACATGTTTATATTGTGTATAGATGATAATGGGAGCTTTTTGGGCGAAAAGCTTTCCGTGACTTTTTCGAGCCAAAAGTGACCATATCGGCGTCACCCTTCTATGCCCAAACAAAACTACTCTGTTTTTGCTCAAATTTTTTCAAAACATGTTTATATTGTGTATAGATGATAATGGGAGCTTTTTGGGCGAAAAGATTTCCGTGACTTTTTCGAGCCAAAAGTGACCATATCGGCGTCACCCTTTTATGCCCAATCAAAACTACTCTGTTTTTGCTCAAATTTGTCCAAAACATGTTCATATTGTGTATAGATGATAATGGGAGCTTTTTGGGCGAAAAGCTTTCCGTGACTTTTTCGAGCCAAAAGTGACCATATCGGCGTCACCCTTCTATGCTCAATCAAAACTACTCTGTTTTTGCTCAAATTTGTCCAAAACATGTTTATATTGTGTATAGATGATAATGGGAGCTTTTTGGGCAAAAAGCTTTCCGTGACTTTTTCGAGCCAAAAGTGACAATATCGGCGTCACCCCTCTATGCTCAATCAAAACTACTCTGTTTTCGTTCAAATTTTTCCAAAACATGTTTATATTGTGTATAGATGATAATGGGAGCTTTTTGGGCGAAAAGCTTTCCGTGACTTTTTCGAGCCAAAAGTGACCATATCGGCGTCACCCTTCTATGTCCAAACAAAACTACTCTATTTTTGCTCAAATTTTTTCAAAACATGTTTATATTGTGTATAGATGATAATGGGAGCTTTTTGGGCGAAAAGCTTTCCGTGACTTTTTCGAGCCAAAAGTGACCATATCGGCGTCACCCTTCTATGCCCTATCAAAACTACTCTGTTTTCGTTCAAATTTGTCCAAAACATGTTTATATTGTGTATAGATGATAATGGGAGCTTTTTGGGCGAAAAGCTTTCCGTGACTTTTTCGAGCCAAAAGTGACCATATCGGCGTCACCCTTCTATGCCCAATCAAAACTACTCTGTTTTCGTTCAAATTTGTCCAAAACATGTTTATATTGTGTATAGATGACAATGGGAGCTTTTTGGGCGAAAAGCTTTCCGTGACTTTTTCGAGCCAAAAGTGACCATATCGGCGTCACCCTTTTATGCCCAATCAAAACTACTCTGTTTTTGCTCAAATTTGTCCAAAACATGTTCATATTGTTTATAGACGAAAATGGGAGCTTTTTGGGCGAAAAGCTTTCCGTGACTTTTTCGAGCCAAAAGTGACCATATCGGCGTCACACTTCTATGCCCAAACAAAACTACTCTGTTTTTGCTCAAATTTTTTCAAAACATGCTTATATTGTGTATAGATGATAATGGGAGCTTTTTGGGCGAAAAGCTTTCCGTGACTTTTTCGAGCCAAAAGTGACCATATCGGCGTCACCCTTCTATGTCCAAACAAAACTACTCTGTTTTTGCTCAAATTTTTTCAAAACATGTTTATATTGTGTATAGTTGATAATGGGAGCTTTTTGAGGGAAAAGCTTTCCGTGATTTTTTCGAGCCAAAAGTGACCATATCGGCGTCACCCTTCTATGCCCTATCAAAACTACTCTGTTTTTGTTCAAATTTGTCCAAAACATGTTTATATTGTGTATAGATGATAATGGGAGCTTTTTGGGCGAAAAGCTTTCCGTGAATTTTTCGAGCCAAAAGTGACCATATCGGCGTCACTCTTCTATGTCCAAACAAAACTACTCTGTTTTTGCTCAAATTTTTTAAAAACATGTTTATATTGTGTATTGATGATAATGGGAGCTTTTTGGGCGAAAAGCTTTCCGTGACTTTTTCGAGCCAAAATTGACCATATCGGCGTCACACTTCTATGCTCAATCAAAACTACTCTGTTTTTGCTCAAATTTGTCCAAAACATGTTTATATTGTGTATAGATGATAATGGGAGCTTTTTGGGCGAAAAGCTTACCGTGACTTTTTAGAGCCAAAAGTGACCATATCGGCGTCACTCTTCTATGTCCAAACAAAACTACTCTGTTTTTGCTCAAATTTTTTCAAAACATGTTTATATTGTGTATAGATGATAATGAGAGTTTTTTGGGCGAAAAGCTTTCCGTGACTTTTTCGAGCCAAAAGTGACCATATCGGCGTCACCCTTCTATGCCCTATCAAAACTACTCTGTTTTTGCTCAAATTTGTCCAAAACATGTTTATATTGTGTATAGATGATAATGGGAGCTTTTTGGGCGAAAAGCTTTCCGTGAATTTTTCGAGCCAAAAGTGACCATATCGGCGTCACTCTTCTATGTCCAAACAAAACTACTCTGTTTTTGCTCAAATTTTTTCAAAACATGTTTATATTGTGTATTGATGATAATGGGAGCTTTTTGGGCGAAAAGCTTTCCGTGACTTTTTCGAGCCAAAAGTGACCATATCGGCGTCACCCTTCTATGCCCAATCAAAACTACTATGTTTTCGTTCAAATTTCTCCAAAACATGTTTATATTGTGTATAGATGACAATGGGAGCTTTTTGGGCGAAAAGCTTTCCGTGACTTTTTCGAGCCAAAAGTGACCATATCGGCGTCACCCTTCTATGCTCAATCAAAACTACTCTGTTTTTGCTCAAATTTGTCCAAAACATGTTTATATTGTGTATAGATGATAATGGGAGCTTTTTGGGCGAAAAGCTTTCCGTGACTTTTTCGAGCCAAAAGTGACCATATCGGCGTCACCCTTCTATGCCCTATCAAAACTACTCTGTTTTCGTTCAAATTTGTCCAAAACATGTTTATATTGTGTATAGATGACAATGGGAGCTTTTTGGGCGAAAAGCTTTCCGTGACTTTTTCGAGCCAAAAGTGACCATATCGGCGTCACCCTTTTATGCCCAATCAAAACTACTCTGTTTTTGCTCAAATTTGTCCAAAACATGTTCATATTGTTTATAGACGAAAATGGGAGCTTTTTGGGCGAAAAGCTTTCCGTGACTTTTTCGAGCCAAAAGTGACCATATCGGCGTCACCCTTCTATGCTCAATCAAAACTACTCTGTTTTTGCTCAAATTTGTCCAAAACATTTTTATATTGTGTATAGATGATAATGGGAGCTTTTTGGGCAAAAAGCTTTCCGTGACTTTTTCGAGCCAAAAGTGACAATATCGGCGTCACCCCTTTATGCTCAATCAAAACTACTCTGTTTTCGTTCAAATTTATCCAAAACATGTTTATATTGTGTATAGATGATAATGGGAGCTTTTTGGGCGAAAAGCTTTCCGTGACTTTTTCGAGCCAAAAGTGACCATATCGGCGTCACCCTTCTATGTCCAAACAAAACTACTCTATTTTTGCTCAAATTTTTTCAAAACATGTTTATATTGTGTATAGATGATAATGGGAGCTTTTTGGGCGAAAAGCTTTCCGTGACTTTTTCGAGCCAAAAGTGACCATATCGGCGTCACCCTTCTATGCCCAAACAAAACTACTCTGTTTTTGCTCAAATTTTTTCAAAACATGTTTATATTGTGTATAGTTGATAATGGGAGCTTTTTGGGGAAAAAGCTTTCCGTGACTTTTTCGAGCCAAAAGTGACCATATCGGCGTCACCCTTCTATGCTCAATCAAAACTACTCTGTTTTTGCTCAAATTTGTCCAAAACATGTTTATATTGTGTATAGATGATAATGGGAGCTTTTTGGGCGAAAAGCTTTCCGTGACTTTTTCGAGCCAAAAGTGACCATATCGGCGTCACCCTTCTATGCCCTATCAAAACTACTCTGTTTTCGTTCAAATTTGTCCAAAACATGTTTATATTGTGTATAGATGATAATGGGAGCTTTTTGGGCGAAAAGCTTTCCGTGACTTTTTCGAGCCAAAAGTGACCATATCGGCGTCACCCTTCTATGCCCAATCAAAACTACTCTGTTTTCGTTCAAATTTAGCCAAAACATGTTTATATTGTGTATAGATGACAATGGGAGCTTTTTGGGCGAAAAGCTTTCCGTGACTTTTTCGAGCCAAAAGTGACCATATCGGCGTCACCCTTCTATGCCCTATCAAAACTACTCTGTTTTCGTTCAAATTTGTCCAAAACATGTTTATATTGTGTATAGATGATAATGGGAGCTTTTTGGGCGAAAAGCTTTCCGTGACTTTTTCGAGCCAAAAGTGACCATATCGGCGTCACCCTTCTATGCCCAATCAAAACTACTCTGTTTTCGTTCAAATTTGTCCAAAACATGTTTATATTGTGTATAGATGACAATGGGAGCTTTTTGGGCGAAAAGCTTTCCGTGACTTTTTCGAGCCAAAAGTGACCATATCGGCGTCACCCTTCTATGCCCAATCAAAACTACTCTGTTTTTGCTCAAATTTGTCCAAAACATGTTCATATTGTTTATAGACGAAAATGGGAGCTTTTTGGGCGAAAAGCTTTCCGTGACTTTTTCGAGCCAAAAGTGACCATATCGGCGTCACCCTTCTATGCCCAAACAAAACTACTCTGTTTTTGCTCAAATTTTTTCAAAACATGTTTATATTGTGTATAGATGATAATGGGAGCTTTTTGGGCGAAAAGCTTTCCGTGACTTTTTCGAGCCAAAAGTGACCATATCGGCGTCACCCTTCTATGCCCAAACAAAACTACTCTGTTTTTGCTCAAATTTTTTCAAAACATGTTTATATTGTGTATAGTTGATAATGGGAGCTTTTGGGGGGAAAAGCTTTCCGTGATTTTTTCTGGCCAAAAGTGACCATATCGGCGTCACCCTTTTATGCCCAAACAAAACTACTCTGTTTTTGCTCAAATTTTTTCAAAATATGTTTATATTGTGTATAGATGATAATGGGAGCTTTTTGGGCGAAAAGCTTTCCGTGACTTTTTCGAGCCAAAAGTGATCATATCGGCGTCACCCTTCTATGTCCAAACAAAACTACTCTATTTTTGCTCAAATTTTTTCAAAAAATGTTTATATTGTGTATAGATGATAATGGGAGCTTTTTGGGCGAAAAGCTTTCCGTGACTTTTTCGAGCCAAAAGTGACCATATCGGCGTCACCCTTCTATGCCCAAACAAAACTACTCTGTTTTTGCTCAAATTTTTTCAAAATATGTTTATATTGTGTATAGATGATAATGGGAGCTTTTTGGGCGAAAAGCTTTCCGTGACTTTTTCGAGCCAAAAGTGACCATATCGGCGTCACCCTTCTATACCCAAACAAAACTACTCTGTTTTTGCTCAAATTTTTTCAAAACATGTTTATATTGTGTATAGATGATAATGGGAGCTTTTTGGGCGAAAAGCTTTCCGTGACTTTTTGGAGCCAAAAGTGACCATATCGGCGTCACCCTTCTATGCCCAATCAAAACTACTATGTTTTCGTTCATATTTGTCCAAAACATGTTTATATTGTGTATAGATGACAATGGGAGCTTTTTGGGCGAAAAGCTTTCCGTGACTTTTTCGAGCCAAAAGTGACCATATCGGCGTCACCCTTCTATGCTCAATCAAAACTACTCTGTTTTTGCTCAAATTTGTCCAAAACATGTTTATATTGTGTATAGATGATAATGGGAGCTTTTTGGGCGAAAAGCTTTCCGTGACTTTTTCGAGCCAAAAGTGACCATATCGGCGTCACCCTTCTATGCCCAAACAAAACTACTCTGTTTTTGCTCAAATTTTTTCAAAACATGTTTATATTGTGTATAGATGATAATGGGAGCTTTTTGGGCGAAAAGCTTTCCGTGACTTTTTCGAGCCAAAAGTGACCATATCGGCGTCACCCTTTTATGCCCAATCAAAACTACTCTGTTTTTGCTCAAATTTGTCCAAAACATGTTCATATTGTTTATAGACGAAAATGGGAGCTTTTTTGGCGAAAAGCTTTCCGTGACTTTTTCGAGCCAAAAGTGACCATATCGGCGTCACCCTTCTATGCCCAATCAAAACTACTCTGTTTTCGTTCAAATTTGTCCAAAACATGTTTATATTGTGTATAGATGACAATGGGAGCTTTTTGGGCGAAAAGCTTTCCGTGACTTTTTCGAGCCAAAAGTGACCATATCGGCGTCACCCTTCTATGCCCAAACAAAACTACTCTGTTTTTGCTCAAATTTGTCCAAAACATGTTCATATTGTTTATAGACGAAAATGGGAGCTTTTTTGGCGAAAAGCTTTCCGTGACTTTTTCGAGCCAAAAGTGACCATATCGGCGTCACCCTTCTATGCCCTATCAAAACTTCTCTGTTTTCGTTCAAATTTGTCCAAAACATGTTTATATTGTGTATAGATGATAATGGGAGCTTTTTGGGCGAAAAGCTTTCCGTGACTTTTTCGAGCCAAAAGTGACCATATCGGCGTCACCCTTCTATGCCCAATCAAAACTACTCTGTTTTCGTTCAAATTTGTCCAAAACATGTTTATATTGTGTATAGATGACAATGGGAGCTTTTTGGGCGAAAAGCTTTCCGTGACTTTTTCGAGCCAAAAGTGACCATATCGGTGTCACCCTTTTATGCCCAATCAAAACTACTCTGTTTTTGCTCAAATTTGTCCAAAACATGTTCATATTGTTTATAGACGAAAATGGGAGCTTTTTGGGCGAAAAGCTTTCCGTGACTTTTTCGAGCCAAAAGTGACCATATCGGCGTCACCCTTCTATGCTCAATCAAAACTACTCTGTTTTTGCTCAAATTTGTCCAAAACATGTTTATATTGTGTATAG
Source organism: Persicaria maculosa (assembly GCA_963922045.1). NCBI lineage: Eukaryota > Viridiplantae > Streptophyta > Magnoliopsida > Caryophyllales > Polygonaceae > Persicaria > Persicaria maculosa. The sequence continues at coordinate 41,549,828 of OY998251.1, read as the reverse complement.
ATGATAATGGGAGCTTTTTGGGCAAAAAGCTTTCCGTGACTTTTTCGAGCCAAAAGTGACAATATCGGCGTCACCCCTCTATGCTCAATCAAAACTACTCTGTTTTCGTTCAAATTTATCCAAAACATGTTTATATTGTGTATAGATGATAATGGGAGCTTTTTGGGCGAAAAGCTTTCCGTGACTTTTTCGAGCCAAAAGTGACCATATCGGCGTCACCCTTCTATGTCCAAACAAAACTACTCTATTTTTGCTCAAATTTTTTCAAAACATGTTTATATTGTGTATAGATGATAATGGGAGCTTTTTGGGCGAAAAGCTTTCCGTGACTTTTTCGAGCCAAAAGTGACCATATCGGCGTCACCCTTCTATGCCCTATCAAAACTACTCTGTTTTCGTTCAAATTTGTCCAAAACATGTTTATATTGTGTATAGATGATAATGGGAGCTTTTTGGGCGAAAAGCTTTCCGTGACTTTTTCGAGCCAAAAGTGACCATATCGGCGTCACCCTTCTATGCCCAATCAAAACTACTCTGTTTTCGTTCAAATTTGTCCAAAACATGTTTATATTGTGTATAGATGACAATGGGAGCTTTTTGGGCGAAAAGCTTTCCGTGACTTTTTCGAGCCAAAAGTGACCATATCGGCGTCACCCTTTTATGCCCAATCAAAACTACTCTGTTTTTGCTCAAATTTGTCCAAAACATGTTCATATTGTTTATAGACGAAAATGGGAGCTTTTTTGGCGAAAAGCTTTCCGTGACTTTTTCGAGCCAAAAGTGACCATATCGGCGTCACCCTTCTATGCCCAATCAAAACTACTATGTTTTCGTTCAAATTTGTCCAAAACATGTTTATATTGTGTATAGATGACAATGGGAGCTTTTTGGGCGAAAAGCTTTCCGTGACTTTTTCGAGCCAAAAGTGACCATATCGGCGTCACCCTTCTATGCCCAATCAAAACTACTATGTTTTCGTTCAAATTTCTCCAAAACATGTTTATATTGTGTATAGATGACAATGGGAGCTTTTTGGGCGAAAAGCTTTCCGTGACTTTTTCGAGCCAAAAGTGACCATATCGGCGTCACCCTTCTATGCTCAATCAAAACTACTCTGTTTTTGCTCAAATTTGTCCAAAACATGTTTATATTGTGTATAGATGATAATGGGAGCTTTTTGGGCGAAAAGCTTTCCGTGACTTTTTCGAGCCAAAAGTGACCATATCGGCGTCACCCTTCTATGCCCTATCAAAACTACTCTGTTTTCGTTCAAATTTGTCCAAAACATGTTTATATTGTGTATAGATGATAATGGGAGCTTTTTGGGCGAAAAGCTTTCCGTGACTTTTTCGAGCCAAAAGTGACCATATCGGCGTCACCCTTCTATGCCCAATCAAAACTACTCTGTTTTCGTTCAAATTTGTCCAAAACATGTTTATATTGTGTATAGATGACAATGGGAGCTTTTTGGGCGAAAAGCTTTCCGTGACTTTTTCGAGCCAAAAGTGACCATATCGGCGTCACCCTTTTATGCCCAATCAAAACTACTCTGTTTTTGCTCAAATTTGTCCAAAACATGTTCATATTGTTTATAGACGAAAATGGGAGCTTTTTTGGCGAAAAGCTTTCCGTGACTTTTTCGAGCCAAAAGTGACCATATCGGCGTCACCCTTCTATGCCCAATCAAAACTACTATGTTTTCGTTCAAATTTGTCCAAAACATGTTTATATTGTGTATAGATGACAATGGGAGCTTTTTGGGCGAAAAGCTTTCCGTGACTTTTTCGAGCCAAAAGTGACCATATCGGCGTCACCCTTCTATGCCCAATCAAAACTACTATGTTTTCGTTCAAATTTCTCCAAAACATGTTTATATTGTGTATAGATGACAATGGGAGCTTTTTGGGCGAAAAGCTTTCCGTGACTTTTTCGAGCCAAAAGTGACCATATCGGCGTCACCCTTCTATGCTCAATCAAAACTACTCTGTTTTTGCTCAAATTTGTCCAAAACATGTTTATATTGTGTATAGATGATAATGGGAGCTTTTTGGGCGAAAAGCTTTCCGTGACTTTTTCGAGCCAAAAGTGACCATATCGGCGTCACCCTTCTATGCCCTATCAAAACTACTCTGTTTTCGGTCAAATTTGTCCAAAACATGTTTATATTGTGTATAGATGATAATGGGAGCTTTTTGGGCGAAAAGCTTTCCGTGACTTTTTCGAGCCAAAAGTGACCATATCGGCGTCACCCTTCTATGCCCAATTAAAACTACTCTGTTTTCGTTCAAATTTGTCCAAAACATGTTTATATTGTGTATAGATGACAATGGGAGCTTTTTGGGCGAAAAGCTTTCCGTGACTTTTTCGAGCCAAAAGTGACCATATCGGCGTCACCCTTTTATGCCCAATCAAAACTACTCTGTTTTTGCTCAAATTTGTCCAAAACATGTTCATATTCTGTATAGATGACAATGGGAGCTTTTTGGGCGAAAAGCTTTCCGTGACTTTTTCGAGCCAAAAGTGACCATATCGGCGTCACCCTTCTATGCCCAATTAAAACTACTCTGTTTTCGTTCAAATTTGTCCAAAACATGTTTATATTGTGTATAGATGACAATGGGAGCTTTTTGGGCGAAAAGCTTTCCGTGACTTTTTCGAGCCAAAAGTGACCATATCGGCGTCACCCTTTTATGCCCAATCAAAACTACTCTGTTTTTGCTCAAATTTGTCCAAAACATGTTCATATTGTTTATAGACGAAAATGGGAGCTTTTTGGGCGAAAAGCTTTCCGTGACTTTTTCGAGCCAAAAGTGACCATATCGGCGTCACCCTTCTATGCTCAATCAAAACTACTCTGTTTTTGCTCAAATTTGTCCAAAACATGTTTATATTGTGTATAGATGATAATGGGAGCTTTTTGGGCAAAAAGCTTTCCGTGACTTTTTCGAGCCAAAAGTGACAATATCGGCGTCACCCCTCTATGCTCAATCAAAACTACTCTGTTTTCGTTCAAATTTATCCAAAACATGTTTATATTGTGTATAGATGATAATGGGAGCTTTTTGGGCGAAAAGCTTTCCGTGACTTTTTCGAGCCAAAAGTGACCATATCGGCGTCACCCTTCTATGTCCAAACAAAACTACTCTATTTTTGCTCAAATTTTTTCAAAACATGTTTATATTGTGTATAGATGATAATGGGAGCTTTTTGGGCGAAAAGCTTTCCGTGACTTTTTCGAGCCAAAAGTGACCATATCGGCGTCACCCTTCTATGCCCTATCAAAACTACTCTGTTTTCGTTCAAATTTGTCCAAAACATGTTTATATTGTGTATAGATGATAATGGGAGCTTTTTGGGCGAAAAGCTTTCCGTGACTTTTTCGAGCCAAAAGTGACCATATCGGCGTCACCCTTCTATGCCCAATCAAAACTACTCTGTTTTCGTTCAAATTTGTCCAAAACATGTTTACATTGTGTATAGATGACAATGGGAGCTTTTTGGGCGAAAAGCTTTCCGTGACTTTTTCGAGCCAAAAGTGACCATATCGGCGTCACCCTTTTATGCCCAATCAAAACTACTCTGTTTTTGCTCAAATTTGTCCAAAACATGTTCATATTGTTTATAGACGAAAATGGGAGCTTTTTGGGCGAAAAGCTTTCCGTGACTTTTTCGAGCCAAAAGTGACCATATCGGCGTCACCCTTCTATGCCCAAACAAAACTACTCTGTTTTTGCTCAAATTTTTTCAAAACATGTTTATATTGTGTATAGATGATAATGGGAGCTTTTTGGGCGAAAAGCTTTCCGTGACTTTTTCGAGCCAAAAGTGACCATATCGGCGTCACCCTTCTATGCCCAAACAAAACTACTCTGTTTTTGCTCAAATTTTTTCAAAACATGTTTATATTGTGTATAGTTGATAATGGGAGCTTTTTGGGGGAAAAGCTTTCCGTGATTTTTTCTGGCCAAAAGTGACCATATCGGCGTCACCCTTCTATGCCCAAACAAAACTACTCTGTTTTTGCTCAAATTTTTTCAAAACATGTTTATATTGTGTATAGATGATAATGGGAGCTTTTTGGGCGAAAAGCTTTCCGTGACTTTTTCGAGCCAAAAGTGATCATATCGGCGTCACCCTTCTATGTCCAAAGAAAACTACTCTATTTTTGCTCAAATTTTTTCAAAACATGTTTATATTGTGTATAGATGATAATGGGAGCTTTTTGGGCGAAAAGCTTTCCGTGACTTTTTCGAGCCAAAAGTGACCATATCGGCGTCACCCTTCTATGCCCAAACAAAACTACTCTGTTTTTGCTCAAATTTTTTCAAAACATGTTTATATTGTGTATAGATGATAATGGGAGATTTTTGGGCGAAAAGCTTTCCGTGACTTTTTCGAGCCAAAAGTGACCATATCGGCGTCACCCTTCTATACCCAAACAAAACTACTCTGTTTTTGCTCAAATTTTTTCAAAACATGTTTATATTGTGTATAGATGATAATGGGAGCTTTTTGGGCGAAAAGCTTTCCGTGACTTTTTCGAGCCAAAAGTGACCATATCGGCGTCACCCTTCTATGCCCAATCAAAACTACTATGTTTTCGTTCAAATTTGTCCAAAACATGTTTATATTGTGTATAGATGACAATGGGAGCTTTTTGGGCGAAAAGCTCTCCGTGACTTTTTCGAGCCAAAAGTGACCATATCGGCGTCACCCTTCTATGCTCAATCAAAACTACTCTGTTTTTGCTCAAATTTGTCCAAAACATGTTTATATTGTGTATAGATGATAATGGGAGCTTTTTGGGCGAAAAGCTTTCCGTGACTTTTTCGAGCCAAAATTGACCATATCGGCGTCACCCTTCTATGCCCAAACAAAACTACTCTGTTTTTGCTCAAATTTTTTCAAAACATGTTTATATTGTGTATAGATGATAATGGGAGCTTTTTGGGCGAAAAGCTTTCCGTGACTTTTTCGAGCCAAAAGTGACCATATCGGCGTCACCCTTTTATGCCCAATCAAAACTACTCTGTTTTTGCTCAAAATTGTCCAAAACATGTTCATATTGTTTATAGACGAAAATGGGAGCTTTTTTGGCGAAAAGCTTTCCGTGACTTTTTCGAGCCAAAAGTGACCATATCGGCGTCACCCTTCTATGCCCAAACAAAACTACTCTGTTTTTGCTCAAATTTTTTCAAAACATGTTTATATTGTGTATAGATGATAATGAGAGCTTTTTGGGCGAAAAGCTTTCCGTGACTTTTTCGAGCCAAAAGTGACCATATCGCCGTCACCCTTCTATGCCCAATCAAAACTACTCTGTTTTCGTTCAAATTTGTCCAAAACATGTTTATATTGTGTATAGATGACAATGGGAGCTTTTTGGGCGAAAAGCTTTCCGTGACTTTTTCGAGCCAAAAGTGATCATATCGGCGTCACCCTTTTATGCACAATCAAAACTACTCTGTTTTTGCTCAAATTTCTCCAAAACATGTTCATATTGTTTATAGACGAAAATGGGAGCTTTTTGGGCGAAAAGCTTTCCGTGACTTTTTCGAGCCAAAAGTGACCATATCGGCGTCACCCTTCTATGCTCAATCAAAACTACTCTGTTTTTGCTCAAATTTTTTCAAAACATATTTATACTGTGTATAGATGATAATGGGAGTTTTTTGGGCGAAAAGCTTTCCGTAACTTTTTCGAGCCAAAAGTGACCATATCGGCGTCACCCTTCTATGCTCAATCAAAACTACTCTGTTTTTGCTAAAATTTGTCCAAAACATGTTTATATTGTGTATAGATGATAATGGGAGCTTTTTGGGCAAAAAACTTTCCGTGACTTTTTCGAGCCAAAAGTGACAATATCGGCGTCACCCCTCTATGCTCAATCAAAACTACTCTGTTTTCGTTCAAATTTGTCCAAAACATGTTTATATTGTGTATAGATGATAATGGGAGCTTTTTGGGCGAAAAGCTTTCCGTGAATTTTTCGAGCCAAAAGTGACCATATCGGCGTCACCCTTCTATGCCCTATCAAAACTACTCTGTTTTCGTTCAAATTTGTCCAAAACATGTTTATATTGTGTATAGATGATAATGGGAGCTTTTTGGGCGAAAAGCTTTCCGTGACTTTTTCGAGCCAAAAGTGACCATATCGGCGTCACCCTTCTATGCCCAATCAAAACTACTCTGTTTTCGTTCAAATTTGTCCAAAACATGTTTATATTGTGTATAGATGACAATGGGAGCTTTTTGGGCGAAAAGCTTTCCGTGACTTTTTCGAGCCAAAAGTGACCATATCGGCGTCACCCTTCTATGCCCAATCAAAACTACTCTGTTTTCGTTCAAATTTGTCCAAAACATGTTTATATTGTGTATAGATGACAATGGGAGCTTTTTGGGCGAAAAGCTTTCCGTGACTTTTTCGAGCCAAAAGTGACCATATCGGCGTCACCCTTCTATGCCCAAACAAAACTACTCTATTTTTGCTCAAATTTTTTCAAAACATGTTTATATTGTGTATAGATGATAATGGGAGCTTTTTGGGCGAAAAGCTTTCCGTGACTTTTTCGAGCCAAAAGTGACCATATCGGCGTCACCCTTCTATGCCCTATCAAAACTACTCTGTTTTCGTTCAAATTTGTCCAAAACATGTTTATATTGTGTATAGATGATAATGGGAGCTTTTTGGGCGAAAAGCTTTCCGTGACTTTTTCGAGCCAAAAGTGACCATATCGGCGTCACCCTTCTATGCCCAATCAAAACTACTCTGTTTTCGTTCAAATTTGTCCAAAACATGTTTATATTGTGTATAGATGACAATGGGAGCTTTTTGGGCGAAAAGCTTTCCGTGACTTTTTCGAGCCAAAAGTGACCATATCGGCTTCACCCTTTTATGCCCAATCAAAACTACTCTGTTTTTGCTCAAATTTGTCCAAAACATGTTCATATTGTTTATAGACGAAAATGGGAGCTTTTTGGGCTAAAAGCTTTCCGTGACTTTTTCGAGCCAAAAGTGACCATATCGGCGTCACCCTTCTATGCCCAAACAAAACTACTCTGTTTTTGCTCAAATATTTTCAAAACATGTTTATATTGTGTATAGATGCTAATGGGAGCTTTTTGGGCGAAAAGCTTTCCGTGACTTTTTCGAGCCAAAAGTGACCATATCGGCGTCACCCTTCTATGCCTAAACAAAACTACTCTGTTTTTGCTCAAATTTTTTCAAAACATGTTTATATTGTGTATAGTTGATAATGGGAGCTTTTTGGGGGAAAAGCTTTCCGTGATTTTTTCTGGCCAAAAGTGACCATATCGGCATCACCCTTCTATGCCCTATCAAAACTACTCTGTTTTTGCTCAAATTTGTCCAAAACATGTTTATATTGTGTATAGATGATAATGGGAGCTTTTTGGGCGAAAAGCTTTCCGTGACTTTTTCGAGCCAAAAGTGACCATATCGGCGTCACCCTTCTATGTCCAAACAAAACTACTCTATTTTTGCTCAAATTTTTTCAAAACATGTTTATATTGTGTATAGATGATAATGGGAGCTTTTTGGGCGAAAAGCTTTCCGTGACTTTTTCGAGCCAAAAGTGACCATATCGGCGTCATCCTTCTATACCCTATCAAAACTACTCTGTTTTTGCTCAAATTTGTCCAAAACATGTTTATATTGTGTATATATGATAATGGGAGCTTTTTGGGCGAAAAGCTTTTCGTGATTTTTTCGGGCCAAAAGTGACCATATCGGCGTCACTCTTCTATGTCCAAACAAAACTACTCTGTTTTTGCTCAAATTTTTTCAAAATATGTTTATATTGTGTATCGATGATAATGGGAGCTTTTTGGGCGAAAAGCTTTCCGTGACTTTTTCGAGCCAAAAGTGATCATATCGACGTCACCCCTCTATACCCTATCAAAACTACTCTGTTTTTGCTCAAATTTGTCCAAAACATGTTTATATTGTGTATATATATGATAATGGGAGCTTTTTGGGTGAAAAGCTTTCCGTGACTTTTTCGAGACAAAAGTGACCATATCGGCGTCACCCTTCTATGCCCAAACAAAACTACTCTGTTTTTGCTCAAATTTTTTCAAAACATGTTTATATTGTGTATAGTTGATAATGGGAGCTTTTTGAGGGAAAAGCTTTCCGTGATTTTTTCGAGCCAAAAGTGACCATATCGGCGTCACCCTTCTATGCCCTATCAAAACTACTCTGTTTTTGCTCAAATTTGTCCAAAACATGTTTATATTGTGTATAGATGATAATGGGAGCTTTTTGGGCGAAAAGCTTTCCGTGAATTTTTCGAGCCAAAAGTGACCATATCGGCGTCACTCTTCTATGTCCAAACAAAACTACTCTGTTTTTGCTCAAATTTTTTCAAAACATGTTTATATTGTGTATAGATGATAATGGGAGCTTTTTGGGCGAAAAGCTTTCCGTGACTTTTTCGAGCCAAAAGTGACCATATCGGCGTCACCCTTCTATGCCCAAACAAAACTACTCTGTTTTTGCTCAAATTTTTTCAAAACATGTTTATATTGTGTATAGATGATAATGGGACCTTTTTGGGCGAAAAGCTTTCCGTGACTTTTTCGAGCCAAAAGTGACCATATCGGCGTCACCCTTCTATGCTCAATCAAAACTACTCTATTTTTGCTCAAATTTTTTCAAAACATGTTTATATTGTGTATAGATGATAATGGGAGCTTTTTGGGCGAAAAGCTTTCCGTGACTTTTTCGAGCCAAAAGTGACCATATCGGCGTCATCCTTCTATACCCTATCAAAACTACTCTGTTTTTGCTCAAATTTGTCCAAAACATGTTTATATTGTGTATATATGATAATGGGAGCTTTTTGGGCGAAAAGCTTTTCGTGATTTTTTCGGGCCAAAAGTGACCATATCGGCGTCACTCTTCTATGTCCAAACAAAACTACTCTGTTTTTGCTCAAATTTTTTCAAAATATGTTTATATTGTGTATCGATGATAATGGGAGCTTTTTGGGCGAAAAGCTTTCCGTGACTTTTTCGAGCCAAAAGTGATCATATCGGCGTCACCCCTCTATACCCTATCAAAACTACTCTGTTTTTGCTCAAATTTGTCCAAAACATGTTTATATTGTGTATATATATGATAATGGGAGCTTTTTGGGTGAAAAGCTTTCCGTGACTTTTTCGAGACAAAAGTGACCATATCGGCGTCACCCTTCTATGCCCAAACAAAACTACTCTGTTTTTGCTCAAATTTTTTCAAAACATGTTTATATTGTGTATAGTTGATAATGGGAGCTTTTTGGGGGAAAAGCTTTCCGTGATTTTTTCTGGCCAAAAGTGACCATATCGGCATCACCCTTCTATGCCCTATCAAAACTACTCTGTTTTTGCTCAAATTTGTCCAAAACATGTTTATATTGTGTATAGATGATAATGGGAGCTTTTTGGGCGAAAAGCTTTCCGTGACTTTTTCGAGCCAAAAGTGACCATATCGGCGTCACCCTTCTATGTCCAAACAAAACTACTCTATTTTTGCTCAAATTTTTTCAAAACATGTTTATATTGTGTATAGTTGATAATGGGAGCTTTTTGGGGGAAAAGCTTTCCGTGATTTTTTCTGGCCAAAAGTGACCATATCGGCATCACCCTTCTATGCCCTATCAAAACTACTCTGTTTTTGCTCAAATTTGTCCAAAACATGTTTATATTGTGTATAGATGATAATGGGAGCTTTTTGGGCGAAAAGCTTTCCGTGACTTTTTCGAGGCAAAAGTGACCATATCGGCGTCACCCTTCTATGTCCAAACAAAACTACTCTATTTTTGCTCAAATTTTTTCAAAACATGTTTATATTGTGTATAGATGATAATGGGAGCTTTTTGGGCGAAAAGCTTTCCGTGACTTTTTCGAGCCAAAAGTGACCATATCGGCGTCATCCTTCTATACCCTATCAAAACTACTCTGTTTTTGCTCAAATTTGTCCAAAACATGTTTATATTGTGTATATATGATAATGGGAGCTTTTTGGGCGAAAAGCTTTTCGTGATTTTTTCGGGCCAAAAGTGACCATATCGGCGTCACTCTTCTATGTCCAAACAAAACTACTCTGTTTTTGCTCAAATTTTTTCAAAATATGTTTATATTGTGTATCGATGATAATGGGAGCTTTTTGGGCGAAAAGCTTTCCGTGACTTTTTCGAGCCAAAAGTGATCATATCGGCGTCACCCCTCTATACCCTATCAAAACTACTCTGTTTTTGCTCAAATTTGTCCAAAACATGTTTATATTGTGTATATATATGATAATGGGAGCTTTTTGGGTGAAAAGCTTTCCGTGACTTTTTCGAGACAAAAGTGACCATATCGGCGTCACCCTTCTATGCCCAAACAAAACTACTCTGTTTTTGCTCAAATTTTTTCAAAACATGTTTATATTGTGTATAGTTGATAATGGGAGCTTTTTGAGGGAAAAGCTTTCCGTGATTTTTTCGAGCCAAAAGTGACCATATCGGCGTCACCCTTCTATGCCCTATCAAAACTACTCTGTTTTTGCTCAAATTTGTCCAAAACATGTTTATATTGTGTATAGATGATAATGGGAGCTTTTTGGGCGAAAAGCTTTCCGTGAATTTTTCGAGCCAAAAGTGACCATATCGGCGTCACTCTTCTATGTCCAAACAAAACTACTCTGTTTTTGCTCAAATTTTTTCAAAACATGTTTATATTGTGTATAGATGATAATGGGAGCTTTTTGGGCGAAAAGCTTTCCGTGACTTTTTCGAGCCAAAAGTGACCATATCGGCGTCACCCTTCTATGCCCAAACAAAACTACTCTGTTTTTGCTCAAATTTTTTCAAAACATGTTTATATTGTGTATAGATGATAATGGGACCTTTTTGGGCGAAAAGCTTTCCGTGACTTTTTCGAGCCAAAAGTGACCATATCGGCGTCACCCTTCTATGCTCAATCAAAACTACTCTGTTTTTGCTCAAATTTGTCCAAAACATGTTTATATTGTGTATAGATGATAATGGGAGCTTTTTGGGCGAAAAGCTTTCCGTGACTTTTTCGAGCCAAAAGTGACCATATCGGCGTCACCCTTCTATGCCCAATCAAAACTACTCTGTTTTTGTTCAAATTTGTCCAAAACATGTTTATATTGTGTATAGATGACAATGGGAGCTTTTTGGGCGAAAAGCTTTCCGTGACTTTTTCGAGCCAAAAGTGACCATATCGGCGTCACCCTTCTATGCCCAATCAAAACTACTCTGTTTTCGTTCAAATTTGTCCAAAACATGTTTATATTGTGTATAGATGACAATGGGAGCTTTTTGGGCGAAAAGCTTTCCGTGACTTTTTCGAGCCAAAAGTGACCATATCGGCGTCACCCTTCTATGCCCAAATAAAACTACTCTATTTTTGCTCAAATTTTTTCAAAACATGTTTATATTGTGTATAGATGATAATGGGAGCTTTTTGGGCGAAAAACTTTCCGTGACTTTTTCTAGCCAAAAGTGACCATATCGGCGTCACCCTTCTATGCCCTATCAAAACTACTCTGTTTTCGTTCAAATTTGTCCAAAACATGTTTATATTGTGTATAGATGATAATGGGAGCTTTTTGGGCGAAAAGCTTTCCGTGACTTTTTCGAGCCAAAAGTGACCATATCGGCGTCACCCTTCTATGCCCAATCAAAACTACTCTGTTTTCGTTCAAATTTGTCCAAAACATGTTTATATTGTGTATAGATGACAATGGGAGCTTTTTGGGCGAAAAGCTTTCCGTGACTTTTTCGAGCCAAAAGTGACCATATCGGCGTCACCCTTCTATGCCCAAACAAAACTACTCTGTTTTTGCTCAAATTTGTCCAAAACATGTTCATATTGTTTATAGACGAAAATGGGAGCTTTTTGGGCTAAAAGCTTTCCGTGACTTTTTCGAGCCAAAAGTGACCATATCGGCGTCACCCTTCTATGCCCAAACAAAACTACTCTGTTTTTGCTCAAATATTTTCAAAACATGTTTATATTTTGTATAGATGATAATGGGAGCTTTTTGGGCGAAAAGCTTTCCGTGACTTTTTCGAGCCAAAAGTGACCATATCGGCGTCACCCTTCTATGCCTAAACAAAACTACTCTGTTTTTGCTCAAATTTTTTCAAAACATGTTTATATTGTGTATAGTTGATAATGGGAGCTTTTTGGGGGAAAAGCTTTCCGTGATTTTTTCTGGCCAAAAGTGACCATATCGGCATCACCATTCTATGCCCTATCAAAACTACTCTGTTTTTGCTCAAATTTGTCCAAAACATGTTTATATTGTGTATAGATGATAATGGGAGCTTTTTGGGCGAAAAGCTTTCGGTGACTTTTTCGAGCCAAAAGTGACCATATCGGCGTCACCCTTCTATGTCCAAACAAAACTTCTCTATTTTTGCTCAAATTTTTTCAAAACATGTTTATATTGTGTATAGATGATAATGGGAGCTTTTTGGGCGAAAAGCTTTCCGTGATTTTTTCGAGCCAAAAGTGACCATATCGGCGTCATCCTTCTATACCCTATCAAAACTACTCTGTTTTTGCTCAAATTTGTCCAAAACATGTTTATATTGTGTATATATGATAATGGGAGCTTTTTGGGCGAAAAGCTTTCCGTGACTTTTTCGAGCCAAAAGTGATCATATCGGCGTCACCCCTCTATACCCTATCAAAACTACTCTGTTTTTGCTCAAATTTGTCCAAAACATGTTTATATTGTGTATATATATGATAATGGGAGCTTTTTGGGTGAAAAGCTTTCCGTGACTTTTTCGAGACAAAAGTGACCATATCGGCGTCACCCTTCTATGCCCAAACAAAACTACTCTGTTTTTGCTAAAAAATTTTCAAAACATGTTTATATTGTGTATAGTTGATAATGGGAGCTTTTTGAGGGAAAAGCTTTCCGTGATTTTTTCGAGCCAAAAGTGACCATATCGGCGTCACCCTTCTATGCCCTATCAAAACTACTCTGTTTTTGCTCAAATTTGTCCAAAACATGTTTATATTGTGTATAGATGATAATGGGAGCTTTTTAGATGATAATGGGAGCTTTTTGGGCGAAAAGCTTTCCGTGAATTTTTCGAGCCAAAAGTGACCATATCGGCGTCACCCTTTTATGCCCAATCAAAACTACTCTGTTTTTGCTCAAATTTGTCCAAAACATGTTCATACTGTTTATAGACGAAAATGGGAGCTTTTTGGGCTAAAAGCTTTCCGTGACTTTTTCGAGCCAAAAGTGACCATATCGGCGTCACCCTTCTATGCCCAAACAAAACTACTCTGTTTTTGCTCAAATTTTTTCAAAACATGTTTATATTGTGTATAGATGATAATGGGAGCTTTTTGGGCGAAAAGCTTTCCGTGACTTTTTCGAGCCAAAAGTGACCATATCGGCGTCACCCTTCTATACCCAAACAAAACTACTCTGTTTTTGCTCAAATTTTTTCAAAACCTGTTTATATTGTGTATAGATGATAATGGGAGCTTTTTGGGCGAAAAGCTTTCCGTGACTTTTTCGAGCCAAAAGTGACCATATCGGCGTCACCCTTCTATGCTCAATCAAAACTACTCTGTTTTTGCTCAAATTTGTCCAAAACATGTTTATATTGTGTATAGATGATAATGGGAGCTTTGTGGGCGAAAAGCTTTCCGTGACTTTTTCGAGCCAAAAGTGACCATATCGGCGTCACCCTTCTATGCCCAAACAAAACTACTCTGTTTTTGCTCAAATTTTTTCAAAACATGTTTATATTGTGTATAGATGATAATGGGAGCTTTTTGGGCGAAAAGCTTTCCGTGACTTTTTCGAGCCAAAAGTGACCATATCGGCGTCACCCTTCTATGCCCAATCAAAACTACTATGTTTTCGTTCAAATTTGTCCAAAACATGTTTATATTGTGTATAGATGACAATGGGAGGTTTTTGGGCGAAAAGCTTTCCGTGACTTTTTCGAGCCAAAAGTGACCATATCGGCGTCACCCTTCTATGCTCAATCAAAACTACTCTGTTGTTGCTCAAATTTGTCCAAAACATGTTTATATTGTGTATAGATGATAATGGGAGCTTTTTGGGCGAAAAGCTTTCCGTGACTTTTTCGAGCCAAAAGTGACCATATCGGCGTCACTCTTCTATGTCCAAACAAAACTACTCTGTTTTTGCTCAAATTTTTTCAAAACATGTTTATATTGTGTATAGATGATAATGAGAGCTTTTTGGGCGAAAAGCTTTCCGTGACTTTTTCGAGCCAAAAGTGACCATATCGGCGTCACCCTTCTATGCCCAATCAAAACTACTCTGTTTTCGTTCAAATTTGTCCAAAACATGTTTATATTGTGTATAGATGACAATGGGAGCTTTTTGGGCGAAAAGCTTTCCGTGACTTTTCCGAGCCAAAAGTGACCATATCGGCGTCACCCTTTTATGCACAATCAAAACTACTCTGTTTTTGCTCAAATTTGTCCAAAACATGTTCATATTGTTTATAGACGAAAATGGGAGCTTTTTGGGCGAAAAGCTTTCCGTGACTTTTTCGAGCCAAAAGTGACCATATCGGCGTCACCCTTCTATGCTCAATCAAAACTACTCTGTTTTTGCTCAAATTTTTTCAAAACATATTTATACTGTGTATAGATGATAATGGGAGCTTTTTAGATGATAATGGGAGCTTTTTGGGCGAAAAGCTTTCCGTGAATTTTTCGAGCCAAAAGTGACCATATCGGCGTCACTCTTCTATGTCCAAACAAAACTACTCTGTTTTTGCTCAAATTTTTTCGAAACATGTTTATATTGTGTATAGATGATAATGGGAGCTTTTTGGGCGAAAAGCTTTCCGTGACTTTTTCGAGCCAAAAGTGACCATATCGGCGTCATCCTTCTATACCCTATCAAAACTACTCTGTTTTTGCTCAAATTTGTCCAAAACATGTTTATATTGTGTATATATGATAATGGGAGCTTTTTGGGCGAAAAGCTTTCCGTGATTTTTTCGGGCCAAAAGTGACCATATCGGCGTCACTCTTCTATGTCCAAACAAAACTACTCTGTTTTTGCTCAAATTTTTTCAAAATATGTTTATATTGTGTATCGATGATAATGGGAGCTTTTTGGGCGAAAAGCTTTCCGTGACTTTTTCGAGGCAAAAGTGATCATATCGGCGTCACCCCTCTATACCCTATGTAAACTACTCTGTTTTTGCTCAAATTTGTCCAAAACATGTTTATATTGTGTATATATATGATAATGGGAGCTTTTTGGGTTAAAAGCTTTCCGTGACTTTTTCGAGACAAAAGTGACCATATCGGCGTCACCCTTCTATGCCCAAACAAAACTACTCTGTTTTTGCTCAAATTTTTTCAAAACATGTTTATATTGTGTATAGTTGATAATGGGAGCTTTTTGAGGGAAAAGCTTTCCGTGATTTTTTCGAGCCAAAAGTGACCATATCGGCGTCACCCTTCTATGCCCTATCAAAACTACTCTGTTTTTGCTCAAATTTGTCCAAAACATGTTTATATTGTGTATAGATGATAATGGGAGCTTTTTAGATGATAATGGGAGCTTTTTGGGCGAAAAGCTTTCCGTGAATTTTTCGAGACAAAAGTGACCATATCGGCGTCACCCTTCTATGCCCAAACAAAACTACTCTGTTTTTGCTCAAATTTTTTCAAAACATGTTTATATTGTGTATAGTTGATAATGGGAGCTTTTTGAGGGAAAAGCTTTCCGTGATTTTTTCGAGCCAAAAGTGACCATATCGGCGTCACCCTTCTATGTCCAAACAAAACTACTCTGTTTTTGCTCAAATTTGTCCAAAACATGTTTATATTGTGTATAGATGATAATGGGAGCTTTTTGGGCGAAAAGCTTTCCGTGACTTTTTCGAGCCAAAAGTGACCATATCGGCGTCATCCTTCTATACCCTATCAAAACTACTCTGTTTTTGCTCAAATTTGTCCAAAACATGTTTATATTGTGTATATATGATAATGGGAGCTTTTTGGGCGAAAAGCTTTTCGTGATTTTTTCGGGCCAAAAGTGACCATATCGGCGTCACTCTTCTATGTCCAAACAAAACTACTCTGTTTTTGCTCAAATTTTTTCAAAATATGTTTATATTGTGTATCGATGATAATGGGAGCTTTTTGGGCGAAAAGCTTTCCGTGACTTTTTCGAGGCAAAAGTGATCATATCGGCGTCACCCCTCTATACCCTATCAAAACTACTCTGTTTTTGCTCAAATTTGTCCAAAACATGTTTATATTGTGTATATATATGATAATGGGAGCTTTTTGGGTTAAAAGCTTTCCGTGACTTTTTCGAGACAAAAGTGACCATATCGGCGTCACCCTTCTATGCCCAAACAAAACTACTCTGTTTTTGCTCAAATTTTTTCAAAACATGTTTATATTGTGTATAGTTGATAATGGGAGCTTTTTGAGGGAAAAGCTTTCCGTGATTTTTTCAAGCCAAAAGTGACCATATCGGCGTCACCCTTCTATGCCCTATCAAAACTACTCTGTTTTTGCTCAAATTTGTCCAAAACATGTTTATATTGTGTATAGATGATAATGAGAGCTTTTTAGATGATAATGGGAGCTTTTTGGGCGAAAAGCTTTCCGTGAATTTTTCGAGCCAAAAGTGACCATATCGGCGTCACTCTTCTATGTCCAAACAAAACTACTCTGTTTTTGCTCAAATTTTTTCAAAACATGTTTATATTGTGTATAGATGATAATGGGAGCTTTTTGGGCGAAAAGCTTTCCGTGACTTTTTCGAGCCAAAAGTGACCATATCGGCGTCACCCTTCTATGCCCAAACAAAACTACTCTGTTTTTGCTCAAATTTTTTCAAAACATGTTTATATTGTGTATAGATGATAATGGGAGCTTTTTGGGCGAAAAGCTTTCCGTGACTTTTTCGAGCCAAAAGTGACCATATCGGCGTCACCCTTCTATACCCAAACAAAACTACTCTGTTTTTGCTCAAATTTCTTCAAAACATGTTTATATTGTGTATAGATGATAATGGGAGCTTTTTGGGCGAAAAGCTTTCCGTGACTTTTTCGAGCCAAAAGTGACCATATCGGCGTCACCCTTCTATGCCCAATCAAAACTACTATGTTTTCGTTCAAATTTGTCCAAAACATGTTTATATTGTGTATAGATGACAATGGGAGCTTTTTGGGCGAAAAGCTTTCCGTGACTTTTTCGAGCCAAAAGTGACCATATCGGCGTCACCCTTCTATGCTCAATCAAAACTACTCTGTTTTTGCTCAAATTTGTCCAAAACATGTTTATATTGTGTATAGATGATAATGGGAGCTTTTTGGGCGAAAAGCTTTCCGTGACTTTTTCGAGCCAAAAGTGACCATATCGGCGTCACCCTTCTATGCCCAAACAAAACTACTCTGTTTTTGCTCAAATTTTTTCAAAACATGTTTATATTGTGTATAGATGATAATGGGAGCTTTTTGGGCGAAAAGCTTTCCGTGACTTTTTCGAGCCAAAAGTGACCATATCGGCGTCACCCTTCTATGCCCAATCAAAACTACTATGTTTTCGTTCAAATTTGTCCAAAACATGTTTATATTGTGTATAGATGACAATGGGAGCTTTTTGGGCGAAAAGCTTTCCGTGACTTTTTCGAGCCAAAAGTGACCATATCGGCGTCACCCTTCTATGCTCAATCAAAACTACTCTGTTTTTGCTCAAATTTGTCCAAAACATGTTTATATTGTGTATAGATGATAATGGGAGCTTTTTGGGCGAAAAGCTTTCCGTGACTTTTTCGAGCCAAAAGTGACCATATCGGCGTCACCCTTCTATGCCCAAACAAAACTACTCTGTTTTTGCTCAAATTTTTTCAAAACATGTTTATATTGTGTATAGATGATAATGGGAGCTTTTTGGGCGAAAAGCTTTCCGTGACTTTTTCGAGCCAAAAGTGACCATATCGGCGTCACCCTTTTATGCCCAATCAAAACTACTCTGTTTTTGCTCAAATTTGTCCAAAACATGTTCATATTGTTTATAGACGAAAATGGGAGCTTTTTTGGCGAAAAGCTTTCCGTGACTTTTTCGAGCCAAAAGTGACCATATCGGCGTCACCCTTCTATGCCCAAACAAAACTACTCTGTTTTCGTTCAAATTTGTCCAAAACATGTTTATATTGTGTATAGATGACAATGGGAGCTTTTTGGGCGAAAAGCTTTCCGTGACTTTTCCGAGCCAAAAGTGACCATATCGGCGTAACCCTTTTATGCACAATCAAAACTACTCTGTTTTTGCTCAAATTTGTCCAAAACATGTTCATATTGTTTATAGACGAAAATGGGAGCTTTTTGGGCGAAAAGCTTTCCGTGACTTTTTCGAGCCAAAAGTGACCATATCGGCGTCACCCTTCTATGCTCAATCAAAACTACTCTTTTTTTGCTCAAATTTTTTTAAAACATATTTATACTGTGTATAGATGATAATGGGAGTTTTTTGGGCGAAAAGCTTTCCGTAACTTTTTCGAGCCAAAAGTGACCATATCGGCGTCACCCTTCTATGCTCAATCAAAACTACTCTGTTTTTGCTCAAATTTGTCCAAAACATGTTTATATTGTGTATAGATGATAATGGGAGCTTTTTGGGCAAAAAGCTTTCCGTGACTTTTTCGAGCCAAAAGTGACAATATCGGCGCCACCCCTCTATGCTCAATCAAAACTACTCTGTTTTCGTTCAAATTTGTCCAAAACATGTTTATATTGTGTATAGATGATAATGGGAGCTTTTTGGGCGAAAAGCTTTCCGTGAATTTTTCGAGCCAAAAGTGACCATATCGGCGTCACCCTTCTATGCCCTATCAAAACTACTCTGTTTTCGTTCAAATTTGTCCAAAACATGTTTATATTGTGTATAGATGATAATGGGAGCTTTTTGGGCGAAAAGCTTTCCGTGACTTTTTCGAGCCAAAAGTGACCATATCGGCGTCACCCTTCTATGCCCAATCAAAACTACTCTGTTTTCGTTCAAATTTGTCCAAAACATGTTTATATTGTGTATAGATGACAATGGGAGCTTTTTGGGCGAAAATCTTTCCGTGACTTTTTCGAGCCAAAAGTGACCATATCGGCGTCACCCTTCTATGCCCAATCAAAACTACTCTGTTTTCGTTCAAATTTGTCCAAAACATGTTTATATTGTGTATAGATGACAATGGGAGCTTTTTGGGCGAAAAGCTTTCGGTGACTTTTTCGAGCCAAAAGTGACCATATCGGCGTCACCCTTCTATGCCCAAACAAAACTACTCTATTTTTGCTCAAATTTTTTCAAAACATGTTTATATTGTGTATAGATGATAATGGGAGCTTTTTGGGCGAAAAGCTTTCCGTGACTTTTTCGAGCCAAAAGTGACCATATCGGCGTCACCCTTCTATGCCCTATCAAAACTACTCTGTTTTCGTTCAAATTTGTCCAAAACATGTTTATATTGTGTATAGATGATAATGGGAGCTTTTTGGGCGAAAAGCTTTCCGTGACTTTTTCGAGCCAAAAGTGACCATATCGGCGTCACCCTTCTATGCCCAATCAAAACTACTCTGTTTTCGTTCAAATTTGTCCAAAACATGTTTATATTGTGTATAGATGACAATGGGAGCTTTTTGGGCGAAAAGCTTTCTGTGACTTTTTCGAGCCAAAAGTGACCATATCGGCGTCACCCTTTTATGCCCAATCAAAACTACTCTGTTTTTGCTCAAATTTGTCCAAAACATGTTCATATTGTTTATAGACGAAAATGGGAGCTTTTTGGGCTAAAAGTTTTCCGTGACTTTTTCGAGCCAAAAGTGACCATATCGGCGTCACCCTTCTATGCCCAATCAAAACTACTCTGTTTTCGTTCAAATTTGTCCAAAACATGTTTATATTGTGTATAGATGACAATGGGAGCTTTTTGGGCGAAAAGCTTTCCGTGACTTTTTCGAGCCAAAAGTGACCATATCGGCGTCACCCTTCTATGCCCAATCAAAACTACTCTGTTTTCGTTCAAATTTGTCCAAAACATGTTTATATTGTGTATAGATGACAATGGGAGCTTTTTGGGCGAAAAGCTTTCGGTGACTTTTTCGAGCCAAAAGTGACCATATCGGCGTCACCCTTCTATGCCCAAACAAAACTACTCTATTTTTGCTCAAATTTTTTCAAAACATGTTTATATTGTGTATAGATGATAATGGGAGCTTTTTGGGCGAAAAGCTTTCCGTGACTTTTTCGAGCCAAAAGTGACCATATCGGCGTCACCCTTCTATGCCCTATCAAAACTACTCTGTTTTCGTTCAAATTTGTCCAAAACATGTTTATATTGTGTATAGATGATAATGGGAGCTTTTTGGGCGAAAAGCTTTCCGTGACTTTTTCGAGCCAAAAGTGACCATATCGGCGTCACCCTTCTATGCCCAATCAAAACTACTCTGTTTTCGTTCAAATTTGTCCAAAACATGTTTATATTGTGTATAGATGACAATGGGAGCTTTTTGGGCGAAAAGCTTTCTGTGACTTTTTCGAGCCAAAAGTGACCATATCGGCGTCACCCTTTTATGCCCAATCAAAACTACTCTGTTTTTGCTCAAATTTGTCCAAAACATGTTCATATTGTTTATAGACGAAAATGGGAGCTTTTTGGGCTAAAAGCTTTCCGTGACTTTTTCGAGCCAAAAGTGACCATATCGGCGTCACCCTTCTATGCCCAATCAAAACTACTCTGTTTTCGTTCAAATTTGTCCAAAACATGTTTATATTGTGTATAGATGACAATGGGAGCTTTTTGGGCGAAAAGCTTTCCGTGACTTTTTCGAGCCAAAAGTGACCATATCGGCGTCACCCTTTTATGCCCAATCAAAACTACTCTGTTTTTGCTCAAATTTGTCCAAAACATGTTCATATTGTTTATAGACGAAAATGGGAGCTTTTTGGGCTAAAAGCTTTCCGTGACTTTTTCGAGCCAAAAGTGACCATATCGGCGTCACCCTTCTATGCCCAAACAAAACTACTCTGTTTTTGCTCAAATTTTTTCAAAACATGTTTATATTGTGTATAGATGATAATGGGAGCTTTTTGGGCGAAAAGCTTTCCGTGACTTTTTCGAGCCAAAAGTGACCATATCGGCGTCACCCTTCTATGCCTAAACAAAACTACTCTGTTTTTGCTCAAATTTGTCCAAAACATGTTTATATTGTGTATAGATGATAATGGGAGCTTTTTGGGCGAAAAGCTTTCCGTGACTTTTTCGAGCCAAAAGTGACCATATCGGCGTCACCCTTCTATGCCCAAACAAAACTACTCTGTTTTTGCTCAAATTTTTTCAAAACATGTTTATATTGTGTATAGATGATAATGGGAGCTTTTTGGGCGAAAAGCTTTCCGTGACTTTTTCGAGCCAAAAGTGACCATATCGGCGTCACCCTTTTATGCCCAATCAAAACTACTCTGTTTTTGCTCAAATTTGTCCAAAACATGTTTATATTGTGTATAGATGACAATGGGAGCTTTTTGGGCGAAAAGCTTTCCGTGACTTTTTCGAGCCAAAAGTGACCATATCGGCGTCACCCTTCTATGCTCAATCAAAACTACTCTGTTTTTGCTCAAATTTGTCCAAAACATGTTTATATTGTGTATAGATGATAATGGGAGCTTTTTGGGCGAAAAGCTTTCCGTGACTTTTTCGAGCCAAAAGTGACCATATCGGCGTCACCCTTCTATGCCCAAACAAAACTACTCTGTTTTTGCTCAAATTTTTTCAAAACATGTTTATATTGTGTATAGATGATAATGGGAGCTTTTTGGGCAAAAAGCTTTCCGTGACTTTTTCGAGCCAAAAGTGACCATATCGGCGTCACCCTTTTATGCCCAATCAAAACTACTCTGTTTTTGCTCAAATTTGTCCAAAACATGTTCATATTGTTTATAGACGAAAATGGGAGCTTTTTTGGCGAAAAGCTTTCCGTGACTTTTTCGAGCCAAAAGTGACCATATCGGCGTCACCCTTCTATGCCCAAATAAAACTACTCTTTTTTTGCTCAAATTTTTTCAAAACATGTTTATATTGTGTATAGATGATAATGAGAGCTTTTTGGGCGAAAAGCTTTCCGTGACTTTTTCGAGCCAAAAGTGACCATATCGGCGTCACCCTTCTATGCCCAATCAAAACTACTCTGTTTTCGTTCAAATTTGTCCAAAACATGTTTATATTGTGTATAGATGACAATGGGAGCTTTTTGGGCGAAAAGCTTTCCGTGACTTTTCCGAGCCAAAAGTGACCATATCGGCGTAACCCTTTTATGCACAATCAAAACTACTCTGTTTTTGCTCAAATTTGTCCAAAACATGTTCATATTGTTTATAGACGAAAATGGGAGCTTTTTGGGCGAAAAGCTTTCCGTGACTTTTTCGAGCCAAAAGTGACCATATCGGCGTCACCCTTCTATGCTCAATCAAAACTACTCTGTTTTTGCTCAAATTTTTTTAAAACATATTTATACTGTGTATAGATGATAATGGGAGTTTTTTGGGCGAAAAGCTTTCCGTAACTTTTTCGAGCCAAAAGTGACCATATCGGCGTCACCCTTCTATGCTCAATCAAAACTACTCTGTTTTTGCTCAAATTTGTCCAAAACATGTTTATATTGTGTATAGATGATAATGGGAGCTTTTTGGGCAAAAAGCTTTCCGTGACTTTTTCGAGCCAAAAGTGACAATATCGGCGCCACCCCTCTATGCTCAATCAAAACTACTCTGTTTTCGTTCAAATTTGTCCAAAACATGTTTATATTGTGTATAGATGATAATGGGAGCTTTTTGGGCGAAAAGCTTTCCGTGAATTTTTCGAGCCAAAAGTGACCATATCGGCGTCACCCTTCTATGCCCTATCAAAACTACTCTGTTTTCGTTCAAATTTGTCCAAAACATGTTTATATTGTGTATAGATGATAATGGGAGCTTTTTGGGCGAAAAGCTTTCCGTGACTTTTTCGAGCCAAAAGTGACCATATCGGCGTCACCCTTCTATGCCCAATCAAAACTACTCTGTTTTCGTTCAAATTTGTCCAAAACATGTTTATATTTTGTATAGATGACAATGGGAGCTTTTTGGGCGAAAAGCTTTCCGTGACTTTTTCGAGCCAAAAGTGACCATATCGGCGTCACCCTTCTATTCCCAATCAAAACTACTCTGTTTTCGTTCAAATTTGTCCAAAACATGTTTATATTGTGTATAGATGACAATGGGAGCTTTTTGGGCGAAAAGCTTTCGGTGACTTTTTCGAGCCAAAAGTGACCATATCGGCGTCACCCTTCTATGCCCAAACAAAACTACTCTATTTTTGCTCAAATTTTTTCAAAACATGTTTATATTGTGTATAGATGATAATGGGAGCTTTTTGGGCGAAAAGCTTTCCGTGACTTTTTCGAGCCAAAAGTGACCATATCGGCGTCACCCTTCTATGCCCTATCAAAACTACTCTGTTTTCGTTCAAATTTGTCCAAAACATGTTTATATTGTGTATAGATGATAATGGGAGCTTTTTGGGCGAAAAGCTTTCCGTGACTTTTTCGAGCCAAAAGTGACCATATCGGCGTCACCCTTCTATGCCCAATCAAAACTACTCTGTTTTCGTTCAAATTTGTCCAAAACATGTTTATATTGTGTATAGATGACAATGGGAGCTTTTTGGGCGAAAAGCTTTCTGTGACTTTTTCGAGCCAAAAGTGACCATATCGGCGTCACCCTTTTATGCCCAATCAAAACTACTCTGTTTTTGCTCAAATTTGTCCAAAACATGTTCATATTGTTTATAGACGAAAATGGGAGCTTTTTGGGCTAAAAGCTTTCCGTGACTTTTTCGAGCCAAAAGTGACCATATCGGCGTCACCCTTCTATGCCCAATCAAAACTACTCTGTTTTCGTTCAAATTTGTCCAAAACATGTTTATATTGTGTATAGATGACAATGGGAGCTTTTTGGGCGAAAAGCTTTCCGTGACTTTTTCGAGCCAAAAGTGACCATATCGGCGTCACCCTTTTATGCCCAATCAAAACTACTCTGTTTTTGCTCAAATTTGTCCAAAACATGTTCATATTGTTTATAGACGAAAATGGGAGCTTTTTGGGCTAAAAGCTTTCCGTGACTTTTTCGAGCCAAAAGTGACCATATCGGCGTCACCCTTCTATGCCCAAACAAAACTACTCTGTTTTTGCTCAAATTTTTTCAAAACATGTTTATATTGTGTATAGATGATAATGGGAGCTTTTTGGGCGAAAAGCTTTCCGTGACTTTTTCGAGCCAAAAGTGACCATATCGGCGTCACCCTTCTATGCCTAAACAAAACTACTCTGTTTTTGCTCAAATTTGTCCAAAACATGTTTATATTGTGTATAGATGATAATGGGAGCTTTTTGGGCGAAAAGCTTTCCGTGACTTTTTCGAGCCAAAATGGACCATATCGGCGTCACCCTTCTATGCCCAAACAAAACTACTCTGTTTTTGCTCAAATTTTTTCAAAACATGTTTATATTGTGTATAGATGATAATGGGAGCTTTTTGGGCGAAAAGCTTTCCGTGACTTTTTCGAGCCAAAAGTGACCATATCGGCGTCACCCTTTTATGCCCAATCAAAACTACTCTGTTTTTGCTCAAATTTGTCCAAAACATGTTCATATTGTTTATAGACGAAAATGGGAGCTTTTTTGGCGAAAAGCTTTCCGTGACTTTTTCGAGCCAAAAGTGACCATATCGGCGTCACCCTTCTATGCCCAAACAAAACTACTCTTTTTTTGCTCAAATTTTTTCAAAACATGTTTATATTGTGTATAGATGATAATGAGAGCTTTTTGGGCGAAAAGCTTTCCGTGACTTTTTCGAGCCAAAAGTGAACATATCGGCGTCACCCTTCTATGCCCAATCAAAACTACTCTATTTTCGTTCAAATTTGTCCAAAACATGTTTATATTGTGTATAGATGACAATGGGAGCTTTTTGGCCGAAAAGCTTTCCGTGACTTTTCCGAGCCAAAAGTGACCATATCGGCGTCACCCTTTTATGCACAATCAAAACTACTCTGTTTTTGCTCAAATTTGTCCAAAACATGTTCATATTGTTTATAGACGAAAATGGGAGCTTTTTGGGCGAAAAGCTTTCCGTGACTTTTTCGAGCCAAAAGTGACCATATCGGCGTCACCCTTCTATGCTCAATCAAAACTACTCTGTTTTTGCTCAAATTTTTTCAAAACATATTTATACTGTGTATAGATGATAATGGGAGTTTTTTGGGCGAAAAGCTTTCCGTAACTTTTTCGAGCCAAAAGTGACCATATCGGCGTCACCCTTCTATGCTCAATCAAAACTACTCTGTTTTTGCTCAAATTTGTCCAAAACATATTTATATTGTGTACAGATGATAATGGGAGCTTTTTGGGCAAAAAGCTTTCCGTGACTTTTTCGAGCCAAAAGTGACAATATCGGCGCCACCCCTCTATGCTCAATCAAAACTACTCTGTTTTCGTTCAAATTTGTCCAAAACATGTTTATATTGTGTATAGATGATAATGGGAGCTTTTTGGGCGAAAAGCTTTCCGTGAATTTTTCGAGCCAAAAGTGACCATATCGGCGTCACCCTTCTATGCCCTATCAAAACTACTCTGTTTTCGTTCAAATTTGTCCAAAACATGTTTATATTGTGTATAGATGATAATGGGAGCTTTTTGGGCGAAAAGCTTTCCGTGACTTTTTCGAGCCAAAAGTGACCATATCGGCGTCACCCTTCTATGCCCAATCAAAACTACTCTGTTTTCGTTCAAATTTGTCCAAAACATGTTTATATTGTGTATAGATGACAATGGGAGCTTTTTGGGCGAAAAGCTTTCCGTGACTTTTTCGAGCCAAAAGTGACCATATCGGCGTCACCCTTCTATGCCCAATCAAAACTACTCTGTTTTCGTTCAAATTTGTCCAAAACATGTTTATATTGTGTATAGATGACAATGGGAGCTTTTTGGGCGAAAAGCTTTCCGTGACTTTTTCGAGCCAAAAGTGACCATATCGGCGTCACCCTTCTATGCCCAAACAAAACTACTCTATTTTTGCTCAAATTTTTTCAAAACATGTTTATATTGTGTATAGATGATAATGGGAGCTTTTTGGGCGAAAAGCTTTCCGTGACTTTTTCGAGCCAAAAGTGACCATATCGGCGTCACCCTTCTATGCCCTATCAAAACTACTCTGTTTTCGTTCAAATTTGTCCAAAACATGTTTATATTGTGTATAGATGATAATGGGAGCTTTTTGGGCGAAAAGCTTTCCGTGACTTTTTCGAGCCAAAAGTGACCATATCGGCGTCACCCTTCTATGCCCAATCAAAACTACTCTGTTTTCGTTCAAATTTGTCCAAAACATGTTTATATTGTGTATAGATGACAATGGGAGCTTTTTGGGCGAAAAGCATTCTGTGACTTTTTCGAGCCAAAAGTGACCATATCGGCGTCACCCTTTTATGCCCAATCAAAACTACTCTGTTTTTGCTCAAATTTGTCCAAAACATGTTCATATTGTTTATAGACGAAAATGGGAGCTTTTTGGGCTAAAAGCTTTCCGTGACTTTTTCGAGCCAAAAGTGACCATATCGGCGTCACCCTTCTATGCCCAATCAAAACTACTCTGTTTTCGTTCAAATTTGTCCAAAACATGTTTATATTGTGTATAGATGACAATGGGAGCTTTTTGGGCGAAAAGCTTTCCGTGACTTTTTCGAGCCAAAAGTGACCATATCGGCGTCACCCTTTTATGCCCAATCAAAACTACTCTGTTTTTGCTCAAATTTGTCCAAAACATGTTCATATTGTTTATAGACGAAAATGGGAGCTTTTTGGGCTAAAAGCTTTCCGTGACTTTTTCGAGCCAAAAGTGACCATATCGGCGTCACCCTTCTATGCCCAAACAAAACTACTCTGTTTTTGCTCAAATTTTTTCAAAACATGTTTATATTGTGTATAGATGATAATGGGAGCTTTTTGGGCGAAAAGCTTTCCGTGACTTTTTCGAGCCAAAAGTGACCATATCGGCGTCACCCTTCTATGCCTAAACAAAACTACTCTGTTTTTGCTCAAATTTTTTCAAAACATGTTTATATTGTGTATAGTTGATAATGGGAGCTTTTTGGGGGAAAAGCTTTCCGTGATTTTTTCTGGCCAAAAGTGACCATATCGGCATCACCCTTCTATGCCCTATCAAAACTACTATGTTTTTGCTCAAATTTGTCCAAAACATGTTTATATTGTGTATAGATGATAATGGGAGCTTTGTGGGCGAAAAGCTTTCCGTGACTTTTTCGAGCCAAAAGTGACCATATCGGCGTCACCCTTCTATGTCCAAACAAAACTACTCTATTTTTGCTCAAATTTTTTCAAAACATGTTTATATTGTGTATAGATGATAATGGGAGCTATTTGGGCGAAAAGCTTTCCGTGACTTTTTCGAGCCAAAAGTGACCATATCGGCGTCATCCTTCTATACCCTATCAAAACTACTCTGTTTTTGCTCAAATTTGTCCAAAACATGTTTATATTGTGTATATATGATAATGGGAGCTTTTTGGGCGAAAAGCTTTCCGTGATTTTTTCGGGCCAAAAGTGACCATATCGGCGTCACTCTTCTATGTCCAAACAAAACTACTCTGTTTTTGCTCAAATTTTTTCAAAATATGTTTATATTGTGTATAGATGATAATGGGAGCTTTTTGGGCGAAAAGCTTTCCGTGACTTTTTCGAGCCAAAAGTGATCATATCGGCGTCACCCCTCTATACCCTATCAAAACTACTCTGTTTTTGCTCAAATTTGTCCAAAACATGTTTATATTGTGTATATATATGATAATGGGAGCTTTTTGGGTGAAAAGCTTTCCGTGACTTTTTCGAGACAAAAGTGACCATATCGGCGTCACCCTTCTATGCCCAAACAAAACTACTCTGTTTTTGCTCAAATTTTTTCAAAACATGTTTATATTGTGTATAGTTGATAATGGGAGCTTTTTGAGGGAAAAGCTTTCCGTGATTTTTTCGAGCCAAAAGTGACCATATCGGCGTCACCCTTCTATGCCCTATCAAAACTACTCTGTTTTTGCTCAAATTTGTCCAAAACATGTTTATATTGTGTATAGATGATAATGGGAGCTTTTTAGATGATAATGGGAGCTTTTTGGGCGAAAAGCTTTCCGTGAATTTTTCGAGCCAAAAGTGACCATATCGGCGTCACTCTTCTATGTCCAAACAAAACTACTCTGTTTTTGCTAAAATTTTTTCAAAACATGTTTATATTGTGTATAGATGATAATGGGAGCTTTTAGGGCGAAAAGCTTTCCGTGACTTTTTCGAGCCAAAAGTGACCATATCGGCGTCACCCTTCTATGCTCAATCAAAACTACTCTGTTTTTGCTCAAATTTGTCCAAAACATGTTTATATTGTGTATAGATGATAATGGGAGCTTTTTGGGCGAAAAGCTTTCCGTGACTTTTTCGAGCCAAAAGTGACCATATCGGCGTCACTCTTCTATGTCCAAACAAAACTACTCTGTTTTTGCTCAAATTTTTTCAAAACATGTTTATATTGTGTATAGATGATAATGAGAGTTTTTTGGGCGAAAAGCTTTCCGTGACTTTTTCGAGCCAAAAGTGACCATATCGGCGTCACCCTTCTATGCTCAATCAAAACTACTCTGTTTTTGCTCAAATTTGTCCAAAACATGTTTATATTGTGTATAGATGATAATGGGAGCTTTTTGGGCGAAAAGCTTTCCGTGACTTTTTCGAGCCAAAAGTGACCATATCGGCGTCACCCTTCTATGCCCAAACAAAACTACTCTGTTTTTGCTCAAATTTTTTCAAAACATGTTTATATTGTGTATAGATGATAATGGGAGCTTTTTGGGCGAAAAGCTTTCCGTGACTTTTTCGAGCCAAAAGTGACCATATCGGCGTCACCCTTCTATGCCTAAACAAAACTACTCTGTTTTTGCTCAAATTTGTCCAAAACATGTTTATATTGTGTATAGATGATAATGGGAGCTTTTTGGGCGAAAAGCATTCTGTGACTTTTTCGAGCCAAAAGTGACCATATCGGCGTCACCCTTCTATTCCCAATCAAAACTACTCTGTTTTCGTTCAAATTTGTCCAAAACATGTTTATATTGTGTATAGATGACAATGGGAGCTTTTTGGGCGAAAAGCTTTCGGTGACTTTTTCGAGCCAAAAGTGACCATATCGGCGTCACCCTTCTATGCCCAAACAAAACTACTCTATTTTTGCTCAAATTTTTTCAAAACATGTTTATATTGTGTATAGATGATAATGGGAGCTTTTTGGGCGAAAAGCTTTCCGTGACTTTTTCGAGCCAAAAGTGACCATATCGGCGTCACCCTTCTATGCCCTATCAAAACTACTCTGTTTTCGTTCAAATTTGTCCAAAACATGTTTATATTGTGTATAGATGATAATGGGAGCTTTTTGGGCGAAAAGCTTTCCGTGACTTTTTCGAGCCAAAAGTGACCATATCGGCGTCACCCTTCTATGCCCAATCAAAACTACTCTGTTTTCGTTCAAATTTGTCCAAAACATGTTTATATTGTGTATAGATGACAATGGGAGCTTTTTGGGCGAAAAGCTTTCTGTGACTTTTTCGAGCCAAAAGTGACCATATCGGCGTCACCCTTTTATGCCCAATCAAAACTACTCTGTTTTTGCTCAAATTTGTCCAAAACATGTTCATATTGTTTATAGACGAAAATGGGAGCTTTTTGGGCTAAAAGCTTTCCGTGACTTTTTCGAGCCAAAAGTGACCATATCGGCGTCACCCTTCTATGCCCAATCAAAACTACTCTGTTTTCGTTCAAATTTGTCCAAAACATGTTTATATTGTGTATAGATGACAATGGGAGCTTTTTGGGCGAAAAGCTTTCCGTGACTTTTTCGAGCCAAAAGTGACCATATCGGCGTCACCCTTTTATGCCCAATCAAAACTACTCTGTTTTTGCTCAAATTTGTCCAAAACATGTTCATATTGTTTATAGACGAAAATGGGAGCTTTTTGGGCTAAAAGCTTTCCGTGACTTTTTCGAGCCAAAAGTGACCATATCGGCGTCACCCTTCTATGCCCAAACAAAACTACTCTGTTTTTGCTCAAATTTTTTCAAAACATGTTTATATTGTGTATAGATGATAATGGGAGCTTTTTGGGCGAAAAGCTTTCCGTGACTTTTTCGAGCCAAAAGTGACCATATCGGCGTCACCCTTCTATGCCTAAACAAAACTACTCTGTTTTTGCTCAAATTTGTCCAAAACATGTTTATATTGTGTATAGATGATAATGGGAGCTTTTTGGGCGAAAAGCTTTCCGTGACTTTTTCGAGCCAAAATGGACCATATCGGCGTCACCCTTCTATGCCCAAACAAAACTACTCTGTTTTTGCTCAAATTTTTTCAAAACATGTTTATATTGTGTATAGATGATAATGGGAGCTTTTTGGGCGAAAAGCTTTCCGTGACTTTTTCGAGCCAAAAGTGACCATATCGGCGTCACCCTTTTATGCCCAATCAAAACTACTCTGTTTTTGCTCAAATTTGTCCAAAACATGTTCATATTGTTTATAGACGAAAATGGGAGCTTTTTTGGCGAAAAGCTTTCCGTGACTTTTTCGAGCCAAAAGTGACCATATCGGCGTCACCCTTCTATGCCCAAACAAAACTACTCTTTTTTTGCTCAAATTTTTTCAAAACATGTTTATATTGTGTATAGATGATAATGAGAGCTTTTTGGGCGAAAAGCTTTCCGTGACTTTTTCGAGCCAAAAGTGAACATATCGGCGTCACCCTTCTATGCCCAATCAAAACTACTCTATTTTCGTTCAAATTTGTCCAAAACATGTTTATATTGTGTATAGATGACAATGGGAGCTTTTTGGCCGAAAAGCTTTCCGTGACTTTTCCGAGCCAAAAGTGACCATATCGGCGTCACCCTTTTATGCACAATCAAAACTACTCTGTTTTTGCTCAAATTTGTCCAAAACATGTTCATATTGTTTATAGACGAAAATGGGAGCTTTTTGGGCGAAAAGCTTTCCGTGACTTTTTCGAGCCAAAAGTGACCATATCGGCGTCACCCTTCTATGCTCAATCAAAACTACTCTGTTTTTGCTCAAATTTTTTCAAAACATATTTATACTGTGTATAGATGATAATGGGAGTTTTTTGGGCGAAAAGCTTTCCGTAACTTTTTCGAGCCAAAAGTGACCATATCGGCGTCACCCTTCTATGCTCAATCAAAACTACTCTGTTTTTGCTCAAATTTGTCCAAAACATATTTATATTGTGTACAGATGATAATGGGAGCTTTTTGGGCAAAAAGCTTTCCGTGACTTTTTCGAGCCAAAAGTGACAATATCGGCGCCACCCCTCTATGCTCAATCAAAACTACTCTGTTTTCGTTCAAATTTGTCCAAAACATGTTTATATTGTGTATAGATGATAATGGGAGCTTTTTGGGCGAAAAGCTTTCCGTGAATTTTTCGAGCCAAAAGTGACCATATCGGCGTCACCCTTCTATGCCCTATCAAAACTACTCTGTTTTCGTTCAAATTTGTCCAAAACATGTTTATATTGTGTATAGATGATAATGGGAGCTTTTTGGGCGAAAAGCTTTCCGTGACTTTTTCGAGCCAAAAGTGACCATATCGGCGTCACCCTTCTATGCCCAATCAAAACTACTCTGTTTTCGTTCAAATTTGTCCAAAACATGTTTATATTGTGTATAGATGACAATGGGAGCTTTTTGGGCGAAAAGCTTTCCGTGACTTTTTCGAGCCAAAAGTGACCATATCGGCGTCACCCTTCTATGCCCAATCAAAACTACTCTGTTTTCGTTCAAATTTGTCCAAAACATGTTTATATTGTGTATAGATGACAATGGGAGCTTTTTGGGCGAAAAGCTTTCCGTGACTTTTTCGAGCCAAAAGTGACCATATCGGCGTCACCCTTCTATGCCCAAACAAAACTACTCTATTTTTGCTCAAATTTTTTCAAAACATGTTTATATTGTGTATAGATGATAATGGGAGCTTTTTGGGCGAAAAGCTTTCCGTGACTTTTTCGAGCCAAAAGTGACCATATCGGCGTCACCCTTCTATGCCCTATCAAAACTACTCTGTTTTCGTTCAAATTTGTCCAAAACATGTTTATATTGTGTATAGATGATAATGGGAGCTTTTTGGGCGAAAAGCTTTCCGTGACTTTTTCGAGCCAAAAGTGACCATATCGGCGTCACCCTTCTATGCCCAATCAAAACTACTCTGTTTTCGTTCAAATTTGTCCAAAACATGTTTATATTGTGTATAGATGACAATGGGAGCTTTTTGGGCGAAAAGCATTCTGTGACTTTTTCGAGCCAAAAGTGACCATATCGGCGTCACCCTTTTATGCCCAATCAAAACTACTCTGTTTTTGCTCAAATTTGTCCAAAACATGTTCATATTGTTTATAGACGAAAATGGGAGCTTTTTGGGCTAAAAGCTTTCCGTGACTTTTTCGAGCCAAAAGTGACCATATCGGCGTCACCCTTCTATGCCCAATCAAAACTACTCTGTTTTCGTTCAAATTTGTCCAAAACATGTTTATATTGTGTATAGATGACAATGGGAGCTTTTTGGGCGAAAAGCTTTCCGTGACTTTTTCGAGCCAAAAGTGACCATATCGGCGTCACCCTTTTATGCCCAATCAAAACTACTCTGTTTTTGCTCAAATTTGTCCAAAACATGTTCATATTGTTTATAGACGAAAATGGGAGCTTTTTGGGCTAAAAGCTTTCCGTGACTTTTTCGAGCCAAAAGTGACCATATCGGCGTCACCCTTCTATGCCCAAACAAAACTACTCTGTTTTTGCTCAAATTTTTTCAAAACATGTTTATATTGTGTATAGATGATAATGGGAGCTTTTTGGGCGAAAAGCTTTCCGTGACTTTTTCGAGCCAAAAGTGACCATATCGGCGTCACCCTTCTATGCCTAAACAAAACTACTCTGTTTTTGCTCAAATTTTTTCAAAACATGTTTATATTGTGTATAGTTGATAATGGGAGCTTTTTGGGGGAAAAGCTTTCCGTGATTTTTTCTGGCCAAAAGTGACCATATCGGCATCACCCTTCTATGCCCTATCAAAACTACTATGTTTTTGCTCAAATTTGTCCAAAACATGTTTATATTGTGTATAGATGATAATGGGAGCTTTGTGGGCGAAAAGCTTTCCGTGACTTTTTCGAGCCAAAAGTGACCATATCGGCGTCACCCTTCTATGTCCAAACAAAACTACTCTATTTTTGCTCAAATTTTTTCAAAACATGTTTATATTGTGTATAGATGATAATGGGAGCTATTTGGGCGAAAAGCTTTCCGTGACTTTTTCGAGCCAAAAGTGACCATATCGGCGTCATCCTTCTATACCCTATCAAAACTACTCTGTTTTTGCTCAAATTTGTCCAAAACATGTTTATATTGTGTATATATGATAATGGGAGCTTTTTGGGCGAAAAGCTTTCCGTGATTTTTTCGGGCCAAAAGTGACCATATCGGCGTCACTCTTCTATGTCCAAACAAAACTACTCTGTTTTTGCTCAAATTTTTTCAAAATATGTTTATATTGTGTATAGATGATAATGGGAGCTTTTTGGGCGAAAAGCTTTCCGTGACTTTTTCGAGCCAAAAGTGATCATATCGGCGTCACCCCTCTATACCCTATCAAAACTACTCTGTTTTTGCTCAAATTTGTCCAAAACATGTTTATATTGTGTATATATATGATAATGGGAGCTTTTTGGGTGAAAAGCTTTCCGTGACTTTTTCGAGACAAAAGTGACCATATCGGCGTCACCCTTCTATGCCCAAACAAAACTACTCTGTTTTTGCTCAAATTTTTTCAAAACATGTTTATATTGTGTATAGTTGATAATGGGAGCTTTTTGAGGGAAAAGCTTTCCGTGATTTTTTCGAGCCAAAAGTGACCATATCGGCGTCACCCTTCTATGCCCTATCAAAACTACTCTGTTTTTGCTCAAATTTGTCCAAAACATGTTTATATTGTGTATAGATGATAATGGGAGCTTTTTAGATGATAATGGGAGCTTTTTGGGCGAAAAGCTTTCCGTGAATTTTTCGAGCCAAAAGTGACCATATCGGCGTCACTCTTCTATGTCCAAACAAAACTACTCTGTTTTTGCTAAAATTTTTTCAAAACATGTTTATATTGTGTATAGATGATAATGGGAGCTTTTAGGGCGAAAAGCTTTCCGTGACTTTTTCGAGCCAAAAGTGACCATATCGGCGTCACCCTTCTATGCTCAATCAAAACTACTCTGTTTTTGCTCAAATTTGTCCAAAACATGTTTATATTGTGTATAGATGATAATGGGAGCTTTTTGGGCGAAAAGCTTTCCGTGACTTTTTCGAGCCAAAAGTGACCATATCGGCGTCACTCTTCTATGTCCAAACAAAACTACTCTGTTTTTGCTCAAATTTTTTCAAAACATGTTTATATTGTGTATAGATGATAATGAGAGTTTTTTGGGCGAAAAGCTTTCCGTGACTTTTTCGAGCCAAAAGTGACCATATCGGCGTCACCCTTCTATGCTCAATCAAAACTACTCTGTTTTTGCTCAAATTTGTCCAAAACATGTTTATATTGTGTATAGATGATAATGGGAGCTTTTTGGGCGAAAAGCTTTCCGTGACTTTTTCGAGCCAAAAGTGACCATATCGGCGTCACCCTTCTATGCCCAAACAAAACTACTCTGTTTTTGCTCAAATTTTTTCAAAACATGTTTATATTGTGTATAGATGATAATGGGAGCTTTTTGGGCGAAAAGCTTTCCGTGACTTTTTCGAGCCAAAAGTGACCATATCGGCGTCACCCTTCTATGCCCATTCAAAACTACTCTGTTTTCGTTCAAATTTGTCCAAAACATGTTTATATTGTGTATAGATGACAATGGGAGCTTTTTGGGCGAAAAGCATTCTGTGACTTTTTCGAGCCAAAAGTGACCATATCGGCGTCACCCTTTTATGCCCAATCAAAACTACTCTGTTTTTGCTCAAATTTGTCCAAAACATGTTCATATTGTTTATAGACGAAAATGGGAGCTTTTTGGGCTAAAAGCTTTCCGTGACTTTTTCGAGCCAAAAGTGACCATATCGGCGTCACCCTTCTATGCCCAATCAAAACTACTCTGTTTTCGTTCAAATTTGTCCAAAACATGTTTATATTGTGTATAGATGACAATGGGAGCTTTTTGGGCGAAAAGCTTTCCGTGACTTTTTCGAGCCAAAAGTGACCATATCGGCGTCACCCTTTTATGCCCAATCAAAACTACTCTGTTTTTGCTCAAATTTGTCCAAAACATGTTCATATTGTTTATAGACGAAAATGGGAGCTTTTTGGGCTAAAAGCTTTCCGTGACTTTTTCGAGCCAAAAGTGACCATATCGGCGTCACCCTTCTATGCCCAAACAAAACTACTCTGTTTTTGCTCAAATTTTTTCAAAACATGTTTATATTGTGTATAGATGATAATGGGAGCTTTTTGGGCGAAAAGCTTTCCGTGACTTTTTCGAGCCAAAAGTGACCATATCGGCGTCACCCTTCTATGCCTAAACAAAACTACTCTGTTTTTGCTCAAATTTTTTCAAAACATGTTTATATTGTGTATAGTTGATAATGGGAGCTTTTTGGGGGAAAAGCTTTCCGTGATTTTTTCTGGCCAAAAGTGACCATATCGGCATCACCCTTCTATGCCCTATCAAAACTACTATGTTTTTGCTCAAATTTGTCCAAAACATGTTTATATTGTGTATAGATGATAATGGGAGCTTTGTGGGCGAAAAGCTTTCCGTGACTTTTTCGAGCCAAAAGTGACCATATCGGCGTCACCCTTCTATGTCCAAACAAAACTACTCTATTTTTGCTCAAATTTTTTCAAAACATGTTTATATTGTGTATAGATGATAATGGGAGCTATTTGGGCGAAAAGCTTTCCGTGACTTTTTCGAGCCAAAAGTGACCATATCGGCGTCACTCTTCTATGTCCAAACAAAACTACTCTGTTTTTGCTCAAATTTTTTCAAAACATGTTTATATTGTGTATAGATGATAATGAGAGTTTTTTGGGCGAAAAGCTTTCCGTGACTTTTTCGAGCCAAAAGTGACCATATCGGCGTCACCCTTCTATGCTCAATCAAAACTACTCTGTTTTTGCTCAAATTTGTCCAAAACATGTTTATATTGTGTATAGATGATAATGGGAGCTTTTTGGGCGAAAAGCTTTCCGTGACTTTTTCGAGCCAAAAGTGACCATATCGGCGTCACCCTTCTATGCCCAAACAAAACTACTCTGTTTTTGCTCAAATTTTTTCAAAACATGTTTATATTGTGTATAGATGATAATGGGAGCTTTTTGGGCGAAAAGCTTTCCGTGACTTTTTCGAGCCAAAAGTGACCATATCGGCGTCACCCTTCTATGCCCATTCAAAACTACTCTGTTTTCGTTCAAATTTGTCCAAAACATGTTTATATTGTGTATAGATGACAATGGGAGCTTTTTGGGCGAAAAGCTTTCCGTGACTTTTTCGAGCCAAAAGTGACCATATCGGCGTCACCCTTTTATGCCCAATCAAAACTACTCTGTTTTTGCTCAAATTTGTCCAAAACATGTTCATATTGTTTATAGACGAAAATGGGAGCTTTTTGGGCTAAAAGCTTTCCGTGACTTTTTCGAGCCAAAAGTGACCATATCGGCGTCACCCTTCTATGCCCAATC
Source organism: Persicaria maculosa (assembly GCA_963922045.1). Classification (NCBI taxonomy): domain Eukaryota; kingdom Viridiplantae; phylum Streptophyta; class Magnoliopsida; order Caryophyllales; family Polygonaceae; genus Persicaria; species Persicaria maculosa. Next base: position 41,512,911 of record OY998251.1, on the reverse strand, counting down.
AAAACTACTCTGTTTTCGTTCAAATTTGTCCAAAACATGTTTATATTGTGTATAGATGACAATGGGAGCTTTTTGGGCGAAAAGCTTTCCGTGACTTTTTCGAGCCAAAAGTGACCATATCGGCGTCACCCTTTTATGCCCAATCAAAACTACTCTGTTTTTGCTCAAATTTGTCCAAAACATGTTCATATTGTTTATAGACGAAAATGGGAGCTTTTTGGGCTAAAAGCTTTCCGTGACTTTTTCGAGCCAAAAGTGACCATATCGGCGTCACCCTTCTATGCCCAAACAAAACTACTCTGTTTTTGCTCAAATTTTTTCAAAACATGTTTATATTGTGTATAGATGATAATGGGAGCTTTTTGGGCGAAAAGCTTTCCGTGACTTTTTCGAGCCAAAAGTGACCATATCGGCGTCACCCTTCTATGCCTAAACAAAACTACTCTGTTTTTGCTCAAATTTTTTCAAAACATGTTTATATTGTGTATAGTTGATAATGGGAGCTTTTTGGGGGAAAAGCTTTCCGTGATTTTTTCTGGCCAAAAGTGACCATATCGGCATCACCCTTCTATGCCCTATCAAAACTACTATGTTTTTGCTCAAATTTGTCCAAAACATGTTTATATTGTGTATAGATGATAATGGGAGCTTTTTGGGCGAAAAGCTTTCCGTGACTTTTTCGAGCCAAAAGTGACCATATCGGCGTCACCCTTCTATGTCCAAACAAAACTACTCTATTTTTGCTCAAATTTTTTCAAAACATGTTTATATTGTGTATAGATGATAATGGGAGCTATTTGGGCGAAAAGCTTTCCGTGACTTTTTCGAGCCAAAAGTGACCATATCGGCGTCATCCTTCTATACCCTATCAAAACTACTCTGTTTTTGCTCAAATTTGTCCAAAACATGTTTATATTGTGTATATATGATAATGGGAGCTTTTTGGGCGAAAAGCTTTCCGTGATTTTTTCGGGCCAAAAGTGACCATATCGGCGTCACTCTTCTATGTCCAAACAAAACTACTCTGTTTTTGCTCAAATTTTTTCAAAATATGTTTATATTGTGTATAGATGATAATGGGAGCTTTTTGGGCGAAAAGCTTTCCGTGACTTTTTCGAGCCAAAAGTGATCATATCGGCGTCACCCCTCTATACCCTATCAAAACTACTCTGTTTTTACTCAAATTTGTCCAAAACATGTTTATATTGTGTATATATATGATAATGGGAGCTTTTTGGGTGAAAAGCTTTCCGTGACTTTTTCGAGACAAAAGTGACCATATCGGCGTCACCCTTCTATGCCCAAACAAAACTACTCTTTTTTTGCTCAAATTTTTTCAAAACATGTTTATATTGTGTATAGTTGATAATGGGAGCTTTTTGAGGGAAAAGCTTTCCGTGATTTTTTCGAGCCAAAAGTGACCATATCGGCGTCACCCTTCTATGCCCTATGAAAACTACTCTGTTTTTGCTCAAATTTGTCCAAAACATGTTTATATTGTGTATAGATGATAATGGGAGCTTTTTAGATGATAATGGGAGCTTTTTGGGCGAAAAGCTTTCCGTGAATTTTTCGAGCCAAAAGTGACCATATCGGCGTCACTCTTCTATGTCCAAACAAAACTACTCTGTTTTTGCTCAAATTTTTTCAAAACATGTTTATATTGTGTATAGATGATAATGGGAGCTTTTTGGGCGAAAAGCTTTCCGTGACTTTTTCGAGCCAAAAGTGAACATATCGGCGTCACCCTTCTATGCTCAATCAAAACTACTCTGTTTTTGATCAAATTTGTCCAAAACATGTTTATATTGTGTATAGATGTTAATGGGAGCTTTTTGGGCGAAAAGCTTTCCGTGACTTTTTCGAGCCAAAAGTGACCATATCGGCGTCACTCTTCTATGTCCAAACAAAACTACTCTGTTTTTGCTCAAATTTTTTCAAAACATGTTTATATTGTGTATAGATGATAATGGGAGTTTTTTGGGCGAAAAGCTTTCCGTGACTTTTTCGAGCCAAAAGTGACCATATCGGCGTCACCCTTCTATGCTCAATCAAAACTACTCTGTTTTTGCTCAAATTTGTCCAAAACATGTTTATATTGTGTATAGATGATAATGGGAGCTTTTTGGGCGAAAAGCTTTCCGTGACTTTTTCGAGCCAAAAGTGACCATATCGGCGTCACCCTTCTATGCCCAAACAAAACTACTCTGTTTTTGCTCAAATTTTTTCAAAACATGTTTATATTGTGTATAGATGATAATGGGAGCTTTTTGGGCGAAAAGCTTTCCGTGACTTTTTCGAGCCAAAAGTGACCATATCGGCGTCACCCTTTTATGCCCAATCAAAACTACTCTGTTTTTGCTCAAATTTGTCCAAAACATGTTCATATTGTTTATAGACGAAAATGGGAGCTTTTTGGGCGAAAAGCTTTCCGTGACTTTTTCGAGCCAAAAGTGACCATATCGGCGTCACCCTTCTATGCCCAAACAAAACTACTCTGTTTTTGCTCAAATTTTTTCAAAACATGTTTATATTGTGTATAGTTGATAATGGGAGCTTTTTGAGGGAAAAGCTTTCCGTGATTTTTTCGAGCCAAAAGTGACCATATCGGCGTCACCCTTCTATGCCCTATCAAAACTACTCTGTTTTTGCTCAAATTTGTCCAAAACATGTTTATATTGTGTATAGATGATAATGGGAGCTTTTTGGGCGAAAAGCTTTCCGTGACTTTTTCGAGCCAAAAGTGACCATATCGGCGTCACTCTTCTATGTCCAAACAAAACTACTCTGTTTTTGCTCAAATTTTTTCAAAACATGTTTATATTGTGTATAGATGATAATGGGAGCTTTTTGGGCGAAAAGCTTTCCGTGACTTTTTAGAGCCAAAAGTGACCATATCGGCGTCACCCTTCTATGCTCAATCAAAACTACTCTGTTTTTGCTCAAATTTGTCCAAAACATGTTTATATTGTGTATAGATTATAATGGGAGCTTTTTGGGCGAAAAGCTTTCCGTGACTTTTTCGAGCCAAAAGTGACCATATCGGCGTCACCCTTCTATGTCCAAACAAAACTACTCTATTTTTGCTCAAATTTTTTCAAAACATGTTTATATTGTGTATAGATGATAATGGGAGCTTTTTGGGCGAAAAGCTTTCCGTGACTTTTTCGAGCCAAAAGTGACCATATCGGCGTCATCCTTCTATACCCTATCAAAACTACTCTGTTTTTGCTCAAATTTGTCCAAAACATGTTTATATTGTGTATATATGATAATGGGAGCTTTTTGGGCGAAAAGCTTTCCGTGATTTTTTCGGGCCAAAAGTGACCATATCGGCGTCACCCTTCTATGCCCAAACAAAACTACTCTGTTTTTGCTCAATTTTTTTCAAAATATGTTTATATTGTGTATAGATGATAATGGGAGCTTTTTGGGCGAAAAGCTTTCCGTGACTTTTTCGAGCCAAAAGTGACCATATCGGCGTCACTCTTCTATGTCCAAACAAAACTACTCTGTTTTTGCTCAAATTTTTTCAAAACATATTTATATTGTGTATAGATGATAATGGGAGTTTTTTGGGCGAAAAGCTTTCCGTGACTTTTTCGAGCCAAAAGTGACCATATCGGCGTCACCCTTCTATGCTCAATCAAAACTACTCTGTTTTTGCTCAAATTTGTCCAAAACATGTTTATATTGTGTATAGATGATATTGGGAGCTTTTTGGGCGAAAAGCTTTTCGTGACTTTTTCGAGCCAAAAGTGACAATATCGGCGTCACCCCTCTATGCTCAATCAAAACTACTCTGTTTTCGTTCAAATTTTTCCAAAACATGTTTATATTGTGTATAGATGATAATGGGAGCTTTTTGGGTGAAAAGCTTTCCGTGACTTTTTCGAGACAAAAGTGACCATATCGGCGTCACCCTTCTATGCCCAAACAAAACTACTTTGTTTTTGCTCAAATTTTTTCAAAACATGTTTATATTGTGTATAGTTGATAATGGGAGCTTTTTGAGGGAAAAGCTTTCCGTGATTTTTTCGAGCCAAAAGTGACCATATCGGCGTCACCCTTCTATGCCCTATCAAAACTACTCTGTTTTTGCTCAAATTTGTCCAAAACATGTTTATATTGTGTATAGATGATAATGGGAGCTTTTTGGGCGAAAAGCTTTCCGTGACTTTTTCGAGCCAAAAGTGACCATATCGGCGTCACCCTTCTATGCTCAATCAAAACTACTCTGTTTTTGCTCAAATTTGTCCAAAACATGTTTATATTGTGTATAGATGATAATGGGAGCTTTTTGGGCGAAAAGCTTTCCGTGACTTTTTCGAGCCAAAAGTGACCATATCGGCGTCACCCTTCTATGCCCAAACAAAACTACTCTGTTTTTGCTCAAATTTTTTCAAAACATGTTTATATTGTGTATAGATGATAATGGGAGCTTTTTGGGCGAAAAGCTTTCCGTGACTTTTTCGAGCCAAAAGTGACCATATCGGCGTCACCCTTTTATGCCCAATCAAAACTACTCTGTTTTTGCTCAAATTTGTCCAAAACATGTTCATATTGTTTATAGACGAAAATGGGAGCTTTTTGGGCGAAAAGCTTTCCGTGACTTTTTCGAGCCAAAAGTGACCATATCGGCGTCACCCTTCTATGCCCAAACAAAACTACTCTGTTTTTGCTCAAATTTTTTCAAAACATGTTTATATTGTGTATAGTTGATAATGGGAGCTTTTTGAGGGAAAAGCTTTCCGTGATTTTTTCGAGCCAAAAGTGACCATATCGGCGTCACCCTTCTATGCCCTATCAAAACTACTCTGTTTTTGCTCAAATTTGTCCAAAACATGTTTATATTGTGTATAGATTATAATGGGAGCTTTTTGGGCGAAAAGCTTTCCGTGACTTTTTCGAGCCAAAAGTGACCATATCGGCGTCACTCTTCTATGTCCAAACAAAACTACTCTGTTTTTGCTCAAATTTTTTCAAAACATGTTTATATTGTGTATAGATGATAATGGGAGCTTTTTGGGCGAAAAGCTTTCCGTGACTTTTTAGAGCCAAAAGTGACCATATCGGCGTCACCCTTCTATGCTCAATCAAAACTACTCTGTTTTTGCTCAAATTTGTCCAAAACATGTTTATATTGTGTATAGATTATAATGGGAGCTTTTTGGGCGAAAAGCTTTCCGTGACTTTTTCGAGCCAAAAGTGACCATATCGGCGTCACCCTTCTATGTCCAAACAAAACTACTCTATTTTTGCTCAAATTTTTTCAAAACATGTTTATATTGTGTATAGATGATAATGGGAGCTTTTTGGGCGAAAAGCTTTCCGTGACTTTTTCGAGCCAAAAGTGACCATATCGGCGTCATCCTTCTATACCCTATCAAAACTACTCTGTTTTTGCTCAAATTTGTCCAAAACATGTTTATATTGTGTATATATGATAATGGGAGCTTTTTGGGCGAAAAGCTTTCCGTGATTTTTTCGGGCCAAAAGTGACCATATCGGCGTCACCCTTCTATGCCCAAACAAAACTACTCTGTTTTTGCTCAATTTTTTTCAAAATATGTTTATATTGTGTATAGATGATAATGGGAGCTTTTTGGGCGAAAAGCTTTCCGTGACTTTTTCGAGCCAAAAGTGACCATATCGGCGTCACTCTTCTATGTCCAAACAAAACTACTCTGTTTTTGCTCAAATTTTTTCAAAACATATTTATATTGTGTATAGATGATAATGGGAGTTTTTTGGGCGAAAAGCTTTCCGTGACTTTTTCGAGCCAAAAGTGACCATATCGGCGTCACCCTTCTATGCTCAATCAAAACTACTCTGTTTTTGCTCAAATTTGTCCAAAACATGTTTATATTGTGTATAGATGATATTGGGAGCTTTTTGGGCGAAAAGCTTTTCGTGACTTTTTCGAGCCAAAAGTGACAATATCGGCGTCACCCCTCTATGCTCAATCAAAACTACTCTGTTTTCGTTCAAATTTTTCCAAAACATGTTTATATTGTGTATAGATGATAATGGGAGCTTTTTGGGTGAAAAGCTTTCCGTGACTTTTTCGAGACAAAAGTGACCATATCGGCGTCACCCTTCTATGCCCAAACAAAACTACTCTGTTTTTGCTCAAATTTTTTCAAAACATGTTTATATTGTGTATAGTTGATAATGGGAGCTTTTTGAGGGAAAAGCTTTCCGTGATTTTTTCGAGCCAAAAGTGACCATATCGGCGTCACCCTTCTATGCCCTATCAAAACTACTCTGTTTTTGCTCAAATTTGTCCAAAACATGTTTATATTGTGTATAGATGATAATGGGAGCTTTTTGGGCGAAAAGCTTTCCGTGAATTTTTCGAGCCAAAAGTGACCATATCGGCGTCACTCTTCTATGTCCAAACAAAACTACTCTGTTTTTGCTCAAATTTTTTCAAAACATGTTTATATTGTGTATAGATGATAATGGGAGCTTTTTGGGCGAAAAGCTTTCCGTGACTTTTTCGAGCCAAAAGTGACCATATCGGCGTCACCCTTTTATGCTCAATCAAAACTACTCTGTTTTTGATCAAATTTGTCCAAAACATGTTTATATTGTGTATAGATGATAATGGGAGCTTTTTGGGCGAAAAGCTTTCCGTGACTTTTTCGAGCCAAAAGTGACCATATCGGCGTCACTCTTCTATGTCCAAACAAAACTACTCTGTTTTTGCTCAAATTTTTTCAAAACATGTTTATATTGTGTATAGATGATAATGGGAGTTTTTTGGGCGAAAAGCTTTCCGTGACTTTTTCGAGTCAAAAGTGACCATATCGGCGTCACCCTTCTATGCTCAATCAAAACTACTCTGTTTTTGCTCAAATTTGTCCAAAACATGTTTATATTGTGTATAGATGATAATGGGAGCTTTTTGGGCGAAAAGCTTTCCGTGACTTTTTCGAGCCAAAAGTGACCATATCGGCGTCACTCTTCTATGTCCAAACAAAACTACTCTGTTTTTGCTCAAATTTTTTCAAAACATGTTTATATTGTGTATAGATGATAATGGGAGCTTTTTGGGCGAAAAGCTTTCCGTGACTTTTTCGAGCCAAAAGTGACCATATCGGCGTCACCCTTTTATGCTCAATCAAAACTACTCTGTTTTTGATCAAATTTGTCCAAAACATGTTTATATTGTGTATAGATGATAATGGGAGCTTTTTGGGCGAAAAGCTTTCCGTGACTTTTTCGAGCCAAAAGTGACCATATCGGCGTCACCCTTCTATGCTCAATCAAAACTACTCTGTTTTTGCTCAAATTTGTCCAAAACATGTTTATATTGTGTATAGATGATATTGGGAGCTTTTTGGGCGAAAAGCTTTTCGTGACTTTTTCGAGCCAAAAGTGACAATATCGGCGTCACCCCTCTATGCTCAATCAAAACTACTCTGTTTTCGTTCAAATTTTTCCAAAACATGTTTATATTGTGTATAGATGATAATGGGAGCTTTTTGGGCGAAAAGCTTTCCGTGACTTTTTCGAGCCAAAAGTGACCATATCGGCGTCACTCTTCTATGTCCAAACAAAACTACTCTGTTTTTGCTCAAATTTTTTCAAAACATGTTTATATTGTGTATAGATGATAATGGGAGCTTTTTGGGCGAAAAGCTTTCCGTGACTTTTTCGAGCCAAAAGTGACCATATCGGCGTCACCCTTTTATGCTCAATCAAAACTACTCTGTTTTTGATCAAATTTGTCCAAAACATGTTTATATTGTGTATAGATGATAATGGGAGCTTTTTGGGCGAAAAGCTTTCCGTGACTTTTTCGAGCCAAAAGTGACCATATCGGCGTCACCCTTCTATGCTCAATCAAAACTACTCTGTTTTTGCTCAAATTTGTCCAAAACATGTTTATATTGTGTATAGATGATATTGGGAGCTTTTTGGGCGAAAAGCTTTTCGTGACTTTTTCGAGCCAAAAGTGACAATATCGGCGTCACCCCTCTATGCTCAATCAAAACTACTCTGTTTTCGTTCAAATTTTTCCAAAACATGTTTATATTGTGTATAGATGATAATGGGAGCTTTTTGGGTGAAAAGCTTTCCGTGACTTTTTCGAGACAAAAGTGACCATATCGGCGTCACCCTTCTATGCCCAAACAAAACTACTCTGTTTTTGCTCAAATTTTTTCAAAACATGTTTATATTGTGTATAGTTGATAATGGGAGCTTTTTGAGGGAAAAGCTTTCCGTGATTTTTTCGAGCCAAAAGTGACCATATCGGCGTCACCCTTCTATGCCCTATCAAAACTACTCTGTTTTTGCTCAAATTTGTCCAAAACATGTTTATATTGTGTATAGATGATAATGGGAGCTTTTTGGGCGAAAAGCTTTCCGTGAATTTTTCGAGCCAAAAGTGACCATATCGGCGTCACTCTTCTATGTCCAAACAAAACTACTCTGTTTTTGCTCAAATTTTTTCAAAACATGTTTATATTGTGTATAGATGATAATGGGAGCTTTTTGGGCGAAAAGCTTTCCGTGACTTTTTCGAGCCAAAAGTGACCATATCGGCGTCACCCTTTTATGCTAAATCAAAACTACTCTGTTTTTGATCAAATTTGTCCAAAACATGTTTATATTGTGTATAGATGATAATGGGAGCTTTTTGGGCGAAAAGCTTTCCGTGACTTTTTCGAGCCAAAAGTGACCATATCGGCGTCACTCTTCTATGTCCAAACAAAACTACTCTGTTTTTGCTCAAATTTTTTCAAAACATGTTTATATTGTGTATAGATGATAATGGGATCTTTTTGGGCGAAAAGATTTCCGTGACTTTTTCGAGCCAAAAGTGACCATATCGGCGTCACCCTTCTATGCCCAATCAAAACTACTCTGTTTTCGTTCAAATTTGTCCAAAACATGTTTATATTGTGTATAGATGACAATGGGAGCTTTTTGGGCGAAAAGCTTTCCGTGACTTTTTCGAGCCAAAAGTGACCATATCGGCGTCACCCTTTTATGCCCAATCAAAACTACTCTGTTTTTGCTCAAATTTGTCCAAAACATGTTCATATTGTTTATAGACTAAAATGGGAGCTTTTTGGGCGAAAAGCTTTCCGTGACTTTTTCGAGCCAAAAGTGACCATATCGGCGTCACCCTTCTATGCCCAAACAAAACTACTCTGTTTTTGCTCAAATTTTTTCAAAACATGTTTATATTGTGTATAGATGATAATGGGAGCTTTTTGGGCGAAAAGCTTTCCGTGACTTTTTCGAGCCAAAAGTGACCATATCGGCGTCACCCTTCTATGCTCAATCAAAACTACTCTGTTTTTGATCAAATTTGTCCAAAACATGTTTATATTGTGTATAGATGATAATGGGAGCTTTTTGGGCGAAAAGCTTTCCGTGACTTTTTCGAGCCAAAAGTGACCATATAGGCGTCACTCTTCTATGTCCAAACAAAACTACTCTGTTTTTGCTCAAATTTTTTCAAAACATGTTTATATTGTGTATAGATGATAATGGGAGCTTTTTGGGCGAAAAGCTTTCCGTGATTTTTTCGGGCCAAAAGTGACCATATCGGCGTCACCCTTCTATGCCCAAACAAAACTACTCTGTTTTTGCTCAATTTTTTTCAAAATATGTTTATATTGTGTATAGATGATAATGGGAGCTTTTTGGGCGAAAAGCTTTCCGTGACTTTTTCGAGCCAAAAGTGACCATATCGGCGTCACTCTTCTATGTCCAAACAAAACTACTCTGTTTTTGCTCAAATTTTTTCAAAACATGTTTATATTGTGTATAGATGATAATGGGAGTTTTTTGGGCGAAAAGCTTTCCGTGACTTTTTCGAGCCAAAAGTGACCATATCGGCGTCACCCTTCTATGCCCAATCAAAACTACTCTGTTTTCGTTCAAATTTGTCCAAAACATGTTTATATTGTGTATAGATGACAATGGGAGCTTTTTGGGCGAAAAGCTTTCCGTGACTTTTTCGAGCCAAAAGTGACCATATCGGCGTCACCCTTTTATGCCCAATCAAAACTACTCTGTTTTTGCTCAAATTTGTCCAAAACATGTTCATATTGTTTATAGACGAAAATGGGAGCTTTTTGGGCAAAAAGCTTTCCGTGACTTTTTCGAGCCAAAAGTGACCATATCGGCGTCACCCTTCTATGCCCAAACAAAACTACTCTGTTTTTGCTCAATTTTTTTCAAAATATGTTTATATTGTGTATAGATGATAATGGGAGCTTTTTGGGCGAAAAGCTTTCCGTGACTTTTTCGAGCCAAAAGTGACCATATCGGCGTCACTCTTCTATGTCCAAACAAAACTACTCTGTTTTTGCTCAAATTTTTTCAAAACATATTTATATTGTGTATAGATGATAATGGGAGCTTTTTGGGCGAAAAGCTTTCCGTGATTTTTTCGGGCCAAAAGTGACCATATCGGCGTCACCCTTCTATGCCCAAACAAAACTACTCTGTTTTTGCTCAATTTTTTTCAAAATATGTTTATATTGTGTATAGATGATAATGGGAGCTTTTTGGGCGAAAAGCTTTCCGTGACTTTTTCGAGCCAAAAGTGACCATATCGGCGTCACTCTTCTATGTCCAAACAAAACTACTCTGTTTTTGCTCAAATTTTTTCAAAACATATTTATATTGTGTATAGATGATAATGGGAGTTTTTTGGGCGAAAAGCTTTCCGTGACTTTTTCGAGCCAAAAGTGACCATATCGGCGTCACCCTTCTATGCTCAATCAAAACTACTCTGTTTTTGCTCAAATTTGTCCAAAACATGTTTATATTGTGTATAGATGATATTGGGAGCTTTTTGGGCGAAAAGCTTTTCGTGACTTTTTCGAGCCAAAAGTGACAATATCGGCGTCACCCCTCTATGCTCAATCAAAACTACTCTGTTTTCGTTCAAATTTTTCCAAAACATGTTTATATTGTGTATAGATGATAATGGGAGCTTTTTGGGTGAAAAGCTTTCCGTGACTTTTTCGAGACAAAAGTGACCATATCGGCGTCACCCTTCTATGCCCAAACAAAACTACTCTGTTTTTGCTCAAATTTTTTCAAAACATGTTTATATTGTGTATAGTTGATAATGGGAGCTTTTTGAGGGAAAAGCTTTCCGTGATTTTTTCGAGCCAAAAGTGACCATATCGGCGTCACCCTTCTATGCCCTATCAAAACTACTCTGTTTTTGCTCAAATTTGTCCAAAACATGTTTATATTGTGTATAGATGATAATGGGAGCTTTTTGGGCGAAAAGCTTTCCGTGAATTTTTCGAGCCAAAAGTGACCATATCGGCGTCACTCTTCTATGTCCAAACAAAACTACTCTGTTTTTGCTCAAATTTTTTCAAAACATGTTTATATTGTGTATAGATGATAATGGGAGCTTTTTGGGCGAAAAGCTTTCCGTGACTTTTTCGAGCCAAAAGTGACCATATCGGCGTCACCCTTTTATGCTAAATCAAAACTACTCTGTTTTTGATCAAATTTGTCCAAAACATGTTTATATTGTGTATAGATGATAATGGGAGCTTTTTGGGCGAAAAGCTTTCCGTGACTTTTTCGAGCCAAAAGTGACCATATCGGCGTCACTCTTCTATGTCCAAACAAAACTACTCTGTTTTTGCTCAAATTTTTTCAAAACATGTTTATATTGTGTATAGATGATAATGGGAGTTTTTTGGGCGAAAAGCTTTCCGTGACTTTTTCGAGCCAAAAGTGACCATATCGGCGTCACCCTTCTATGCTCAATCAAAACTACTCTGTTTTTGCTCAAATTTGTCCAAAACATGTTTATATTGTGTATAGATGATAATGGGAGCTTTTTGGGCGAAAAGCTTTCCGTGACTTTTTCGAGCCAAAAGTGACCATATCGGCGTCACCCTTCTATGCCCAAACAAAACTACTCTGTTTTTGCTCAAATTTTTTCAAAACATGTTTATATTGTGTATAGATGATAATGGGAGCTTTTTGGGCGAAAAGATTTCCGTGACTTTTTCGAGCCAAAAGTGACCATATCGGCGTCACCCTTCTATGCCCAATCAAAACTACTCTGTTTTCGTTCAAATTTGTCCAAAACATGTTTATATTGTGTATAGATGACAATGGGAGCTTTTTGGGCGAAAAGCTTTCCGTGACTTTTTCGAGCCAAAAGTGACCATATCGGCGTCACCCTTTTATGCCCAATCAAAACTACTCTGTTTTTGCTCAAATTTGTCCAAAACATGTTCATATTGTTTATAGACGAAAATGGGAGCTTTTTGGGCGAAAAGCTTTCCGTGACTTTTTCGAGCCAAAAGTGACCATATCGGCGTCACCCTTCTATGCCCAAACAAAACTACTCTGTTTTTGCTCAAATTTTTTCAAAACATGTTTATATTGTGTATAGATGATAATGGGAGCTTTTTGGGCGAAAAGCTTTCCGTGACTTTTTCGAGCCAAAAGTGACCATATCGGCGTCACCCTTCTATGCTCAATCAAAACTACTCTGTTTTTGATCAAATTTGTCCAAAACATGTTTATATTGTGTATAGATGATAATGGGAGCTTTTTGGGCGAAAAGCTTTCCGTGACTTTTTCGAGCCAAAAGTGACCATATAGGCGTCACTCTTCTATGTCCAAACAAAACTACTCTGTTTTTGCTCAAATTTTTTCAAAACATGTTTATATTGTGTATAGATGATAATGGGAGTTTTTTGGGCGAAAAGCTTTCCGTGACTTTTTCGAGCCAAAAGTGACCATATCGGCGTCACCCTTCTATGCTCAATCAAAACTACTCTGTTTTTGCTCAAATTTGTCCAAAACATGTTTATATTGTGTATAGATGATAATGGGAGCTTTTTGGGCGAAAAGCTTTCCGTGACTTTTTCGAGCCAAAAGTGACCATATCGGCGTCACCCTTCTATGCCCAAACAAAACTACTCTGTTTTTGCTCAAATTTTTTCAAAACATGTTTATATTGTGTATAGATGATAATGGGAGCTTTTTGGGCGAAAAGATTTCCGTGACTTTTTCGAGCCAAAAGTGACCATATCGGCGTCACCCTTCTATGCCCAATCAAAACTACTCTGTTTTCGTTCAAATTTGTCCAAAACATGTTTATATTGTGTATAGATGACAATGGGAGCTTTTTGGGCGAAAAGCTTTCCGTGACTTTTTCGAGCCAAAAGTGACCATATCGGCGTCACCCTTTTATGCCCAATCAAAACTACTCTGTTTTTGCTCACATTTGTCCAAAACATGTTCATATTGTTTATAGACGAAAATGGGAGCTTTTTGGGCGAAAAGCTTTCCGTGACTTTTTCGAGCCAAAAGTGACCATATCGGCGTCACCCTTCTATGCCCAAACAAAACTACTCTGTTTTTGCTCAAATTTTTTCAAAACATGTTTATATTGTGTATAGTTGATAATGGGAGCTTTTTGAGGGAAAAGCTTTCCGTGATTTTTTCGAGCCAAAAGTGACCATATCGGCGTCACCCTTCTATGCCCTATCAAAACTACTCTGTTTTTGCTCAAATTTGTCCAAAACATGTTTATATTGTGTATAGATGATAATGGGAGCTTTTTGGGCGAAAAGCATTCCGTGACTTTTTCGAGCCAAAAGTGACCATATCGGCGTCACTCTTCTATGTCCAAACAAAACTACTCTGTTTTTGCTCAAATTTTTTCAAAACATGTTTATATTGTGTATAGATGATAATGGGAGCTTTTTGGGCGAAAAGCTTTCCGTGACTTTTTAGAGCCAAAAGTGACCATATCGGCGTCACCCTTCTATGCTCAATCAAAACTACTCTGTTTTTTCTCAAATTTGTCCAAAACATGTTTATATTGTGTATAGATTATAATGGGAGCTTTTTGGGCGAAAAGCTTTCCGTGACTTTTTCGAGCCAAAAGTGACCATATCGGCGTCACCCTTCTATGTCCAAACAAAACTACTCTATTTTTGCTCAAATTTTTTCAAAACATGTTTATATTGTGTATAGATGATAATGGGAGCTTTTTGGGCGAAAAGCTTTCCGTGACTTTTTCGAGCCAAAAGTGACCATATCGGCGTCACCCTTCTATGCCCTATCAAAACTACTCTGTTTTTGCTCAAATTTGTCCAAAACATGTTTATATTGTGTATATATGATAATGGGAGCTTTTTGGGCGAAAAGCTTTCCGTGATTTTTTCGGGCCAAAAGTGACCATATCGGCGTCACCCTTCTATGCCCAAACAAAACTACTCTGTTTTTGCTCAATTTTTCTCAAAATATGTTTATATTGTGTATAGATGATAATGGGAGCTTTTTGGGCGAAAAGCTTTCCGTGACTTTTTCGAGCCAAAAGTGACCATATCGGCGTCACCCTTCTATGCTCAATCAAAACTACTCTGTTTTTGCTCAAATTTGTCCAAAACATGTTTATATTGTGTATAGATTATAATGGGAGCTTTTTGGGCGAAAAGCTTTCCGTGACTTTTTCGAGCCAAAAGTGACCATATCGGCGTCACCCTTCTATGTCAAAACAAAACTACTCTATTTTTGCTCAAATTTTTTCAAAACATGTTTATATTGTGTATAGATGATAATGGGAGCTTTTTGGGCGAAAAGCTTTCCGTGACTTTTTCGAGCCAAAAGTGACCATATCGGCGTCACTCTTCTATGTCCAAACAAAACTACTCTGTTTTTGCTCAAATTTTTTCAAAACATGTTTATATTGTGTATAGATGATAATGGGAGCTTTTTGGGCGAAAAGCTTTCCGTGACTTTTTAGAGCCAAAAGTGACCATATCGGCGTCACCCTTCTATGCTCAATCAAAACTACTCTGTTTTTGCTCAAATTTGTCCAAAACATGTTTATATTGTGTATAGATTATAATGGGAGCTTTTTGGGCGAAAAGCTTTCCGTGACTTTTTCGAGCCAAAAGTGACCATATCGGCGTCACTCTTCTATGTCCAAACAAAACTACTCTGTTTTTGCTCAAATTTTTTCAAAACATATTTATATTGTGTATAGATGATAATGGGAGTTTTTTGGGCGAAAAGCTTTCCGTGACTTTTTAGAGCCAAAAGTGACCATATCGGCGTCACCCTTCTATGCTCAATCAAAACTACTCTGTTTTTGCTCAAATTTGTCCAAAACATGTTTATATTGTGTATAGATTATAATGGGAGCTTTTTGGGCGAAAAGCTTTCCGTGACTTTTTCGAGCCAAAAGTGACCATATCGGCGTCACCCTTCTATGTCCAAACAAAACTACTCTATTTTTGCTCAAATTTTTTCAAAACATGTTTATATTGTGTATAGATGATAATGGGAGCTTTTTGGGCGAAAAGCTTTCCGTGACTTTTTCGAGCCAAAAGTGACCATATCGGCGTCACTCTTCTATGTCCAAACAAAACTACTCTGTTTTTGCTCAAATTTTTTCAAAACATGTTTATATTGTGTATAGATGATAATGGGAGCTTTTTGGGCGAAAAGCTTTCCGTGACTTTTTAGAGCCAAAAGTGACCATATCGGCGTCACCCTTCTATGCTCAATCAAAACTACTCTGTTTTTGCTCAAATTTGTCCAAAACATGTTTATATTGTGTATAGATTATAATGGGAGCTTTTTGGGCGAAAAGCTTTCCGTGACTTTTTCGAGCCAAAAGTGACCATATCGGCGTCACCCTTCTATGTCCAAACAAAACTACTCTATTTTTGCTCAAATTTTTTCAAAACATGTTTATATTGTGTATAGATGATAATGGGAGCTTTTTGGGCGAAAAGCTTTCCGTGACTTTTTCGAGCCAAAAGTGACCATATCGGCGTCATCCTTCTATACCCTATCAAAACTACTCTGTTTTTGCTCAAATTTGTCCAAAACATGTTTATATTGTGTATATATATGATAATGGGAGCTTTTTGGGCGAAAAGCTTTCCGTGATTTTTTCGGGCCAAAAGTGACCATATCGGCGTCACCCTTCTATGCCCAAACAAAACTACTCTGTTTTTGCTCAATTTTTCTCAAAATATGTTTATATTGTGTATAGATGATAATGGGAGCTTTTTGGGCGAAAAGCTTTCCGTGACTTTTTCGAGCCAAAAGTGACCATATCGGCGTCACTCTTCTATGTCCAAACAAAACTACTCTGTTTTTGCTCAAATTTTTTCAAAACATATTTATATTGTGTATAGATGATAATGGGAGTTTTTTGGGCGAAAAGCTTTCCGTGACTTTTTCGAGCCAAAAGTGACCATATCGGCGTCACCCTTCTATGTTCAATCAAAACTACTCTGTTTTTGCTCAAATTTGTCCAAAACATGTTTATATTGTGTATAGATGATATTGGGAGCTTTTTGGGCGAAAAGCTTTTCGTGACTTTTTCGAGCCAAAAGTGACAATATCGGCGTCACCCCTCTATTCTCAATCAAAACTACTCTGTTTTCGTTCAAATTTTTCCAAAACATGTTTATATTGTGTATAGATGATAATGGGAGCTTTTTGGGTGAAAAGCTTTCCGTGACTTTTTCGAGACAAAAGTGACCATATCGGCGTCACCCTTCTATGCACAAACAAAACTACTCTGTTTTTGCTCAAATTTTTTCAAAACATGTTTATATTGTGTATAGTTGATAATGGGAGCTTTTTGAGGGAAAAGCTTTCCGTGATTTTTTCGAGCCAAAAGTGACCATATCGGCGTCACCCTTCTATGCCCTATCAAAACTACTCTGTTTTTGCTCAAATTTGTCCAAAACATGTTTATATTGTGTATAGATGATAATGGGAGCTTTTTGGGCGAAAAGCTTTCCGTGAATTTTTCGAGCCAAAAGTGACCATATAGGCGTCACTCTTCTATGTCCAAACAAAACTACTCTGTTTTTGCTCAAATTTTTTAAAAACATGTTTATATTGTATATAGATGATAATGGGAGCTTTTTGGGCGAAAAGCTTTCCGTGACTTTTTCGAGCCAAAAGTGACCATATCGGCGTCACCCTTCTATGCTCAATCAAAACTACTCTGTTTTTGATCAAATTTGACCAAAACATGTTTATATTGTGTATAGATGATAATGGGAGCTTTTTGGGCGAAAAGCTTTCCGTGACTTTTTCGAGCCAAAAGTGACCATATCGGCGTCACTCTTCTATGTCCAAACAAAACGACTCTGTTTTTGCTCAAATTTTTTCAAAACATGTTTATATTGTGTATAGATGATAATGGGAATTTTTTGGGCGAAAAGCTTTCCGTGACTTTTTCGAGCCAAAAGTGACCACATCGGCGTCACCCTTCTATGCTCAATCAAAACTACTCTGTTTTTGCTCAAATTTGTCCAAAACATGTTTATATTGTGTATAGATGATAATGGGAGCTTTTTGGGCGAAAAGCTTTCCGTGACTTTTTCGAGCCAAAAGTGACCATATCGGCGTCACCCTTCTATGCCCAAACAAAACTACTCTGTTTTTGCTCAAATTTTTTCAAAACATGTTTATATTGTGTATAGATGATAATGGGAGCTTTTTGGGCGAAAAGATTTCCGTGACTTTTTCGAGCCAAAAGTGACCATATCGGCGTCACCCTTCTATGCCCAATCAAAACTACTCTGTTTTCGTTAAAATTTGTCCAAAACATGTTCATATTGTGTATAGATGACAATGGGAGCTTTTTGGGCGAAAAGCTTTCCGTGACATTTTCGAGCCAAAAGTGACAATATCGGCGTCACTCTTCTATGTCCAAACAAAACTACTCTGTTTTTGCTCAACTTTTTTCAAAACATATTTATATTGTGTATAGATGATAATGGGAGTTTTTTGGGCGAAAAGATTTCCGTGACTTTTTCGAGCCAAAAGTGACCATATCGGCGTCACCCTTCTATGCTCAATCAAAACTACTCTGTTTTTGCTCAAATTTGTCCAAAACATGTTTATATTGTGTATAGATGATATTGGGAGCTTTTTGGGCGAAAAGCTTTTCGTGACTTTTTCGAGCCAAAAGTGACAATATCGGCGTCACCCCTCTATTCTCAATCAAAACTACTCTGTTTTCGTTCAAATTTTTCCAAAACATGTTTATATTGTGTATAGATGATAATGGGAGCTTTTTGAGTGAAAAGCTTTCCGTGACTTTTTCGAGACAAAAGTGACCATATCGGCGTCACCCTTCTATGCCCAAACAAAACTACTCTGTTTTTGCTCAAATTTTTTCAAAACATGTTTATATTGCGTATAGTTGATAATGGGAGCTTTTTGAGGGAAAAGCTTTCCGTGATTTTTTCGAGCCAAAAGTGACCATATCGGCGTCACCCTTCTATGCCCTATCAAAACTACTCTGTTTTTGCTCAAATTTGTCCAAAACATGTTTATATTGTGTATAGATGATAATGGGAGCTTTTTGGGCGAAAAGCTTTCCGTGAATTTTTCGAGCCAAAAGTGACCATATCGGCGTCACTCTTCTATGTCCAAACAAAACTACTCTGTTTTTGCTCAAATTTTTTCAAAACATGTTTATATTGTGTATAGATGATAATGGGAGCTTTTTGGGCGAAAAGCTTTCCGTGACTTTTTCGAGCCAAAAGTGACCATATCGGCGTCACCCTTTTATGCTCAATCAAAACTACTCTGTTTTTGATCAAATTTGTCCAAAACATGTTTATATTGTGTATAGATGATAATGGGAGCTTTTTGGGCGAAAAGCTTTCCGTGACTTTTTCGAGCCAAAAGTGACCATATCGGCGTCACTCTTCTATGTCCAAACAAAACTACTCTGTTTTTGCTCAAATTTTTTCAAAACATGTTTATATTGTGTATAGATGATAATGGGAGTTTTTTGGGCGAAAAGCTTTCCGTGACTTTTTCGAGCCAAAAGTGACCATATCGGCGTCACCCTTCTATGCTCAATCAAAACTACTCTGTTTTTGCTCAAATTTGTCCAAAACATGTTTATATTGTGTATAGATGATAATGGGAGCTTTTTGGGCGAAAAGCTTTCCGTGACTTTTTCGAGCCAAAAGTGACCATATCGGCGTCACCCTTCTATGCCCAAACAAAACTACTCTGTTTTTGCTCAAAATTTTTCAAAACATGTTTATATTGTGTATAGATGACAATGGGAGCTTTTTGGGCGAAAAGCTTTCCGTGACTTTTTCGAGCCAAAAGTGACCATATCGGCGTCACCCTTCTATGCCCAATCAAAACTACTCTGTTTTCGTTCAAATTTGTCCAAAACATGTTTATATTGTGTATAGATGACAATGGGAGCTTTTTGGGCGAAAAGCTTTCCGTGACTTTTTCGAGCCAAAAGTGACCATATCGGCGTCACCCTTTTATGCCCAATCAAAACTACTCTGTTTTTGCTCAAATTTGTCCAAAACATGTTCATATTGTTTATAGACGAAAATGGGAGCTTTTTGGGCGAAAAGCTTTCCGTGACTTTTTCGAGCCAAAAGTGACCATATCGGCGTCACCCTTCTATGCCCAAACAAAACTACTCTGTTTTTGCTCAAATTTTTTCAAAACATGTTTATATTTTGTATAGATGATAATGGGAGCTTTTTGGGCGAAAAGCTTTCCGTGACTTTTTCGAGCCAAAAGTGACCATATCGGCGTCACCCTTCTATGCTCAATCAAAACTACTCTGTTTTTGATCAAATTTGTCCAAAACATGTTTATATTGTGTATAGATGATAATGGGAGCTTTTTGGGCGAAAAGCTTTCCGTGACTTTTTCGAGCCAAAAGTGACCATATCGGCGTCACTCTTCTATGTCCAAACAAAACTACTCTGTTTTTGCTCAAATTTTTTCAAAACATGTTTATATTGTGTATAGATGATAATGGGAACTTTTTGGGCGAAAAGCTTTCCGTGACTTTTTCGAGCCAAAAGTGACCATATCGGCGTCACTCTTCTATGTCCAAACAAAACGACTCTGTTTTTGCTCAAATTTTTTCAAAACATGTTTATATTGTGTATAGATGATAATGGGAATTTTTTGGGCGAAAAGCTTTCCGTGACTTTTTCGAGCCAAAAGTGACCACATCGGCGTCACCCTTCTATGCTCAATCAAAACTACTCTGTTTTTGATCAAATTTGACCAAAACATGTTTATATTGTGTATAGATGATAATGGGAGCTTTTTGGGCGAAAAGCTTTCCGTGACTTTTTCGAGCCAAAAGTGACCATATCGGCGTCACTCTTCTATGTCCAAACAAAACGACTCTGTTTTTGCTCAAATTTTTTCAAAACATGTTTATATTGTGTATAGATGATAATGGGAATTTTTTGGGCGAAAAGCTTTCCGTGACTTTTTCGAGCCAAAAGTGACCACATCGGCGTCACCCTTCTATTCTCAATCAAAACTACTCTGTTTTTGCTCAAATTTGTCCAAAACATGTTTATATTGTGTATAGATGATAATGGGAGCTTTTTGGGCGAAAAGCTTTCCGTGACTTTTTCGAGCCAAAAGTGACCATATCGGCGTCACCCTTCTATGCCCAAACAAAACTACTCTGTTTTTGCTCAAATTTTTTCAAAACATGTTTATATTGTGTATAGATGATAATGGGAGCTTTTTGGGCGAAAAGATTTCCGTGACTTTTTCGAGCCAAAAGTGACCATATCGGCGTCACCCTTCTATGCCCAATCAAAACTACTCTGTTTTCGTTAAAATTTGTCCAAAACATGTTCATATTGTGTATAGATGACAATGGGAGCTTTTTGGGCGAAAAGCTTTCCGTGACTTTTTCGAGCCAAAAGTGACAATATCGGCGTCACTCTTCTATGTCCAAACAAAACTACTCTGTTTTTGCTCAAATTTTTTAAAAACATATTTATATTGTGTATAGATGATAATGGGAGTTTTTTGGGCGAAAAGATTTCCGTGACTTTTTCGAGCCAAAAGTGACCATATCGGCGTCACCCTTCTATGCTCAATCAAAACTACTCTGTTTTTGCTCAAATTTGTCCAAAACATGTTTATATTGTGTATAGATGATATTGGGAGCTTTTTGGGCAAAAAGCTTTTCGTGACTTTTTCGAGCCAAAAGTGACAATATCGGCGTCACCCCTCTATTCCCAATCAAAACTACTCTGTTTTCGTTCAAATTTTTCCAAAACATGTTTATATTGTGTATAGATGATAATGGGAGCTTTTTGGGTGAAAAGCTTTCCGTGACTTTTTCGAGACAAAAGTGACCATATCGGCGTCACCCTTCTATGCCCAAACAAAACTACTCTGTTTTTGCTCAAATTTTTTCAAAACATGTTTATATTGCGTATAGTTGATAATGGGAGCTTTTTGAGGGAAAAGCTTTCCGTGATTTTTTCGAGCCAAAAGTGACCATATCGGCGTCACCCTTCTATGCCCTATCAAAACTACTCTGTTTTTGCTCAAATTTGTCCAAAACATGTTTATATTGTGTATAGATGATAATGGGAGCTTTTTGGGCGAAAAGCTTTCCGTGAATTTTTCGAGCCAAAAGTGACCATATCGGCGTCACTCTTCTATGTCCAAACAAAACTACTCTGTTTTTGCTCAAATTTTTTCAAAACATGTTTATATTGTGTATAGATGATAATGGGAGCTTTTTGGGCGAAAAGCTTTCCGTGACTTTTTCGAGCCAAAAGTGACCATATCGGCGTCACCCTTTTATGCTCAATCAAAACTACTCTGTTTTTGATCAAATTTGTCCAAAACATGTTTATATTGTGTATAGATGATAATGGGAGCTTTTTGGGCGAAAAGCTTTCCGTGACTTTTTCGAGCCAAAAGTGACCATATCGGCGTCACTCTTCTATGTCCAAACAAAACTACTCTGTTTTTGCTCAAATTTTTTCAAAACATGTTTAGTGTATAGATGATAATGGGAGTTTTTTGGGCGAAAAGCTTTCCGTGACTTTTTCGAGCCAAAAGTGACCATATCGGCGTCACCCTTCTATGCTCAATCAAAACTACTCTGTTTTTGCTCAAATTTGTCCAAAACATGTTTATATTGTGTATAGATGATAATGGGAGCTTTTTGGGCGAAAAGCTTTCCGTGACTTTTTCGAGCCAAAAGTGACCATATCGGCGTCACCCTTCTATGCCCAAACAAAACTACTCTGTTTTTGCTCAAAATTTTTCAAAACATGTTTATATTGTGTATAGATGACAATGGGAGCTTTTTGGGCGAAAAGCTTTCCGTGACTTTTTCGAGCCAAAAGTGACCATATCGGCGTCACCCTTCTATGCCCAATCAAAACTACTCTGTTTTCGTTCAAATTTGTCCAAAACATGTTTATATTGTGTATAGATGACAATGGGAGCTTTTTGGGCGAAAAGCTTTCCGTGACTTTTTCGAGCCAAAAGTGACCATATCGGCGTCACCCTTTTATGCCCAATCAAAACTACTCTGTTTTTGCTCAAATTTGTCCAAAACATGTTCATATTGTTTATAGACGAAAATGGGAGCTTTTTGGGCGAAAAGCTTTCCGTGACTTTTTCGAGCCAAAAGTGACCATATCGGCGTCACCCTTCTATGCCCAAACAAAACTACTCTGTTTTTGCTCAAATTTTTTCAAAACATGTTTATATTGTGTATAGATGATAATGGGAGCTTTTTGGGCGAAAAGCTTTCCGTGACTTTTTCGAGCCAAAAGTGACCATATCGGCGTCACCCTTCTATGCTCAATCAAAACTACTCTGTTTTTGATCAAATTTGTCCAAAACATGTTTATATTGTGTATAGATGATAATGGGAGCTTTTTGGGCGAAAAGCTTTCCGTGACTTTTTCGAGCCAAAAGTGACCATATCGGCGTCACTCTTCTATGTCCAAACAAAACTACTCTGTTTTTGCTCAAATTTTTTCAAAACATGTTTATATTGTGTATAGATGATAATGGGAGTTTTTTGGGCTAAAAGCTTTCCGTGACTTTTTCGAGCCAAAAGTGACCATATCGGCGTCACCCTTCTATGCTCAATCAAAACTACTCTGTTTTTGCTCAAATTTGTCCAAAACATGTTTATATTGTGTATAGATGATAATGGGAGCTTTTTGGGCGAAAAGCTTTCCGTGACTTTTTCGAGCCAAAAGTGACCATATCGGCGTCACCCTTCTATGCCCAAACAAAACTACTCTGTTTTTGCTCAAATTTTTTCAAAACATGTTTATATTGTGTATAGATGATAATGGGAGCTTTTTGGGCGAAAAGATTTCCGTGACTTTTTCGAGCCAAAAGTGACCATATCGGCGTCACCCTTCTATGCCCAATCAAAACTACTCTGTTTTCGTTCAAATTTGTCCAAAACATGTTTATATTGTGTATAGATGACAATGGGAGCTTTTTGGGCGAAAAGCTTTCCGTGACTTTTTCGAGCCAAAAGTGACCATATCGGCGTCACCCTTTTATGCCCAATCAAAACTACTCTGTTTTTGCTCTCATTTGTCCAAAACATGTTCATATTGTTTATAGACGAAAATGGGAGCTTTTTGGGCGAAAAGCTTTCCGTGACTTTTTCGAGCCAAAAGTGACCATATCGGCGTCACCCTTCTATGCCCAAACAAAACTACTCTGTTTTTGCTCAAATTTTTTCAAAACATGTTTATATTGTGTATAGTTGATAATGGGAGATTTTTGAGGGAAAAGCTTTCCGTGATTTTTTCGAGCCAAAAGTGACCATATCGGCGTCACCCTTCTATGCCCTATCAAAACTACTCTGTTTTTGCTCAAATTTGTCCAAAACATGTTTATATTGTGTATAGATGATAATGGGAGCTTTTTGGGCGAAAAGCTTTCCGTGACTTTTTCGAGCCAAAAGTGACCATATCGGCGTCACTCTTCTATGTCCAAACAAAACTACTCTGTTTTTGCTCAAATTTTTTCAAAACATGTTTATATTGTGTATAGATGATAATGGGAGCTTTTTGGGCGAAAAGCTTTCCGTGACTTTTTAGAGCCAAAAGTGACCATATCGGCGTCACCCTTCTATGCTAAATCAAAACTACTCTGTTTTTGCTCAAATTTGTCCAAAACATGTTTATATTGTGTATAGATTATAATGGGAGCTTTTTGGGCGAAAAGCTTTCCGTGACTTTTTCGAGCCAAAAGTGACCATATCGGCGTCACCCTTCTATGTCCAAACAAAACTACTCTATTTTTGCTCAAATTTTTTGAAAACATGTTTATATTGTGTATAGATGATAATGGGAGCTTTTTGGGCGAAAAGCTTTCCGTGACTTTTTCGAGCCAAAAGTGACCATATCGGCGTCATCCTTCTATACCCTATCAAAACTACTCTGTTTTTGCTCAAATTTGTCCAAAACATGTTTATATTGTGTATATATGATAATGGGAGCTTTTTGGGCGAAAAGCTTTCCGTGATTTTTTCGGGCCAAAAGTGACCATATCGGCGTCACCCTTCTATGCCCAAACAAAACTACTCTGTTTTTGCTCAATTTTTTTCAAAATATGTTTATATTGTGTATAGATGATAATGGGAGCTTTTTGGGCGAAAAGCTTTCCGTGACTTTTTCGAGCCAAAAGTGACCATATCGGCGTCACTCTTCTATGTCCAAACAAAACTACTCTGTTTTTGCTCAAATTTTTCCAAAACATATTTATATTGTGTATAGATGATAATGGGAGTTTTTTGGGCGAAAAGCTTTCCGTGACTTTTTCGAGCCAAAAGTGACCATATCGGCGTCACCCTTCTATGCCCTATCAAAACTACTCTGTTTTTGCTCAAATTTGTCCAAAACATGTTTATATTGTGTATAGATGATAATGGGAGCTTTTTGGGCGAAAAGCTTTCCGTGACTTTTTCGAGCCAAAAGTGACTATATCGGCGTCACCCTTCTATACCCTATCAAAACTACTCTGTTTTTGCTCAAATTTGTCCAAAACATGTTTATATTGTGTATAGATGATAATGGGAGCTTTTTGGGCGAAAAGCTTTCCGTGACTTTTTCGAGCCAAAAGTGACCATATCGGCGTCACCCTTCTATGCTAAATCAAAACTACTCTGTTTTCGTTCAAATTTTTTCAAAACATGTTTATATTGTGTATAGTTGATAATGGGAGCTTTTTGAGGGAAAAGCTTTCCGTGATTTTTTCGAGCCAAAAGTGACCATATCGGCGTCACCCTTCTATGCCCTATCAAAACTACTCTGTTTTTGCTCAAATTTGTCCAAAACATGTTTATATTGTGTATAGATGATAATGGGAGCTTTTTGGGCGAAAAGCTTACCGTGACTTTTTAGAGCCAAAAGTGACCATATCGGCGTCACTCTTCTATGTCCAAACAAAACTACTCTGTTTTTGCTCAAATTTTTTCAAAACATATTTATATTGTGTATAGATGATAATGGGAGTTTTTTGGGCGAAAAGCTTTCCGTGACTTTTTCGAGCCAAAAGTGACCATATCGGCGTCACCCTTCTATGCTCAATCAAAACTACTCTGTTTTTGCTCAAATTTGTCCAAAACATGTTTATATTGTGTATAGATGATATTGGGAGCTTTTTGGGCGAAAAGCTTTTCGTGACTTTTTCGAGCCAAAAGTGACAATATCGGCGTCACCCCTCTATTCTCAATCAAAACTACTCTGTTTTCGTTCAAATTTTTCCAAAACATGTTTATATTGTGTATAGATGATAATGGGAGCTTTTTGGGTGAAAAGCTTTCCGTGACTTTTTCGAGACAAAAGTGACCATATCGGCGTCACCCTTCTATGCCCAAACAAAACTACTCTGTTTTTGCTCAAATTTTTTCAAAACATGTTTATATTGTGTATAGTTGATAATGGGAGCTTTTTGAGGGAAAAGCTTTCCGTGATTTTTTCGAGCCAAAAGTGACCATATCGGCGTCACCCTTCTATGCCCTATCAAAACTACTCTGTTTTTGCTCAAATTTGTCCAAAACATGTTTATATTGTGTATAGATGATAATGGGAGCTTTTTGGGCGAAAAGCTTTCCGTGAATTTTTCGAGCCAAAAGTGACCATATCGGCGTCACTCTTCTATGTCCAAACAAAACTACTCTGTTTTTGCTCAAATTTTTTCAAAACATGTTTATATTGTGTATAGATGATAATGGGAACTTTTTGGGCGAAAAGCTTTCCGTGACTTTTTCGAGCCAAAAGTGACCATATCGGCGTCACCCTTCTATGCTCAATCAAAACTACTCTGTTTTTGATCAAATTTGTCCAAAACATGTTTATATTGTGTATAGATGATAATGGGAGCTTTTTGGGCGAAAAGCTTTCCGTGACTTTTTCGAGCCAAAAGTGACCATATCGGCGTAACTCTTCTATGTCCAAACAAAACTACTCTGTTTTTGCTCAAATTTTTTCAAAACATGTTTATATTGTGTATAGATGATAATGGGAGTTTTTTGGGCGAAAAGCTTTCTGTGACTTTTTCGAGCCAAAAGTGACCATATCGGCGTCACCCTTCTATGCTCAATCAAAACTACTCTGTTTTTGCTCAAATTTGTCCAAAACATGTTTATATTGTGTATAGATGATAATGGGAGCTTTTTGGGCGAAAAGCTTTCCGTGACTTTTTCGAGCCAAAAGTGACCATATCGGCGTCACCCTTCTATGCCCAAACAAAACTACTCTGTTTTTGCTCAAATTTTTTCAAAACATGTTTATATTGTGTATAGATGATAATGGGAGCTTTTTGGGCGAAAAGATTTCCGTGACTTTTTCGAGCCAAAAGTGACCATATCGGCGTCACCCTTCTATGCCCAATCAAAACTACTCTGTTTTCGTTAAAATTTGTCCAAAACATGTTTATATTGTGTATAGATGACAATGGGAGCTTTTTGGGCGAAAAGCTTTCCGTGACTTTTTCGAGCCAAAAGTGACCATATCGGCGTCACCCTTTTATGCCCAATCAAAACTACTCTGTTTTTGCTCAAATTTGTCCAAAACATGTTCATATTGTTTATAGACGAAAATGGGAGCTTTTTGGGCGAAAAGCTTTCCGTGACTTTTTCGAACCAAAAGTGACCATATCGGCGTCACCCTTCTATGCCCAAACAAAACTACTCTGTTTTTGCTCAAATTTTTTCAAAACATGTTTATATTGTGTATAGTTGATAATGGGAGCTGTTTGAGGGAAAAGCTTTCCGTGATTTTTTCGAGCCAAAAGTGACCATATCGGCGTCACCCTTCTATGCCCTATCAAAACTACTCTGTTTTTGCTCAAATTTGTCCAAAACATGTTTATATTGTGTATAGATGATAATGGGAGCTTTTTGGGCGAAAAGCTTTCCGTGACTTTTTCGAGCCAAAAGTGACCATATCGGCGTCACCCTTCTATGCCAAAAAAAACTACTCTGTTTTTGCTCAAATTTTTTCAAAACATGTTTATATTGTGTATAGATGATAATGGGAGCTTTTTGGGCGAAAAGATTTCCGTGACTTTTTCGAGCCAAAAGTGACCATATCGGCGTCACCCTTCTATGCCCAATCAAAACTACTCTGTTTTCGTTAAAATTTGTCCAAAACATGTTTATATTGTGTATAGATGACAATGGGAGCTTTTTGGGCGAAAAGCTTTCCGTGACTTTTTCGAGCCAAAAGTGACCATATCGGCGTCACCCTTTTATGCCCAATCAAAACTACTCTGTTTTTGCTCAAATTTGTCCAAAACATGTTCATATTGTTTATAGACGAAAATGGGAGCTTTTTGGGCGAAAAGCTTTCCGTGACTTTTTCGAACCAAAAGTGACCATATCGGCGTCACCCTTCTATGCCCAAACAAAACTACTCTGTTTTTGCTCAAATTTTTTCAAAACATGTTTATATTGTGTATAGTTGATAATGGGAGCTGTTTGAGGGAAAAGCTTTCCGTGATTTTTTCGAGCCAAAAGTGACCATATCGGCGTCACCCTTCTATGCCCTATCAAAACTACTCTGTTTTTGCTCAAATTTGTCCAAAACATGTTTATATTGTGTATAGATGATAATGGGAGCTTTTTGGGCGAAAAGCTTTCCGTGACTTTTTCGAGCCAAAAGTGACCATATCGGCGTCACTCTTCTATGTCCAAACAAAACTACTCTGTTTTTGCTCAAATTTTTTCAAAACATGTTTATATTGTGTATAGATGATAATGGGAGCTTTTTGGGCGAAAAGCTTTCCGTGATTTTTTCGGGCCAAAAGTGACCATATCGGCGTCACCCTTCTATGCCCAAACAAAACTACTCTGTTTTTGCTCAATTTTTTTCAAAATATGTTTATATTGTGTATAGATGATAATGGGAGCTTTTTGGGCGAAAAGCTTTCCGTGACTTTTTCGAGCCAAAAGTGACCATATCGGCGTCACTCTTCTATGTCCAAACAAAACTACTCTGTTTTTGCTCAAATTTTTTCAAAACATATTTATATTGTGTATAGATGATAATGGGAGTTTTTTGGGCGAAAAGCTTTCCGTGACTTTTTCGAGCCAAAAGTGACCATATCGGCGTCACCCTTCTATGCCCTATCAAAACTACTCTGTTTTTGCTCAAATTTGTCCAAAACATGTTTATATTGTGTATAGATGATAATGGGAGCTTTTTGGGCGAAAAGCTTTCCGTGACTTTTTCGAGCCAAAAGTGACCATATCGGCGTCACTCTTCTATGTCCAAACAAAACTACTCTGTTTTTGCTCAAATTTTTTCAAAACATGTTTATATTGTGTATAGATGATAATGGGAGCTTTTTGGGCGAAAAGCTTTCCGTGATTTTTTCGGGCCAAAAGTGACCATATCGGCGTCACCCTTCTATGCCCAAACAAAACTACTCTGTTTTTGCTCAATTTTTTTCAAAATATGTTTATATTGTGTATAGATGATAATGGGAGCTTTTTGGGCGAAAATCTTTCCGTGACTTTTTCGAGCCAAAAGTGACCATATCGGCGTCACCCTTCTATGCCCAAACAAAACTACTCTGTTTTCGTTCAAATTTTTTCAAAACATGTTTATATTGTGTATAGTTGATAATGGGAGCTTTTTGAGGGAAAAGCTTTCCGTGATTTTTTCGAGCCAAAAGTGACCATATCGGCGTCACCCTTCTATGCCCTATCAAAACTACTCTGTTTTTGCTCAAATTTGTCCAAAACATGTTTATATTGTGTATAGATGATAATGGGAGCTTTTTGGGCAAAAAGCTTACCGTGACTTTTTAGAGCCAAAAGTGACCAGCGTCACTCTTCTATGTCCAAACAAAACTACTCTGTTTTTGCTCAAATTTTTTCAAAACATATTTATATTGTGTATAGATGATAATGGGAGTTTTTTGGGCGAAAAGTTTTCCGTGACTTTTTCGAGCCAAAAGTGACCATATCGGCGTCACCCTTCTATGCTCAATCAAAACTACTCTGTTTTTGCTCAAATTTGTCCAAAACATGTTTATATTGTGTATAGATGATATTGGGAGCTTTTTGGGCGAAAAGCTTTTCGTGACTTTTTCGAGCCAAAAGTGACAATATCGGCGTCACCCCTCTATTCTCAATCAAAACTACTCTGTTTTCGTTCAAATTTTTCCAAAACATGTTTATATTGTGTATAGATGATAATGGGAGCTTTTTGGGTGAAAAGCTTTCCGTGACTTTTTCGAGACAAAAGTGACCATATCGGCGTCACCCTTCTATGCCCAAACAAAACTACTCTTTTTTGCTCAAATTTTTTCAAAACATGTTTATATTGTGTATAGTTGATAATGAGAGCTTTTTGAGGGAAAAGCTTTCCGTGATTTTTTCGAGCCAAAAGTGACCATATCGGCGTCACCCTTCTATGCCCTATCAAAACTACTCTGTTTTTGCTCAAATTTGTCCAAAACATGTTTATATTGTGTATAGATGATAATGGGAGCTTTTTGGGCGAAAAGCTTTCCGTGACTTTTTCGAGCCAAAAGTGACCATATCGGCGTCACTCTTCTATGTCCAAACAAAACTACTCTGTTTTTGCTCAAATTTTTTCAAAACATGTTTATATTGTGTATAGATGATAATGGGAGCTTTTTGGGCGAAAAGCTTTCCGTGATTTTTTCGGGCCAAAAGTGACCATATCGGCGTCACCCTTCTATGCCCAAACAAAACTACTCTGTTTTTGCTCAATTTTTTTCAAAATATGTTTATATTGTGTATAGATGATAATGGGAGCTTTTTGGGCGAAAAGCTTTCCGTGACTTTTTCGAGCCAAAAGTGACCATATCGGCGTCACTCTTCTATGTCCAAACAAAACTACTCTGTTTTTGCTCAAATTTTTTCAAAACATATTTATATTGTGTATAGATGATAATGGGAGTTTTTTGGGCGAAAAGCTTTCCGTGACTTTTTCGAGCCAAAAGTGACCATATCGGCGTCACCCTTCTATGCCCTATCAAAACTACTCTGTTTTTGCTCAAATTTGTCCAAAACATGTTTATATTGTGTATAGATGATAATGGGAGCTTTTTGGGCGAAAAGCTTTCCGTGACTTTTTCGAGCCAAAAGTGACCATATCGGCGTCACTCTTCTATGTCCAAACAAAACTACTCTGTTTTTGCTCAAATTTTTTCAAAACATGTTTATATTGTGTATAGATGATAATGGGAGCTTTTTGGGCGAAAAGCTTTCCGTGATTTTTTCGGGCCAAAAGTGACCATATCGGCGTCACCCTTCTATGCCCAAACAAAACTACTCTGTTTTTGCTCAATTTTTTTCAAAATATGTTTATATTGTGTATAGATGATAATGGGAGCTTTTTGGGCGAAAATCTTTCCGTGACTTTTTCGAGCCAAAAGTGACCATATCGGCGTCACCCTTCTATGCCCAAACAAAACTACTCTGTTTTCGTTCAAATTTTTTCAAAACATGTTTATATTGTGTATAGTTGATAATGGGAGCTTTTTGAGGGAAAAGCTTTCCGTGATTTTTTCGAGCCAAAAGTGACCATATCGGCGTCACCCTTCTATGCCCTATCAAAACTACTCTGTTTTTGCTCAAATTTGTCCAAAACATGTTTATATTGTGTATAGATGATAATGGGAGCTTTTTGGGCGAAAAGCTTACCGTGACTTTTTAGAGCCAAAAGTGACCATATCGGCGTCACTCTTCTATGTCCAAACAAAACTACTCTGTTTTTGCTCAAATTTTTTCAAAACATATTTATATTGTGTATAGATGATAATGGGAGTTTTTTGGGCGAAAAGTTTTCCGTGACTTTTTCGAGCCAAAAGTGACCATATCGGCGTCACCCTTCTATGCTCAATCAAAACTACTCTGTTTTTGCTCAAATTTGTCCAAAACATGTTTATATTGTGTATAGATGATATTGGGAGCTTTTTGGGCGAAAAGCTTTTCGTGACTTTTTCGAGCCAAAAGTGACAATATCGGCGTCACCCCTCTATTCTCAATCAAAACTACTCTGTTTTCGTTCAAATTTTTCCAAAACATGTTTATATTGTGTATAGATGATAATGGGAGCTTTTTGGGTGAAAAGCTTTCCGTGACTTTTTCGAGACAAAAGTGACCATATCGGCGTCACCCTTCTATGCCCAAACAAAACTACTCTTTTTTGCTCAAATTTTTTCAAAACATGTTTATATTGTGTATAGTTGATAATGAGAGCTTTTTGAGGGAAAAGCTTTCCGTGATTTTTTCGAGCCAAAAGTGACCATATCGGCGTCACCCTTCTATGCCCTATCAAAACTACTCTGTTTTTGCTCAAATTTGTCCAAAACATGTTTATATTGTGTATAGATGATAATGGGAGCTTTTTGGGCGAAAAGCTTTCCGTGAATTTTTCGAGCCAAAAGTGACCATATCGGCGTCACTCTTCTATGTCCAAACAAAACTACTCTGTTTTTGCTCAAATTTTTTCAAAACATATTTATATTGTGTATAGATGATAATGGGAGTTTTTTGGGCGAAAAGCTTTCCGTGACTTTTTCGAGCCAAAAGTGACCATATCGGCGTCACCCTTCTATGCCCTATCAAAACTACTCTGTTTTTGCTCAAATTTGTCCAAAACATGTTTATATTGTGTATAGATGATAATGGGAGCTTTTTGGGCGAAAAGCTTTCCGTGACTTTTTCGAGCCAAAAGTGACTATATCGGCGTCACCCTTCTATACCCTATCAAAACTACTCTGTTTTTGCTCAAATTTGTCCAAAACATGTTTATATTGTGTATAGATGATAATGGGAGCTTTTTGGGCGAAAATCTTTCCGTGACTTTTTCGAGCCAAAAGTGACCATATCGGCGTCACCCTTCTATGCCCAAACAAAACTACTCTGTTTTCGTTCAAATTTTTTCAAAACATGTTTATATTGTGTATAGTTGATAATGGGAGCTTTTTGAGGGAAAAGCTTTCCGTGATTTTTTCGAGCCAAAAGTGACCATATCGGCGTCACCCTTCTATGCCCTATCAAAACTACTCTGTTTTTGCTCAAATTTGTCCAAAATATGTTTATATTGTGTATAGATGATAATGGGAGCTTTTTGGGCGAAAAGCTTACCGTGACTTTTTAGAGCCAAAAGTGACCATATCGGCGTCACTCTTCTATGTCCAAACAAAACTACTCTGTTTTTGCTCAAATTTTTTCAAAACATATTTATATTGTGTATAGATGATAATGGGAGTTTTTTGGGCGAAAAGCTTTCCGTGACTTTTTCGAGCCAAAAGTGACCATATCGGCGTCACCCTTCTATGCTCAATCAAAACTACTCTGTTTTTGCTCAAATTTGTCCAAAACATGTTTATATTGTGTATAGATGATATTGGGAGCTTTTTGGGCGAAAAGCTTTTCGTGACTTTTTCGAGCCAAAAGTGACAATATCGGCGTCACCCCTCTATTCTCAATCAAAACTACTCTGTTTTCGTTCAAATTTTTCCAAAACATGTTTATATTGTGTATAGATGATAATGGGAGCTTTTTGGGTGAAAAGCTTTCCGTGACTTTTTCGAGACAAAAGTGACCATATCGGCGTCACCCTTCTATGCCCAAACAAAACTACTCTGTTTTTGCTCAAATTTTTTCAAAACATGTTTATATTGTGTATAGTTGATAATGGGAGCTTTTTGAGGGAAAAGCTTTCCGTGATTTTTTCGAGCCAAAAGTGACCATATCGGCGTCACCCTTCTATGCCCTATCAAAACTACTCTGTTTTTGCTCAAATTTGTCCAAAACATGTTTATATTGTGTATAGATGATAATGGGAGCTTTTTGGGCGAAAAGCTTTCCGTGAATTTTTCGAGCCAAAAGTGACCATATCGGCGTCACTCTTCTATGTCCAAACAAAACTACTCTGTTTTTGCTCAAATTTTTTCAAAACATGTTTATATTGTGTATAGATGATAATGGGAACTTTTTGGGCGAAAAGCTTTCCGTGACTTTTTCGAGCCAAAAGTGACCATATCGGCGTCACCCTTCTATGCTCAATCAAAACTACTCTGTTTTTGATCAAATTTGTCCAAAACATGTTTATATTGTGTATAGATGATAATGGGAGCTTTTTGGGCGAAAAGCTTTCCGTGACTTTTTCGAGCCAAAAGTGACCATATCGGCGTAACTCTTCTATGTCCAAACAAAACTACTCTGTTTTTGCTCAAATTTTTTCAAAACATGTTTATATTGTGTATAGATGATAATGGGAGTTTTTTGGGCGAAAAGCTTTCCGTGACTTTTTCGAGCCAAAAGTGACCATATCGGCGTCACCCTTCTATGCTCAATCAAAACTACTCTGTTTTTGCTCAAATTTGTCCAAAACATGTTTATATTGTGTATAGATGATAATGGGAGCTTTTTGGGCGAAAAGCTTTCCGTGACTTTTTCGAGCCAAAAGTGACCATATCGGCGTCACCCTTCTATGCCCAAACAAAACTACTCTGTTTTTGCTCAAATTTTTTCAAAACATGTTTATATTGTGTATAGATGATAATGGGAGCTTTTTGGGCGAAAAGATTTCCGTGACTTTTTCGAGCCAAAAGTGACCATATCGGCGTCACCCTTCTATGCCCAATCAAAACTACTTTGTTTTCGTTAAAATTTGTCCAAAACATGTTTATATTGTGTATAGATGACAATGGGAGCTTTTTGGGCGAAAAGCTTTCCGTGACTTTTTCGAGCCAAAAGTGACCATATCGGCGTAACCCTTTTATGCCCAATCAAAACTACTCTGTTTTTGCTCAAATTTGTCCAAAACATGTTCATATTGTTTATAGACGAAAATGGGAGCTTTTTGGGCGAAAAGCTTTCCGTGACTTTTTCGAACCAAAAGTGACCATATCGGCGTCACCCTTCTATGCCCAAACAAAACTACTCTGTTTTAGCTCAAATTTTTTCAAAACATGTTTATATTGTGTATAGTTGATAATGGGAGCTGTTTGAGGGAAAAGCTTTCCGTGATTTTTTCGAGCCAAATGTGACCATATCGGCGTCACCCTTCTATGCCCTATCAAAACTACTCTGTTTTTGCTCAAATTTGTCCAAAACATGTTTATATTGTGTATAAAAATAAAAGCTACGATGATCTAAAAGTAAGCAAAAATAAAGAAAATTGGGAAAATTGGCTAGAAACTGGAAAAAGTAGGGTTCTTTAGTGGTGCAAGTTTATATAATGCTTTTAATCCAAGAATCACAGTCATAGGCATGATATGTAGCAACTAGGAATAAAAGATCACAACTTGCAATCAAGAACTCAATATCTTCCAAATTATAGATCCAAACAAAGAATAACAAAAATAAAGTGCCAAAATTTTTATTTTTTTTTTATGGGTAAATAATAAAGATTCAACTTTTATGCAGCGGCTATGGTGAAAAATAAGGCACGAAAAAGAAATCACTCAATAAGGAAATCAAGAGAGTAAAGAACTTGCATTAACCTGAAATCCGATACCACTTGATACGTTTGGGATACCCGATCCTTCGCCTGTGGGCTTCAGATCAAGAACCACGCCGTATATTTGCTCCGATCTTGCAATGCTCTCTGATATCTCCTGATTTGGAACAATTCAACAAGTGATTAGAATTCTGATTTAGCGACAGAATTATACTTAGCAAATTCAGCAACTTGAAAACAGTGAAATAGCGACAGAAAGAGAGAACGAAGAACAGCGAGGGACTGAGCGCGCGCGTCGCTGGCACATAGGCGTCTAGCCTCAGGGTGTGCGCGGGATCCGGACTCGCGGGGACAGGGGCACTCACTGGAGCGGAAGTGCTAGCGAGAGAGGACACGGGAGCGAGGGAGCGCTGGGGCGCTGGTGACGCCGAAGCCAACGCGTAAGGGCGAGCGCGCGGAAGCGAGAACGCCTGGGCTGTTCCGCGCTCGCTGGGAGCGGGTCTGGTCGCGAGAGACGCCAAGCTCGGCCTTCTTCTTCTAGCGACAGGTTTTGTTTGGTGTTAGGTGTTGGTCTTTAGGGTTGCCGAATTAGAACAAGGTGATGGTGATAATTTGTGGTTGCCGAAAATAATAAGAACACAAGTGCTTTGGGGATTGATAATCGAAGAACCCTTGATCCGTTAAGGGTTGCTTCAATTCTAATTCAATCTGATTAAATTCAAAGTGCATAACATGAATTTATAGTAAACTAATGAGAAATCTAACCAATCCTTCCTTGCAAAGGAAAGGGGTTTGGATAGATTAATTCTATCTAATGATAAGTGAAATAACTTTAAGATAAATAAAAACCTAAGAAGATAGATATTTAATAACTTGGTGGCCAAGTATTATATCTAGAAGAGATATAATTAATTTCCACCTTATTTATCTAATTTGCATAAAATAACAAACTAATGAATAACATGGAACTCGGCCCATCCATTAAGCCCACTCGGCCAAGGCCCATTCGGCCATGTCTTGATCAAGGCGGGTGTAGCCGAGCCTTCATGAGCTCCGAGTGTGGACGCAAGCTCACTTCTTGTGCTGGCGGTGTAACCTTGAGCCAAGTGATCCAGGGTGGCCTGAACCCTTGCTCTAAAGTTCCATGGTGACGGACAAGAAAGGCCTTAGTTGCATTCTGAATCTTCTTGGCCCTTGAACGAGTGACAGGGCCATCAAATGGAACCTTCATGTTGTCCTCAATGTCACCAGGAGTCATCGATAATTGAGCGGCATCAAAAGTTGGACAGGATTTTGGTTAAGGATAGATGGATGGATGATTTTGAAAATACTAAAGCTTTCTTTGATACACCGTACTTCTCTGATCACTCACCGGCGGTGCTGATTCTCAGAAATGTTGTGGGGCAGAGGAGGTATCCGTTTAGGTACAAGAACTTCTGGGGAAAAGAAAAGGAATTCATAGAAATAGTGAGGGCTGCTTGGTCAGTTGATGTTGTTGGATCGAGGCAGTTCAAGCTGGTAAAACGGCTAAAGAATGTGAAGGAAGCGTTGAAACCTTGGGATAGGACAAGATTTCCTGAACTGGAGACTACTATCAAACTTCAGAAGGGTATGCTCAAGGAATTGCAACTGCAGCTACAGATTGACAAATGCAATTTCGGACTGTATGACAGAATAAGGACAGTGGAGAATGATTTGAAGAGTAACATGGCTAAGATGATCAGTTTGACATCTCAAAAAGCCAAACTTCATTGGTTGACTATGGGAGAGGAGACCTCATCTCTCTTCTACAGATCTGTGAAAGAGCGAAGATCCCGGAATGCCATCCTGATTATGCACAATGAGAGGGGTAGTATTCTTGAAGAAGAAAATCAGATTCGAGCCCATATTCTGGCCTTCTATACAAACCTCCTGTCTACATCGGAACCTGTTGAAGGGTTTGATACTAGCTTGCCAGGACCCAAACTTGACACTGCCTCCTTGGTACACCTGATGGAACTGCCCAGTTATGATGAAATCAGAAGAAGTATCTGGAGCATAGGGGCGAACAAATCGCCGGGTCCGGATGGATTCGGAAGTCAGTTCTTTAGGGATGCTTGGGAAGTTATCGGAAAGGATACTTGCGAAGCAGTTCGGGAGATCTTTCGTAATGGTCGAGTCTTAGGACAATTAAACTCCACATTTATTTCCCTCCTTCCCAAAACGTCAAACCCTACCACAGTGAAGGAATGGAGACCGATTTCATGTTGTAATACAATACTTAAGGCTGTTACAAAGATTATCTCTGGTGGCATAAAGCCACTTCTGAATTTTCTGGTTAGTGAGTGTCAAGGTGCTTTCATCCCCGGACGCTCCTTAGCTCATAACTCGGCTGTGGCGACTGAAATTGTAAGTGGTTATGGCACCAAGAGGGTCTCTAGGAGGTGCACGATCAAGGTCGATCTGCAAAAGGCTTATGATTTCCTAAATTGGGATTTTATAAGAGCAACGCTGAGCTACTTGGGGTTTCCGTCTAATCTGGTGAAGTTGATCATGGAGTGTGTTTCATCTCCTACTTTCTCGGTGCTTATCAATGGATCTCCAGAGGGTTTTTTCCCGGGTAAGAGAGGCCTTAGGCAGGGGGATCCTCTCTCCCCGTATTTATTCGTTCTTTGTATGGAGGTGCTCAGCCGTATGTTAACCCAAACTGCTTGCAGCCCTCAGTTCAGATACCATCCTAAGTGCAGGGAACCGGGTATTGTGCACCTCGCCTTCGCAGACGACTTGCTAGTTTTTTGCCGGGCTGATAAGGAGTCTATACAACTGGTGCATAACTGTTTGAACAAATTTTTCTCAATGTCTGGACTAAGGGCAAATAAAGATAAAAGCACAGTCTTCTTTGCGGGTGTTCCTGATCAGATGGCTGCGGATTTCACTGAATGTCTGGGATTTGTTAAAGGAGAGTTCCCTGTGCGTTATTTGGGTCTCCCCTTGCACTCGAAACGTGTTGCTGTGCATCAGTATGACGATCTGCTGAACAAATTCAGTGCGGTTATTACGTCTTGGACTGCAAAGAAACTCTCCTATGCTGGTAGGTTGCAATTGGTCCGGTCTGTTTGTGCAGGGATATATAATTTTTGGAGTCAGGTGATTCTGCTTCCTCGTGGTGTAATTAAAAAACTTGAAGGAATGTGTCGGAAATTCCTTTGGACAGGCACTTTGGAAGGGAGGAAAAACTTGGTTGCCTGGGAAAATGTAACGAAGCCCTTCTCAGAAGGTGGTCTCGCAATTAGGGAGGTGTTAGCGTGGAACAAAAATGTTCAAGCAAAACTCTACTTGGAGCTGCACCTGGCCTCTCCGAGTGTATGGTTGAAGTGGTGTCAAGCAAATCATCTTACAGCTGCTGGGATCTAGGATATCACACGCCACATAGATGATACATGGTTATGGAAGAAAGTGGTGGACAGCAAAGAGGAACTCAAGGGGCTGCTACCAGTCGCGGGGAATATCAATGCACAGATTGATGAGCTGCTGAACCCAGATGGTAAAATCTCCTGCAGTAAGCTCTATGACCTGTTTCGTACTAAAGGGGAACATGTGGAATGGGGTCAAATGATCTGGGGAAAACCCCAATGCCGTAAATGGGCATTTATGGTTTGGCTAGTTGCTCGAAATCAGTTGTATACAGGGGATAAATCGAAGCATTGGTGTGGACCGGAAGCAGCCATATGTGCTCTGTGCGAGAAGGAGGAAGAGAGTGTGGACCACCTCTGGTTCGGGTGTGATAAGGTACGAGAGGTGCAGATTGGGGTGTTTAACTGGGCTCATATTCCTCATCGACATGTGCCACTTGTCGACTGGCTCTGTTGGTTTGCTAGGACACCGTTGAAGGAGCAAAAGTCCACGCAATTTCAGGCCAAGCTTATGGCTTTCTAAGCGCTAATCTACTATACCTGGATGGCACGGAATAGAAGGGTGCTTTGTGAAGAACAATTTAATGCTAATGCTTATGTTATTCAAATTATAGAAACTTGCAAGTCTCGCTTATCTCTATTATGTAAGAGTAACTCACGTGGAGATAAGAGGTGGCTTACAGCTTTAATGGGCACATAGGTGTGGGACTAGTGTGGAAATGGAAGTGATTATTTTATTTTGGTGGGTGGAGATTAGGAGAGGTATAGGTGAAGTTAGTGGGGTATACTTTTTGGGTAGTGTAGAGAGGTTTTTTGGATACGAGTTAGGATTGGATAGGTACTTAACTATTCATCTTTTATGAGGCTCTCAGT
This sequence comes from Persicaria maculosa, assembly GCA_963922045.1. NCBI lineage: Eukaryota > Viridiplantae > Streptophyta > Magnoliopsida > Caryophyllales > Polygonaceae > Persicaria > Persicaria maculosa. The sequence goes on along the minus strand of OY998251.1, from coordinate 41,473,886 downwards.
ATGGCCTCATCTTTTGTATATCTGGGTTATCCCATCTTATCTATATATTTACCGATTCAGATGATAATGGGAGCTTTTTGGGCGAAAAGCTTTTCGTGACTTTTTCGAGCCAAAAGTGACCATATCGGCGTCACCCTTCTATGCCCAATCAAAACTACTCTGTTTTGGCTCAAATTTGTCCAAAACATGTTTATATTGTGTATAGATGATAATGGGAGCTTTTTGGGCGAAAAGCTTTCCGTGACTTTTTCGAGCCAAAAGTGACCATATCGGCGTCACCCTTCTATGCTCAATCAAAACTACTCTGTTTTCGTTCAAATTTGTCCAAAACATGTTTATATTGTGTATAGATAACAATGAGAGCTTTTTGGGCGAAAAGCTTTCCGTGACTTTCTCGAGCCAAAAGTGACCATATCGGCGTCACCCTTCTATGCCCCATCAAAACTACACTGTTTTCGCTCAAATTTGTCCAAAACATGTTTATATTGTGTATAGATGATAATGGGAGTTTTTTGGGCGAAAAGCTTTCCGTTACTTTTTCGAGCCAAAAGTGACCATATCGGCGTCACCCTTCTATGCCCAAACAAAACTACTCTCTTTTTGCTCAAATTTTTTCAAAACATGTTTATATTGTGTATAGTTGATAATGGGAGCTTTTTGGGCGAAAAGCTTTCCGTGACTTTTTCGAGCCAAAAGTGACCATATCGGCGTCACCCTTCTATGCCCTATCAAAACTACTCTGTTTTTGCTCAAATTTTTTCAAAACATGTTTATATTGTGTATAGATGATAATGGGAGCTTTTTGGGCGAAAAGCTTTCCGTGACTTTTTCGAGCCAAAAGTGACCATATCGGCGTCACCCTTCTATGCCCTATCAAAATACTCTGTTTTTGCTCAAATTTGTCCAAAACATGTTTATATTGTGTATAGATGATAATGGGAGCTTTTTGGGCGAAAAGCTTTCCGTGACTTTTTCGAGCCAAAAGTGACTTTATCGGCATCACCCTTCTATGCTCAATCAAAACTACTCTGTTTTTGCTCAAATTTGTCCAAAACATGTTTATATTGTGTATAGATGATAATGAGAGCTTTTTGGGCGAAAAGCTTTCCGTGACTTTTTCGAGCCAAAAGTGACCATATCGGCGTCACCCTTCTATGCTCAATCAAAACTACTCTCTTTTCGTTCAAATTTGTCCAAAACATTTTTATATTGTGTATAGATGACAATGGGAGCTTTTTGGGCGAAAAGCTTTCCGTGACTTTTTCGAGCCAAAAGTGACCATATCGGCATCACCCTTCTATGCCCCATCAAAACTACACTGTTTTCGCTCAAATTTGTCCAAAACATGTTTATATTGTGTATAGATAATGGGAGCTTTTTGGGCGAAAAGCTTTCCGTGACTTTTTCGAGCCAAAAGTGACCATATCGGCGTCACCCTTCTATGCTCGATCAAAACTACTCTGTTTTTGTTCAAATTTGTCCAAAACATGTTTATATTGTGTATAGATGGCAATGGGAGCTTTTTGGGCGAAAAGCTTTCCGTGACTTTTTCGAGCCAAAAGTGACCATATCGGCGTCACCCTTCTATGCCCAATAAAAACTACTCTGTTTTCCCTCAAATTTGTCCCAAACATGTTTATATTGTGTATAGATGATAATAAGAGCTTTTTGGGCGAAAAGTTTACCGTGATTTTTTGAGCCAAAAGTGACCATATCGGCGTCACCCTTCTATGCCCCATCAAAACTACATTGTTTTCGCTCAAATTTGTCCCAAACATGTTTATATTGTGTATAGATGATAATGGGAATTTTCAAATCCCTTGGATAGGTTCCTCGGTTTCCGTGTGTGAGAGTTTGGGCGTCTGCCCGGAGCTTTGCTCCGTTGAGTGTTTGTGTCGGTCCACCACTGGTTCCACCCTCACGGTGACCGTGCCGGTGGGCTGAGACTGTCATGGGTAAGAAGGGAGCGTTTTCGGCGAGCAAGGGTCCTCAGAGTGAGAAAAGGGGCTCGTCGGGGATTTCTGGGAGCATATCGAAGTCAGCTGGTGGTCTTTCTGGGGTAGGCAAGGGTCCGAAGGATGCTTCCGGGTCTTTTGCTGAGGGCGGAGTCTCTGGTCCTGTCCTTGAGGAGAATAGCGCCTCCATTAATGAAGGTCAGAGGGTAGTTGGAGGAGTTATTAGGGTTTCAGAGGCTGCAGGGCAATTGAATGAGGGGGACCTTTCCTTTGCCCAAGCGATGCGTCGGAGCTTAGCCCTTAAAAAGGCGGCTGTCGCTGCTCAAGTAGGGTCACCTTTTCAATACAATCGAGACATCGGGCAAGCGGAGAAATTAGTGGTGTTCGATGATGTGGAGAAGGGGAAGGTTAAGATTCGCGCTGAAGACGTGGTGGAATCCAGGAAGGATTGGGAGGCGACGCTGATTGGGGTGGTTTCCGGCAGCCCTGTTCCGTTATCCACTGTGCAGGTTTTTGTCAAAAGAGAGTGGAAGATCTCATCTCCTCAAGTGTATCTTAAGAACAATGGAGTCCTCGTTTTCAAGTTCAGATCTGTCTCCGACATGGACTGGGTTCTTGGGAATTGACCCTGGAATGTTTTGGGCTCCAAACCCTTGTTGCTGAAAAAATGGGTGGTGGGGATGCCGATCTCCTGGGCAGCTTTCGACCGGGTTCCCTGCTGGGTGTGCCTGCCTGACCTTGACCCGACTCTCTTTACGAACACCAATCTTAATCGGATAGGATGTTCCATTGGAAGCCCAGTATGCTTGGATGGGTGTACGGCAAGGGGAGAACGAATTTCTTATGCTAGGCTGTTGGTGGAAGTGTCGGTAAAAGAGGCGAGTATTAACTCGATAGAGATTGAGAATGTGGATGGTAGCTCCTATGCTCAACAAGTGTTCTTTGAATGGATGCCTCCCTCGTGTTTGCACTGCCAGAAATTTGGGCACAGAACGGACAGCTGCTATTTTAAACGAAAATCTGAAGGGAGTCATGGTAGAGTTCACCAGCAGCCTCACAGATTTTCTAAGATCGACAAGGGTAAGATGCCTATCTCTGCTGTTCATGGTAATCCAAAGGAGAAGAAGGTTTTTGTGCCCAAAACTGTTAAGGGTACTGGTGTGGTGATTAAGGAAACAGGTGTCTCCTCCGAGAATAATCAGACGGGCTACCATCCGGTTACATCTGCTAGCAGCTTCTCTTTAGGTTCTTCGGAGTGGTCTAAGGTTGTAGCTGGTAAAGGAGTGAAGGGTAATGGTGCTGGCTGTTCATCCACTAATTCCATTATTCCGGTTGGTTCGCCATCTATGTTTGCTGTGCTCGATGAGGTTGATCTGGGATGTGGTACTGATGTGGTTACTGGTGAGGGTAGCACTCACGGCAAGCAGTTTTATGGATAAACTCAAGATCGCAGCTTGGAATATTGCGGGGATTAAGGACCCCTTAAAAAATAGTATTATAAATACTTATTGTTTTGATAATGATATTGCTTTAGTTGGATTGTTGGAGACGAAATTGCTTATGAGTAACTTTGAGGAAGTTAAGGGAAGGCTGATGAGTGGATGGAAAGTTGTAGTGAATGGCAGTAATAGCGAGAAAGGGAGGATCTGGGTTACGTGGAACCCTGCGGTGTTCGATGTGAAGGCGTTATGCATAACCGATCAGATGATCCATTGTGCAGTCTCGTCCTTGGACAATAAGGCGAAGTTTCTTGCTACCTTTGTCTATGCTCACAACACCAAGTCAGAACGTGAACCTTTGTGGAGGGATATAAGGAATTTAGCTGCTCGCACTAACAGCCCCTGGACTGTCTTAGGGGATTTAAATTGTCTGCTTAGATTGGAAGATAAATGGCCTATGAAAAAGCTTGCTAATCGAGATGAATTTCATGAACTGTCCTCAGCCATGGAGGACTGTGGTTTGTTTGACTTAAATTACACTGGTATGGAACTTACCTGGAGTAATAAACAAGTTGGGGAAGGAAGGCTGGAAAGGAAGATTGATAGAATTCTGGTCAACGAGGAGTGGATGGAAACGTTCGTCGACTCTAAGGCGTTTTTTGACAGTCCTATCTGTTCAGACCATTCTCCGGGTTTAGCCATTATTCGTAACTGTCATTCTAGAAAAAGGTATCCCTTCAAATATAAAAACTTGTGGGGTGGAGAAGATGAGTTTTTGAATCTGGTGAAAGCCGCTTGGAACATAGAGGTGGAAGGTTCCAAACAGCTGAAGCTTGTGAAAAAACTTAAGAATGTTAAGGAGGCACTTAAACCTTGGGATCGAACGCGCTTTCCTGAACTGCAAACGAAGATCCAGCTGCAGAAAGGCGCTATCAGAGAACTGTACCTGCAATTTCAGGAAGACAAGAGGAATGAGCAACTGTTCAATAGAATTTGTATAGCCGAGCAGGAGATGAAGAGCAATGTTGCGAGGCTGATAAGCCTTGTATCCCAGAAGGGTAAACTCCATTGGCTCACAATGGGGGAAGAAACTTCGTCGATGTTCTATAGGAATATTAAGGAACGTCGATCTAGGAACGCCATCGTTACTCTGAAAGATGATTCTGGTATAACTATTGATGAGGAGGATCATATCAGGAGTCATGTGCTGGAGTATTACACCAATCTGCTATCCACTGCAGATGTAACAGAAGAATTCCCTATGAATTTGCCTGGTGCCAAGCTGGAGGGCGATTTGGCCAGCCTCATGTCTATCCCGAGCTATGAGGAGATCAGACGCAGCATTTGGAGCATAGGGGTGAATAAATCCCCCGGGCCTGACGGTTTTGGCAGTAAGTTCTTTAAAGATGCATGGGCAATCGTCGGTAAAGACACTTGTGAAGCTGTCCGAGAGATTTTCAGGAACAGGAGAGTTTTAAAACAATTAAATGCCACTTTCATTACCCTCCTTCCCAAAGTTTCTTGTCCGACAACAGTGAAGGATTGGAGGCCAATATCCTGTTGCAATACCATTCTGAAAGCGGTCACGAAGATCATTGCTAGTCGTATTAAAGGGCTGCTGGGCACTCTGGTTTCGGACTGTCAGGGAGCCTTCATTCCAGGGCGATCGATCGCGCATAACTCAGCAGTAGCTATGGAGGTTGTGAATGGTTATGGAACCATGAGGGCATCGGCGAGATGTACTATCAAAGTCGACTTACAAAAAGCCTATGATTTGCTCAATTGGGATTTTGTGAGAAAGTCCCTTCTCTACCTGGGCTTTCCGATCAATCTGGTGGAACTGATTATGGAATGCATATCCACGCCCATGTATTCGATACTCATCAACGGCTCACTGGAAGGTTTCTTCCCTGGCAGAAGGGGTCTCCGACAGGGAGATCCCTTATCTCCATATGTCTTCGTCTTATGCCTGGAAGTTTTGAGCTGTATGTTACTCTGCACTGCTGAACAGCCTTGCTTTCGGTTTCATCCAAGGTGTAGAGACGCGAAGCTGGTGCACCTCGCGTTTGCTGATGACTTACTCCTATTTTGCCATGCCGATGATAGGTCACTCCAGCTTATTCAGGGATGCCTTAACGATTTCTTTGCCATTTCAGGGCTTAGAGTTAATAAGGAAAAGAGCACAGTATACTTTGCCGGGATTACTGAGCACGCCGCCAACAATTTTACTCAACTGCTAGGATTCAATCGTGGGGAGTTTCCAGTTCGTTACCTGGGTATTCCTTTGAATTCTAAAAGGCTGTCGGTGCATCAGTACGGTGCTCTGGTTGATAAGTTCGTTGGGGTGTTTCAATCCTGGATGGCTCGCAAGCTTTCATATGCTGGAAGACTTCAACTAGTGAAATCTGTTTGTGCTGGGATCTTTAATTTTTGGAATCAGGTCATGATATTGCCGAGAGGTGTTCTCTTAAAACTGGAGGGTATGTGCAGGAATTTCCTATGGATGGGCTCATCCGAAGGAAGGAAAAACCTTATTGCGTGGGATGCTGTTACGAAACCCTTTTCTGAAGGTGGTCTAGGCATTCAGGAAGCTCTTGCCTGGAATAGGAGTGTACAAATCAAACTGCTGATGGAATTGCATCTGAATATTCCGAGTGTGTGGCTTCGATGGTGTGAATCCAACCATCGAGACGAAGCTGGTACATGGAATACACTGAGTAGAATGCACGATTCCTGGGTTTGGAAAAGCCTTATTGATAGTAAAGAAGAGTTGAAGCGGGGCATGGTAGCTGTTGGTTTAGATCCCCTGCGCAGTGACTACTTCGTCGATCAGAATGGACGAATTGCTTGCAGGAGTATGTATGACGTCTTGAGATGCAAGGGGCAGGAGGTAGTATGGGGGGATCTCATATGGAAACACCCTCAGAATCGTAAATGGGCATTTTTGACATGGCTGGCTGCGAAAAACAGATTACTAACAGGGGATCGAGTCAAACATTGGCGAGGAATGGAGGCAGCCATGTGTGTGCTATGCGGTAATGCTGAAGAAACAGCCCAACATCTTTGGTTTGACTGCGTGGCGATTAAGGAAATTCAGAAGGAGGTGATGGGCTGGGTCCGGATTTATCACCATCCACGGACTATTGAAGAATGGCTTACATGGTTCGCATCTTCAAGTACGAAGGTACGAAGGTCTTTCATGTTCCAGAGTAAATTAATGGCGTTTCGAGCCCTTATCTACTTCTCGTGGAGTGCTCGGAACAAAGCTGTTTTTTGTAATGAAAGGCTGAACGTTAGCTCTTGTGTTATTCTTATCAAAGAGTGTTGTAAGCTGCGTATTTCCGCTTTATGCAAGTGCAAGTCAAGAGCGGACATACGTTGGCGAACAATGCTCTTGGGCGGTTAGGAGGGGTATAGTTTTTTGCTTTGAAGGTCTTGGTGGTTAGGAAGATAGGGGCTTTTTGAGGTGTCTTGGACGCTTTGGTGGGCATAGAGTTATGATGTGGGACACATCACACTTTTATTAAGACCCTTTTGTTTGGTCTTAATCTTTTGTAAATCTGGGTTTTACCCAACACTTCTCTTTATTTACTACTTCAAATGATAATGGGAGCTTTTTGGGCGAAAAGCTTTCCGTGACTTTTTCGAGCCAAAAGTGACCATATCGGCGTCACCCTTCTATGCCCAATAAAAACTACTCTTTTTTCCCTCAAATTTATCCCAAACATGTTTATATTGTGTATAGATGATAATGGGAGCTTTTTGGGCGAAAAGCTTACCGTGATTTTTCGAGCCAAAAGTGACCATATCGGCGTCACCCTTCTATGCCCCATCAAAACTACACTGTTTTCGCTCAAATTTTTCCCAAACATGTTTATATTGTGTATAGATGATAATGGGAGCTTTTTGGGCGAAAAGCTTTCCGTGACTTTTTCGAGCCAAAAGTGACCATATCGGCGTCACCATTCTATGCCAAAATTGATACGGGGTTAGCCGTAGGTTGGTCCGATCTTCGACAACAAGAAACAAACTCAAAGAACTGAACAAGAAACGAATGACGCAGCAAGCAAGCTTCAAGAACTCGACCAAGAATTGATCAAGATTCAAGAAGGACGCAAGACAGCAACAAGAACAATAAAGACTCGATAAAGATAGATAAAGACTCGAAATTGAATGCAAGAATGGAAAGACACGACCTGATAAGGACTGAGTCGATCTATATAGAACAAGATAAAGACCCCAGGCCTCCTCAGAGGGTAGGAACCAATACCAATGACTATATAACCCGCCTCTACAACCCTACACAACCAAGCGGAAAACTTGGAGGCACAAGGAGGGGGCTCGTGGATACTTGATAGCACCAATCCTATGACGACAATCGACACACACCATGCATTATGGATAGCACCAATCCTATGACGAGAATCGACACACACCAAACATGTGGTAGCACCAACCCACCAAAGAGGATCGACACACACAAGACAAACCAAGCTAAGAACAACACATCGAAACCTATCCCACGCAGGGGAACTCGGTTCCTCCCTAGGAGAACTCTCCAAATCTGACTTTTGTCAAAAATTCAATTCTAATATCTAATTTTATTGAATGAATAAAAACGTCTTAAATAGAAAACATAATCCTAGATAAAATCAAACTACTTGGTGGCCAAGGAAATATCTTAAAGATAGATTTTTCCTTTTCCACTTTATTTATCCTAGAAAATAAATATAAAAACTAATTAGATATAATATCAATTAATTGAAAAGTCAACTAATAGATATTATTCTAATTTACATTATGCCTAAATAAATATAAAGATAGAATGATAAATTAAATAGGAAAAGATAATTATTTTCGTCCAAAAAATGAACAGCTGCAAAGATGTTGATTTTCGGCCATGTTCCCGGTGGCTTCTGGAAAAACTTTCAGCAACAAAGTTGTAGATCACTTCGTTCTCGTTCCAACAAGGTATGGCACGAACCAATACGATCAATATTGACTCCGAACGACCCGTTTTACAGAGACGTCGCAAAGCTGTCAAATATGCTGAACGATTTAAACTTGTTGATAAGCACCACTCGTTTTCCCTTCATCAAAAACAAAACTACTCTGTTTTTGCTCAAATTTTTTCAAAACATGTTTATATTGTGTATAGATGATAATGGGAGCTTTTTGGGCGAAAAGCTTTCCGTGACTTTTTCGAACCAAAAGTGACCATATCGGCGTCACCCTTTTATATTCATTCAAAACTACTTTTTGTTCACTCAAATTTGTCCAAAACATATTTATATTGTGTATAGATGATAATGGGAGCTTTTTGGGCGAAAAGTTTTCCGTGACTTTTTTGAGCCAAAAGTGACCATATCGGCGTCACCCTTCTATGCCCCATCAAAACTACACTGTTTTCGCTCAAATTTTTCCAAAACATGTTTATATTGTGTATAGATGATAATGGGAGCTTTTTGGGCGAAAAGCTTTCCGTGACTTTTTCGAGCCAAAAGTGACCATATCGGCGTCACCCTTTTATGCCCAATCAAAACTACTCTGTTTTTGCTAAAATTTGTTCAAAACATGTTTATATTGTGTATAGATGATAATGGGAGCATTTTGGGCAAAAAGCTTTCCGTGACTTTTTCGAGCCAAAAGTGACCATATCGGCATCACCCTTCTATGGCCAATCAAAACTACTCTGTTTTCACTCAAATTTGTCCCAAACATGTTTATATTGTGTATAAATGATAATGGGAGCTTTTAGGTTTTGGAAACATGTGAGAGAAACTAGTGACAGAAACTCTCTTTTTGAGAGGCTCCTTGTTTCTCTCTTAGGCATGTTCAAACCTCCACCCACTTTTCCTCAATTATTCATGAATTTTATTATTAAAATTCAACTTTATGGGTGATTATCACTGCTGGCTAGTTATGTTTGGAGATTCCGAGTGTCTCGCTCATCCCCTCTAACAGTGTGTATCTCGTGCTCGCGGATGCTGCTCATGGGTGGTTTTCGGCTCTCAGATCTGGCCTGATGGTTCATCCTGTCCGTTTCGGCCCAGATTTGTCTCGTTTCCCTCCCTGTGGTGTCAGATCTGGGTGCTTGTGGTGCGGTTTCGTCATGGGTGAGTGGTGTTGGAGCTTCGTCTCAGATCTGGGCAGTTCATCGCACATATCCCTTGTGCCCAGATCTGTGGGTTTTGTTCTTGTCCGCTTCCCAGATCTATGCAGATCCGTCTTCAATCTATTCAGATCTGGTGGTTGCGTGGGTTTTCGTTCCAGATCTGGGCAGTTCCTACCCGTCGCCTCTTCTTTCTCCCAGATTTGGAAAAAATTTTCGAGGTCGTTGGTGGTGTTGGGGCTTCACTGGCGCCGGGGTTGTCAGGATCTTTGAGTTTTCGAGGGGATCGAATGATCTTCTTGTTGGCTCTGTTAGATCTGCTCGTCGGATCCCAGATTTTGGGGTTTCTTTCGGCGCTCTGGAGTTCGGATCTGGTCGGGGTGGGTTCTGCTCACTTCGTGCTCCTTAGATCTGGACTCTCGGCGTTGGTTGGGCTGCAAACCGGCGGTCTATGGATGGATTTCTCTCAGATCTGGTCGCGGTTCTTCTGCGTTTTGCCCAGTCTTTCCAGATCTGTTGTGGTGTCTGTGTAGTGGCTGACCTTGGGGTGACGTGGGTGCCGGCGGTCTTTAGGGCCCGCGGAATGGTGTTCGGTGGTTAGGTGCTCAGATCCGATGGTTGGTAACCGCCTCCGGTGATGCTTCCTGCAGATCTGCGTAAGTCATCTACTCCTCTTCATTATTCTTCGCTTGGGCTCGGGCGTACTGGGGCGTTGTTGCACTGGTTTGCTCGGCTCCGGCAACGGTTGTCCGTGTTTGACAGCCCTCGACATTGGATGCGTCACCAGATCTGGGCTGGTCAAGATCTCTCTCTTCTTCCAGATCTGGTGGATGATGTGAGGTGGTTTGTTGTGTGGCTTGCTGTCTCCGTCGGGGTCTTAAGGGTCCGCTGGTGGTTGGTTTTGGTGGCGGGTGGTCAGATCTAAGTTGCTCTCCGGCCGGTGTACACTCATTTAGTCGGGACCTGATCAAGCTTGGCTTGCTGGTTTGCGCCGTTGGGGGTTGCACTTTAGATTTGGGTTTCTTCCATTGAATCATCACTTTCGCTTGGGTCTGGGCAGATTTGGTATTACCTGCCCGGCTTCGGCGTGGACAGTGGCTTGGCGTCTTGCTTGGCTCTGTGCTCAGTTGTCGGTTCTTTCCTGCTAGTGTTTCGAGAGCGATGTGGCTAGGCGACTAGTCGCTTGTCCGTCTTCCCCATATCGGCTTGCTAGGTTAGAGTTGTTTGGGCTTGTATTGATTAGGGCGGTCCTGGTGTGGACTTGGAGGGTGGCTTGTTTGCTGGTTGGCTCTCCATGTTGCTCTTGTTTGGCTAGTATGAGGTGTCGTCTGCTTGGGCTTAATGAGTCGAGCAGTGGGTCGACTGGACTCCTGTGCTCATTGCGTTAGGGGCGGAGTGTCCGGCTGAGGTGTGAGATCTCCCTACTCCCACATCGGTTAACTAATTTCGGGTATGCACTTTCATGATTACGGTTGTGGTGTGGCTTGGAGTTTAGTCGCCCGTGGTTGCAGATCGAGGGGGACGGAAGCGTCTCTAGATGCATGCTTGGGTGGCTGTGGTGGAGATGGTGTGGTGTAGCTGTGGTTTGTTGCTTGGGTTTGCTCTCTTGCTTTTGAGAAGCACTGCTAGCCTTGTAGGTCAAGGTCCTAGTGGGACCTTTAGTCTCCTTACCTAGATGCGTCACCATCTATCTTTTGGCTCGTGCGTCCAAGTATGTGTGATTAGGTTCCACTTGATCTTTGTGTGAGGCATGGATGTACTAGAGAATTTGAGAGTTAGAGGTTTTTGGTTGAGAGATGTGGTTGGCGTTATGCCACCTGTTGTACCTTTTGCGTGAGACCCTTTGTTTGGTCTTGTTTTTTGTCACTTTTGGCGTTAAGCCACCTATCTATCTATTTACCACTTCAGATAATGGGAGCTTTTTGGGCGAAATGCTTTCCGTGATTTTTCGAGCCAAAAGTGACCATATCGGCGTCACCCTTCCTTGCCCCATCAAAACTACACTGTTTACGCTCAAATTTGTCCCAAACATGTTTATATTGTGTAATGAGAGCTTTTTGGGCGAAAAGCTTTCCATGACTTTTTCGAGCCAAAAGTGACCATATCGGCGTCACCCTTCTATGCCCTATCAAAACTACTCTGTTTTTGCTCAAATTTGTCCAAAACATGTTTATATTGTGAATAGATGATAATGGGAGCTTTTTGGGCGAAAAGCTTTCCGTGACTTTTTCGAGCCAAAAGTGACCATATCGGCGTCACCCTTTTATGCCCAATCAAAATTACTCTGTTTTTGGTCAAATTTATCCAAAACATTTTTATATTGTGTATAGATGATAATGGAAGCTTTTTGGGCGAAAAGCTTTCCGTGACTTTTTCGAGCCAAAAGTGACCATATCGGCGTCACCCTTCTATGCCCAATCAAAACTACTCTGTTTTCGCTCAAATTTGTCCCAAACATGTTTATAATTGTGTATAAATGATAATGGGAGCTTTTTGGGCGAAAAGCTTTTCGTGATTTTTCGAGCCAAAAGTGACCATATCGGCGTCACCCTCATATGCCCCATCAAAACTACACTGTTTACGCTCTAATTTGTCCCAAACATGTTTATATTGTGTATAGATGATAATGAGAGCTTTTTGGGTGAAAAGCTTTCCATGACTTTTTCGAGCCAAAAGTGACCATATCGGCGTCACCCTTCTATGCCCAAACAAAACTACTCTGTCTTTGCTCAAATTTTTTCAAAACATGTTTATATTGTGTATAGATGATAATGGGATCTTTTTGGGCGAAAAGCTTTCCGTGACTTTTTCGAGCCAAAAGTGACCATATCGGCGTCACCCTTTTATCCCCAATCAAAACTACTCTGTTTTTGCTCAAATTTGTCCAAAACATGTTTATATTGTGTATATATGAAAATGGGAGCTTTTTGGGCGAAAAGTTTTCCGTGACTTTTTCGAGCAAAAAGTGACCATATCGACGTCACCCTTCTATGCCCAAACAAAACTACTCTGTTTTTGCTCAAATTTTTTCAAAACATGTTTAAATTGTGTATAGATGATAATGGGAGCTTTTTGGGCGAAAAGCTTTCCGTGACTTTTTCGAGCCAAAAGTGACCATATCGGCGTCACCCTTCTATGCCCTATCAAAACTACTCTGTTTTTGCTCAAATTTGTCCAAAACATGTTTATATTGTGTATAGATGATAATGGGAGCTTTTTTCGCGAAAAGCTTTTTGTGACTTTTTCGAGCCAAAAGTGACTATATCGGCGTCACCCTTCTATGCCCAATCAAAACTAGTCTGATTTTGCTCAAATTTGTCTAAAACATGTTTATATTGAGTATAGATGATAATGGGAGCTAGGTTTTGGGATGGAGAGAGAAAATAGAGAGAGAAACTTCCAAGGGAATTCTCCCCCTTCCTCTTTGTTTCCTCTTTCACTTGCCTCATCCCTTTCCTCAGCCCTTTCGGATTGTCTAAGGCAACTTTAATGGTTCCTTTAATCCGTTGGGTTTATATCATTTTTCCCACTTTGATCTTAAATTTATTAGAAATTCAATTTTCTATTATCTTCACTAGGTGGGTCTTGTTGTAGATTTGGGGGTTTGGCTACTTCGCCTCTTCCGGGCCGATGAGGGTTCCAAACGGGGTTTTGTTGCTCGAGGGTGGTTCGCCCTTGGATCTGGCTGCTCCTAGTGGTTTACGTCCTCCTCCTTCATTCTCGTTTGGTTTGTGGGAGGCGTCGGTCAGATCTGGTCACTTGTGGCCGTGTTTGGCCGCCTCCCCGGTGCGCGCCTCTACTCTCTTTCCTTCATGGTTCTGTGGCTGTCTTCTTTCTCCGGGAAGGTTTCCGGGTGGTTCGTGGTGTGGTGGGCGCTTCGGGGACGTGAACTAGGCGTGTTGGGGCTCGTGTGGTGTTTGGGTCCCCCTAGTTTGGCCGGAGTGCTGCTACGAGTCGACGGTTTTGTCTCTTCCCTTGTGTGAAGCGCTGTGGACTGTTCGTTTAGGGTGTGAGTGGCTTGACGTTGCATCCTTCGATTCGAGCTGTCTTGGAGATGGTTGGGCTGGTTTCTTGGCTGGGGTGATCTGTCGAGTGGAGCCGCTGCATTGGGCTCGTCCGGATCCGCTAGGTCTCTCCTCCCTGGTCGTCTTTGGGCTGGTTTGGATCTCGGTTGTTGTGGTTGTTTTGTGCTGTCGGGAGACCGTTGACGGACGTTGCCGGCCTCTCCTTGTCCTTCCGGCCTTGGTTCCTTCACGATTAGGACATGGGCTGAACGCTAGGAACCTTGGGTGTGAGGTTTGGAGTTGTTTGGTGCTCCGGCAACTATGGTGCTGCGTATTGGGGGCTTGCTAGTGGTTTTCTGGTGGTCGGGTGTCTCTTCTTTGTCGCCGGCGGAGTGTGCGTTGACATCTTTTACTTGAGAGCTAAACAAGTGCTCATGCTTTGTTGGTGTGGGGATGAGGCGCGTGCCTTGCTGGTGAAGCTGCTTGGAGCGTGTGTTGGGATTGGGCTGAGTGCCCATGAGGCGAAATGGGGTTCCAACACTTAGTAAAATCCCGTCAAAACAGTGACAGCTTGCAAAGATGTGCATTTTGGCTCGAAAAAGTCACGGAAAGCTTTTCGCCCAAAAAGCTCCCATTGTTATCTATACACAATATAAACATGTTTTGGACAAATTTGAACGAAAACTGAGTAGTTTTGATTGAGCATAGAAGGGTGACGCCGATATGGTCACTTTTGGCTCGAAAAAGTCACGGAAACCTTTTCGCCCAAAAAGCTCCCATTATCATCTATACACAATATAAACATGTTTTGGACAAATTTGAGCAAAAACAGAGTAGTTTTGATTAGGCATAGAAGGGTGACGCCGATATGGTCACTTTTGGCTCGAAAAAGTCACGAAAAGCTTTTCGCCCAAAAAGCTCCCATTATCATCTATACACAATTTAAACATGTTTTGAAAAAAATTGAGCAAAAACAGAGTAGTTCTGTTTGGGCATAGAAGGGTGACGCCGATATGGTCACTTTTGGCTCGAAAAAGTCACGGAAAGCTTTTCGCCTAAAAAGCTCCCATTATCATCTATACACAATTTAAACATGTTTTGGACAAATTTGAGCAAAAACAGAGTAGTTTTGATAGGGCATAGAAGGGTGACGCCGATATGGTCACTTTTGGCTCGAAAAAGTCACGGAAAGCTTTTCGCCCAAAAAGCTCCCATTATCATCTATACACAATTTAAACATGTTTTGAAAAAAATTGAGCAAAAACAGAGTAGTTCTGTTTGGGCATAGAAGGGTGACGCCGATATGGTCACTTTTGGCTCGAAAAAGTCACGGAAAGCTTTTCGCCCAAAAAGCTTCCATTTTCATCTATAAACAATATAAACATGTTTTGGACAAATTTGAGCAAAAACAGAGTAGTTTTGATTGGGCATAAAAGGGTGACGCCGATATGGTCACTTTTGGCTCGAAAAATCACGGAAAGCTTTTCGCCCAAAAAGCTCCCATTATCATCCATACACAATATAAACATGTTTTGGACAAATTAGAGCGAAAACAGTGTTATTTTGATGGGGCATAGAAGGGTGACGCCGATATGGTCACTTTTGGCTCGAAAAAGTCACGGAAAGCTTTTCGCCCAAAAAGCTCCCATTATCATCTATACACAATATAAACATGTTTTGGACAAATTAGAGCAAAAACAGTGTTGTTTTGATGGGGCATAGAAGGGTGACGCCGATATGGTCACTTTTGGCTCGAAAAAGTCACGGAAAGCTTTTCGCCCAAAAAGCTCCCATTGTCATCTATACACAATATAAAAACATGTTTTGGACAAATTTGAACGAAAACAGAGTAGTTTTGATTGAGCATAGAAGGGTGACACCGATATAGTCACTTTTGGCTCGAAAAAGTCACGGAAAACTTTTCGCCCAAAAAGCTCCCATTATCATCTATACACAATATAAATATGTTTTGGACAAATTTGAGTGAACAAAAAGTAATTTTGATTGAATATAGAAGGGTGACGCCGATATGCTCACTTTTAGCTCGAAAAAGTCACGGAAAGCTTTTCGCCCAAAAAGCTCCCATTATCATCTGAACCGGTAAATATATATAAAGTGGGTGTAACCAAGTTACAAAACACGAAGACCATACCAAGGGTCTTGTGGAAAAAATTTGAGCAAAAACAGAGTAGTTTTCATAGGGCATAGAAGGGTGACGCCGATATGGTCACTTTTGGCTCGAAAAAGTCACGGAAAGCTTTTCGCCAAAAAGCTCCCATTATCATCTATACACAATTTAAACATGTTTTGAATAAAATTGAGCAAAAACAGAGTAGTTTTGTTGGGGCATAGAAGGGTGACGCCGATATGGTCACTTTTGGCTCGAAAAAGTCACGGAAAGCTTTTCGCCCAAAAAGCTCCCATTTTCATCTATAAACAAAATAAACATGTTTTGGACAAATTTGAGAAAAAACAGAGTAGTTTTGATTGGGCATAAAAGGGTGACGCCGATATGGTCACTTTTGGCTCGAAAAATCACGGAAAGTTTTCGCCCAAAAAGCTCCCATTATCATTTATACACAATTACAAACATGTTTGGGACTAATTTGAGCGAAAACAGAGTAGTTTTGATTGGGCATAGAAGGGTGACGCCGATATGGTCACTTTTGGCTCGAAAAATCACGAAAAGCTTTTTGCCCAAAAAGCTCCCATTATAATCTATACACAATATAAAAATGTTTTGGACAAATTTTGAACAAAAACAGAGTAGTTTTGATTGGGCATAAAAGGGTGACGCCGATATGGTCACTTTTGGCTCGAAAAAGTCACGGAAAGCTTTTCGCCCAAAAAGCTCCCATTATCATCTATACACAATATAAACATGTTTTGGACAAATTTGAGCAAAAACAGAGTAGTTTTGATAGGGCATAGAAGGGTGACGCCGATATGGTCACTTTTATCTCGAAAAAGTCACGGAAAACTTTTCGCCCAAAAAGATCGCAATAACATCTATACACAATATAAACATGTTTTGAAAAAATTTGAGCAAAAACAGAGTAGTTTTGTTTTGGCATAGAAGGGTGAAGCCGATATGGTCACTTTTTGCTCGAAAAAGTCACGGAAAGCTTTTCGCCCAAAAAGCTCCCATTATCATCTATACACAATATAAATATGTTTTGGACAAATTTGAGCAAAAACAGAGTAGTTTTGATAGGGCATGGAGGGGTGACGCCGATATGGTCACTTTTGGCTCGAAAAAGTCACGGAAAGCTTTCCGCCCAAAAAGCTCCCATTATCATCTATACACAATATAAACATGTTTTGAAAAAATTTGAGCAAAAACAGAGTAGTTTTGTTTGGACATAGAAGGGTGACGCCGATATGGTCACTTTTGGCTCGAAAAAGTCACAGAAAGCTTTTCGCCCAAAAAGCTCCCATTATCATCTATACACAATATAAACATGTTTTGGACAAATTAGAGCGAAAACAGTGTTATTTTGATGGGGCATAGAAGGGTGACGCCGATATGGTCACTTTTGGCTCGAAAAAGTCACGGAAAGCTTTTCGCCCAAAAAGCTCCCATTATCATCTATACACAATATAAACATGTTTTGGACAAATTAGAGCGAAAACAGTGTTGTTTTGATGGGGCAAAGAAGGGTGACGCCGATATGGTCACTTTTGGCTCGAAAAAGTCACGGAAAGCTTTTCGCCCAAAAAGATCCTATTGTCATCTATACACAATATAAAAACATGTTTTGGACAAATTTGAACGAAAACAGAGTAGTTTTGATTGAGCATAGGAGGGTGACGCCGATATGGTCACTTTTGGCTCGAAAAAGTCACGGAAAACTTTTCGCCCAAAAAGCTCCCATTATCATCTATACACAATATAAATATGTTTTGGACAAATTTGAGTGAACAAAAAGTAGTTTTGATTGAATATAGAAGGGTGACGCCGATATGCTCACTTTTAGCTCGAAAAAGTCACGGAAAGCTTTTTGCCCAAAAAGCTCCCATTATCATCTGAACCGGTAAATATATATAAAGTGGGTGTAACCAAGTTACAAAACACGAAGACCATACCAAGGGTCTTGTGGAAAAAATTAGAGCAAAAATAGAGTAGTTTTGTTTTGGCATAGAAGGGTGACGCCGATATGGTCACTTTTGGCTCGAAAAAGTCACGGAAAGCTTTTCGCCCAAAAAGCTCCCATTATCATCTATACACAATATAAACATGTTTGTGACAAATTTGAGCGAAAACAGTGTAGTTTTGATGGGGCATAGAAGGGTAACGCCGATATGGTCACTTTTGGCTCGAAAAATCACGGTAAGCTTTTCGCCCAAAAAGCTCCCATTATCATCTATACACAATATAAACATGTTTGGGACAAATTTGAGGGAAAACAGAATAGTTTTTATTGGGCGTAGAAGGGTGACGCCGATATGGTCACTTTTGGCTCGAAATAGTCACGGAAAGCTTTTCGCCCAAAAAGCTCCCATTATCATCTATACACAATATAAACATGTTTTGGACAAATTTGAGCAAAAACAGAGTAGTTTTGATTGGGCATAGAAGGTTGACGCCGATATGGTCACTTTTGGCTCGAAAAAGTCACGGAAAGCTTTTCGCCCAAAACGCTCCCATTATCATCTATACACAATATAAACATGTTTTGGACAAATTAGAGCGAAAACAGGGTTGTTTTGATGGGGCATAGAAGGGTGACGCCGATATGGTCACTTTTGGCTCGAAAAAGTCACGGAAAGCTTTTCGCCCAAAAAGCTCCCATTGTCATCTATACACAATATAAAAACATGTTTTGGACAAATTTGAACGAAAACAGAGTAGTTTTGATTGAGCATAGGAGGGTGACGCCGATATGGTCACTTTTGGCTCGAAAAAGTCACGGAAAACTTTTCGCCCAAAAAGCTGCCATTATCATCTATACACAATATAAATATGTTTTGGACAAATTTGAGTGAACAAAAAGTAGTTTTGATTGAATATAGAAGGGTGACGCCGATATGCTCACTTTTAGCTCGAAAAAGTCACGGAAAGCTTTTCGCCCAAAAAGCTCCCATTATCATCTGAACCGGTAAATATATATAAAGTGGGTGTAACCAAGTTACAAAACACGAAGACCATACCAAGGGTCTTGTGGAAAAAATTTGAGCAAAAATAGAGTAGTTTTGTTTTGGCATAGAAGGGTGACGCCGATATGGTCACTTTTGGCTCGAAAAAGTCACGGAAAGCTTTTCGCCCAAAAAGCTCCCATTATCATCTATACACAATATAAACATGTTTGGGACAAATTTGAGCGAAAACAGTGTAGTTTTGATGGGGCATAGAAGGGTAACGCCGATATGGTCACTTTTGGCTCGAAAAATCACGGTAAGCTTTTCGCCCAAAAAGCTCCCATTATCATCTATACACAATATAAACATGTTTGGGACAAATTTGAGGGAAAACAGAGTAGTTTTTATTGGGCGTAGAAGGGTGACGCCGATATGGTCACTTTTGGCTCGAAAAAGTCACGGAAAGCTTTTCGCCCAAAAAGCTCCCATTATCATCTATACACAATATAAACATGTTTTGGACAAATTTGAGCAAAAACAGAGTAGTTTTGATTGGGCATAGAAGGTTGACGCCGATATGGTCACTTTTGGCTCGAAAAAGTCACGGAAAGCTTTTCGCCCAAAAAGCTCCCATTATCATCTATACACAATATAAACATGTTTTGGACAAATTTGAGCAATAACAGAGTAGTTTTGATAGGGCATAGAAGGGTGACGCCGATATGGTCACTTTTGGCTCGAAAAATCACGGAAAGCTTTTCGCCCAAAAAGCTCCCATTATCATCTATACACAATATAAAAATGTTTTGGACAAATTTTTAGCCAAAACAGAGTAGTTTTGATTGGGCATAAAAGGGTGACGCCGATATGGTCACTTTTGGCTCGAAAAAGTCATGGAAAGCTTTTCGCCCAAAAAGCTCCCATTATCATCTATATACAATATAAACATGTTTTGGACAAATTTGAGCAAAAACAGAGTAGTCCTCAAGGGTGGGATGATATGAAGGAAATTGCAATGCAGAAAGTGGTCTTTTTTTGTCTGGCTTGCTGCTAGGAATCGGCTTCAGACGGGCAGACGCGTAAAACACTGGAAAGGGGAGGAAGCAGCTCTGTGTGCTCTATGTAAGCAGCAGGAGGAGAGTGAGTACCACCTCTGGTTCTCTTGCCCAGCAGTGGTGGAAGTGCAGACGTTTGTTCTGGATTGGGTAGGTATCAGCTGTAGGTTCCTGACTATAGCAGATTGGTTGCACTGGTTTGCTTCTGAGTCCAGTTCTGTTCAGAGATCCCTTCCTTTCCAGGCCAAGCTCTTGGCATTCCAAGCACTGGTTTACTTCACATGGATGGCATGGAACAAGGTGGTGTTCAGCGACGAAGGCTTTGACTCGAGAGTCTATGCTAGGCTTATCATTGAAAATTGTAAAAATCGAATTTCCGTGAAGTGGAAGTGCAAGTCACTCATGAAAAGGAATTGGAAAAGTAGGTACTTAGATAGGAGGTTTAGTGTTTGAGAGAAGAGTGGTAGGGTGGTATAGTGGTACAAAAGCTAGCTGAGAGTTAAAGAGTTGATGTTTTTTGGGTACAGTTTGATATATTTGCATGGTTGGAGGGCATAGAGGGGCCATTTTGGGTTATACGGTTCCTTTTACATGAGACTCTTGGTTTAGTCTCATCTTTTTGTAATCTGGTGTTTACCACCACATCTCTATATTTACCTTTTCAAGCAAAAACAGAGTAGTTTTGATAGGGCATATAGAAGGGTGACGCCGATATGGTCACTTTTATCTCGAAAAAGTCACGGAAAACTTTTCGCCCAAAAAGATCGCATTAACATCTATACACAATATAAACATGTTTTGAAAAAATTTGAGCAAAAACAGAGTAGTTTTGTTTTGGCATAGAAGGGTGAAGCCGATATGGTCACTTTTTGCTCGAAAAAGTCACGGAAAGCTTTTCGCCCAAAAAGCTCCCATTATCATCTATACACAATATAAACATGTTTTGGACAAATTTGAGCAAAAACAGAGTAGTTTTGATAGGGCATGGAGGGGTGACGCCGATATGGTCACTTTTGGCTCGAAAAAGTCACGGAAAGCTTTCCGCCCAAAAAGCTCCCATTATCATCTATACACAATATAAACATGTTTTGAAAAAATTTGAGCAAAAACAGAGTAGTTTTGTTTGGACATAGAAGGGTGACGCCGATATGGTCACTTTTGGCTCGAAAAAGTCACAGAAAGCTTTTCGCCCAAAAAGCTCCCATTATCATCTATACACAATATAAACATGTTTTGGACAAATTAGAGCGAAAACAGTGTTATTTTGATGGGGCATAGAAGGGTGACGCCGATATGGTCACTTTTGGCTCGAAAAAGTCACGGAAAGCTTTTCGCCCAAAAAGCTCCCATTATCATCTATACACAATATAAACATGTTTTGGACAAATTAGAGCGAAAACAGTGTTGTTTTGATGGGGCATAGAAGGGTGACGCCAATATGGTCACTTTTGGCTCGAAAAAGTCACGGAAAGCTTTTCGCCCAAAAAGCTCCCATTGTCATCTATACACAATATAAAAACATGTTTTGGACAAATTTGAACGAAAACAGTGTAGTTTTGATTGAGCATAGAAGGGTGACGCCGATATGGTCACTTTTGGCTCGAAAAAGTCACGGAAAACATTTCGCCCAAAAAGCTCCCATTATCATCTATACACAATATAAATATGTTTTGGACAAATTTGAGTGAACAAAAAGTAGTTTTGATTGAATATAGAAGGGTGACGCCGATATGCTCACTTTTAGCTCGAAAAAGTCACGGAAAACTTTTCGCCCAAAAAGCTCCCATTATCATCTGAACCGGTAAATATATATAAAGTGGGTGTAACCAAGTTACAAAACACGAAGACCATACCAAGGGTCTTGTGGAAAAAATTTGACCAAAAACAGAGTAGTTTTGTTTTGGCATAGAAGGGTGACGCCGATATGGTCACTTTTGGCTCGAAAAAGTCACGGAAAGCTTTTCGCCCAAAAAGCTCCCATTATCATCTATACACAATATAAACATGTTTGGGACAAATTTGAGCGAAAACAGTGTAGTTTTGAAGGGGCATAGAAGGGTAACGCCGATATGGTCACTTTTGGCTCGAAAAATCACGGTAAGCTTTTCGCCGAAAAAGCTCCCATTATCATCAATACACAATATAAACATGTTTGGGACAAATTTGAGGGAAAACAGAGTAGTTTTTATTGGGCATAGAAGGGTGACGCCGATATGGTCACTTTTGGCTCGAAAAAGTCACGGAAAGCTTTTCGCCCAAAAAGCTCCCATTATCATCTATACACAATATAAACATGTTTTGGACAAATTTGAGCAAAAACAGAGTAGTTTTGATTGGGCATAGAAGGTTGACGCCGATATGGTCACTTTTGGCTCGAAAAAGTCACGGAAAGCTTTTCGCCCGAAAAGCTCCCATTATCATCTATACACAATATAAACATGTTTTGGACAAATTAGAGCGAAAACAGTGTTGTTTCGATGGGGCATAGAAGGGTGACGCCGATATTGTCACTTTTGGCTCGAAAAAGTCACGGAAAGCTTTTCGCCCAAAAAGCTCCCATTGTCATCTATACACAATATAAAAACATGTTTTGGACAAATTTGAACGAAAACAGTGTAGTTTTGATTGAGCATAGAAGGGTGGCGCCGATATGGTCACTTTTGGCTCGAAAAAGTCACGGAAAACTTTTCGCCCAAAAAGCTCCCATTATCATCTATACACAATATAAATATGTTTTGGACAAATTTGAGTGAACAAAAAGTAGTTTTGATTGAATATAGAAGGGTGACGCCGATATGCTCACTTTTAGCTCGAAAAAGTCACGGAAAGCTTTTCGCCCAAAAAGCTCCCATTATCATCTGAACCGGTAAATATATATAAAGTGGGTGTAACCAAGTTACAAAACACGAAGACCATACCAAGGGTCTTGTGTAAAAAATTTGAGCAAAAACAGAGTAGTTTTGTTTTGGCATAGAAGGGTGACGCCGATATGGTCACTTTTGGCTCGAAAAAGTCACGGAAAGTTTTTCGCCCAAAAAGCTCCCATTATCATCTATACACAATATAAACATGTTTGGGACAAATTTGAGCGAAAACAGTGTAGTTTTGAAGGGGCATAGAAGGGTAACGCCGATATGGTCACTTTTGGCTCGAAAAATCACGGTAAGCTTTTCGCCCAAAAAGCTCCCATTATCATCAATACACAATATAAACATGTTTGGGACAAATTTGAGGGAAAACAGAGTAGTTTTTATTGGGCATAGAAGGGTGACGCCGATATGGTCACTTTTGGCTCGAAAAAGTCACGGAAATCTTTTCGCCCAAAAAGCTCCCATTATCATCTATACACAATATAAACATGTTTTGGACAAATTTGAGCAAAAACAGAGTAGTTTTGATTGGGCATAGAAGGTTGACGCCGATATGGTCACTTTTGGCTCGAAAAAGTCACGGAAAGCTTTTCGCCCGAAAAGCTCCCATTATCATCTATACACAATATAAACATGATTTGGACAAATTTGAGCAAAAACAGAGTAGTTTTGATTGGGCATAAAAGGGTGACGCCGATATGGTCACTTTTGGCTCGAAAAAGTCACGGAAAGCTTTCCGCCCAAAAAGCTCCCATTATCATCTATACACAATATAAACATGTTTTGGACAAATTAGAGCGAAAACAGTGTTGTTTTGATGGGGCGTAGAAGGGTGACGCCAATATGGTCACTTTTGGCTCGAAAAAGTCACGGAAAGCTTTTCGCCCAAAAAGCTCCCATTGTCATCTATACACAATATAAAAACATGTTTTGGACAAATTTGAACGAAAACAGTGTAGTTTTGATTGAGCATAGAAGGGTGACGCCGATATGGTCACTTTTGGCTCGAAAAAGTCACGGAAAACATTTCGCCCAAAAAGCTCCCATTATCATCTATACACAATATAAACATGTTTTGGACAAATTAGAGCGAAAACAGTGTTGTTTTGATGGGGCATAGAAGGGTGACGCCAATATGGTCACTTTTGGCTCGAAAAAGTCACGGAAAGCTTTTCGCCCAAAAAGCTCCCATTGTTATCTATACACAACATAAACATGTTTTGGACAAATTTGAACGAAAACAGAGTAGTTTTGATTGAGCATAGAAGGGTGACGCCGATATGGTCACTTTTGGCTCGAAAAAGTCACGGAAAGCTTTTCGCCCAAAAAGCTCCCATTATCATCTATACACAATATAAACATGTTTTGGACAAATTAGAGCGAAAACAGTGTTGTTTTGATGGGGCATAGAAGGGTGACGCCAATATGGTCACTTTTGGCTCGAAAAAGTCACGGAAAGCTTATCGCCCAAAAAGCTCCCATTGTCATTTATACACAATATAAAAACATGTTTTGGACAAATTTGAACGAAAACAGTGTAGTTTTGATTGAGCATAGAAGGGTGACGCCGATATGGTCACTTTTGGCTCGAAAAAGTCACGGAAAACATTTCGCCCAAAAAGCTCCCATTATCATCTATACACAATATAAATATGTTTTGGACAAATTTGAGTGAACAAAAAGTAGTTTTGATTGAATATAGAAGGGTGACGCCGATATGCTCACTTTTAGCTCGAAAAAGTCACGGAAAGCTTTTCGCCCAAAAAGCTCCCATTATCATCTGAACCGGTAAATATATATAAAGTGGGTGTAACCAAGTTACAAAACACGAAGACCATACCAAGGGTCTTGTGGAAAAAATTTGACCAAAAACAGAGTAGTTTTGTTTTGGCATAGAAGGGTGACGCCGATATGGTCACTTTTGGCTCGAAAAAGTCACGGAAAGCTTTTCGCCCAAAAAGCTCCCATTATCATCTATACACAATATAAACATGTTTGGGACAAATTTGAGCGAAAACAGTGTAGTTTTGAAGGGGCATAGAACGGTAACGCCGATATGGTCACTTTTGGCTCGAAAAATCACGGTAAGCTTTTCGCCGAAAAAGCTCCCATTATCATCAATACACAATATAAACATGTTTGGGACAAATTTGAGGGAAAACAGAGTAGTTTTTATTGGGCATAGAAGGGTGACGCCGATATGGTCACTTTTGGCTCGAAAAAGTCACGGAAAGCTTTTCGCCCAAAAAGCTCCCATTATCATCTATACACAATATAAACATGTTTTGGACAAATTTGAGCAAAAACAGAGTAGTTTTGATTGGGCATAGAAGGTTGACGCCGATATGGTCACTTTTGGCTCGAAAAAGTCACGGAAAGCTTTTCGCCCGAAAAGCTCCCATTATCATCTATACACAATATAAACATGTTTTGGACAAATTAGAGCGAAAACAGTGTTGTTTCGATGGGGCATAGAAGGGTGACGCCGATATTGTCACTTTTGGCTCGAAAAAGTCACGGAAAGCTTTTCGCCCAAAAAGCTCCCATTGTCATCTATACACAATATAAAAACATGTTTTGGACAAATTTGAACGAAAACAGTGTAGTTTTGATTGAGCATAGAAGGGTGGCGCCGATATGGTCACTTTTGGCTCGAAAAAGTCACGGAAAACTTTTCGCCCAAAAAGCTCCCATTATCATCTATACACAATATAAATATGTTTTGGACAAATTTGAGTGAACAAAAAGTAGTTTTGATTGAATATAGAAGGGTGACGCCGATATGCTCACTTTTAGCTCGAAAAAGTCACGGAAAGCTTTTCGCCCAAAAAGCTCCCATTATCATCTGAACCGGTAAATATATATAAAGTGGGTGTAACCAAGTTACAAAACACGAAGACCATACCAAGGGTCTTTTGTAAAAAATTTGAGCAAAAACAGAGTAGTTTTGTTTTGGCATAGAAGGGTGACGCCGATATGTTCACTTTTGGCTCGAAAAAGTCACGGAAAGTTTTTCGCCCAAAAAGCTCCCATTATCATCTATACACAATATAAACATGTTTGGGACAAATTTGAGCGAAAACAGTGTAGTTTTGAAGGGGCATAGAAGGGTAACGCCGATATGGTCACTTTTGGCTCGAAAAATCACGGTAAGCTTTTCGCCCAAAAAGCTCCCATTATCATCAATACACAATATAAACATGTTTGGGACAAATTTGAGGGAAAACAGAGTAGTTTTTATTGGGCATAGAAGGGTGACGCCGATATGGTCACTTTTGGCTCGAAAAAGTCACGGAAATCTTTTCGCCCAAAAAGCTCCCATTATCATCTATACACAATATAAACATGTTTTGGACAAATTTGAGCAAAAACAGAGTAGTTTTGATTGGGCATAGAAGGTTGACGCCGATATGGTCACTTTTGGCTCGAAAAAGTCACGGAAAGCTTTTCGCCCGAAAAGCTCCCATTATCATCTATACACAATATAAACATGATTTGGACAAATTTGAGCAAAAACAGAGTAGTTTTGATTGGGCATAAAAGGGTGACGCCGATATGGTCACTTTTGGCTCGAAAAAGTCACGGAAAGCTTTTCGCCCAAAAAGCTCCCATTATCATCTATACACAATATAAAAATGTTTTGGACAAATTTTTAGCAAAAACAGAGTAGTTTTGATTGGGCATAAAAGGGTGACACCGATATGGTCACTTTTGGCTCGAAAAAGTCACGGAAAGCTTTTCGCCCAAAAAGCTCCCATTATCATCTATACACAATATAAACATGTTTTGGACAAATTTGAGCAAAAACAGAGTAGTCCTCAAGGGTGGGATGATATGAAGGAAATTGCAATGCAGAAAGTGGTCTTTTTTTGTCTGGCTTGCTGCTAGGAATCGGCTTCAGACGGGCAGACGCGTAAAACACTGGAAAGGGGAGGAAGCAGCTCTGTGTGCTCTATGTAAGCAACAGGAGGAGAGTGAGTACCACCTCTGGTTCTCTTGCCCAGCAGTGGTGGAAGTGCAGACGTTTGTTCTGGATTGGGTAGGTATCAGCTGTAGGTTCCTGACTATAGCAGATTGGTTGCACTGGTTTGCTTCTGAGTCCAGTTCTGTTCAGAGATCCCTTCCTTTCCAGGCCAAGCTCTTGGCATTCCAAGCACTGGTTTACTTCACATGGATAGCATGGAACAAGGTGGTGTTCAGCGACGAAGGCTTTGACTCGAGAGTCTATGCTAGGCTTATCATTGAAAATTGTAAAAATCGAATTTCCGTGAAGTGGAAGTGCAAGTCACTCATGAAAAGGAATTGGAAAAGTAGGTACTTAGATAGGAGGTTTAGTGTTTGAGAGAAGAGTGGTAGGGGGGTATAGTGGTACAAAAGCTAGCTGAGAGTTAAAGAGTTGATGTTTTTTGGGTACAATTTGATATATTTGCATGGTTGGAGGGCATAGAGGGGCCATTTTGGGTTATACCGTTCCTTTTACATGAGACTCTTGGTTTAGTCTCATCTTTTTGTAATCTGGTGTTTACCACCACATCTCTATATTTACCTTTTCAAGCAAAAACAGAGTAGTTTTGATAGGGCATATAGAAGGGTGACGCCGATATGGTCACTTTTATCTCGAAAAAGTCACGGAAAACTTTTCGCCCAAAAAGATCGCATTAACATCTATACACAATATAAACATGTTTTGAAAAAATTTGATCAAAAACAGAGTAGTTTTGTTTTGGCATAGAAGGGTGAAGCCGATATGGTCACTTTTTGCTCGAAAAAGTCACGGAAAGCTTTTCGCCCAAAAAGCTCCCATTATCATCTATACACAATATAAACATGTTTTGGACAAATTTGAGAAAAAACAGAGTAGTTTTGATAGGGCATGGAGGGGTAACGCCGATATGGTCACTTTTGGCTCGAAAAAGTCACGGAAAGATTTCCGCCCAAAAAGCTCCCATTATCATCTATACACAATATAAACATGTTTTGAAAAAATTTGAGCAAAAACAGAGTAGTTTTGTTTGGACATAGAAGGGTGACGCCGATATGGTCACTTTTGGCTCGAAAAAGTCACAGAAAGCTTTTCGCCCAAAAAGCTCCCATTATCATCTATACACAATATAAACATGTTTTGGACAAATTAGAGCGAAAACAGTGTTATTTTGATGGGGCATAGAAGGGTGACGCCGATATGGTCACTTTTGGCTCGAAAAAGTCACGGAAAGCTTTTCGCCCAAAAAGCTCCCATTATCATCTATACACAATATAAACATGTTTTGAAAAAAATTGAGCAAAAACAGAGTAGTTTTGTTTGGGCATAGAAGGGTGACGCCGATATGGTCACTTTTGGCTCGAAAAAGTCACGGAAAGCTTTTCGCCCAAAAAGCTCCCATTTTCATCTATAAACAATATAAACATGTCTTGGACAAATTTGAGCAAAAACAGAGTAGTTTTGATTGGGCATAAAAGGGTGACGCCGATATGGTCACTTTTGGCTCGAAAAATCACGGTAAGCTTTTCGCCGAAAAAGCTCCCATTATCATCAATACACAATATAAACATGTTTGGGACAAATTTGAGGGAAAACAGAGTAGTTTTTATTGGGCATAGAAGGGTGACGCCGATATGGTCACTTTTGGCTCGAAAAAGTCACGGAAAGCTTTTCGCCCAAAAAGCTCCCATTATCATCTATACACAATATAAACATGTTTTGGACAAATTTGAGCAAAAACAGAGTAGTTTTGATTGGGCATAGAAGGTTGACGCCGATATGGTCACTTTTGGCTCGAAAAAGTCACGGAAAGCTTTTCGCCCGAAAAGCTCCCATTATCATCTATACACAATATAAACATGTTTTGGACAAATTAGAGCGAAAACAGTGTTGTTTCGATGGGGCATAGAAGGGTGACGCCGATATTGTCACTTTTGGCTCGAAAAAGTCACGGAAAGCTTTTCGCCCAAAAAGCTCCCATTGTCATCTATACACAATATAAAAACATGTTTTGGACAAATTTGAACGAAAACAGTGTAGTTTTGATTGAGCATAGAAGGGTGGCGCCGATATGGTCACTTTTGGCTCGAAAAAGTCACGGAAAACTTTTCGCCCAAAAAGCTCCCATTATCATCTATACACAATATAAATATGTTTTGGACAAATTTGAGTGAACAAAAAGTAGTTTTGATTGAATATAGAAGGGTGACGCCGATATGCTCACTTTTAGCTCGAAAAAGTCACGGAAAGCTTTTCGCCCAAAAAGCTCCCATTATCATCTGAACCGGTAAATATATATAAAGTGGGTGTAACCAAGTTACAAAACACGAAGACCATACCAAGGGTCTTGTGTAAAAAATTTGAGCAAAAACAGAGTAGTTTTGTTTTGGCATAGAAGGGTGACGCCGATATGTTCACTTTTGGCTCGAAAAAGTCACGGAAAGTTTTTCGCCCAAAAAGCTCCCATTATCATCTATACACAATATAAACATGTTTGGGACAAATTTGAGCGAAAACAGTGTAGTTTTGAAGGGGCATAGAAGGGTAACGCCGATATGGTCACTTTTGGCTCGAAAAATCACGGTAAGCTTTTCGCCCAAAAAGCTCCCATTATCATCAATACACAATATAAACATGTTTGGGACAAATTTGAGGGAAAACAGAGTAGTTTTTATTGGGCATAGAAGGGTGACGCCGATATGGTCACTTTTGGCTCGAAAAAGTCACGGAAATCTTTTCGCCCAAAAAGCTCCCATTATCATCTATACACAATATAAACATGTTTTGGACAAATTTGAGCAAAAACATAGTAGTTTTGATTGGGCATAGAAGGTTGACGCCGATATGGTCACTTTTGGCTCGAAAAAGTCACGGAAAGCTTTTCGCCCGAAAAGCTCCCATTATCATCTATACACAATATAAACATGATTTGGACAAATTTGAGCAAAAACAGAGTAGTTTTGATTGGGCATAAAAGGGTGACGCCGATATGGTCACTTTTGGCTCGAAAAAGTCACGGAAAGCTTTTCGCCCAAAAAGCTCCCATTATCATCTATACACAATATAAAAATGTTTTGGACAAATTTTTAGCAAAAACAGAGTAGTTTTGATTGGGCATAAAAGGGTGACACCGATATGGTCACTTTTGGCTCGAAAAAGTCACGGAAAGCTTTTCGCCCAAAAAGCTCCCATTATCATCTATACACAATATAAACATGTTTTGGACAAATTTGAGCAAAAACAGAGTAGTCCTCAAGGGTGGGATGATATGAAGGAAATTGCAATGCAGAAAGTGGTCTTTTTTTGTCTGGCTTGCTGCTAGGAATCGGCTTCAGACGGGCAGACGCGTAAAACACTGGAAAGGGGAGGAAGCAGCTCTGTGTGCTCTATGTAAGCAACAGGAGGAGAGTGAGTACCACCTCTGGTTCTCTTGCCCAGCAGTGGTGGAAGTGCAGACGTTTGTTCTGGATTGGGTAGGTATCAGCTGTAGGTTCCTGACTATAGCAGATTGGTTGCACTGGTTTGCTTCTGAGTCCAGTTCTGTTCAGAGATCCCTTCCTTTCCAGGCCAAGCTCTTGGCATTCCAAGCACTGGTTTACTTCACATGGATAGCATGGAACAAGGTGGTGTTCAGCGACGAAGGCTTTGACTCGAGAGTCTATGCTAGGCTTATCATTGAAAATTGTAAAAATCGAATTTCCGTGAAGTGGAAGTGCAAGTCACTCATGAAAAGGAATTGGAAAAGTAGGTACTTAGATAGGAGGTTTAGTGTTTGAGAGAAGAGTGGTAGGGGGGTATAGTGGTACAAAAGCTAGCTGAGAGTTAAAGAGTTGATGTTTTTTGGGTACAGTTTGATATATTTGCATGGTTGGAGGGCATAGAGGGGCCATTTTGGGTTATACCGTTCCTTTTACATGAGACTCTTGGTTTAGTCTCATCTTTTTGTAATCTGGTGTTTACCACCACATCTCTATATTTACCTTTTCAAGCAAAAACAGAGTAGTTTTGATAGGGCATATAGAAGGGTGACGCCGATATGGTCACTTTTATCTCGAAAAAGTCACGGAAAACTTTTCGCCCAAAAAGATCGCATTAACATCTATACACAATATAAACATGTTTTGGACAAATTTGAGAAAAAACAGAGTAGTTTTGATAGGGCATGGAGGGGTAACGCCGATATGGTCACTTTTGGCTCGAAAAAGTCACGGAAAGATTTCCGCCCAAAAAGCTCCCATTATCATCTATACACAATATAAACATGTTTTGAAAAAATTTGAGCAAAAACAGAGTAGTTTTGTTTGGACATAGAAGGGTGACGCCGATATGGTCACTTTTGGCTCGAAAAAGTCACAGAAAGCTTTTCGCCCAAAAAGCTCCCATTATCATCTATACACAATATAAACATGTTTTGGACAAATTAGAGCGAAAACAGTGTTATTTTGATGGGGCATAGAAGGGTGACGCCGATATGGTCACTTTTGGCTCGAAAAAGTCACGGAAAGCTTTTCGCCCAAAAAGCTCCCATTATCATCTATACACAATATAAACATGTTTTGAAAAAAATTGAGCAAAAACAGAGTAGTTTTGTTTGGGCATAGAAGGGTGACGCCGATATGGTCACTTTTGGCTCGAAAAAGTCACGGAAAGCTTTTCGCCCAAAAAGCTCCCATTTTCATCTATAAACAATATAAACATGTCTTGGACAAATTTGAGCAAAAACAGAGTAGTTTTGATTGGGCATAAAAGGGTGACGCCGATATGGTCACTTTTGGCTCGAAAAATCACGGAAAACGTTTCGCCCAAAAAGCTCCCATTATCATTTATACACAATTACAAACATGTTTGGGACAAATTTGAGCGAAAACAGAGTAGTTTCGATTAGGCATAGAAGGGTGACGCCGATATGGTCATTTTTGGCTCGAAAAATCACGAAAAGCTTTTCGCCCAAAAAGCTCCCATTATAATCTATACACAATATAAAAATGTTTTGGACAAATTTTGAGCAAAAACAGAGTAGTTTTGATTGGGCATAAAAGGGTGACGCCGATATGGTCACTTTTGGCTCGAAAAAGTCACGGATAGCTTTTCGCCCAAAAAGCTCCCATTGTCATCTATACACAATATAAAAACATGTTTTGGACAAATTTGAACGAAAACAGAGTAGTTTTGATTGAGCATAGGAGGGTGACGCCGATATGGTCACTTTTGGCTCGAAAAAGTCACGGAAAACTTTTCGCCCAAAAAGCTGCCATTATCATCTATACACAATATAAATATGTTTTGGACAAATTTGAGTGAACAAAAAGTAGTTTTGATTGAATATAGAAGGGTGACGCCGATATGCTCACTTTTAGCTCGAAAAAGTCACGGAAAGCTTTTCGCCCAAAAAGCTCCCATTATCATCTGAACCGGTAAATATATATAAAGTGGGTGTAACCAAGTTACAAAACACGAAGACCATACCAAGGGTCTTGTGGAACAAATTTGAGCAAAAATAGAGTAGTTTTGTTTTGGCATAGAAGGGTGACGCCGATATGGTCACTTTTGGCTCGAAAAAGTCACGGAAAGCTTTTCGCCCAAAAAGCTCCCATTATCATCTAAACACAATATAAACATGTTTGGGACAAATTTGAGCGAAAACAGTGTAGTTTTGATGGGGCATAGAAGGGTAACGCCGATATGGTCACTTTTGGCTCGAAAAATCACGGTAAGCTTTTCGCCCAAAAAGCTCCCATTATCATCTATACACAATATAAACATGTTTGGGACAAATTTGAGGGAAAACAGAGTAGTTTTTATTGGGCGTAGAAGGGTGACGCCGATATGGTCACTTTTGGCTCGAAAAAGTCACGGAAAGCTTTTCGCCCAAAAAGCTCCCATTATCATCTATACCCAATATAAACATGTTTTGGACAAATTTGAGCAAAAACAGAGTAGTTTTGATTGGGCATAAAAGGGTGACGCCGATATGGTAACTTTTGGCTCGAAAAAGTCACGGAAAGCTTTTCGCCCAAAAAGCTCCCATTATCATCTATACACAATATAAACATGTTTTGGACAAATTTGAGCAAAAACAGAGTAGTCCTCAAGGGTGGGATGATATGAAGGAAATTGCAATGCAGAAAGTGGTCTTTTTTTGTCTGGCTTGCTGCTAGGAATCGGCTTCAGACGGGCAGATGCGTAAAACACTGGAAAGGGGAGGAAGCAGCTCTGTGTGCTCTATGTAAGCAGCAGGAGGAGAGTGAGTACCACCTCTGGTTCTCTTGCCCAGCAGTGGTGGAAGTGCAGACGTTTGTTCTGGATTGGGTAGGTATCAGCTGTAGGTTCCTGACTATAGCAGATTGGTTGCACTGGTTTGCTTCTGAGTCCAGTTCTGTTCAGAGATCCCTTCCTTTCCAGGCCAAGCTCTTGGCATTCCAAGCACTGGTTTACTTCACATGGATGGCAAGGAACAAGGTGTTGTTCAGCGACGAAGGCTTTGACTCGAGAGTCTATGCTAGGCTTATCATTGAAAATTGTAAAAATCGAATTTCCGTGAAGTGGAAGTGCAAGTCACTCATGGAAAGGAATTGGAAAAGTAGGTACTTAGATAGGAGGTTTAGTGTTTGAGAGAAGAGTGGTAGGGGGGTATAGTGGTACAAAAGCTAGCTGAGAGTTAAAGAGTTGATGTTTTTTGGGTACAGTTTGATATATTTGCATGGTTGGAGGGTATAGAGGGGCCATTTTGGGTTATACGGTTCCTTTTACATGAGACTCTTGGTTTAGTCTCATCTTTTTGTAATCTGGTGTTTACCACCACATCTCTATATTTACCTTTTCAAGCAAAAACAGAGTAGTTTTGATAGGGCATAGAAGGGTGACGCCGATATGGTCACTTTTATCTCGAAAAAGTCACGGAAAACTTTTCGCCCAAAAAGATCGCATTAACATCTATACACAATATAAACATGTTTTGAAAAAATTTGAGCAAAAACAGAGTAGTTTTGTTTTGGCATAGAAGGGTGAAGCCGATATGGTCACTTTTTGCTCGAAAAAGTCACGGAAAGCTTTTCGCCCAAAAAGCTCCCATTATCATCTATACACAATATAAACATGTTTTGGACAAATTTGAGCAAAAACAGAGTAGTTTTGATAGGGCATGGAGGGGTGACGCCGATATGGTCACTTTTGGCTCGAAAAAGTCACGGAAAGCTTTCCGCCCAAAAAGCTCCCATTATCATCTATACACAATATAAACATGTTTTGAAAAAATTTGAGCAAAAACAGAGTAGTTTTGTTTGGACATAGAAGGGTGACGCCGATATGATCACTTTTGGCTCGAAAAAGTCACAGAAAGCTTTTCGCCCAAAAAGCTCCCATTATCATCTATACACAATATAAACATGTTTTGGACAAATTTGAGCGAAAACAGTGTAGTTTTGATTTAGCATAGAAGGGTGACGCCGATATGGTCACTTTTGGCTCTAAAAAGTCACGGTAAGCTTTTCGCCCAAAAAGCTCCCATTATCATCAATACACAATATAAACATGTTTGGGACAAATTTGAGGGAAAACAGAGTAGTTTTTATTGGGCATAGAAGGGTGACGCCGATATGGTCACTTTTGGCTCGAAAAAGTCACGGAAAGCTTTTCGCCCAAAAAGCTCCCATTATCATCTATACACAATATAAACATGTTTTGGACAAATTTGAGCAAAAACAGAGTAGTTTTGATTGGGCATAGAAGGTTGACGCCGATATGGTCACTTTTGGCTCGAAAAAGTCACGGAAAGCTTTTCGCCCGAAAAGCTCCCATTATCATCTATACACAATATAAACATGTTTTGGACAAATTTGAGCAAAAACAGAGTAGTTTTGATAGGGCATAGAAGGGTGACGCCGATATGGTCACTTTTGGCTCGAAAAAGTCACGAAAAGCTTTTCACCCAAAAAGCTCCCATTATCATCTATACACAATATAAACATGTTTTGAAAAAATTTGAGCAAAAACAGAGTAGTTTTGTTTGGGCATAGAAGGGTGACGCCGATTGGTCACTTTTGGCTCGAAAAAGTCACGGAAAGCTTTTCGCCCAAAAAGCTCCCATTATCATCTATACACAATATAAACATGTTTTGGACAAATTTGAGCGAAAACAGTGTAGTTTTGATCTGAAACGGTAAATATATAGCTGAGGTGGTGTAAACCAACCAAGTTACAAAAAGCCAAGACCATACAAAGGGTCTTGTGTAAGATGGGATATACCCTATACCAAAAAAAGGCCCTCCTATGCCCACCAAAAAAAAGCCGACTAATCCAACATACACAAAGTGTCCAAAACCAGCTAACCTGTCCGAAAGACCAAACCCAAATACAATAACGCCATCAAGAACCCCTAACAAACGCCTAACATCAGCTCACAAGGCTACAAACCACCACTCTGTCGATCCAACCTATCCACTAGTATATTGCTGTTATACTTAATGGACAACCTGGATCGACAGCAAGCTATAATCAACGAAGCACATTTTTCAACATCAAAGGGTTCATGACGAAAAATCTGCTTGTTCCTCCCATCCCAAGTGAAGTATATTAGAGCTTGGAAGGTGAGTAATTTCGCTTGGAAGGTTTTGGATTTCTGGATCTTCGGTGATTCCTGCGCAAACCAGTGTAACCAATTCTCAATGTTTGAGAATCGACTGTGAATGCCCACCCAGTCGAATACTTTCTGCTCAACAAATCTGATCACCGGGCACTCAAACCATAAGTGATCCTCACATTCCACAGCGCCATGGCAGAGAACACACAACGCAGCACTATCTCCCAGCCAGTGCCTAATGACGTTGCCAGTTTGGAGTCTTTTCTTTATTGCAAGCCACAAAATAAATGCCCATTTTCTGTTTTGTATTCCTTTCCATAGCAATCCACCCCAATCAACCTCCTGCCCACAAGGTCTGATGGCATTATAGAGTTTAGCACATGAAAGTGTACCTTTGCTGTTCATATAGCCCTACAGATCAGTCTCTGAATGCCCAGCAACGTTCAGGACAGCACACACTTCATCTTTGACAAGTCTGACCGTCCTCCACAACCAAGAATCATCCCTTTTCTGTCTGATTTCCATGCTGAGACCCTCACTGAAATGGTTCTGCAAACACCATCTCCTCCAAATATTCGGCCTAGGCAACACAATGTCTCCCCACAGCTTAGCGAATACGCTTTTGTTCCATGAGAGAAGTTCCCTGATTTCCAGCCTGCCTTCACTGTATGGCTTAGTGACATCCTCCCACGCTACTAAGTGTTTCCTTCCTTCAATGTTTCCATTCCATAAAAATCTTCTAAGCATTCCTTCCACTTTCTCTATGACTCCTTTAGGAAGGAGCATAGATTGACTCCAAAACATATTCACACCAGTACATACCGCCTTAATCAGTTGCAAACGGCCCGCATAAGACAGCTTTCTTGTCGACCAGGACTGAATCTGTTTACTGATTTTTTCTGTAAGTGGGCTGTACTCATGAACCAAAATCCTTCTAGAGCTTAGCGGAGTACCCAAATAACGGACTGGAAAAGTGCCCCTAACGAACCCCAACTGATCGACAATGCTGTTTGTGATCTCGTCTGAGCAACCAGCTGTATAGACGGTACTCTTACCAACATTGGCACGCAGTCCCGACATGGAAAAAAATTCATCTAGACAGCCCTTCAACACTTCAACAGACTGTAGGTCCCCATGATAGAAAAGTAGGAGATCGTCTGCAAACGCTAAGTGCACAAGACCTAAGCTTTTTACACTTAGGATGGTGTTTAAATCTGCTACTTGTGGCTGCTCTGTTTAACATTCGGCTTAAGATCTCCATGCATAGCACAAAGTAATATGGGGATAGGGGGTCCCCCTGTCTAAGCCCGCGTTTGCCTTGAAAGAAACCCTCCGGTGCACCATTAATCAGAATAGAGAAGGTTGTAGTGCTAATACACTCCATGATCAGATTGACAAGGCTGTTTTGGAAGTTGAGGTAAGCCAGCACCTTTTTTATGAAGTCCCAACTGAGAAAATCATACGCCTTTTGTAGGTCCACTTTAATAGTGCATCGAGGAGATACTCGAGCATTGCCATATCCACTTACAATTTCAGCAGCTACTGCACTATTGTGGGCTAGGGATCGACCTGGAATGAATGCGCCTTGGCTATCAGAAACAATACCCCCAAGCTGATCTTTGATTCTACTTACAATGATTTTTGTGACCACTTTCAACACCGTGTTACAACAGGAAATAGGACGGAGATTTTTCACAAAGGTTGGGTTAGGGACCTTTGGAATGAGAGATATGAAGGTTTCACAGTGTAGTTTTGATGGGGTATAGAAGGGTGACGCCGATATGGTCACTTTTGGCTCGAAAAAGTCACGGAAATCTTTTCGCCCAAAAAGCTCCCATTGTTATCTATACACAATATAAACATGTTTTGGACAAATTTGAACGAAAACAGAGTAGTTTTGATTGAGCATAGAAGGGTGACGCCGATATGGTTACTTTTGGCTCGAAAAAGTCACGGAAAGCTTTTCGCCCAAAAAGCTCCCATTATCATCTATACACAATATAAACATGTTTTGGACAAATTTGAGCAAAAACAGAGTAGTTTTGATTGGGCATAGAAGGGTGACGCCGATATGGTCACTTTTGGCTCGAAAAAGTCACGAAAAGCTTTTCGCCCAAAAAGCTCCCATTATCATCTATACACAATATAAACATGTTTTGGACAAATTTGAGCAAAAACAGAGTAGTTTTGATAGGGCATAGAAGGGTGACGCCGATATGGTCACTTTTGGCTCGAAAAAGTCACGGAAAGCTTTTCGCCCAAAAAGCTCCCATTATCATCTATACACAATTTAAACATGTTTCGAAAAAAATGGAGCAAAAACAGAGTAGTTTTGTTTGGGCATAGAAGGGTGACGCCGATATGGTCACTTTTGGCTCGAAAAAGTCACGGAAAGCTTTTCGCCCAAAAAGCTCCCATTTTCATCTATACACAATATAAACATGTTTTGGACAAATTTGAGAAAAAACAGAGTAGTTTTGATTGGGCATAAAAGGGTGACGCCGATATGGTCACTTTTGGCTCGAAAAATCACGGAAAGCTTTTCGCCCAAAAAGCTCCCATTATCATTTATACACAATTATAAACATGTTTGGGACAAATTTGAGCGAAAACAGAGTAGTTTTGATTGGGCATAGAAGGGTGACGCCGATATGGTCACTTTTGGCTCGAAAAATCACGGAAAGCTTTTCGTCCAAAAAGCTCCCATTATCATCTATACACAATATAAAAATGTTTTGGACAAATATGAGCAAAAACAGAGTAGTTTTGATTGGGCATAAAAGGGTGACGCCGATATGGTCACTTTTGGCTCGAAAAAGACACGGAAAGCTTTTCGCCCAAAAAGCTCCCATTATCATCTATACACAATATAAACATGTTTTGGACAAATTTGAGCAAAAACAGAGTAGTTTTGATAGGGCATAGAAGGGTGACGCCGATATGGTCACTTTTGGGTCGAAAAAGTCACGGAAAGCTTTTCGCCCAAAAAGATCGCATTAACATCTATACACAATATAAACATGTTTTGAAAAAATTTGAGCAAAAACAGAGTAGTTTTGTTTTGGCATAGAAGGGTGACGCCGATATGGTCACTTTTTGCTCGAAAAAGTCACGGAAAGCTTTTCGCCCAAAAAGCTCCCATTATCATCTATACACAATATAAACATGTTTTGGACAAATTTGAGCAAAAACAGAGTAGTTTTGATAGGGCATAGAGGGGTGACGCCGATATGGTCACTTTTGGCTAGAAAAAGTCACGGAAAGCTTTCCGCCCAAAAAGATCCCATTATCATCTATACACAATATAAACATGTTTTGAAAAAATTTGAGCAAAAACAGAGTAGTTTTGTTTGGACATAGAAGGGTGACGCCGATATGGTCACTTTTGGCTCGAAAAAGTCACGGAAAGCTTTTCGCCCAAAAAGCTCCCATTATCATCTATACACAATATAAACATGTTTTGGACAAATTAGAGCGAAAACAGTGTTGTTTTGATGGGGCATAGAAGGGTGACGCCGATATGGTCACTTTTGGCTCGAAAAAGTCACGGAAAGCTTTTCGCCCAAAAAGCTCCCATTGTCATCTATACACAATATAAAAACATGTTTTGGACAAATTTGAACGAAAACAGAGTAGTTTTGATTGAGCATAGAAGGGTGACGCCGATATTGTCACTTTTGGCTCGAAAAAGTCACGAAAAACTTTTCGCCCAAAAAGCTCCCATTATCATCTATACACAATATAAATATGTTTTGGACAAATTTGAGTGAACAAAAAGTAGTTTTGATTGAATATAGAAGGGTGACGCCGATATGGTCACTTTTGGCTCGAAAAAGTCACGGAAAGCTTTCCGCCCAAAAAGCTCCCATTGTCATCTATACACAATATAAAAATGTTTTGGACAAATTTGAACGAAAACAGAGTAGTTTTGATTGAGCATAGAAGGGTGACGCCGATATGGTCACTTTTGGCTCGGAAAAATCACGGAAAGCTTTTCGCCCAAAAAGCTCCCATTATCATCTATACACAATATAAACATGTTTTGGACAAATTTGAGCAAAAACAGAGTAGTTTTTATTGGGCATAGAAGGGTGTCGCCGATATGTTCACTTTTGGCTCGAAAAAGTCACGGAAAACTTTTCGCCCAAAAAGCTCCCATTATCATCTAAACACAATATAAACATGTTTTGAAAAAATTTGAGCAAAAACAGAGTAGTTTTGTTTGGACATAGAAGGGTGACGCCGATATGGTCATTTTTGGCTCGAAAAAGTCACGGAAAGCTTTTCGTCCAAAAAGCTCCCATTTTCATCTATACACAATATAAAAATGTTTTGGACAAATTTGAGCAAAAACAAAGTAGTTTTGATTGGGCATAAAAGGGTGACGCCGATATGGTCACTTTTGGCTCGAAAAAGTCACGGAAAGCTTTTCGCCCAAAAAGATCTCATTATCATCTATACACAATATAAACATGTTTTGAAAAAATTTGAGCAAAAACAGAGTAGTTTTGTTTGGGCATAAAAGGGTGACGCCAATATGGTCACTTTTGGCTCGAAAAAGTCATGGAAAGCTTTTCGCCCAAAAAGCTCTCATTATCATCTGAAGTGGTGAATATATAGAAGTGTAATATGTAATTACAAAAGAGACAAACCCAAACAGGATTTGTCCAAAAAGGATGGCCATCTATGACCATCACACCCTCCCAACCGGTGTGTATACCCAAAAGTAATGCCCAAAAACTCCTCTTATTCTATTTCTCTACTCTCCTAACTGTACCCCCACTTAGACCCCTCCATTCGACTTTAGAAGTCTACCAACCCAACGCTTCTCCTTAGACGACTTGCCTTTGCATCTTAAGGAGATGCGGGTTTTACAAGACTCTATAACTCTAATCGCCCATTGTTTAGGCTCATATTTAGCATTGTTAAATACAACCGAGTTTCTATCAAGCCAAGTGAAATAGATGAACGCAATGAACACCATGAGCTTGACCTTGAACACCAGCGTCCGCTGACACGAGCTACTCTCCGCAGCAAACCACGAGAGCCACTCCGCCACCCCTCCTGCACGACTTGGGAGCTGTATCCAGCCCCACACAATGTCTCGGGCCGAGCCTATGACCTCACAATCAAACCATATGTGTGATTCAGACTCCTCGGCCTTCTTACACATGGGACACAAGGCTGCACTCGGTCCCATCCAGTGCTTCACAATCCTGCCAGTCTTCAACCGGTTTCTCAAAGCAACCCAAACAACAAACGCCCATTTCCTAGACTGAACTCCATTCCATAGCATATCTCCCCAATCTACAAGAGGGCTACGTATCCTGATCGCATCATAAACCTTCCCAGAGGCCAGGGAACCCTTTGCATTCAGAAAAGGAGAGATGTCTAGACCAACATCCATGATCGACGCCTCTCTCAGTTCATCCCGGATTTTCAGCATCCCCTTCCAAAGCCATGAGTCATAGGTTCTTATCTCAACCGACCAGATGCTGCCATGTCTAAGGTAATTACCTCTTACCCACCTTGTCCAGATCGATGCCTTATCCATCACAACATCCCCTAGCAGTGTCGAGAAAGCACCCCTGTTGCTAGCACCAATCTGTCGCAACCCCAGCCCACCTTCCTCAAATGGTTTTGTAACAATATCCCACGCAACAACATTATTTCATCCATTCTGTGTCCCATTCCAGAGGAAGCGTCTACAGCGAGCCTCCAACTGCTGAACAACAGCCTTAGGGAGAATGACAGTCTGCCCCCAAAACCTAAACACACTCTCGAGCACAGCTTTTATTAATTGTAATCTTCCCGCATAAGAGAGTGACTTAGCCGCCCAAGAATGCAGTTTTGTGTCAATTTTCTCAAACAGTGCTCTATACTCACTAACCTTTACGCGTCTAGAGTGCAAGGGAGTCCCAAGATAGGTGACAGGGAACTCCCCCACCTCATATCCAAGCTGCTGCACTAACTCCCTCCTATCAGAATCTTCCACACCCGCAATATAACAAGTGCTTTTGTGCACATTGATTCTAAGCCCCGACGCCAAGAAGAACTCATCCAGGCACCCTTGAAGAATCTGTATAGACCCCTTGTCAGCCCTGCAGAACAGTAGTAGATCATCCGCGAATGCGAGATTAGTGATTTCCAAAGCCTCACACTTCGGATGGTAATTAAAGCTAGGGGTGTTCACAGCATCCTTCAACATTCTATTGAGCATTTCCATACATAAACAGTGTAGTTTTGATGGGGCATAGAAGGGTGACGCCGATATGGTCACTTTTGGCTCGAAAAATCACGGAAAGCTTTTCCCCCCAAAAGCTCCCATTATCATTTATTCACAATATAAACATGTTTGGGACAAATTTGAGCGAAAACAGAGTAGTTTTGATTGGGCATAGAAGGGTGACGCCGATATGGTCACTTTTGGCTCGAAAAAGTCACGGAAAACTTTTCGCCCAAAAAGCTCCCATTATCATCTATACACAATATAAACATGTTTTAGACAAATTTGAGCAAAAATAGAGTAGTTTTGATTGGGCATAGAAGGGTGACGCTGATATGGTCACTTTTGGCTCGAAAAAGTCACGGAAAGCTTTTCGCCCAAAAAGCTCCCATTATCATCTATACACAATATAAACATGTTTTGAAACAATTTGAGCAAAAACAGAGCAGTTTTGTTTGGGCATAGAAGGGTGACGCCGATACGGTCACTTTTGGCTCGAAAAAGTCACGGAAAGCTTTTCGCCCAAAAAGCTCCCATTATCATCTATACACAATATAAACATGTTTTGGACAAATTTGAGCGAAAACAGTGTAGTTTTGATGGGGCATAGAAGGGTGACGCCGATATGGTCACTTTTGGCTCGAAAAAGTCACGGAAAGCTTTTCGCCCAAAAAGCTCCCATTGTCATCTATACACAATATAAACATGTTTTGGACAAATTTGAACGAAAACAGAGTAGATTTGATTGAGCATAGAAGGGTGACTCCGATATGGTCACTTTTGGCTCGAAAAAGTCACGGAAAACTTTTCGCCCAAAAAGCTCCCATTATCATCTATACACAATATAAATATGTTTTGGACAAATTTGAGTGAACAAAAAGTAGTTTTGATTGAATATAGAAGGGTGACGCCGACATGGTCACTTTTGGCTCGAAAAAGTCACGGAAAGCTTTTCGCCCAAAAAGCTCCCATCATCATCTATACACAATATAAACATGTTTTGAAAAAATTTGAGCAAAAACAGAGTAGTTTTGTTTTGGCATAGAAGGGTGACGCCGATATGGTCACTTTTGGCTCGAAAAAGTCACGGAAAGCTTTCCGCCCATAAAGCTCCCATTATCATCTGAATTGGTAAATATATAGATGGGTGGCTGAAAAGCCAAGTAGTAACAAAAAGATAGACCATACAATGGGTCTACCATAAAAGGCGAAACAAAGTGGCATAGCAACAACCACACACTAATCTCCCTCAAACTCTAACTCTCAAACCCTCTAAATCAACTAACAATGCTCACAAAGATCAAAGAAGGAACCATAACACACATACCAGGCCGCACGGGCCAGAAAATAGACAGGGCAACATCTAGGTAAAGTAGCTATAGGTCCAACTAGGAACTTGACCCACAAGTTTAGCTGAGCTCCTGAAAAGCAACAGAGCATAAACCAAAGCAACAAACCACAGCTGCACCTCTCCACCTCCAACACCGCCCACCTCGTATGAGCCCGAAACACAGCCGTCCCACTCGATCCAACTCACCAGGCAACCAAACCACATGCCACACCACACAAGGGATGAGACGCAAAACCAAGCCTAGAGAGCACCACACCCCAGTCCACACCAGGGCAAACCATGAACATGAAGCGCATACTCAAAAGTAGTCAACCGATGTGGGAGTATGGAGGCACCTAGCCTCAGCCGAGCATAGCACCCCTAACGCAGTGAACACACATAGCCAGATAACCCAAAACAACTCAACTCATAGAGCCCCAAGCGGGCGGAACTACAATCCTAGCCAAACAAGAGCAAGACGGACAACCAACCAGCAAACAAGCCACCATCCAAATCCACACCAGGACCGCCCTAATCATGTAAGCCCAAATCAATGCCAACCTAGCAAGCCGATGTAGGGAAGGTGGGCAAGCTACTAGATGGCTAGCAACCACACCCTCGAACCACTAGGAAGGTAGAGCACGCACCGCACAAGACACTAAAAACATGCTCAAAGAAAGCCAGTGTTCAAACAAAAAAAGACGCCAAACCATCCAAGCACCCAGCATCAACGACAAAGGCCAAACCTCCATAACGGAATCAGACAACGGGCAAGACAGCTCCCATTATCATCTATACACAATATAAACATGTTTGGGACAAATTTGAGCGAAAACAGTGTAGTTTTGATGGGGCATAGAAGGGTAACGCCGATATGGTCACTTTTGGCTCGAAAAATCACGGTAAGCTTTTCGCCCAAAAAGCTCCCATTATCATCTATACACAATATAAACATGTTTTGGACAAATTTGAGCAAAAACAGAGTAGTTTTGATTTGGCATAAAAGGGTGACGACGATATGGTCACTTTCTGCTCGAAAAAGTCACGGAAACCTTTTCGCCCAAAAAACTCCCATTATCATCTATACACAATATAAACATGTTTCGGACAAATTTGAGCAAAACCAGAGTAGTTTTGATAGGGCATAGAAGGAAGGGTGACGCCGATATGGTCACTTTTGGCTCGAAAAAGTCACGGAAAGCTTTTCGCCCAAAAAGCTCCCATTATCATCTATACACAATATAAACATGTTTGGGACAAATTTGAGCGAAAACAGTGTAGTTTTGATGGGGCATAGAAGGGTGACGCCGATATGGTCACTTTTGGCTCGAAAAATCACGGTAAGCTTTTCGCCCAAAAAGCTCCCATTATCATCTATACACAATATAAACATGTTTGGGACAAATTTGAGGGAAAACAGAGTAGTTTTTATTGGGCATAGAAGGGTGACGCCGATATGGTCACTTTTGGCTCGAAAAAGTCACGGAAAGCTTTTCGCCCAAAAAGCTCCCATTGTCATCTATACACAATATAAACACGTTTTGGAC
Source organism: Persicaria maculosa (assembly GCA_963922045.1). Classification (NCBI taxonomy): domain Eukaryota; kingdom Viridiplantae; phylum Streptophyta; class Magnoliopsida; order Caryophyllales; family Polygonaceae; genus Persicaria; species Persicaria maculosa. The sequence goes on along the minus strand of OY998251.1, from coordinate 41,429,709 downwards.
AAATTTGAACGAAAACAGAGTAGTTTTGATTGAGCATAGAAGGGTGACGCCGATATGGTCACTTTTGGCTCGAAAAAGTCACGGAAAGCTTTTCGCCCAAAAAGCTCCCATTATCATCTATACACAATATAAACATGTTTTGGACAAATTTGAGCGAAAACAGTGTAGTTTTGATGGGGCATAGAAGGGTGACGCCGATATGGTCACTTTTGGCTCGAAAAAGTCACGGAAAGCTTTTCGCCCAAAAAGCTCCCATTGTCATCTATACACAATATAAACATGTTTTGGACAAATTTGAACGAAAACAGAGTAGTTTTGATTGAGCATAGAAGGGTTACGCCGATATGGTCACTTTTGGCTCGAAAAAGTCACGGAAAGCTTTTCGCCCAAAAAGCTCCCATTATCATCAATACACAATATAAACATGTTTTGGACAAATTTGAGCAAAAACAGAGTAGTTTTGATAGGGCATAGAGGGGTGACGCCGATATGGTCACTTTTGGCTCGAAAAAGTCACGGAAAGCTTTTCGCCCAAAAAGCTCCTGATACGGGGTTAGCCGTAGGTTGGTCCGATCTTCGACAACAAGCAAGAAACTCAAAGAAAGACTCAAGAACTGAACAAGACTCAAACGACGCAGCAAGAATGCTTCAAGAATCGATCAAGAAATCTGCAAGATCAATCAAGAAGTTAAAGAACGCAACAAAGACTCTAAAGAAAGATGCAAGACTCGAAATTCAAGAACAAGAATGGAAAGACACGACCTGATATGGACTGAGTCGATCTATGCAGAACAAGATAAAGACCCCAGGCCTCCTCAGAGGGTAGGAACCAATACCAATGACTACACAACCCGCCTCTACAACCCTACACAATCAAGCGGACAACTTGAAGGCACAAGGAGGGGGCTTGTGGATACTAGGATCACCAAGTCTTGCGAAGTTGATGAACACAAAGCAAACCAAGCTGAGATAGATACCAATTCGTGATCAACGAGCACAGCTCTAGTTGGATCAACATCACTCAATGTGTTTCACACAAGTTTGAGAGAACTAATTCTATTCATTGAAAGCTGAATGTTTACAATGTATGAAACCGAAATATATAAGCTATGCTAAGGCCTGATGGGCCGGCTTTCCTAAGTAAAGAAGATAAACTAACATCTAATTAAAACACCTAAATAACATAAGTAAATAAGGTCTTAAAATAACAACTTAAAATAGCCCAATTTCGGCGCAATAGGAACACTAGGCGAAATGGGGTTCCAACACTTAGTAAAATCCCGTCAAAACAGTGACAGCTTGGAAAGATATGCATTTTCGGCCAATTTCGAGGTTGAATCTGGAAAAACCTTCAACAGCAAAGTTGTAGATCTCTTCGTCCTCGTTCCAACAAGGTATGGCACGCCTCAATCCGATTAATATTGAATCCGTACGACCCATTTTACAGAGACGTCGAAAAGCTGTCAAAATTCTGAACGAGAGTCTAAAACGTCATTTGCACCTTTGGATCTTCTCCCATGGCGGAGCCTTCTTCTTTCTCTTGAGAAGGACATCATCCGAAGGTGTCTTGGATGGTCCCGCATCACTAAACAATGGGCGATTAGAGTCATCGAGTCTTGTAAAACCCGCATCTCCTTAAGATGCAAAGGCAAGTCGTCTAAGGAGAAGCGTTGGGTTGGTAGACTTCTAAAGTCGAATGGAGGGGTTTAATTGGGGGTACAGTTAGGGGAGTAGAGAAGTAGAGCAATAGGAGTTTTCTTGGGGGCATTAATTTTTGGGTATACACACCGGTTGGGAGGGTGTGATGGTCTTAGATGGCCATCCTTTTTGGATAAATCCTTCATGGGTTTGTCTCTTTTGTAATTACATATTACACATCTATATATTCACCACTTCAGATGATAATGGGAGCTTTTTGGGCGAAAAGCTTTCCGTGACTTTTTCGAGCCAAAAGTGACCATATCGGCGTAACCCTTCTATGCTCAATCAAAACTACTCTGTTTTCGTTCAAATTTGTCCAAAACATGTTTATATTGTGTATAGATGACAATGGAAGCTTTTTGGGCGAAAAGCTTTCCGTGACTTTTTCGAGCCAAAAGTGGCCATATCGGCGTCACCCTTCTATGCCCTATCAAAACTACTCTGTTTTCCCTCAAATTTGTCCCAAACATGTTTATATTGTGTATAGATGATAATGGGAGCTTTTTGGGCGAAAAGCTTACCGTGATTTTTCGAGCCAAAAGTGACCATATCGGCGTCACTCTTCTATGCCCCATCAAAACTACACTGTTTTCGCTCAAATTTGTCCCAAACATGTTTATATTGTGTATAGATGATAATGGGAGCTTTTTGGGCGAAAAGCTTTCCGTGACTTTTTCGAGCCAAAAGTGACCATATCGGCGTCACCCTTCCTTCTATGCCCTATCAAAACTACTCTGTTTTGCTCAAATTTGTCCAAAACATGTTTATATTGTGTATAGATGATAATGGGAGCTTTTTGGACGAAAAGCCTTCAGTGACTTTTTCGAGCCAAAAGTGACCATATCGGCGTCACCCCTCTATGCCCTATCAAAACTACTCTGTTTTTGCTCAAATTTGTCCAAAACATGTTTATATTGTGTATAGATGATAATGGGAGCTTTTTGGGCGAAAAGCCTTCAGTGACTTTTTCGAGCCAAAAGTGACCATATCGGCGTCACCCCTCTATGCCCTATCAAAACTACACTGTTTTCGCTCAAATTTGTCCAAAACATGTTTATATTATGTATAGATAATAATGGGAGATTTTTGGGCGAAAAGCTTTCCGTGACTTTTTCGAGCCAAAAGTGACCATATCGGCGTCACCCTTCTATGCTCAATCAAAACTACTCTGTTTTTGCTCAAGTTTGTCCAAAACATGTTTATATTGTGTATAGATGATAATGGGAGCTTTTTGGGCGAAAAGCTTTCCGTGACTTTTTCGAGCCAAAAGTTACCATATCGGCGTAACCCTTCTATGCTCAATCAAAACTACTCTGTTTTCGTTCAAATTTGTCCAAAACATGTTTATATTGTGTATAGATGATAATGGGAGCTTTTTGGGCGAAAAGCTTTCCGTGACTTTTTCGAGCCAAAAGTGACCATATCGGCGTCACCCCTCTATGCCCTATCAAAACTACTCTGTTTTTGCTCAAATTTGTCCAAAACATGTTTATATTGTGTATAGATGATAATGGGAGCTTTTTGGGCGAAAAGCTTTCCGTGACTTTTTCGAGCCAAAAGTGACCATATTGGCGTAACCCTTCTATGCTCAATCAAAACTACTCTGTTTTCGTTCAAATTTGTCCAAAACATTTTTATATTGTGTATAGATGACAATGGGAGCTTTTTGGGCGAAAAGCTTTCCGTGACTTTTTCGAGCCAAAAGTGACCATATCGGCGTCACCCTTCTATGCCCCATCAAAACTACACTGTTTTCGCTCAAATTTGTCCAAAACATGTTTATATTGTGTATAGATGATAATGGGAGATTTTTGGGCGAAAAGCTTTCCGTGACTTTTTCGAGCCAAAAGTGACCATATCGGCGTCACCCTTCTATGCTCAATCAAAACTACTCTGTTTTCTTTCAAATTTGTCCAAAACATGTTTATATTGTGTATAGATGACAATGGGAGCTTTTTGGCGAAAAGCTTTCCGTGACTTTTTCGAGCCAAAAGTAACCATATCGGCGTCACCCTTCTATGCCCAATAAATACTACTCTGTTTTCCCTCAAATTTGTCCCAAATATGTTTATATTATGTATAGATGATAATGGGAGCTTTTTGGGCGAAATGCTTACCGTGACTTTTTCGAGCCAAAAGTGACCATATCGGCGTCACCCTTCTATGCCCAATCAAAACTACACTGTTTTCGCTCAAATTTGTCCAAAACATGTTTAAATTGTGTATAAATGATAATGGGTGCTTTTTGGGCAAAAAGCTTTCCGTGACTTTCTCGAGCCAAAAGTGACCATATCGGCTTCACCCTTCTATGCTCAATCAAAACTACTCTGTTTTCGTTCAAATTTGTCCAAAACATGTTTATATTGTGTATAGATGACAATGGGAGCTTTTTGGGCGAAAAGCTTTCCGTGACTTTTTCGAGCCAAAAGTGACCATATCGGCGTCACCCTTCTATGCCCAATAAAAACTACTCTGTTTTCCCTCAAATTTGTCCCAAACATGTTTATATTGTGTATAGATGATAATGGGAGATTTTTGGGCGAAAAGCTTACCGTGATTTTTCGAGCCAAAAGTGACCATATCGGCGTCACCCTTCTATGACCCATCAAAACTACACTGTTTTCGCTCAAATTTGTCCCAAACATGTTTATATTGTGTATAGATGATAATGGGAGCTTTTTGGGCGAAAAGCTTTCCGTGACTTTTTCGAGCCAAAAGTGACCATATCGGCGTCACCCTTCCTTCTATGCCCTATCAAAACTACTCTGTTTTGCTCAAATTTGTCCAAAACATGTTTATATTGTGTATAGATGATAATGGGAGCTTTTTGGGCGAAAAGCCTTCAGTGACTTTTTCGAGCCAAAAGTGACCATATCGGCGTCACCCCTCTATGCCCTATGAAAACTACACTGTTTTCGCTCAAATTTGTCCAAAACATGTTTATATTGTGTATAGATGATAATGGGAGATTTTTGGGCGAAAAGCTTTCCGTGACTTTTTCGAGCCAAAAGTGACCATATCGGCGTCACCCTTCTATGCTCAATCAAAACTACTCTGTTTTTGCTCAAATTTGTCAAAAACATGTTTATATTGTGTATAGATGATAATGGGAGCTTTTTGGGCGAAAAGATTTCCGTGACTTTTTCGAGCCAAAAGTTACAATATCGGCGTAACCCTTCTATGCTCAATCAAAACTACTCTGTTTTCGTTCAAATTTGTCCAAAACATGTTTATATTGTGTATAGATGATAATGGGAGCTTTTTGGGCGAAAAGCTTTCCGTGACTTTTTCGAGCCAAAAGTGACCATATCGGCGTCACCCTTCCTTCTATGCCCTATCAAAACTACTCTGTTTTGCTCAAATTTGTCCAAAACATGTTTATATTGTGTATAGATGATAATGGGAGCTTTTTGGACGAAAAGCCTTCAGTGACTTTTTCGAGCCAAAAGTGACCATATCGGCGTCACCCCTCTATGCCCTATCAAAACTACTCTGTTTTTGCTCAAATTTGTCCAAAACATGTTTATATTGTGTATAGATGATAATGGGAGCTTTTTGGGCGAAAAGCCTTCAGTGACTTTTTTGAGCCAAAAGTGACCATATCGGCGTCACCCCTCTATGCCCTATCAAAACTACACTGTTTTCGCTCAAATTTGTCCAAAACATGTTTATATTATGTATAGATAATAATGGGAGATTTTTGGGCGAAAAGCTTTCCGTGACTTTTTCGAGCCAAAAGTGACCATATCGGCGTCACCCTTCTATGCTCAATCAAAACTACTCTGTTTTTGCTCAAGTTTGTCCAAAACATGTTTATATTGTGTATAGATGATAATGGGAGCTTTTTGGGCGAAAAGCTTTCCGTGACTTTTTCGAGCCAAAAGTTACCATATCGGCGTAACCCTTCTATGCTCAATCAAAACTACTCTGTTTTCGTTCAAATTTGTCCAAAACATGTTTATATTGTGTATAGATGATAATGGGAGCTTTTTGGGCGAAAAGCTTTCCGTGACTTTTTCGAGCCAAAAGTGACCATATCGGCGTCACCCCTCTATGCCCTATCAAAACTACTCTGTTTTTGCTCAAATTTGTCCAAAACATGTTTATATTGTGTATAGATGATAATGGGAGCTTTTTGGGCGAAAAGCTTTCCGTGACTTTTTCGAGCCAAAAGTGACCATATTGGCGTAACCCTTCTATGCTCAATCAAAACTACTCTGTTTTCGTTCAAATTTGTCCAAAACATTTTTATATTGTGTATAGATGACAATGGGAGCTTTTTGGGCGAAAAGCTTTCCGTGACTTTTTCGAGCCAAAAGTGACCATATCGGCGTCACCCTTCTATGCCCCATCAAAACTACACTGTTTTCGCTCAAATTTGTCCAAAACATGTTTATATTGTGTATAGATGATAATGGGAGATTTTTGGGCGAAAAGCTTTCCGTGACTTTTTCGAGCCAAAAGTGACCATATCGGCGTCATCCTTCTATGCTCAATCAAAACTACTCTGTTTTCTTTCAAATTTGTCCAAAACATGTTTATATTGTGTATAGATGACAATGGGAGCTTTTTGGCGAAAAGCTTTCCGTGACTTTTTCGAGCCAAAAGTAACCATATCGGCGTCACCCTTCTATGCCCAATAAATACTACTCTGTTTTCCCTCAAATTTGTCCCAAATATGTTTATATTATGTATAGATGATAATGGGAGCTTTTTGGGCGAAATGCTTACCGTGACTTTTTCGAGCCAAAAGTGACCATATCGGCGTCACCCTTCTATGCCCAATCAAAACTACACTGTTTTCGCTCAAATTTGTCCAAAACATGTTTAAATTGTGTATAAATGATAATGGGTGCTTTTTGGGCAAAAAGCTTTCCGTGACTTTCTCGAGCCAAAAGTGACCATATCGGCTTCACCCTTCTATGCTCAATCAAAACTACTCTGTTTTCGTTCAAATTTGTCCAAAACATGTTTATATTGTGTATAGATGACAATGGGAGCTTTTTGGGCGAAAAGCTTTCCGTGACTTTTTCGAGCCAAAAGTGACCATATCGGCGTCACCCTTCTATGCCCAATAAAAACTACTCTGTTTTCCCTCAAATTTGTCCCAAACATGTTTATATTGTGTATAGATGATAATGGGAGATTTTTGGGCGAAAAGCTTACCGTGATTTTTCGAGCCAAAAGTGACCATATCGGCGTCACCCTTCTATGACCCATCAAAACTACACTGTTTTCGCTCAAATTTGTCCCAAACATGTTTATATTGTGTATAGATGATAATGGGAGCTTTTTGGGCGAAAAGCTTTCCGTGACTTTTTCGAGCCAAAAGTGACCATATCGGCGTCACCCCTCTATGCCCTATGAAAACTACACTGTTTTCGCTCAAATTTGTCCAAAACATGTTTATATTGTGTATAGATGATAATGGGAGATTTTTGGGCGAAAAGCTTTCCGTGACTTTTTCGAGCCAAAAGTGACCATATCGGCGTCACCCTTCTATGCTCAATCAAAACTACTCTGTTTTTGCTCAAATTTGTCAAAAACATGTTTATATTGTGTATAGATGATAATGGGAGCTTTTTGGGCGAAAAGATTTCCGTGACTTTTTCGAGCCAAAAGTTACCATATCGGCGTAACCCTTCTATGCTCAATCAAAACTACTCTGTTTTCGTTCAAATTTGTCCAAAACATGTTTATATTGTGTATAGATGATAATGGGAGCTTTTTGGGCGAAAAGCTTTCCGTGACTTTTTCGAGCCAAAAGTGACCATATCGGCGTCACCCTTCCTTCTATGCCCTATCAAAACTACTCTGTTTTGCTCAAATTTGTCCAAAACATGTTTATATTGTGTATAGATGATAATGGGAGCTTTTTGGACGAAAAGCCTTCAGTGACTTTTTCGAGCCAAAAGTGACCATATCGGCGTCACCCCTCTATGCCCTATCAAAACTACTCTGTTTTTGCTCAAATTTGTCCAAAACATGTTTATATTGTGTATAGATGATAATGGGAGCTTTTTGGGCGAAAAGCCTTCAGTGACTTTTTCGAGCCAAAAGTGACCATATCGGCGTCACCCCTCTATGCCCTATCAAAACTACACTGTTTTCGCTCAAATTTGTCCAAAACATGTTTATATTATGTATAGATAATAATGGGAGATTTTTGGGCGAAAAGCTTTCCGTGACTTTTTCGAGCCAAAAGTGACCATATCGGCGTCACCCTTCTATGCTCAATCAAAACTACTCTGTTTTTGCTCAAGTTTGTCCAAAACATGTTTATATTGTGTATAGATGATAATGGGAGCTTTTTGGGCGAAAAGCTTTCCGTGACTTTTTCGAGCCAAAAGTTACCATATCGGCGTAACCCTTCTATGCTCAATCAAAACTACTCTGTTTTCGTTCAAATTTGTCCAAAACATGTTTATATTGTGTATAGATGATAATGGGAGCTTTTTGGGCGAAAAGCTTTCCGTGACTTTTTCGAGCCAAAAGTGACCATATCGGCGTAACCCTTCTATGCTCAATCAAAACTACTCTGTTTTCGTTCAAATTTGTCCAAAACATGTTTATATTGTGTATAGATGACAATGGGAGCTTTTTGGGCGAAAAGCTTTCCGTGACTTTTTCGAGCCAAAAGTGGCCATATCGGCGTCACCCTTCTATGCCCTATCAAAACTACTCTGTTTTCCCTCAAATTTGTCCCAAACATGTTTATATTGTGTATAGATGATAATGGGAGCTTTTTGGGCGAAAAGCTTACCGTGATTTTTCGAGCCAAAAGTGACCATATCGGCGTCACTCTTCTATGCCCCATCAAAACTACACTGTTTTCGCTCAAATTTGTCCCAAACATGTTTATATTGTGTATAGATGATAATGGGAGCTTTTTGGGCGAAAAGCTTTCCGTGACTTTTTCGAGCCAAAAGTGACCATATCGGCGTCACCCTTCCTTCTATGCCCTATCAAAACTACTCTGTTTTGCTCAAATTTGTCCAAAACATGTTTATATTGTGTATAGATGATAATGGGAGCTTTTTGGACGAAAAGCCTTCAGTGACTTTTTCGAGCCAAAAGTGACCATATCGGCGTCACCCCTCTATGCCCTATCAAAACTACTCTGTTTTTGCTCAAATTTGTCCAAAACATGTTTATATTGTGTATAGATGATAATGGGAGCTTTTTGGGCGAAAAGCTTTCCGTGACTTTTTCGAGCCAAAAGTGACCATATTGGCGTAACCCTTCTATGCTCAATCAAAACTACTCTGTTTTCGTTCAAATTTGTCCAAAACATTTTTATATTGTGTATAGATGACAATGGGAGCTTTTTGGGCGAAAAGCTTTCCGTGACTTTTTCGAGCCAAAAGTGACCATATCGGCGTCACCCTTCTATGCCCCATCAAAACTACACTGTTTTCGCTCAAATTTGTCCAAAACATGTTTATATTGTGTATAGATGATAATGGGAGATTTTTGGGCGAAAAGCTTTCCGTGACTTTTTCGAGCCAAAAGTGACCATATCGGCGTCACCCTTCTATGCTCAATCAAAACTACTCTGTTTTCTTTCAAATTTGTCCAAAACATGTTTATATTGTGTATAGATGACAATGGGAGCTTTTTGGCGAAAAGCTTTCCGTGACTTTTTCGAGCCAAAAGTAACCATATCGGCGTCACCCTTCTATGCCCAATAAATACTACTCTGTTTTCCCTCAAATTTGTCCCAAATATGTTTATATTATGTATAGATGATAATGGGAGCTTTTTGGGCGAAATGCTTACCGTGACTTTTTCGAGCCAAAAGTGACCATATCGGCGTCACCCTTCTATGCCCAATCAAAACTACACTGTTTTCGCTCAAATTTGTCCAAAACATGTTTAAATTGTGTATAAATGATAATGGGTGCTTTTTGGGCAAAAAGCATTCCGTGACTTTCTCGAGCCAAAAGTGACCATATCGGCTTCACCCTTCTATGCTCAATCAAAACTACTCTGTTTTCGTTCAAATTTGTCCAAAACATGTTTATATTGTGTATAGATGACAATGGGAGCTTTTTGGGCGAAAAGCTTTCCGTGACTTTTTCGAGCCAAAAGTGACCATATCGGCGTCACCCTTCTATGCCCAATAAAAACTACTCTGTTTTCCCTCAAATTTGTCCCAAACATGTTTATATTGTGTATAGATGATAATGGGAGATTTTTGGGCGAAAAGCTTACCGTGATTTTTCGAGCCAAAAGTGACCATATCGGCGTCACCCTTCTATGACCCATCAAAACTACACTGTTTTCGCTCAAATTTGTCCCAAACATGTTTATATTGTGTATAGATGATAATGGGAGCTTTTTGGGCGAAAAGCTTTCCGTGACTTTTTCGAGCCAAAAGTGACCATATCGGCGTCACCCTTCCTTCTATGCCCTATCAAAACTACTCTGTTTTGCTCAAATTTGTCCAAAACATGTTTATATTGTGTATAGATGATAATGGGAGCTTTTTGGGCGAAAAGCCTTCAGTGACTTTTTCGAGCCAAAAGTGACCATATCGGCGTCACCCCTCTATGCCCTATGAAAACTACACTGTTTTCGCTCAAATTTGTCCAAAACATGTTTATATTGTGTATAGATGATAATGGGAGATTTTTGGGCGAAAAGCTTTCCGTGACTTTTTCGAGCCAAAAGTGACCATATCGGCGTCACCCTTCTATGCTCAATCAAAACTACTCTGTTTTTGCTCAAATTTGTCAAAAACATGTTTATATTGTGTATAGATGATAATGGGAGCTTTTTGGGCGAAAAGATTTCCGTGACTTTTTCGAGCCAAAAGTTACCATATCGGCGTAACCCTTCTATGCTCAATCAAAACTACTCTGTTTTCGTTCAAATTTGTCCAAAACATGTTTATATTGTGTATAGATGATAATGGGAGCTTTTTGGGCGAAAAGCTTTCCGTGACTTTTTCGAGCCAAAAGTGACCATATCGGCGTCACCCCTCTATGCCCTATCAAAACTACTCTGTTTTTGCTCAAATTTGTCCAAAACATGTTTATATTGTGTATAGATGATAATGGGAGCTTTTTGGGCGAAAAGCTTTCCGTGACTTTTTCGAGCCAAAAGTGACCATATTGGCGTAACCCTTCTATGCTCAATCAAAACTACTCTGTTTCGTTCAAATTTGTCCAAAACATGTTTATATTGTGTATAGATGACAATGGGAGCTTTTTGGGCGAAAAGCTTTCCGTGACTTTTTCGAGCCAAAAGTGACCATATCGGCGTCACCCTTCCTTCTATGCCCTATCAAAACTACTCTGTTTTGCTCAAATTTGTCCAGAACATGTTTATATTGTGTATAGATGATAATGGGATATTTTTGGACGAAAAGCCTTCAGTGACTTTTTCGAGCCAAAAGTGACCATATCGGCGTCACCCCTCCATGCCCTATCAAAACTACACTGTTTTCGCTCAAATTTGTCCAAAACATGTTTATATTATGTATAGATAATAATGGGAGATTTTTGGGCGAAAAGCTTTCCGTGACTTTTTCGAGCCAAAAGTGACCATATCGGCGTCACCCTTCTATGCTCAATCAAAACTACTCTGTTTTTGCTCAAGTTTGTCCAAAACATGTTTATATTGTGTATAGATGATAATGGGAGCTTTTTGGGCGAAAAGCTTTCCGTGACTTTTTCGAGCCAAAAGTTACCATATCGGCGTAACCCTTCTATGCTAAATCAAAACTACTCTGTTTTCGTTCAAATTTGTCCAAAACATGTTTATATTGTGTATAGATGATAATGGGAGCTTTTTGGACGAAAAGCTTTCCGTGACTTTTTCGAGCCAAAAGTGACCATATCGGCGTCACCCCTCTATGCCCTATCAAAACTACTCTGTTTTTGCTCAAATTTGTCCAAAACATGTTTATATTGTGTATAGATGATAATGGGAGCTTTTTGGGCGAAAAGCCTTCAGTGACTTTTTCGAGCCAAAAGTGACCATATCGGCGTCACCCCTCTATGCCCTATCAAAACTACAATGTTTTCGCTCAAATTTGTCAAAAACATGTTTATATTATGTATAGATAATAATGGGAGATTTTTGGGCGAAAAGCTTTCCGTGACTTTTTCGAGCCAAAAGTGACCATATCGGCGTAACCCTTCTATGCTCAATCAAAACTACTCTGTTTTCGTTCAAATTTGTCCAAAACATGTTTATATTGTGTATAGATGACAATGGGAGCTTTTTGGGCGAAAAGCTTTCCGTGACTTTTTCGAGCCAAAAGTGGCCATATCGGCGTCACCCTTCTATGCCCTATCAAAACTACTCTGTTTTCCCTCAAATTTGTCCCAAACATGTTTATATTGTGTATAGATGATAATGGGAGCTTTTTGGGCGAAAAGCTTACCGTGATTTTTCGAGCCAAAAGTGACCATATCGGCGTCACTCTTCTATGCCCCATCAAAACTACACTGTTTTCGCTCAAATTTGTCCCAAACATGTTTATATTGTGTATAGATGATAATGGGAGCTTTTTGGGCGAAAAGCTTTCCGTGACTTTTTCGAGCCAAAAGTGACCATATCGGCGTCACCCTTCCTTCTATGCCCTATCAAAACTACTCTGTTTTGCTCAAATTTGTCCAAAACATGTTTATATTGTGTATAGATGATAATGGGAGCTTTTTGGACGAAAAGCCTTCAGTGACTTTTTCGAGCCAAAAGTGACCATATCGGCGTCACCCCTCTATGCCCTATCAAAACTACTCTGTTTTTGCTCAAATTTGTCCAAAACATGTTTATATTGTGTATAGATGATAATGGGAGCTTTTTGGGCGAAAAGCCTTCAGTGACTTTTTCGAGCCAAAAGTGACCATATCGGCGTCACCCCTCTATGCCCTATCAAAACTACACTGTTTTCGCTCAAATTTGTCTAAAACATGTTTATATTATGTATAGATAATAATGGGAGATTTTTGGGCGAAAAGCTTTCCGTGACTTTTTCGAGCCAAAAGTGACCATATCGGCGTCACCCTTCTATGCTCAATCAAAACTACTCTGTTTTTGCTCAAGTTTGTCCAAAACATGTTTATATTGTGTATAGATGATAATGGGAGCTTTTTGGGCGAAAAGCTTTCCGTGACTTTTTCGAGCCAAAAGTTACCATATCGGCGTAACCCTTCTATGCTCAATCAAAACTACTCTGTTTTCGTTCAAATTTGTCCAAAACATGTTTATATTGTGTATAGATGATAATGGGAGCTTTTTGGGCGAAAAGCTTTCCGTGACTTTTTCGAGCCAAAAGTGACCATATCGGCGTCACCCCTCTATGCCCTATCAAAACTACTCTGTTTTTGCTCAAATTTGTCCAAAACATGTTTATATTGTGTATAGATGATAATGGGAGCTTTTGGGGCGAAAAGCTTTCCGTGACTTTTTCGAGCCAAAAGTGACCATATTGGCGTAACCCTTCTATGCTCAATCAAAACTACTCTGTTTTCGTTCAAATTTGTCCAAAACATTTTTATATTGTGTATAGATGACAATGGGAGCTTTTTGGGCGAAAAGCTTTCCGTGACTTTTTCGAGCCAAAAGTGACCATATCGGCGTCACCCTTCTATGCCCCATCAAAACTACACTGTTTTCGCTCAAATTTGTCCAAAACATGTTTATATTGTGTATAGATGATAATGGGAGATTTTTGGGCGAAAAGCTTTCCGTGACTTTTTCGAGCCAAAAGTGACCATATCGGCGTCACCCTTCTATGCTCAATCAAAACTACTCTGTTTTCTTTCAAATTTGTCCAAAACATGTTTATATTGTGTATAGATGACAATGGGAGCTTTTTGGCGAAAAGCTTTCCGTGACTTTTTCGAGCCAAAAGTAACCATATCGGCGTCACCCTTCTATGCCCAATAAATACTACTCTGTTTTCCCTCAAATTTGTCCCAAATATGTTTATATTATGTATAGATGATAATGGGAGCTTTTTGGGCGAAATGCTTACCGTGACTTTTTCGAGCCAAAAGTGACCATATCGGCGTCACCCTTCTATGCCCAATCAAAACTACACTGTTTTCGCTCAAATTTGTCCAAAACATGTTTAAATTGTGTATAAATGATAATGGGTGCTTTTTGGGCAAAAAGCTTTCCGTGACTTTCTCGAGCCAAAAGTGACCATATCGGCTTCACCCTTCTATGCTCAATCAAAACTACTCTGTTTTCGTTCAAATTTGTCCAAAACATGTTTATATTGTGTATAGATGACAATGGGAGCTTTTTGGGCGAAAAGCTTTCCGTGACTTTTTCGAGCCAAAAGTGACCATATCGGCGTCACCCTTCTATGCCCAATAAAAACTACTCTGTTTTCCCTCAAATTTGTCCCAAACATGTTTATATTGTGTATAGATGATAATGGGAGATTTTTGGGCGAAAAGCTTACCGTGATTTTTCGAGCCAAAAGTGACCATATCGGCGTCACCCTTCTATGACCCATCAAAACTACACTGTTTTCGCTCAAATTTGTCCCAAACATGTTTATATTGTGTATAGATGATAATGGGAGCTTTTTGGGCGAAAAGCTTTCCGTGACTTTTTCGAGCCAAAAGTGACCATATCGGCGTCACCCTTCCTTCTATGCCCTATCAAAACTACTCTGTTTTGCTCAAATTTGTCCAAAACATGTTTATATTGTGTATAGATGATAATGGGAGCTTTTTGGGCGAAAAGCCTTCAGTGACTTTTTCGAGCCAAAAGTGACCATATCGGCATCACCCCTCTATGCCCTATGAAAACTACACTGTTTTCGCTCAAATTTGTCCAAAACATGTTTATATTGTGTATAGATGATAATGGGAGATTTTTGGGCGAAAAGCTTTCCGTGACTTTTTCGAGCCAAAAGTGACCATATCGGCGTCACCCTTCTATGCTCAATCAAAACTACTCTGTTTTTGCTCAAATTTGTCAAAAACATGTTTATATTGTGTATAGATGATAATGGGAGCTTTTTGGGCGAAAAGCTTTCCGTGACTTTTTCGAGCCAAAAGTTACCATATCGGCGTAACCCTTCTATGCTCAATCAAAACTACTCTGTTTTCGTTCAAATTTGTCCAAAACATGTTTATATTGTGTATAGATGATAATGGGAGCTTTTTGGGCGAAAAGCTTTCCGTGACTTTTTCGAGCCAAAAGTGACCATATCGGCGTCACCCCTCTATGCCCTATCAAAACTACTCTGTTTTTGCTCAAATTTGTCCAAAACATGTTTATATTGTGTATAGATGATAATGGGAGCTTTTTGGGCGAAAAGCTTTCCGTGACTTTTTCGAGCCAAAAGTGACCATATTGGCGTAACCCTTCTATGCTCAATCAAAACTACTCTGTTTCGTTCAAATTTGTCCAAAACATGTTTATATTGTGTATAGATGACAATGGGAGCTTTTTGGGCGAAAAGCTTTCCGTGACTTTTTCGAGCCAAAAGTGACCATATCGGCGTCACCCTTCCTTCTATGCCCTATCAAAACTACTCTGTTTTGCTCAAATTTGTCCAGAACATGTTTATATTGTGTATAGATGATAATGGGAGATTTTTGGACGAAAAGCCTTCAGTGACTTTTTCGAGCCAAAAGTGACCATATCGGCGTCACCCCTCCATGCCCTGTCAAAACTACACTGTTTTCGCTCAAATTTGTCCAAAACATGTTTATATTATGTATAGATAATAATGGGAGATTTTTGGGCGAAAAGCTTTCCGTGACTTTTTCGAGCCAAAAGTGACCATATCGGCGTCACCCTTCTATGCTCAATCAAAACTACTCTGTTTTTGCTCAAGTTTGTCCAAAACATGTTTATATTGTGTATAGATGATAATGGGAGCTTTTTGGGCGAAAAGCTTTCCGTGACTTTTTCGAGCCAAAAGTGACCATATCGGCGTCACCCCTCTATGCCCTATCAAAACTACTCTGTTTTTGCTCAAATTTGTCCAAAACATGTTTATATTGTGTATAGATGATAATGGGAGCTTTTTGGGCGAAAAGCCTTCAGTGACTTTTTCGAGCCAAAAGTGACCATATCGGCGTCACCCCTCTATGCCCTATCAAAACTACAATGTTTTCGCTCAAATTTGTCAAAAACATGTTTATATTATGTATAGATAATAATGGGAGATTTTTGGGCGAAAAGCTTTCCGTGACTTTTTCGAGCCAAAAGTGACCATATCGGCGTCACCCTTCTATGCTCAATCAAAACTACTCTGTTTTCGTTCAAATTTGTCCAAAACATGTTTATATTGCGTATAGATGACAATGGGAGCTTTTTGGGCGAAAAGCTTTTCGTGACTTTTTCGAGCCAAAAGTGACCATATTGGCGTAACCCTTCTATGCTCAATCAAAACTACTCTGTTTTCGTTCAAATTTGTCCAAAACATGTTTATATTGTGTATAGATGACAATGGGAGCTTTTTGGGCGAAAAGCTTTCCGTGACTTTTTCGAGCCAAAAGTGACCATATCGGCGTCACCCTTCTATGCCCAATAAATACTACTCTGTTTTCCCTCAAATTTGTCCCAAACATGTTTATATTGTGTATAGATGATAATGGGAGCTTTTTGGGCGAAAAGCTTACCGTGACTTTTTCGAGCCAAAAGTGACCATATCGGCGTCACCCTTCTATGCCCCATCAAAACTACACTGTTTTCGCTCAAATTTGTCCCAAACATGTTTATATTGTGTATAGATGATAATCGGAGCTTTTTGGGCGAAAAGCTTTCCGTGACTTTTTCGAGCCAAAAGTGACCATATCGGCGTCACCCTTCTATGCCCAATAAATACTACTCTGTTTTCCCTCAAATTTGTCCCAAATATGTTTATATTGTGTATAGATGATAATGGGAGCTTTTTGGGCGAAATGCTTACCGTGACTTTTTCGAGCCAAAAGTGACCATATCGGCGTCACCCTTCTATGCCCAATCAAAACTACACTGTTTTCGCTCAAATTTGTCCAAAACATGTTTATATTGTGTATAGTTGACAATGGGAGCTTTTTGGGCGAAAAGCTTTCCGTGACTTTTTCGAGCCAAAAGTGACCATATCGGCGTCACCCTTCTATGCCCAATAAAAACTACTCTGTTTTCCCTCAAATTTGTCCCAAACATGTTTATATTGTGTATAGATGATAATGGGAGATTTTTGGGCGAAAAGCTTACCGTGATTTTTCGAGCCAAAAGTGACCATATCGGCGTCACCCTTCTATGACCCATCAAAACTACACTGTTTTCGCTCAAATTTGTCCCAAAGATGTTTATATTGTGTATAGATGATAATGGGAGCTTTTTGGGCGAAAAGCTTTCCGTGACTTTTTCGAGCAAAAAGTGACCATATCGGCGTCACCCTTCCTTCAATGCCCTATCAAAACTACTCTGTTTTGCTCAAATTTGTCCAAAACATGTTTATATTGTGTATAGATGATAATGGGAGCTTTTTGGGCGAAAAGCCTTCAGTGACTTTTTTGAGCCAAAAGTGACCATATCGGCGTCACCCCTCTATGCCCTATCAAAACTACACTGTTTTCGCTCAAATTTGTCCAAAACATGTTTATATTGTGTATAGATGATAATGGGAGATTTTTGGGCGAAAAGCTTTCCGTGACTTTTTCGAGCCAAAAGTGACCATATCGGCGTCACCCTTCTATGCTCAATCAAAACTACTCTGTTTTTGCTCAAATTTGTCAAAAACATGTTTATATTGTGTATAGATGATAACGGGAGCTTTTTGGGCGAAAAGCTTTCCGTTACTTTTTCGAGCCAAAAGTTACCATATCGGCGTAACCCTTCTATGCTCAATCAAAACTACTCTGTTTTCGTTCAAATTTGTCCAAAACATGTTTATATTGTGTATAGATGATAATGGGAGCTTTTTGGCCAAAAGCTTTCCGTGACTTTTTCGAGCCAAAAGTGACCATATCGGCGTCACCCCTCTATGCCCTATCAAAACTACTCTGTTTTTGCTCAAATTTGTCCAAAACATGTTTATATTGTGTATAGATGATAATGGGAGCTTTTTGGGCGAAAAGCTTTCCGTGACTTTTTCGAGCCAAAAGTGACCATATTGGCGTAACCCTTCTATGC
Source organism: Persicaria maculosa (assembly GCA_963922045.1). NCBI lineage: Eukaryota > Viridiplantae > Streptophyta > Magnoliopsida > Caryophyllales > Polygonaceae > Persicaria > Persicaria maculosa. The sequence goes on along the minus strand of OY998251.1, from coordinate 41,411,904 downwards.
TCAATCAAAACTACTCTGTTTCGTTCAAATTTGTCCAAAACATGTTTATATTGTGTATAGATGACAATGGGAGCTTTTTGGGCGAAAAGCTTTCCGTGACTTTTTCGTGCCAAAAGTGACCATATCGGCGTCACCCTTCTATGCCCCATCAAAACTACACTGTTTTCACTCAAATTTGTCCCAAACATGTTTATATTGTGTATAGATGATAATGGGAGCTTTTTGGGCGAAAAGCTTTCCGTGACTTTTTCGAGCCAAAAGTCACCATATCGGCGTCACCCTTCCTTCTATGCCCTATCAAAACTACTCTGTTTTGCTCAAATTTGTCCAAAACATGTTTATATTGTGTATAGATGATAATGGGAGCTTTTTGGGCAAAAAGCCTTCAGTGACTTTTTCGAGCCAAAAGTGACCATATCGGCGTCACCCCTCTATGCCCTATCAAAACTACACTGTTTTCGCTCAAATTTGTCCAAAACATGTTTATATTGTGTATAGATGATAATGGGAGATTTTTGGGGGAAAAGCTTTCCGTGACTTTTTCGAGCCAAAAGTGACCATATCGGCGTCACCCTTCTATGCTCAATTAAAACGACTCTGTTTTTGCTCAAATTTGTCAAAAACATGTTTATATTGTGTATAGATTATAATGGGAGCTTTTTGGGCGAAAAGCTTTCCGTGACTTTTTCGAGCCAAAAGTTACCATATCGGCGTAACCCTTCTATGCTCAATCAAAACTACTCAGTTTTCGTTCAAATTTGTCCAAAACATGTTTATATTGTGTATAGATGATAATGGGAGCTTTTTAGGCGAAAAGTTTTCCGTGACTTTTTCGAGCCAAAAGTGACCATATCGGCGTCACCCCTCTATGCCCTATCAAAACTACTCTGTTTTTGCTCAAATTTGTCCAAAACATGTTTATATTGTGTATAGATGATAATGGGAGCTTTTTGGGCGAAAAGCTTTCCGTGACTTTTTCGAGCCAAAAGTGACCATATTGGCGTAACCCTTCTATGCTCAATCAAAACTACTGTGTTTCGTTCAAATTTGTCCAAAACATGTTTATATTGTGTATAGATGACAATGGGAGCTTTTTGGGCGAAAAGCTTTCCGTGACTTTTTCGTGCCAAAAGTGACCATATCGGCGTCACCCTTCTATGCCCCGTCAAAACTACACTGATTTCGCTCAAATTTGTCCCAAACATGTTTATATTGTGTATAGATGATAATGGGAGCTTTTTGGGCGAAAAGCTTTCCGTGACTTTTTCGAGCCAAAAGTGACCATATCGGCGTCACCCTTCTATGCTCAATCAAAACTACTCTGTTTTCGTTCAAATTTGTCCAAAACATGTTTATATTGTGTATAGATGACAATGGGAGCTTTTTGGGCGAAAAGCTTTCCGTGATTTTTTCGAGCCAAAAGTGACCATATCGGCGTCACCCTTCTATGCCCAATAAATACTACTCTGTTTTCCCTCAAATTTGTCCCAAACATGTTTATATTGTGTATAGATGATAATGGGAGCTTTTAGGGCGAAAAGCTTACCGTGACTTTTTCGAGCCAAAAGTGACCATATCGGCGTCACCCTTCTATGCCCCATCAAAACTACACTGTTTTCGCTCAAATTTGTCCAAAACATGTTTATATTGTGTATAGATGATAATGGGAGCTTTTTGGGCGAAAAGCTTTCCGTGACTTTTTCGAGCCAAAAGTTACCATATCGGCGTCACCCTTCTATGCTCAATCAAAACTACTCTGTTTTCGTTCAAATTTGTCCAAAACATGTTTATATTGTGTATAGATGACAATGGGAGCTTTTTGGGCGAAAAGCTTTCCGTGACTTTTTCGAGCCAAAAGTGACCATATCGGCGTCACCCTTATATGCCCAATAAAAACTACTCTGTTTTCCCTCAAATTTGTCCCAAACATGTTTATATTGTGTATAGATGATAATGAGAGATTTTTGGGCGAAAAGCTTACCGTGATTTTTCGAGCCAAAAGTGACCATATCGGCGTCACCCTTCTATGACCCATCAAAACTACACTGTTTTCGCTCAAATTTGTCCCAAATATGTTTATATTGTGTATAGATGATAATGGGAGCTTTTTGGGCGAAAAGCTTTCCGTGACTTTTTCGAGCCAAAATTGACCATATCGGCGTCACCCTTCTATGCCCAATAAATACTACTCTGTTTTCCCTCAAATTTGTCCCAAACATGTTTATATTGTGTATAGATGATAATGGGAGCTTTTTGGGCGAAAAGCTTACCGTGACTTTTTCGAGCCAAAAGTGACCATATCGGCGTCACCCTTCTATGCCCCATCAAAACTACACTGTTTTCGCTCAAATTTGTCCAAAACATGTTTATATTGTGTATAGATGATAATGGGAGCTTTTTGGGCGAAAAGCTTTCCGTGACTTTTTCGAGCCAAAAGTGACCATATCGGCGTCACCCTTCTATACTCAATCAAAACTACTCTGTTTTTGCTCAAATTTGTCCAAAACATGTTTATATTGTGTATAGATGATAATGGGAGCTTTTTGGGCGAAAAGCTTTCCGTGATTTTTTCGAGCCAAAAGTTACCATATCGGCGTAACCCTTCTATGCTCAATCAAAACTACTCTGTTTTCGTTCAAATTTGTCCAAAACATGTTTATATTGTGTATAGATGATAATGGGAGCTGATGCGGGACCATCCAAGACACCTTCGGATGATGTCCTTCTCAAGAGAAAGAAGAAGGCTCCGCCATGGGAGAAGATCCAAAGGTGCAAATGACGTTTTAGACTCTCGTTCAGAATTTTGACAGCTTTTCGACGTCTCTGTAAAATGGGTCGTACGGATTCAATATTAATCGGATTGAGGCATACCTTTATGGAACGAGGACGAAGAGATCTACAACTTTGCTGTTGAAGGTTTTTCCAGATTCAACCTCGAAATTGGCCGAAAATGCACATCTTTCCAAGCTGTCACTGTTTTGACGGGATTTTACTAAGTGTTGGAACCCCATTTCGCCTAGTGTTCCTATTGCGCCGAAATTGGGCTATTTTAAGTTGTTATTTTAAGACCTTATTTACTTATGTTATTTAGGTGTTTTAATTAGATGTTAGTTTATCTTCTTTACTTAGGAAAGCCGGCCCATCAGGCCTTAGCATAGCTTATATATTTCGGTTTCATACATTGTAAACATTCAGCTTTCAATGAATAGAATTAGTTCTCTCAAACTTGTGTGAAACACATTGAGTGATATTGATCCAACTAGAGTTGTGCTCGTTGATCACGAATTGGTATCTATCTCAGCTTGGTTTGCTTTGTGTTCATCAACTTCGCAAGACTTGGTGATCCTAGTATCCACAAGCCCCCTCCTTGTGCCTTCAAGTTGTCCGCTTGATTGTGTAGGGTTGTAGAGGCGGGTTGTGTAGTCATTGGTATTGGTTCCTACCCTCTGAGGAGGCCTGGGGTCTTTATCTTGTTCTGCATAGATCGACTCAGTCCATATCAGGTCGTGTCTTTCCATTCTTGTTCTTGAATTTCGAGTCTTGCATCTTTCTTTAGAGTCTTTGTTGCGTTCTTTAACTTCTTGATTGATTTTGCAGATTTCTTGATCGATTCTTGAAGCATTCTTGCTGCGTCGTTTGAGTCTTGTTCAGTTCTTGAGTCTTTCTTTGAGTTTCTTGCTTGTTGTCGAAGATCGGACCAACCTACGGCTAACCCCGTATCAAATTGGTATCAGAGCTTTGGTTTCCGACATCAAGATTGAGTCTTTTCTTTTCATAAACACAAAAACCACAAAAAAGAGTCCTTTTCTTGCTTTGGTTATTTACTTCTTGCAATTCTTTATTGATTCTTGCACTAATCTTGAGTTTGTGATTGTTTGTGGTTGCATAGCCTAAACACAAAGCCTATCCGAGACCAGTGGAGTCGACCACAAGTGTGCACAGCCCCTGTTGTGTACTCTAACCGCCGACGGCAGCCCTAGCTGTCCCCATAAGTCCTTGCTTGGCCGACTCTACCACCACACAAAGAGCAAACCCTAGTTTGTTATCTTTCTATCCTTTTGTTTATCTATTCTATCTTTGGGAATTTTGATTTATCTTTTATCCATTGCCTAAAATCAGATTTTATTAAGTTGTTGGATATTAATTTCCATTATATCTATCAACTATCTAAAAAGGCACAAGATAGATCTTATTACCTAAATTAGTCATTCTATCTATATCTTTGCATTAGGGCTGAATTTTTTATCCTTTCACCATTCTTCTTCAAATTTTCGAGTCCAACACTTTATTTTGAGTCTTTTCTTGCATTAGTTTCAGATTTAAAAAAAAAAAAACAGTAGAAAATCAGTCCGAAAATTCAAAAAAAAAAAAAGAAAGTGTTTGTTAGTTATTGTTGATCTAGTGCAAGAAAGCTCCCAAGAACCAATTGGTGAACCCTTCTCTCAGCCCTAATCGACATACCTATTCCCCAAACACATACACCTCCACAAAATTGAAACCCTACCTTGCAACTACAACATCATAACTTAAGGTTTTCAATCAAAAGAGGTAAATTTCCAAGCTTTCTTTTAGTTTTCTTATTTTCTCTACTTCTCTTGTGTCGAGCACTGTTTTGTGTGTTCAAGTGCTGCTGTGTTTGAGGCGAGTAGAGCTCTGTTTTGTCGAGTTCTCTCTTGTCTTGGTCGAGTACTGTTGTGTGCTTGAATTGCTTGTGTCGAGTGATCTCAGCCCTTGCCGAGTGAACTCTTGTGTGTGTCGAGTGCATTAGACCCCTGTCGAGTGCACCCTTGTTGTGTCGAATTGATTTCTTGCAATTGCCTTTCTTTTTGCTTGAATCAAGTGCTTACAAGCTACTGTCGAGTGCTCTTACTCTTTTGTCGAGTGCTTTGTTGTTCGTTTCATTCACTACATACCTTGATTTGCTTAGTTTTTGCTTGGTAGTTGATTTGCCCAAAGCGGATTGCCCTAGCAAGCGTAATATATCAATCAGAGAGGGAGTGTGAGCGAAACACAAGTGTGAGCTGTTTATAAGTTTTACTAACCTTTAACATAGTTCATTGTTTCTTTTCTTTGTTGTCATGTCTAATATTCAGGTTAACAACGAGCCCAACAATGGGAACAACTCCACCACTACTATAACTCCTGAGCAATTCAACACCTTGATGATCACCATGAACGCCATGAATGAGATGTTGGTAAAGTTCAATAAAGAAATGGTTAAGGTGGATAAACGCTTTACGACAATAGAGCTTCAACATTTTGGCTCTAATACGGTGTTTGTACAAGGAGTCCCACCCAGAGATGAAGTGCCACCAATTGAAAGGGAAGAAACTCATCCTATTTCTCCCCATAATGCTAATTCACATCATGTTTCTACTAGCATAGATGCTTCTTTTATTGCTGAAAATGTAGAGCATGTTGATAATAACAATGATCAAGATGTTAATTTACTTGCCTATGATGATAATGATTGCATTGAATATGAGCAAGATGATTCTTTGATTGATTTAAATGTTCAACCTATGTCATGTGATGTTAATCAAAGAAAAGATTTATGTCATACTACATGCTTAGAAAAAGGCAAAGTTTCTAATATGATCATTAATGGAGAAAATTCTTCTACTATTACTAGTCTTGAATTAATTGAAAATTCAGCCTTGCAAAAGGATGAAACCTTGCTAGCATTGGATGGAAACTTAGGGATTAATGACCAAGCTCAAGTACATATTCATTAGGACATCATGACATTACTATGAAATCTGAATTGTGCACTAATCAAGTTTCTTTTCTTGATTTTTTAGATGAAGCTGAGACAATAACCATCAAGGAGTGGTCAATCCCTACAACAATCGGCCTTGAAAAGAGTTTCCATGGACATGAGGTTTTCGATTCAGGAGTTCGTGTGGATGCATTTGTGGAATCATATGCGACCTTGGATTCGAGGACGAATCCTTTTCAAGAAAGGGAGATTGATGCGGGACCATCCAAGACACCTTCGGATGATGTCCTTCTCAAGAGAAAGAAGAAGGCTCGGCCATGGGAGAAGATCCAAAGGTGCAAATGACGTTTTAGACTCTCGTTCAGAATTTTGACAGATTTCGACGTCTCTGTAAAATGGGTCGTACGGATTCAATATTAATCGGATTGAAGCGTGCCATACCTTGTTGGAACGAGGACGAAGAGATCTACAACTTTGTTGTTGAAGGTTTTTCCAGATTCAACCTCGAAATTGGCCGAAAATGCACATCTTTCCAAGCTGTCACTGTTTTGACGGGATTTTACTAAGTGTTGGAACCCCATTTCGCCTAGTGTTCCTATTGGGCCGAAATTGGGCTATTTTAAGTTGTTATTTTAAGACCTTATTTACTTATGTTATTTAGGTGTTTTAATTAGATGTTAGTTTATCTTCTTTACTTAGGAAAGCCAGCCCATCAGGCCTTAGCATAGCTTATATATTTCGGTTTCATACATTGTAAACATTCATCTTTCAATGAATAGAATTAGTTCTCTCAAACTTGTGTGAAACACATTGAGTGATGTTGAACCAACTAGAGCTGTGCTCGTTGATCACGAATTGGTATCTATCTCAGCTTGGTTTGCTTTGTGTTCATCAACTTCGCAAGACTTGGTGATCCTAGTATCCACAAACCCCCTCTTTGTGCCTTCAAGTTGTCCGCTTGATTGTGTAGGGTTGTAGAGGCGGGTTGTGTAGTCATTGGTATTGGTTCCTACCCTCTGAGGAGGCCTGGGGTCTTTATCTTGTTCTGCATAGATCGACTCAGTCCATATCAGGTCGTGTCTTTCCATTCTTGTTCTTGAATTTCGAGTCTTGCATCTTTCTTTAGAGTCTTTGTTGCGTTCTTTAACTTCTTCATTGATCTTGCAGATTTCTTGATCGATTCTTGAAGCATTCTTGCTGCGTCGTTTGAGTCTTGTTCAGTTCTTGAGTCTTTCTTTGAGTTTCTTGCTTGTTGGCTCGAAAAAGTCACGGAAAGCTTTTCGCCCGAAAAGCTCCGATTATCATCTATACACAATATAAACATGTTTTGGACAAATTTGAGCAGAAACAGAGTAGTTTTGATAGAGCATAGAGGGGTGACGCCGATATGGTCACTTTTGGCTCGAAAAAGTCACGGAAGGCTTTTCGCCCAAAAAGCTCCCATTATCATCTATACACAATATAAACATGTTTTGGACAAATTTGAGCAAAACAGAGTAGTTTTGATAGGGCATAGAAGGAAGGGTGACACCGATATGGTCACTTTTGGCTCGAAAAAGTCACGGAAAGCTTTTCGCCCAAAAAGCTCCCATTATCATCTATACACAATATAAACATGTTTGGGACAAATTTGAGCGAAAACAGTGTAGTTTTGATGGGGCATAGAAGGGTGACGCCGATATGGTCACTTTTGGCTCGAAAAATCACGGTAAGCTTTTCGCCCAAAAAGCTCCCATTATCATCTACACACAATATAAACATGTTTGGGACAAATTTGAGGGAAAACAGAGTAGTTTTTATTGGGCATGGAAGAGTGACGCCGATATGGTCACTTTTGGCTCGAAAAAGTCACGGAAAGATTTTCGCCCAAAAAGCTCCCATTGTCATCTATACACAATATAAACATGTTTTGGACAAATTTGAACGAAAACAGAGTAGTTTTGATTGAGCATAGAAGGGTGACGCCGATATGGTCACTTTTGGCTCGAAAAAGTCACGGAAAGCTTTTCGCCCAAAAAGCTCCCATTATCATCTATACACAATATAAACATGTTTTGGACAAATTTGAGCGAAAACAGTGTAGTTTTGATGGGGCATAGAAGGGTGACGCCGATATGATCACTTTTGGCTCGAAAAAGTCACGGAATGTTTTTCGCCCAAAAAGCTCCCATTGTCATCTATACACAATATAAACATGTTTTGGACATATTTGAACGAAAACAGAGTAGTTTTGATTGAGCATAGAAGGGTTACGCCGATATTGTCACTTTTGGCTCGAAAAAGTCACGGAAAGCTTTTCGCCCAAAAAGCTCCCATTATCATCTGAAGTGGTGAATATATAGATGTGTAATATGTAATTACAAAAGAGACAAACCCATGAAGGATTTATCCAAAAAGGATGGCCATCTAAGACCATCACACCCTCCAAACCGGTGTGTATACCCAAAAGTAATGCCCCCAAGAAAACTCCTATTGCTCTACTTCTCTACTCCCCTAACTGTACCCCCAATTAAACCCCTCCATTCGACTTTAGAAGTCTACCAACCCAACGCTTCTCCTTAGCCGACTTGCCTTTGCATCTTAAGGAGATGCGGGTTTTACAAGACTCGATGACTCTAATCGCCCATTGTTTAGGCTCACATTTTGCATTGTTAAATACAACCGAATTTCTATCAAGCCAAGTGAAATAGATAAACGCAATGAACACCATGAGCTTGACCTTGAACACCAGCGTCCGCTGACACGAGCTACTCTCCGCTGCAAACCACGAGAGCCACTCCGCCACCCCTCCAGCACGACTTGGGAGCTGTATCCAGCCCCACACAATATCCCGTGCAGAGCCTATGACCTCACATTCGAACCATATATGCGCTTCAGACTCCTCACCCTTCTTACACATGGGACACAAGGCTGCACTCGGGCCCTTCCAGTGCTTCACAATCCTACCAGTCTTCAAACGGTTCCTCAAGGCAACCCAAACTACGAACGCCCACTTCCTAGACTGAACTCCCTTCCATAGCATATCTCCCCAATCTACAAGAGGGCTGCGTATTTTGATCGCATCATAAACCTTCCCAGAGGCCAGGGATCCCTTTGCATTCAGAAAAGGAGAGATATCCAGACCATCATCCATGATCGACGCCTCTCTAAGTTCATCTCGAATTTTCAGAATCCCTTTCCAAAGCCATGAGTCATAAGTTCTTGTCTCAACCGACCAGATGCTGCCATGTTTTAGGTAAGTTTTGCTTACCCACCTTGTCCAGATCGATTCCTTAGCCATCACAACATCCCCCAGCAGTATCGAGAAAGCACCCCTGTTACTAGCACCAATCTGTCTCAACCCCAGCCCACCTTCCTTAAACGGTTTTGTAACAATCTCCCACGCCACAACATTATTGCGCCCATTCTGTGTCCCATTCCAGAGGAAACGTCTACAGCGAGCCTCCAACTGCTGAACAACAGCCTTAGGGAGAATGACAGTCTGCCCTCAAAACCTAAACACACTCTCGAGCACAGCTTTAATTAACTGTAATCTTCCGGCATATGAGAGTGACTTAGCCGCCCAAGAATGCAGTTTAGTGTCTATTTTATCAAACAGTACTCTATACTCACTAACCTTAACCCGTCTAGAGTGCAAGGGAGTCCCAAGATAGGTGACAGGAAACTCCCCCACCTCATATCCAAGCTGTTGCACAAGCTCCCTCCTATTTGAATCTTCAACACCCGCAATATAACAGGTGCTTTTATGCACATTAATTCGAAGTCCCGACGCCAAGAAGAACTCATCCAGGCACCCCTGAAGAATCTGTACAGATCCCTTGTCAGCCCTACAGAACAGGAGTAGATCATTCGCGAATGCTAGATTTGTGATTTCCAAAGCCTCACACTTTGGATGGTAATTAAAGCTTGGAGTGTTCACAGCAGCCTTCAACATTCTATTTAGCATTTTCATACATATTACGAAGAGATAAGGGGATAAAGGATCCCCTTGACGCAACCCTCTCTTGCCTTCAAAGTATCCCTCGGGCGCCCCATTGATGAGAATTGAGAAAGACGTCGACGTCACACAAGCCATAATGACAGAAATGAGCTTACCCGGGAATTCCAGCTGTTCTAACGCGAACTGAACAAACTCCCACCTCACAAAATCATACGCTTTTTGCAAATCAACCTTCATCGTGCACCTTGGCGACACCCGTTTCGTCCCATATCCATTGACGATTTCAAGGGCAACAGCGCAGTTATGCGCAAGCGACCTGCCGGGGATGAAAGCACCTTGATTATCCCCAATAAGCGCAGCCAGGTGTGGCTTGATCCTTCCTACTATGATTTTGCTGACAGCCTTCATAATCGTATTACAACACGAGATTGGCCTCAGATCCTTAACATAAGTTGGGTTTTTCACCTTGGGGATCAGAGAGACGAATGTTGCGTTCAACTGCTTCAGAACCCTTTCTTTCTCAAAGATTTCAGTTACTGCTCGAACAAAATCACGCCCCAAGATGTTCCAACAGCTCTTGAAAAAGTGACTGCCAAACCCATCTGGACCGGGGGATTTGTTCACTCCAATCGCCCAAACTGCATTCCTAATTTCTTCCTCTGTCGGTAGGGAAATGAGACCATCCGCAAAGTTACTTTCCACAACAGCCCCTTTTTCAATCTCAGGAAATCTGTGAGCAGCTGGCATGACAGCAAATAATCCCTCATAAAAGGAGACAATGTGTTTCCTGATCTGACCATCTTCCTCCAGCAAGACATCGTGTTCATCTCTCATTGTTAGAATAGCATTTATCGCTCTTCTTTCCTTCACACTTCGGAAGAACATGGATGACGTCTCCTCACCCATAGCGATCCAATGCATCTTTGCACGCTGTTGAGTCAGGCTGATCAATCTTCCTACATTCTGTCGTAATTCTTTCTCCACTTCCTTAGCTCTGATCACCAGGCTCTCATTCTGTTTTTCTTTCAACAATCTGATTTGGATCTCCCTTAGGCAATCTTTTTGCATTTTAATCTGCCCCTGCAGATCCGGAAACACTGTTCGATCCCAAGATTTCAGCACATCCTTTACATTCTTAAGTTTCTGTGCGTAAATGAATTGCTTAGACCCCACAATTTCTGTGTGCCAAGCACTTCTAACCAACGACTGGAAGGAGTCCTCAGAGCTCTAGAAATTCTTGAACTTGAAAGGGAACCTTTTCGTCGTTTGAATGCTTTTAGAGTAACAACTGCCGGGCAATGATCAGAACATTCAGGGATGTCAAACAATGTTTTAGTCTCCCCAAACCTGTCTCTCCAATTATCATTTATCAGTACTCTATCAATTTTTCTTTCTATCCGCTCCTCTCCACTCTTTCTATTGTGCCAAGTATGACGAGCACCCACATATTCCATATCAGACAGATTACACTCCTGCATAATATATGACAGCTCCTCAAAGTCGTCATGCCTAGCAGCTTTCACTGGCCACTTGTCTTCAACTTCCAATATGCAGTTAAAATCCCCAAGCACCGCCCATGGGATCAACACTTGTTTTGACCTACTCAGAATTCGATCCCACAATTGACGACGATCTTGCTTGTAGTTCTCAGCATAGACAAACGTAACCTCCATGTCAAAGCTATGGTCCTTAGTAACCACTCTACAATGGACAAACTGAGCATCAGCCTCAATAACCTGAACATCAAAAACCGCAGGGTTCCAAGTGATCCAGATTCTACCCTTATCATTACAACAGCTGCTGTTTTCAATCACTTCCCATCCTGTCATCAGCATATTCTTAATACTCTTTATATTTTTCTTCCACACTTTAGTTTCCAGAAAGGCTATAAGAGATATATTATTATCCCAGCAATAGCTTGCTAGGAGGTTATTCTTAATGCGGTCGTTAAGCCCGCATATGTTCCAAGCTGCAAATTTCACTTTATCCATAAGACATCCTAGTGTGAGTGCTACCCTCACCCTCTGCAATTTCAGTTTCCAGTTGTTTAGCAAACCCCAAATCCCCTACATCCTCTTCTGAATTCAGGATGGCAAAACAGCTAGCAAAACTGAAATTCTGGGAATTCTTAATCGTATCCGTTTTGCTGGCACTTTTCCCCTTCGTTTTCCTGGCTGCCGGGGTACACCAGCCCTGCTCACTATTTTCTTATGCTCTGCCCTGCAAGCAGTGTTAACCCCATCTTCAAAGATCTGTTCACGGATAATGACAGACCCAACATTCAACCCTTCAGCGATTACCTTATCTGCCTCTTGCTTTTCCTGCTCCTGTGTAGGATTCACTATGTTCGGAATTGATACAGCTGTTGCTGAATCAACTACGCACACATAATCCCTATTTCCATTGCTGCTCTCAGCCTGGGCACCTTCCATGTTGTCTTGCTTGTTCTTTTCTAACCATCTCCACTTAGGCTTCAGTTTAGAACCTGCCCTCTCACGGTTCTTCCTCACCTGACAAGTCGACAGTTCATGTCCAAACTTAACACATTCTGAGCACATACGGGGCATCCACTCAAAGATCACAGCTTGAGAGGCCGAGTTTCCTCTAGTATCCACGATCTCCACCTCAGAGCGCAACACATCCTAGGCAGTAATTTCCACAAGCATCCTGGCATAGGAAATCCTCTCTCCTCGAGCTGTTCTCTCATCTAAACAAATCGGATCCCCCAGAGCACTAGCAATACGTCCCATTATCATCTATACACAATATAAACATGTTTTGGACAAATTTGAGCAAAAACAAAGTAGTTTTGATAGGGCATAGAGGGGTGACGCCGATATGGTCACTTTTGGCTCGAAAAAGTCACGGAAAGCTTTTCGCCCAAAAAGCTCCCATTATCATCTATATACAATATAAACATGTTTTGGACAAATTTAAACGAAAACAGAGTAGTTTTGATTGAGCATAGAAGGGTTACGCCGATATGGTAACTTTTGGCTCGAAAAAGTCACGGAAAGCTTTTCGCCCAAAAAGCTCCCATTATCATCTATACACAATATAAACATATTTTGGACAAATTTGAGCAAAAACAGAGTAGTTTTGATTGAGCAAAGAAGGGTGACGCCGATATGGTCACTTTTGGCTCGAAAAAGTCACGGAAAGCTTTTCGCCCAAAAAGCTCCCATTATCATCTATACACAATATAAACATGTTTTGGACAAATTTGAGCAAAAACAGAGTAGTTTTGATAGGGCATAGAGGGGTGACGCTGATATGGTCACTTTTGGCTCGAAAAAGTCACAGAAGGCTTTTCGCCCAAAAAGCTCCCGTTATCATCTATAGACAATATAAACATGTTTTGAAAAAATTTGAGCAAAAACAGAGTAGTTTTGTTTGGACATAGAAGGGTGACGCCGATATGGTTACTTTTGGCTCGAAAAACTCACGGAAAGCTTTTCGCCCAAAAAGCTCCCATTATCATCTATACACAATATAAACATGTTTTGGACAAATTTGAGCGAAAACAGTGTTGTTTTGATGGGGCATAGAAGGGTGACGCCGATATGGTCACTTTTGGCTCGAAAAAGTCACGGAAAGCTTTTCGCCCAAAAAGCTCCCATTGTCATCTATACACAATATAAACATGTTTTGGACAAATTTGAACGAAAATAGAGTAGTTTTGATTGAGCATAGAAGGGTGACGCCGATATGGTCACTTTTGGCTCGAAAAAATCACGGAAAGCTTTTCGCCCAAAAAGCTCCCATTATCATTTGAAGTGGTTAATTTATAGAAGAGAAAATTCGTAATTACAAAAGCCAAGCTAAAAGCTTGTAAGATGGGGCGGAATGCCCGTATACCCACGGTATACCAAAAATCTACTCGACTCCTACCCAAAAAATCTCCGTCTAGGAACCTATACCTCCAAGACTCCCTAATACTCCCTAGTGTCATCTACTCCCTAACCAGCTCTATCTACCACCCTGGCTAGCCAACGTTTCTCGGGAGGTGACTTGCCTTTGCACCTTACCGAAATACGCTGCTTACATGTCTCAATAATTCTTTTCGCCCAAAAACTAGGCTTACATGGCTCATTCCTAAACACAACCCCATTCCTATCAATCCATCTATAGTACACGAAGGCTAGGAATACAAGAAGTTTCACCTTGAAATAAGCCGACCTTCTCACATTCTTCTCTTCTCTTGCAAACCATTTCAGCCATTCGACGATGCTCCCATTTCTCTTGGGAAGTCCAATCCAGTCCCATACCTCATCTCGTGCAGCCTTAATAGGTTCACACCCGAACAACAAATGAGTTTCCGATTCCTCCTCAGCTCGGCAGAGCGGGCACCACGCTGATTCAGGACCCCGCCAGTGCTTGACTACCCGGCCAGTCTTTAAACGGTTGTTTGCAGCGACCCACGACACGAAAGACCACTTTCGAGAGTGTTCTCCATTCCACAACACTTCACCCCAGTCTACCAGAGGACCACGTAGCCGAATGGCTTCATATACTCTCCCGCAATGCAGATTTCCCTGTGAAGACAAGAATTGCTGAGCAACCTCCCCATTTTCCAGCACTGCAGCGTCTATAAGCTCTCCCCTCACTTTTAAAATCCCTTTCCACACCCATGAGTCATACACACGAGGTTCAGCAGACCATATGTCACACTTCCTCAAATAATTGCATTGGACCCATTTGTTCCATATACCCTCTCTCTGCAGAATCACGTCCCCAAGGAGTCTGGAGAACAGGCTTGTGTTCCATGCTTTGGTCTGCTTTACACCTAAGCCACCTTCTGCATACGGTTTAGTGACCAACTCCCAAGCTATCACACCTGTTTTGCAGCCAGCATGACCCGTCCAAAGGAAACTCCGACACATGCTGTCCAACTTGTTACAAACTGAACTAGGGAGCAGCTTTAATGACTCCAGAACGAGAATAGACCACCAAGAGCAGCTTTAATGATTTGCAATCTTCCAGCAAAAGATATGTTCTTGGTTGCCCACAACTTAATCCTTTTCTCCACCTTCTCAAAAAGCTGACTATACTCAGCTATATTCACACGTCTCGCATGGAGGGGATTCCCAAGATAGGTAACTGGGAAACTACCCTCCTGGAAACCCAACTGAGCCTCGATATTCAAGCTCGCTGTTGTACCAGCCACATAACTGGTGCTTTTCAGCATATTTATCCGCAGCCCGGAGCTTGCAAAAAACCTTTCTAAACAGTTCTGCAGCACCTGTATAGAGCCCAAATCAGCCCGACTGGTCACTATACACAATATAAACATGTTTTGGACAAATTTCAGCAAAAACAGAGTAGTTTTTATTGGGCATAGAAGGGTGACGCCGATATGGTCACTTTTGGCTCGAAAAAGTCACGGAAAGCTTTTCGCCCAAAAAGCTCCCATTATCATATATACACAATATAAACATGTTTTGAAAAAATTTGAGCAAAAACAGAGTAGTTTTGTTTGGGCATAGAAGGGTGACGCCGATATGGTCATTTTTGGCTCGAAAAAGTCACGGAAAGATTTTCGCCCAAAAAGCTCCCATTTTCATCTATACACAATATAAAAATTTTTTGGACAAATTTGAGCAAAAACAGAGTAGTTTTGATTGGGCATAAAAGGGTGACGCCGATATGGTCACTTTTGGCTCGAAAAAGTCACGGAAAGCTTTTCGCCCAAAAAGATCTCATTATCATCTATACACAATATAAACATGTTTTGAAAATTTTTTAGCAAAAACAGAGTAGTTTTGTTTGGGCATAGAAGGGTGACGCCGATATGGTCACTTTTGGCTCGAAAAAGTCATGGAAAGCTTTTCGCCCAAAAAGCTCTCATTATCATCTATACACAATATAAACATGTTTGGGACAAATTTGAGCGTAAACAGTGTAGTTTTGATGGGGCATAGAAGCAGATTCCTTTCTCTTTTTTATTTGGCTTGTTTTGTTGACCGAATTTGAATTTCAATTTGTATGAGAGATAGTAATGGTGTGGGGTCCATCATGTGAGTGACGTATTGAGTGATGTTGTGGGAACATTTTTTTGTGGGTGGGTCTTTGAGGGTTAGAACGTGTAGTGGTCAACACGTGGGTAGCAAGTAGTGGCGTGTTTGGTTTTATGTGTAAGACCCATTGTTTGGTCTTATATTTTTGTACCTCTTGGGCTTTTAAGCCACCTATCTATCTATTTACCAATTCAGATGGGGCATAGAAGGGTGACGCCGATATGGTCACTTTTGGCTCGAAAAATCACGGAAAGCTTTACCCCCAAAAAGCTCCCATTATCATTTATACACAATATAAACATGTTGGGGAAAATTTTGAGCGAAAAAAGAGTAGTTTTGATTGGACATAGAAGGATGACGCCGATATGGTCACTTTTGGCTCAAAAAAGTCACGGAAAGCTTTTTGCCCAAAAAGCTCTCATTATCATCTGAATCGGTAAATAGATAGATCGGAGGCGTAAAGCCAAGAGTTACAAAAAAGTAAGACCATACAATGGGTCTTACGTAAAATACACACCTAATCCGCAAATTTCAACCCACAAATTTCCTACGCAAAAGTGTTGTCACCCCCAAATTTCAACTCACAATTCCCTACAACCTCACACTACGCACTAAGCTGAAATTCCCAATAAAATATCCCCAAAGCAAATTAAAGAAACACACGAGACAAAGTAAAGGTCCCATCTGTAGCTTTAATGAGCACATGAGGACAGCCCACTCTCTCGGTGAATCACTCCTCAATATATTAATCCCCAAATTACATATCTCCATAATGGACCCCACAGGAAATACATTCCAACACGCTAGGACAGTCAACCCACCCAAGCAAAACAAAAGAAGCCTGCAGCACTTTGAAAAGTAAAGATGGGGACTGAAATCTACCACAACACGCTAACAGCTGTAATAGCAAGAAGAAAGAGCCAACCAATGACGTCAGGCCCACATCCTCTCACTCAGCTGAACAACACGCAACACCACAGCACACGAGGCGACCAGCGATGGAACAACTCTTCCCACACAGCCCCGGAGAACCGAGTTTAGCCCGATATTAAAGATAAGCTCGCCGGAAAACAAAGCGGGAGAAGAACAGTCCGAGCACCAACCAATCAGCACCCATGGACCACCATTCCGGCCATGTCTAGCGCCACGGCCTCCCACTGAACCCCCAAACCTGAGCACCCATCATTAAGCACTCAACGAAAAGATACAGGGCAAAGGAAGAAGAACCAAGGAGCGACGCCGCCACCCTAAACACCCGGAACCACCAGCCCCCACCAACTCACATGCACTCAGCTCCGGAACGGAAAACCAGGAAACTAGGGGCGCCGACGGTGAGCACCCATCTCCAGCTAGATTCACGCCACCAATCTCCGGTGACGGAGCCCCTTCGGACCGCAGCAACCTCTCCAAGGATGCCTGCACTCTACCAAACAGTCAACAACACCAGACGACCACCGTCGAACAGCAAGAGGCGAACCCAAAACGCCCAGATCTAGATGAACCAGATCTGAACGGTAACTAACATCCTCCCGCCAAGGAGACGTGACTGCTCGGCCTGCAGCGCCGCCCGGCCCGCGGCATCTTGAGCGACACCAGGCCCAAAGCAAAGACCCCTCCCTAGCCGTCCGTCAGAAACCACCGCCTGAGAACGCACCCGGACCACCATGGGCCGCCACCAGATCTGAACGATGAATTGACGTGAAGAGCAAGAACAGATCTGGGCAAATTCATCCAATATTCAGAATGAACCGGTCAAACTAAACATTAAATGAAACACCCACACATTAAATGACTTGCTATTAAGCAAATTAACAATGAAACCGAGTGGGTGGAGGAATTGACGGAAAGAGAAGAGAAAAATCCAAAGAGAGGGGAACCACATTCCCAAAAATAGAGTAGTTTTGATTGGGTATCTGGATTTAAAGTACCATTTAATGAAAGGGAAGAAATTCATCCTATTCCTCCTAATAATGATGAACTCGACATGCTTACCTACCTCAAATGATTCTTTGTCTCTCATAGGATATGGAGTAAGATCAAAAGGGGTTAGTGGATTAACACCATACACACATTTAAATGGACTGATTTTAGTAGCCGAATGTATGGTTCTATTATAAGCAAATTCCATATGAGGTAAGGCTTCTTCCCAAAGTTTCAAATTCTTCCTAATAATGGCTCTTAGGACAGTAGCAAGGGTTCTATTAGTCACCTCAGTTTGGCCATCAGTTTGGGGGTGGCTAGAAGTAGAGAATAGCAATCTAGTTCCCAATTTATTCCATAAAGTTCGCAAAAAATGACTTAAGAATTTCACATCCCTATCACTAACAATGGTTTTAGGCACGCCATGCAACCTAACTACTTCTCTAAAGAATAGATTAGCAACATTGGTAGCATCATCAGTTTTGTGGCATGCAATGAAATGAGCCATTTTAGAGAACCTATCCACTACCACAAATATAGAATCTCTCCCGTTCTTAGTTCTAGGCAACCCAACTATGAAATCCATAGATATGTCTTCCCAAGGGGCTGATGGGGTCGGTAGTGGTGTATAAAGGCCATGGGGCATAAGCTTAGCTTTAGCTTTAATGCAATCTATGCATCTCTTTAGACAATATTTAACATCCCTAAGCATATGCGGCCAATAAAAATGTGATTTCAGAGTATGATAAGTCTTATCTCTACCAAAATGTCCCATTAATCCACCACTATGGGCTTCACTAACAAGTAATAATCGTAGAGAACATATAGGAATGCACACTTGATCTTTTCGAAATAAGAATCCTTCATGTATATAAAAGCTATCATTAGGACCTTTTTCTAAGCATTTTCGAAAGACCTCTCCAAAATCCTCATCAGATTCATATAATTCCTTTATGTAGACAAAGCCTAAGACTCTAGAATCCAAAGTGGTTAAAAGAACATGTCTCCTAACTAACACATTAGACTCGATATCTTCTTCTAGAATAGGTCTCCTAGATAATGCATCAGCTACCACATTGTCTTTTCCCTTTTTATATTTAATCACATAAGGAAATGTTTCAATGAATTCCATCCATCTACCATGCCTTCTATCAAGTTTATCTTGGCTTTTAAAGTGTTTTAAAGACTCATGATCAGTCCTAAGAATAAACTCGCTAGGCCATAGATAGTGAGACCATGTCTTAAGTACTCTAAACAAAGCATATAATTCCTTATCATAGGTAGAGTATTTAAGACAAGCACCTTTAAGTTTCTCAGAAAAGAAGGCTATAGGCTTACCTCCTTGCATAAGGACTCCACCAATGCCAATTCCACTAGCATCACACTCGACCTCAAAGGGCTGAGAGAAGTCCGGCAATGCGAGTAACGGTGCGTGAGTGAACTTGTCCTTAAGCATGTTAAACGCCTCCTCCTGAGCTGCTCCCCAAGTAAACTCACTTCTCTTCTTCGTAAGCTTGGTTAGGGGTGCTGAGATGGTACTGAAATCGCGTACAAAGCGACGATAGAAACTCGCCAATCCTTGGAAGCTGCGCACATGGCCGATGTTGGTGGGTGTTGGCCAATCTTGGATCGCCTTGATCTTAGCCTCATCGACACGCAGTCCACTCGAACTCACTACAAATCCAAGAAAAGACACTTGTTCATTACATAGCTCACATTTCTTTAAATTAGCATATAAGTGTTCATTTCTCAGCGTATTAAGTACTTCTCGAAGATGTAATTCATGCTCATTAAGAGATTTGCTATAGATCAGAATATCATCAAAATAAACAACAACAAATCTTCCTATAAAGTTTCTAAGAACATGATTCATTAATCTCATGAAAGTACTAGGAGCATTAGTTAAACCAAAAGGCATAACCAACCACTCATATAACCCAAGCTTAGTCTTAAAGGCTGTTTTCCATTCATCACCCTCTTTCATTCTAATCTGATGATAACCACTCCTAAGATCTATTTTCGAAAATATAGAAGCTCCATGTAGCTCATCTAACAGATCATCCAATCTAGGAATAGGGTGACGATATTTAATAGTGATATTGTTAATAGCCCTACAATCTACACACATTCTCCATGAACCATCTTTCTTAGGGACTAATAACACAGGTACAACACTAGGACTTAAGCTTTCTCGAATGTAACCCTTATCCAACAGCTCTTGGACTTGGGTTTGGACCTCTTGGGTCTCAGTGGGATTCATACGATACGCAGGCCTATTAGGCAACGCAGCCCCTGGAATAAGATCAATTTGATGCTCAATTCCACGAATAGGGGGTAGACCTGGTGGTATGTCCTCGGGAAACACATCTTTATACTCCTCAAGTAAAGCGAGTATGTTTGATGGAAGAGAAGCTTTAAGCTCTTCACTCAACATGCTCAAGCTTTTAATAAGGTGCATAAGGGTGGTTTCTCCATCCGCAAATTCTTCTAAATATGTACTCTTGGAGGTCAAGAGAACACCTTTAGGCCGAGTTTGAGGATCCACTTGGCTCGACTGAGCCGCCTTATCTAACTCACCTTTACTTACCTTGCGCTTCTCAATCTCATCAGCCACTTGTGTAGGCGTCATAGGTTTGAGAACGACGTTCTTTCCCTGAAATGTAAAGGCATATCGATTAGAATGACCATCATGTTGGACCTTACGATCAAATTTCCAAGGACGACCTAATAGAATATGACAAGCTTGCATAGGTACAATATCACATAAAACATCATCTTCATAATGTCCTAGCTTAATATGCACTTTAACTTGCTTGTTAACTTTCAGATTTCCACAATCATTCATCCAATGCAATTTATATGGTCTAGGGTGTTGGACAGTAGAAAGATGCAATTTGTCAACCATTTCTTGACTAGCTAAATTACAACAACTACCTCCATCAATGATCACATTAACGACCTTTCCCTTGACTAAACAGCGAGTATGAAACAAGTTTTCCCTTTGATTATCATCACATGGTGTAGGAACAACACTTAAGACTCTCCTAACAATCAAAGATTCTCCATGTTCATATTCGACCTCATCATCATCATTATCATAGCAAACAAGGTTTAGGGTCTGATCATTATCATTATTAGCATTCTCATCATGTTCATCACAAGAGTTTTCAGATTCATATTCTCCAAATTGATTAACCATGAGAGTTTTCTTATTAGGGCAATCCTTCATATAATGACCTCTACCTTGGCATTTAAAGCATACTATATCTCTAGAACGAGTGGTAGAAGGGTTAGGATTACTCCCTTTGGGACCAGTAGATGTCCCAGACGATTCTCGTCCATTCCATGGACCCTTTCCTTTGTCGAGGGGCTGCTGGGGCTGTCGACTTTCACCTCTCCATTGGGGCTGCTGAGCTCGCTCCCTAGAACTCACGTCTGAGCGCCCTTGGGGCTGTTGAGGCCGGTTTTGACGCCACCCTTGTTGCTGACCACTCGACATCCTATTAGCTTGGCTCTTGTAGCGTTGTCCCTTTTCTACTTTCATAGCTAGATGTAACAATTCAGTAGGAGTAGTATAGGGAAAGTAATCAATTTCATGAGCTAAAGCGGGATGCAATATCCTAAGATATCTAACATTGGTTTTCTCATGAGTTTCTACTATATTAGCTCGAGCCATAGCTTCTTGCATAACATTAAATGTTTCCTCAACAGTTTTACTACCTTGTTTAAGGTTTTCTAATCTGTTTAATAGCTCTCTATCATAATGTTGAGGTACAAACCTATTTCTCATGACCACTTTTAGTTGTTCCCAAGAAGCAATAGGTGCATCAAGGGATCTTCTTCTTTCCTTAACAAGATTATCCCACCAGATTAATGCAAAACCTTGAAACTCTAGGGAAGCTAGTTGTACTTTCTTAGGTTCTGAGAAATTATGACAATTCCAGATTTGCTCCATTTTAATTTCCCAATCAATATAAGCATCTGGATCAGTTTTACCATCAAAAGGAGGAATCTTTACCTTAACCTTACCTATACCGTCGTCATCATTGAACCTAGGTGGTCGGTTCTGATTTCCCCTTTGATTTTGTCTCGGGCGTTGCTCCCAATACTCTTCTTCTTGGAAGTCATCATCTTGCTCCGAGTAATAGAAACACTCTTGATAACCACGTCCTCTTCCCCTTCCCTGTCCTTGACCTTGCACATTAACAAACCCATTATTCCGATCATTTCTCCCACCTCGTGGAGAGTTGTTTTCATTGAATAAAGGATTCTGGAAATTAACATTATCATTAGGATTAGGAATAGGATTAGGATTAACGACCTCTCTTTCATCTTGAGGTATCTCAACTCGCTCTTGCTGACCTCCTATGGTGTTCGAACCACTAGGCCTAGAGCTCTCTAATGCAGCCACCCTTGCTGTTAGCGTAGCCAAGGATTCAGGAACACCCGTCGTGTTGTTCATGATAGTCGCCATGTTGTTCATCATGGTCTGAAATTGCTCGGGCGTCACTGTTGCACTCGAGTTACCCTCATTGTTGGGGTTGTTAACACCATTGTTTCCCTGATTGTTAGACATGATAACAAAGACAAAAGAAACACAGAACTATGTTATGGATTAGTAAAAATATAAACACCTCACAATTGTGTTTCGCTCACACTCCCTCTCTGATTGATATATCACGCTTGCTAGGGCAATCCGCTTTGGGCAAATCAACTACCAAGCACAGAACAAGGCAATCAAAGTATGTAATGGGTGAAACAACAAACAAATTACTTGATAAAGGGTAAAGAGCACTCGACAGCAGCTGTAAAACGCTTGATCCAAGCAAAACAGATGGGTAATTGCAAGGAATCAACTCGACACAACAAGGAGATCACTCGGCAGGGGCTGAGATCACTCGACACACACTAGAGAGAACTCGGCAAGGGCTGAGCTCACTCGACTCAATCAAAGCAACACTCGATATGTAGAAGAAAGTACTCGACAGTAGCTGCAAACAAGGAGAAATAAAAGAAAACTAATGAAAGTAAGGAAATTTACCTCTTTTGATTGAAAACCTTTAAGTTAGGATGTTGTAGTTGCAAGGTAGGGTTTCAATTTAGAATTTTGTGGAGGTAATGTGTTTAGGTTTAGGGTATGTCGACAAGGGCTATGGAGAATCACCAAAAAGTTGAGTCCTTTGGGTTTTTCTTGCACTAGATCAACAACAACAACCAAACACTTTCTCTTTTTTTTTTTTTTTGTAATTTTCGAAACTGATTTTTTTTTTTTAACTTATGAAACTAATGCAAGAAAGAACACTAATAATGGTATAGGACTCGAAAATCTGATATAGATGGTGATAAAAGATAAAAATTTCAGCCCTAATGATAAATATATAGACAACCCTTTGGACAAATATGGTAATAGGATCTATCTTTAGCCTTTAGATATATTTGATAGATATAATAGGATTAATTCCACCAAATAAAATCTGGTTTTCAATAAGGCAAGAAAATAGATAGAATTAAATGTCTCAAAGATAGAAAGGATAGAACAAACTAGGGTTTGATCTTTTGTGGTATGTGATGTCGGCCAAGCAAGGCTATGGGGGCAATGATGCCGTCGGCTATGGGTGTTCACAAAGGGTATGTGCGCACACTTGGTCGACTTCACGGTCTCGGCTAGGCTTTGTATTTAGGCTATGAAACCACAAACAATCACAAACTCAAGATTAGTGCAATAATCAATTCAAGAATGCAAGAAGTAAATAACCAAACAAAAGACTGACTCTATTTTTGTGTTTTTGTGTTTATGAAAAGAAAAGACTCAATCTTGATGTCGGAAACCAAAGCTCTGATGCCAATTTGATACGGGGTTAGCCGTAGGTTGGTCCGATCTTCGACAACAAGCAAGAACTAAAGAAAGACTCAAGAAACGCAGCAAGATTAAAGCAAGAAACGCAAGAAACACCAAGAACCAAAGGGCTGTTGATGTCGACACTAGCAAGACTCAACAAGATGATTCAAGATCTGCAAGAAACAATCAAGAATGATCAAGAACTCAACAAGACTCTCAAGATTCGACCAAGAACAGTTCAAGATCGATCAAGAATGCAAAGACTCGAAACAAGAAATCAAGAACAAGACTCGACAATAAAGAAAGACTCGAAATTGATATGAAAGATTGAAAAGACACGACCTGATAAGGACTTAGTCGATCTATATAGAACAAGATAGAGACCCCAGGCTTCCGTAGAAGGTAGGAACCAATACCAATGACTATATAACCCGGCTCTACAACCCTACACAATCAAGAGGACAACTTGAAGGCACAAGGAGGGGGCTTGTGGATACTCGGATCACCAAGTCTTGCGAAGTTGATGAACGGCAAAGCAAACCAAGCTGAGATTATCAATCAATGACCAACGAGCACTGCTCCAGTTGAATCAACAAACACTCGATGTGTTTACACTCAATATGAGAGAATTGTATTCATAAAAGTTCCAACTGATCTACAATGTATGATCGACAATATATAGACTTAAAGAGGCTGTTTGGGCCGGAATTATTAAAGGAATAAAATAACTAATTAAAACCCCTAAAAACATAAGTAAAGAAGGTCTTAAAAATATCAACTTAAATAAGCCCAATTCGGCCCATATGGTTTCTAGGCAAACTGGTGTCGGCGCCGAGGGCTGAGTGTTGGCGCCGAGGCCTTCAGTGCTCAAACATGTGTTTAGACGTTGGCGTCGATACCTCTGGTGTCGGCATCGATACCATCAGCAACTCCTATGCACATGTAATTCTTCAATGTAGGCTCGGGGAGTTGAACCTTGCTCGAGAATAATGCATGACCCACAAAGTTGAATGAGTCTCTCTGAAGCTTCTTAGCTCTAGCTCGAGTCATTGGTCCTTCTCCAAGTATGATGGGTGTGTCTGGAGTTGTAGAAGATGGTCCCGCATCACAATATAAACATGTTTTGAACAAATTTGAGCAAAAACAGAGTAGTTTTGATTGGGCATAGAAGGGTGACGCCGATATGGTCACTTTTGGCTCGAAAAAGTCACGGAAAGCTTTTCGCCCAAAAAGCTCCCATTACCATCTATACACAATATAAACATGTTTGGAACAAATTTGAGGGAAAACAGAGTAGTTTTGATAGGGCATAGAAGAGTAACGCCGATATGGTCACTTTTGGCTCGAAAAATCACGGTAAGCTTTTCGCCCAAAAAGCTCCCATTATCATCTATACACAATATAAACATGTTTGGGACAAATTTGAGGGAAAACAGAGTAGTTTTTATTGGGCATAGAAGGGTGACGCCGATATGGTCACTTTTGGCTCGAAAAAGTCACGGAAAGCTTTTCGACCAAAAAGCTCCCATTATCATTTGAAGTGGTGAATTCATAGAAGTGTAAAAAGTAATTACAAAAGACAAGTCCGAATGAACTTGCAGCAAAATGGCCTAGGCCGAAGAGGGTGAGGGCCTACACAAAAAACTACTCACCTCACCCAAAGAGAAATAACCTACGCTTTCCCCATGTACCCCATCTATACTCAAAAAAATACCACGTCTCAATGCTCTACAGCTCTAGTCATCTGCTCATCTAAGAAGCCTAAGCAGCCATCTCCTCTCGACGGACGATTTGCCTTTGCATCTCGTCGAGATTCGAAGCTTACACGTCTCAATAATCCTCGTTGCCCAGAAATTAGGCTTACAAATTTCTCCATTAAAGACCACACTATTTTGATTTATCCAAATGTAATAAACAAAAGCCAAAAAAACTATAAATTTTGCCTTGAACATCTGCGTTTTCTTGGCGGAGGAGCTCTCGGATGCAAACAGAATCAACCAATCAGTGATACTCCCAGCTCTCTTGGGAAGGCCGATCCAGTCCCACACTATATCCTGCACCTCCTTGACAACCACACACTCGAACCATAGGTGAAGTTCAGTTTCCTCATGCAATCGACACAATGGACAGAGCGCAGAGTCGGCCCCCTTCCAGTGTTTTACAATCCGGCCTGTTTTCAATCGGTTGTGAGCTGCAATCCAAGTCACAAAGGACCACTTTCTGGACTGCTCGCCCTTCCACAGCATAGCTCCCTAGTCAACTAAGGGGCTACGAAGGCGGATAGCCTCATACACCGACCTGCTATTGATATTTCCTTTCCCATTTAAAAACTCTCTCGCCACACCCCTTTCTGTCATGATTTCCACATCAATAAGCTCATCACGCAGTCCCAGCAGCCCTTTCCATAGCCATGAATCATACGCTCTTTTTCGGATTTCCCATATACTCAGCCTCTTGAGGTGATTACAACGTACCCACGAGCTCCAGATGCACTCCTTGCCAAGCACAATATCCCCTAGCAGCCCAGCAAAGAGGCTTTTATTCCATGCTTTGAGTTGTCTCACACCAAGACCCCCTTCCTCGAAGGGTTTCGAGACAGCCTCCCAAGCAATTACCCCCATTTTCGTACCTGCCTGGCCACTCCAGAGGAAGCTCCGACACATGCCCTCAAGCTTCGAAATAACAGCTGAAGGTAGGAGCAGATTCTGCCCCCAGAAAGTAAATAAGCCACCAAGCACAACCTTTATAATTTGAAGTCTACCAGCATATGAAATTCTCTTGGTTGCCCAGCAATTTATGCGATTTTCAACCTTCTGAAACAGCAAGGAATACTCAGCTATATTAATTCGACGAGCATGGAGCGGAGTGCCTAAGTATGTAACCGGGAACTGTCCTTCAGCAGACCCCAGATATTGAACCAATTCAGCCCTCTGTTGTGCATTAACACCCGCAACAAAGCATGTACTTTTTGCAGCATTAATCCTCAATCCTGAAGCTTTGAAGAAGCTGTCAAGGCAAGCTTGCAGAACCTGAATCGATCCCTTATCTGCTCTGCAAAAGAGTAGCAAGTCATCCGCAAACGCAAGATTGGAAAGGGAGAGATCCTTACACTTCGGATGGTGGTTAAAATTC
The DNA here is from genome assembly GCA_963922045.1 of Persicaria maculosa. NCBI lineage: Eukaryota > Viridiplantae > Streptophyta > Magnoliopsida > Caryophyllales > Polygonaceae > Persicaria > Persicaria maculosa. The sequence goes on along the minus strand of OY998251.1, from coordinate 41,385,337 downwards.
GGGTGCTGAGTAGCTTCAAGGAGCATCCGGTTCAGAACCTCCATACAGATAACAAACAAGTAAGGTGATAAAGGGTCGCCTTGACGGAGCCCTCTCTTCCCCTTAAAGTATCCCTCTGGTACCCCATTGATCAAGATCGAAAACGAGGACGAAGAAACACACCCCATAATAACTCTTATCAAACCTGCTGGGAAATTGAGATACTCTAGGGCAGCTCTCACAAAGTCCCAATTGATGTAATCATAGGCCTTTTGAAGGTCTATCTTCAGTGTACATCTAGGAGAAACTCGTTTTGTCCCATAACCATTCACCACTTCAAGGGCCACTGCACAGTTCTGGGCTATCGACCTTCCCGGGATGAAAGCTCCTTGATTTTCCCCAATCAGAGCTGACAAGAGAGGCTTTACCCTCGCAACGATTATCTTACTAACTACTTTCATCACCGTGTTACAACACGAAATGGGCCGCCAGTCTGTCACAAAAGTCGGGTTCTTTGTCTTAGGGATGAGGGAGACAAAGGTTGCATTAAGCTGTTGAAGCACACAACCATGTTGAAAGATTTCGACCACTGCTCTGCAGAAATCTCTTCCCAGAATACCCCAACATCGTTTAAAGAATTGGCTTCCAAACCCATCAGGCCCCGGGGACTTGTTAATACCGATTGACCACAAGGCTGATTTGATCTCCTCCGTGCTGGGCAATGCTTCCAATGACTCAAAGCTGGAATTAGGGATGGATGCACCCTCCAGGAGGACAGGGAAACTGCTACAGCTATCCCTAGCACCAAATAGCCCTTCATAGTACTGCCGGATGTGGTGCCTTACCTCCATTTCATCCTCCAGCCAAGTATCAGCATCCTTCTTCACCGTCAAAATAGCATTGATGGCTCTGCGTTCTTTGACACTTCTGAAAAACATGGAGGACGTTTCTTCTCCCATCCTCAACCAGTTCACTTTAGCTTTCTGGATAGTTAAGTTGATGAGTCTGCCCACATCTTCTCTCAATTCCTTCTCAACCTTTGCAGCATTCTCAGCTAGGCTAAAGTTACTCTTTTCCGTCAGGAGGCGAATTTGCATTTCCTTCAAACAACTCTTCTCAAGTTTTATTTTGTCTTGGAGGTCCGGGAAGACAGCTCTATCCCAAGCTCTCAATGCTGCTTTCACATTCTTCAGTTTCTGGGCAAATATGAATTGCTTGGATCCTATAATCTCCTCTTGCCACGCACTCAGAATCAAAGCATTGAAGGCCTCCTCATTACACAAAAAATTCTTGAATTTAAAAGGGTACCTCCGAGCTTTAAATTCATTTCTCAGTGTAACAACTCCCGGCGAATGATCTGAACTCCCAGGGACGTCAAACAGTGCTTTAGAATTTTGGAAATCCTCTTTCCAAATATCATTGACTAGCACTCTGTCAATTTTCCTTTCAATCTTTTCCTCATCTGTTTTTCTGTTGTTCCATGTATGTCGCGCTCCAACATACTCTAGATCACTAAGCCCACAACTGGTCATTAAGTTCTGCATTTCCTTAAAACTGTCATGGCTAGCTGCCAAGGTCGGCCATCCACTTCATAGATGCAATTAAAGTCCCCAAGAACGACCCATGGGCAGTTTACAGTACTCTCCAGTTGACTCAGTTCATCCCAAAGCACCTGTCTTTCCCTGCTATAGTTTTCAGCATATACAAACGAAGCCAGGAAAACAAATTTGCCATCCCTTGATGAAACTTGACAGTGCATGATTTGAGGGGCATTAACTAATAACTTCACTTCAAATATAGCTGGGTTCCAAGTAACCCATATGCGCCCTTTGGACGAGGCACTACTATTCTCAAAAACCTCCCACCCAAGCATCAAACTTTTCCTCACAAAATCTACATTTCTGCTCAGCACCTTTGTCTCAAGAAAACCCATAAGTGAAATATCATTGTCCCAACAATAGCTAGATAGTAAATTATTTTTTATGTGGTCGTTAAGACCACAGGTGTTCCAAGCTCCGAATTTAACTCTATCCATGTAAAACCTCTGTGTGAGTGCTACCCTCACTAGCAATGATCTCCGGATCCAATCCCTCCTGCACTGTGCAATTCAGTTCCAGAAGTTCTCCTTCCTCTTGTCCCAGTATATCAAACCTACTGCTGAGTAACGTGGAGACCAAATTGCCGTCTGCAGCAGGTCCCTTGTGCTGAGCAAAGGAGCTTTTCTTCTTTTTCTGTTTAGCAGATGAAGTCCATCCCTCCTCCTCAGTAGAGGTGGTGCATTCCTGAGCATCATTCCTGATCCTAGAAGCAGCCAGATCACCCTCAGCCCTATCCGCATCAGGTTTGACACCTTCAACATCACTAGTGTGCTCAGCTCTCAGTTGTATCACCTTCAAATTCTCATCAGTCTGACCACAACCAGTAGCCACTGAATCAACCTTATGGCTTTCTTTCCTAACCCAAATCTCAGTCTCAAAGGAACCATTTCCAGTCCCAGTCCTGTGAGCTTTCTCATTGAATACTCTTCTTCTCTGACCAGGCATATTTCTGAGTGGACCTCGTCTAAAACTATCAGAAGTCAATCCCCGATTCACAGGCTTTCGATTTGAGCAACTGTCCACAGTATGCCCAAAAACTTTACACTCATGACACAATGGGGGAAGCCATTCAAATATAACCCTCTGGTCATATTTAGTCCGATTAGTATTTTCTATTTCGATGCTCGAAATCAGGGCTTCTTCACCTGTCACATCTACAAGCAGACGAGCAAATGAGAGGCGTTCTCCTTTTGCTGTAAACTCATCAATGCAGATAGGGGTGCCAATGGCGCTTCCAAGCCTGCTAAGAACCTGGTTGTTTAGCAACGTAGGCTCTAAGTCCGGAATACAGACCCAAAGAGGTACACTAGCAAAAGAGCACCAATTAATCGGCATCCCTGGTGTCCAAACCTTTAGCAACAACGGCCGAGTACCCTGAAGGTACCACGGGCCATTCTGTAACACCCAGTCCCTGTCCGCAATACAATTAAATTGAAAAACCAAAACGCCATTATCCTTTAGAAAGGAATTGGGTGTTGCAACTTTCCATTCCTCTGCAATGAATCTTCGAACTGCCGCTAGAGGGACCTGACTGCCAGCAACAACCCCTATGAGCGTTGCTTCCCAAGCTTTCCTGGACTCCACAACATCTTCTTCCCGAATCTTCAGAAAACCCTTTTTTACATCCTTATGGTGCGTAAGCTTTTCCGCCGCCGAGATGTTTCGATTCTCCATAAAGAGACTAGCATAGCTTTTGGGGGGAGCAAAAGGTGGTCTGCGTTCAAAGCTCCTCTTAAATGCTCTAATGAAGTTATCCCCTTCTTTCTCAATATCAGATCTGAACATGCTTTTATCCTCCGTACCCTCGACGATAGGATTTCCATTCTCTGCAACAACCTGCTTGCCTTTACTCTTACTCAGATCTAACTCCTTCAATTGGAGCCCAGGGTTGTTGGCATTAAATGCCGCAGATCCTCCTCCAACCCCCTGTTGACTTCTCTCAATCCCTTGCGACGTACTCTCCACCCGCACTCCCCTGCGCGGCTGAGGAGGCGGACCCATGAACCTCGTCGACGAGCCTTTCCTGACCATGACCAGCTACACCGGGCACGGCCGCCGTGAGGGCAACCGTGGTCGGAGAAGCGACCAACCGGGTAAAGGAACACTCCTCACAAACTCTCTCACGCTTCCCAAGGAAAGAGATAAGGAAATGAGGGAAGCCTAGCTCCCATTATCATCTATACACAATATAAACATGTTTTGGACAAATTTGAGCAAAAACAGAGTAGTTTTGATTGGGCATAGAAGGGTGACGCCGATATGGTCACTTTTGGCTCGAAAAAGTCACGGAAAGCTTTTCGCCCAAAAAGCTCCCATTATCATCTATACACAATATAAACATGTTTTGGACAAATTTGAGCGAAAACAGTGTAGTTTTGATGGGGCATAGAAGGGTGACGCCGATATGGTCACTTTTGGCTCGAAAAAGTCACGGAAAGCTTTTCGCCCAAAAAGCTCCCATTATCATCTATACACAATATAAACATGTTTTGGACAAATTTGAGCGAAAACAGTCCGTATTCTTCACAGGACTGCTCCGAATGTGACGAAGGAGGGAGAGGGGGTAGTAAATGAGGTTGGTGGTGGTTCTTCGGCCAACATTAATGGCGATTCGCGTCCCCAGGACGAGGCTTTAAGTGGTAAGGAATTAGGATCTGCTGGATCTATTTATGCCAACGGCGAGGGTAAGTCTGCGAGCAGCTCTGGAAACCCTATTCTTGGGGAAGGCGATGCGAATGTTGTGAGCGACGATCCGCTTCAGTTTTACAGGGAAGTGAAAAGGAGTTTTCTTGCTAGAGATGCTAGGGCGGCAGGTCCGAAATCTTTTGCGAGCTTGTTCAAGGATAATCGCAATGTCCTTCAAGCGGAGAAGCTTAAGGTTTTCCCGAATATTAGCAGAGGTAAACTAAAAATTCGACAGGAAGACATCCAGGAGAAATCTCGGGAATGGGAGGCAACTCTTATTGGAATCTGTCCCGGCGGTGTGATTCTTTACAATCGCATGAAGGATTTCATTGCTCTAGAGTGGAGCGCCCAGATTCCTAATATGTTTCTTAAGGATAATGGTGTGTTTGTGTTTAGATTCAGATCTATTACTGACAGGGACTGGATTTTAGCTCATGGTCCGTGGTATGTGGAGGGTTCAAGGCCGCTAATCCTTAAGATCTGGAGCCCAGGAATGAAGATTGATTGGTCTGCCTTTGATAGAATCCCGTTATGGGTCTGTTTTCCGGACCTAGATCCCAGGTTCTTCAACCATGCCGTCTTGAGCCAGCTTGAGTGTACTGTAGGTACTCCAATTTGTATGGATGATAGGACTGCTAAAGGTGAGCGGATCTCGTATGCGAGGCTATTTATTGAGGTTAATGCTGAAGAAGCTCTTGCTGAGAAAACTGAGATTGAGGATGTCGATGGCAGGATTTATGATCAAAAATTTTTCTTTGAATGGAAACCTAAACTGTGCAGCTTTTGTAAAATTTTCGGGCATGGGTTAGAAAGATGCTTAGCAAACAAGAAGGTGTTGAAGGATAATAGAGCAAGACAGCATGTGTGGGTCGAGAAAGATAAAGGCTTTACTATCACAGAGGTTCAGAGTTTTAATGCTGATAGAGTGAATGGCTTTGCCCAGATTGAGAATCAGGTTGAGGATCAGGTTGAGAATCAGGTTGAGAATCTCAAAAATGTTGCTGCTGGTGCTAATTCAGGTATGACAGATATTGCTGCTGGTGGAAATATTTTGACTGTGGGAGAGGTAACTGGCGTTCCGAATGTCTGTCTCTTGCAAGCTGAGCATGGGCAGTGTGCTGATCAGTTGACAGTTCAGGGAGCTGCCTTGGGGGCTGATCAGAGTCCGGATGAGAAAGGTAAAAGTGTAGTGATCTGTTCAGCTGCTTGTTCTAAGGGTTTGTGTGACTTAGCTGCTGGTAGGGAATCATGTGCTTGCACTGGGGCTGCTATGACAGTTGGTACACCGACAGATGATCACAAATTGTGGAGTTATGTTGTGGGGAAAAAAGCGGCCAGAGCATCTCCAGATCAGAATTCTATAAAGAATGGGAGCATTCTCTTTGGTACAGCGACCAGATTTGAGTTACTTGGGCAGCCTGGTGTCTCAGAGTCCTTTGATTCTTTTAATGTCAGTGGAAATAGCTCAGCTCTGTTTGACAGCCTGCTTGAAAATAGTGAGGGTAGCACTCACTTGGGTAGTGGTAATGGATAAATTAAAAATCGCAGCCTGGAATATTATGGGTTTGAAGGACCCTATTAAAGATAATCTGATAACTTCGTATTGTTTTGATAATGATATAGCGATGATTGGGCTGCTGGAAACTCGAATGTTGCATAAAAATGTGGTGGAGGTGAAAAATAGACTCATGAGAGGTTGGAAGTGTTGTATGAATGGGGATGTCAACACGAAAGGCAGGATTTGGTTGACATGGAACCCAGATGTGTTTGAGGTGCAAATTCTGAGTATTTATGAACAAGTGATTCACTGTATTGTCCAGTCCAGGGACAATGGATTTAAATTTGCCGCTTCGTTTGTGTATGCTCGGAATACGAAGGCTGAAAGGGCACCTTTGTGGGCAGAGCTAGGTGTGTTTGCTGCTACAGTTGATTTGCCTTGGACTGTTTTAGGCGACTTTAACTGCATTTTGAGTAACGAGGAGAAATGGCCTCCCAGACATGCACCCTTTGATGAATTTGCTGAACTCAGAGCTGTTTTTATGGATTGTGGCCTGGAAGATCTGACTTTCACAGGTGCTTCACTCACGTGGAATAACAATCAAATAGCAGACGGGAGAATTGATCGGAAATTAGATCGAATATTAGTCAATGATATTTGGATGGACAGGTATGAGGATTCAAAGGGTTTTTTTGACACTCCTTTCTTCTCGGATCATTCCCCAGCTGTGCTTATTCTCAGAAATAGAATGTCTGGAAAACGGTACCCATTCAAATACAAAAACTTTTGGGGTAAGGAAAAGGAATTTCTGGATTTGGTTAGGGCTGCGTGGCAATCTGACAGTGGGGGTTCTAAGCAGTTTAAACTGGTGCATAAGCTTAAGAATGTGAAGGATGCTTTGCGACCATGGGATAGAGCACGATTTCCAGAATTGCAAACACAGATTAAGTTGAACAAGGGCTCGCTCCATGAGTTGCAACTTCAACTACAAACAGACAGGTGTAATGGGTTGCTGGCTTTGTGTGTGAAAGCTACAGAAGAAGAATTGAGACGGAATGTTGCTAGATTGATTAGTCTAACAACACAAAGAGCCAAGCTCCATTGGCTTACCATGGGTGAGGAAACCTCATCGATGTTTTACAGAAGCGTGAAAGAGAGGAGATCTGTGAATGCCATTGTGGTTATGGAAGATGACAGAGGCAGATTTATGGAAGACGAAGCTGAAATTCGAGCTCATGTCCTTCGCTTTTACAAAGGCCTCTTGTCTACAGCTACGGCTGTTCTCCCCTTTCCTGAGCTTCCAGAAGGTATGCAACTGGCTGATGGGGAGACAAACGAGTTAGCTTGCTTACCGAGTTATGATGAAATCAGGAGATCCATCTGGAGCATTGGGGTGAATAAGTCACCTGGGCCGGACGGATTTGGAAGTAAGTTTTTTAAAGATTCTTGGCAGATGGTTGGCAAGGATACATGTGAAGCAATTAGAGAGATTTTCAGGAATAGGAAAGTGCTTAAACAGCTGAATGCCACTTTCATATCGCTTCTCCCCAAAGTGCCTAATCCTACGTTGGTCAAGGACTTGAGGCCTATCTCGTGCTGTAACACGGTGATGAAAGCCGTCACGAAGATCATTGCCAGAAGAGTTAAACCCTTGTTGAGTGGGCTTGTGTCAGATTGTCAAGGAGCTTTCATACTGGGGAGATCCATCGCCCACAACTGTGCTGTTGCCTTGGAAGTGGTGAATGGTTATGGTACAAAGAGAGTGTCGCCAAGGTGCACGATTAAGGTTGATTTACAGAAGGCGTATGACTTTTTGAGCTGGGATTTTATCAGGGCTACTCTTGAGTATCTGAATTTCCCGTGTAACCTGATCGACATTATCATGGAATGTGTAACCACTTCTTCCTTTTCTGTATTGATCAATGGATCGCTAGAGGGCTTCTTTCCTGGAAAGCGGGGACTTAGGCAAGGACATCCGTTGTCTCCCTACCTTTTTGTTCTGTGCATGGAAGTGCTGAGTCGGATGCTACAAGAGGCTACGGCTGTCCCTACTTTCAAATTCCACCCGAGGTGTAAGAGTATGAAACTTACTCACTTGGCATTTGCGGATGATCTCCTTCTCTTCTGTCACGCTGATTTGGAGTCTGTCAGGATCCTTAAGAACTGTTTGGATCGGTTTTTTGCTTGTTCTGGGCTCAAAGCTAACTGTGAGAAGAGCACTGTCTTCTTATCTGGTGTCCCGGATATTGTGGCTGATCGGATCATCCAGCAGTTGGGTTTCGTCCGAGGAGATCTGCCGATTAAATATCTTGGAATTCCTCTTCATTCCAAGAGAGTGGCTCTGCATGAGTATGGGCATGTTTATGGTAAATTTGAGAAGCTGATTCAGTCTTGGGCTACCAGGAAACTCTCTTACGCAGGCCGGCTGCAACTCCTCAAGTCGGTTTGGTCAGGGATTAGCACTTTCTGGAGCCAGGTAATTATTCTGCCGAAAGGGGTAGTGCACAAAATTGAGGGGATGTGCAGAAGGTTTCTTTGGAATGGGGATGATTGAGGTCGTAAGAATCTGGTTGCTTGGGATTGTGTTACTAAACCCTTTTCAGAAGGGGGCCTTGATATCCGAGAGGCATTAGCTTGGAATCGAAGTGTGCAAGCCAAGCTGCTGGGGGATCTGGCTACACATAGTCCAAGTATTTGGCTACGTTGGTGCTCATTTAATCATCTCCGGGGTGCAGAAATCTGGGATGTTAGGCAGAAAGTGGATGACTGTTGGGTCTGGAAGAGCCTTCTGGAAACAAGGGATGAGGTAGTTATGTCCTTGTTTCCTGAAAGCTCTCCTCCTTATCAGTTGGACCCGATCCTAGACGTACAGGGGAAGCTGTCTTGCTCTAAGCTGTATGAAGAAATCAGAACTAAGGGACCGGACACAGATTGGGGGGATATGATTTGGAAGAAGTTACAGTGCAAGAGATGGGCTTTCATAGTATGGCTGGCTACTAGAAAGCGTCTCCAAACTGGTAGGAAAGTCAAGCACTGGAAGGGTGCTGACTCGGCGATCTGTGTTCTGTGTAAGCTTGAAGAGGAGTCAGAAGATCACTTACGGTTTAGCTGTCCGCAAGTGAAGGAGGTACAGACCAGGGTAATGCGGTGGGTGGGGATAGGCTGTAGCTTTCCTACTCTTGAGGCATGGCTCCTCTGGTTTGCCAGCGAGAGAACTGCAGTGCAGAAATCTTTGGTTTTCCAGGCTAAGCTTATGGTGTTGGAAGCCTTGGTCTATTTCACTTGGATGGGCAGGAACAAGGTAGTGTTTTGTAATGAGTCATTTGACCCTAGGAGATGTGCTATTCAGATTATCGAGTCATGTAAATCTAGGATCTCCGCTAAGTGGAAATGCAAATCACTAGCGGAGACCACCTGGATGAGAGGGGTAGTGGGATTACACTGACTTCTTGTGTCGGTTGGTACAGTAGGTACAGGGGTGTCGTTAGGATTGGTTGGTCGATAGTGATGGTTGTTTTTTGGAGTTTCTGGTGGGTATAGAGGGGCCATTTTGGGTATACGGTTCCCGTTTTGTATTAGACCCTTTGTATGGTCTTATTTTTTGTATTCTGGTGTTACCACCTATCTATATATTTACCTTTTCAAGCGAAAACAGTGTAGTTTTGATGGGGCATAGAAGGGTGACGCCGATATGGTCACTTTTGGCTCGAAAAAGTCACGGAAAGCTTTTCGCCCAAAAAGCTCCCATTATCATCTATACACAATATAAACATGTTTTGGACAAATTTGAGCGAAAACAGTGTAGTTTTGATGGGGCATAGAAGGGTGACGCCGATATGGTCACTTTTGGCTCGAAAAAGTCACGGAAAGCTTTTCGCCCAAAAAGTTTCCATTGTTATCTATACACAATATAAACATGTTTTGGACAAATTTGAACGAAAACAGAGTAGTTTTGATTGAGCATAGAAGGGTGACGCCGATATGGTCACTTTTGCCTCGAAAAAGTCACGGAAAGCTTTTCGCCCAAAAAGCTCCCATTGTTATCTATACACAATATAAACATGTTTTGGACAAATTTTAACGAAAACAGAGTAGTTTTGATAGGGCATAGAAGGGTGACGCCGATATGGTCACTTTTGGCTCGAAAAAGTCACGGAAAGCTTTTCGCCCAAAAAGCTCCCATTATCATCTATACACAATATAAACATGTTGTGGACAAATTTGAGCAAAAACAGAGTAGTTTTGATAGGGCATAGAAGGGTGACGCCGATATGGTCACTTTTGGCTCGAAAAAGTCACGGAAAGCTTTTCGCCCAAAAAGCTCCCATTATCAACTATACACAATATAAACATGTTTTGAAAAAATTTGAGCAAAAACAGAGTAGTTTTGTTTTGGCATAGAAGGGTGACGCCGATATGGTCATTTTTGGCTCGAAAAAGTCACGCAAATCGTGACATTTACAGAGCAGAGAAGCTGACCTTCTTTCCTGATGTGGTAAAAAGAAAATTAAAAATTAGGGAAGAAGATGTTGTTGACTCTAGAAAGGCCTGGGGTGCTACTTTGATTGGAGTGATTGCTGGGTTTCAGATCCCGTTTCTACAGGTCAAGGATTTTGTTGATTCTCATTGGTCGATTGAGAGCCCTGAGGTTTTCCAGAAAACCAATGGGGTTTACATATTCAAATTTCGATCGGAAAAAGATCTCAGCTGGGTACTCGGTAATGGTCCTTGGAATTTGCAGGGTTCAAAACCTTTGATTCTCAAGCGATGGACTGAGGGCATGCCTATTTCCTGGGCATCCTTCGATCGCATCCCGTGCTGGGTTAGTATCCCTGACCTTGCTCCCACTTTGTTCACCAATACTAACCTAAGCAGATTGGGGAGCTCCATTGGTACGCCCATTTGTGTTGATGAACGAACTGCAAGAGGGGAAAGACTGTCCTTTGCCCGTTTACTGGTTGAAGTGTCTGTGGAGGAGGCAAATTTGAAGGCAATAGACATAGAAAACACAGATGGTTCGTCATATAAACAACCTATAGTATTTGAATGGCTCCCTTTAATGTGTAATGGGTGCAAAAGGTTTGGGCATTCTGATGAGAGATGTGTTCATAGGAAAATCATAACCAGACAGATGGGGAATGGTGGTACATCTGCTTCTGCTGGTCATGTGGGAAATGGTACAAAAAGTAAGAAACTTGAACAGCTGAATGCAAAGTGGGTTCCGATTGGGGTGTCAGAGTACACAACTCAGTTTTTGAAGGACATGAAAGGTATGACTGCTGAGAATTCGTTTGCTGATAAGCTGGGAGATCCTGGACAGGTTTTGACAGCTGAGAATAAGAGCATTGCACTGAACAGTGGTATGACAGCTGATGTTGGAAATAGCAGCCATATGGATGGAGATGCAGCTTAGAATCTGAGTAATAGCATTATGGCTGAGCAAACGGGTGAGGTACTCACTTGGAGCAATGTGGTCAGTAGAAGACCAGGAAAATCACCTCGCTCGGATAGCTGGAAAGGGAAACAGGTCGTGGAGGACAGACCATTGTACATAGCATCTCATTTTGCTATCCTGAACCTAGATGACCAGGAGAATATTATTGATGAGCAGCAGGCTGATCAGCGGCGTGATGGCCCTAATGGTGGGAGTAGCACCCACGGTGATCTGATTAATGGATAAGATCCGTTTTGCAGCTTGGAATACGGTGGGCTTAAAGGATCCCATCAAAACTAACTTTATTACTAAATACTGTTTTGATAATAATATAAATCTTATAGGGCTATTGGAAACTAAGCTTTTGATGAAGAATTTTGTGGATGTGCGTAGACGATTGATGAATGGTTGGGAAGTCTGTGTCAATGGAAATGGGGATACCAAGGGAAGGATATGGTTGACATGGAACCCGGATGTCTTTGCTGTTCAGATTCAAAGGATTGATGACCAGTTTATTCATTGTACAGTGGAGACGGCAGATAAAAAATTCAGATTTGCAGCAACCTTCATCTATGCTCATAACGTGAAATCTGATAGGGCCCCTCTTTGGGATAGCTTGCAGAATATAGCCAGCCAGATGGACTTACCGTGGGCTGTTCTAGGTGACCTGAATTGTTTGCTAACTATAGAAGAGAAATGGCCACAAACCAAAGCTAAAAGAGATGAATTCGCTGAACTTGAAGAGGTGCTGGAGCAATGCCAATTAGCTGATTTACCATACTCTGGTGCTCAGCTTACTTGGAGCAACAAGAAAATAGGTTCTGACAGATTGGAAAGGAAATTAGATAGAGTCCTTGTGAATGATGCATGGATGGAATCATTTGAGAACACCAAGGCTTTCTTTGATACTCCGGGTATATCAGATCACTCACCTGCTGTAGTGTTCCTCAAGAATGATATGAGTAAGAAAAAATACCCGTTTAAATACAAGAACTTTTGGGGAAAAGAAAAAGAGTTTGAGAGCCTGGTCAGAGCTGCATGGACAGTTAATGTAGTAGGATCTAAGCAGTACAAGCTGGTCACAAAACTTAGAAATGTCAAAGAAGCCCTTAAACCTTGGGATAAGGCTCGATTCCCAGAACTTGAGACTCAGATCAAACTTAACAAAGGTACTCTCCATGAGCTGCAGTTGAATCTCCAATCTGATCGAGGGAATGTCAATTTACAGAAGCAGATTGTTGATGCAGAAGCGCTATTAAGACAGAATGTAGCGAGGCTCATCAGTCTTACAACTCAAAAAGCCAAGTTGCATTGGCTAACCATGGGAGAAGAAACATCCTCCTTGTTCTATCGTAGTGTTAAGGAGCGTCAGTCCAGAAATGCTATCCTCTTGATGAAATATGACGATGACACTGAGATTGATGGGGAGGAGGCCATTCGAAAACACATTGTACAATATTTTGAACATTTACTGTCCACCAGATCCAGTAGTGGTGCAGATATCAATTTACCTTGTGAGAATGGTTTCGAACAGGATAGAGCAGTTGAGGTTATGAGTCTCCCATCCTATGATGAAATTCGAAAGGCGATTTGGTCCATCGGATCCAATAAATCGCCAGGACCAGATGGGTTTGGAAGTTTATTCTTCAAGGATGCGTGGAAGATTGTGGGGGTGGACACTTGTGAGGCTATTAGAGAAATTTTCCGGCATGGTAAACTTCTCAAACAACTGAATGCCACCTTCATTTCCCTTATTCCAAAGGTTTCGAATCCCCCCTTTGTGAAGGATCTTAGGCCAATCTCTTGTTGCAACACGGTGATGAAAGCGGTCACGAAAATCATTGTAAAGAGAATTAAAGATCAGCTGGGCAGTATTATATCAGATAATCAGGGTGCGTTTGTTCCAGGTCGCTCGATTGCCCATAACAGCGCAGTTGCTACTGAAATTGTCAGCGGCTATGACAATGCAAGGGGTTCTCCCAGATGCACAATCAAAGTAGATCTCCAGAAGGCGTATGATTTTCTCAGCTGGGATTTTATTAGACAGATGCTTTGTTACTTCAAGTTCCCGAGCAATCTGATAGAGCTGATTATGGAGTGTGTGAGCACTACGGCTTTCTCAGTTCTGATCAATGGTGCACCTGAGGGCTTCTTCTGTGGTAAGAGGGGTCTTAGGCAAGGAGATCCCCTTTCTCCTTACCTTTTTGTCATGAGTATGGAAGTTCTTAGCAGAATGCTTGTGAAAGCTACAGAAAATCCGGAGTTCAGATACCACCCGAGATGTAAGAGACTGAAACTTGTGCATCTGATGTTTGCAGACGATCTTTTATTATTTTGTCGAGGAGATGAGAAATCAGTTCGTATTCTGAAGGATTGCCTAGATGAATTTCTGGGTATGTCGGGGCTGAAAATTAATATTGGCAAGAGTACTGTTTTTACAGCTGGCTGTTCGGAAGAGATTTCTGATCGTATTGAGCATCAGTTGGGATTCACAAGAGGAGACCTCCCTGTTAGATATTTAGGGACTCCGTTAAGCTCTAGACGCACGAGGATTCATGAGTACGGATCATTACTGGACAAGATCGGAAAGCTAGTGCAGACATGGGCTGCGAAAAGCCTATCATATGATGGCCGCCTACAACTCATAAAATCAGTATGCGTTGGCATCCATACCTTCTGGGCTCAATCGGTGCTCCTTCCTAAAGGGGTTATAGACAAGATAGAAGGCATGATGAGAAGATTTTTATGGAATGGAAACCTCCATGGTAACAAGCACCTGGTGGCTTGGGAGGATGTCACGAAACCACATATTGAAGGAGGGCTGGACATACGAGAGCTATTATCGTGGAACAAAAGTGTTTTTGCTAGACTTTGGGGAGACATTGTGCTGCAAAAACCGAACATTTGGAAGAGGTGGTGCTTAGAGAATCACTTGCAGGGTGATCTGGGGACTGAAATAAGGCAGAAAAAGGATGATTCTTGGTTGTGGCGGAATGTTCTGGTGGTTAGAAATGAGCTGAGAGGTTCGATTGAAGCTGCTGGGCCCTTTGAGGATGAGCTGCGGGATATACTGGACAGCAAAGGTAATTTATCTTGTGCCAAGCTGTACAATATCTTTCGGAATCGGGGTCAGGAAGTCGATTGGGGAGGATTCCTTTGGGGAGGATTACAGAATAGGAAATGGGCATTTATTTCCTGGTTGGCAGTACGAGGACGCCTCCAAACTGGCAATGTTGTCCGTCACTGGCTGGGAGATAGCGCAGCAGTGTGTGTGTTATGCAATGCAGCGGATGAGTGCGAGGACCACTTGTGGTTTGATTGCCCAAAGATTGAAGCTGTCCAGCGTATTGTTTTTACTTGGGTCGGTATTACATGCCGATTTGCTAGCATAGGAGAATGGCTTCAATGGTTTGCTCAAGAGCCTCCGAAGGTTAGAAAATCTATTACATTTCAAGCTAAACTTCTTGCACTTCAGGCTACCATCTACTTCACTTGGGATGGTCGGAACTAACAAATCTTCAGTCAAGAACCTTTTGAGATAGAAGCTTGTGCTGCTCGTATTATTTCTTGTTGTCGATCCAGGTTGTCCATAAAGTGCAAAGGCAAAGCACTTGTGGATAGGTTGGATCGAGGTCGTAGGTAGTCTTTGGGTTACTTGGGATATTTGATACGTAGTATAGAGACGGTTTGGCTGGTATATGAGTAGGTTAGGCTGTTGATGAGCCTTGTTGGTTTTTTTGGTGGGCATAGGGGGCTGTTTTTTGGGTATAGCCTACACCTTTTGCACAAGACCCGCAGTTTGGTCTTGGTCTTTTGTACTCTTGTGGTTTCACCACATTATCTATATATTTACCAATTCAGGACAATATAAACATGTTTTGGACAAATTTGAGCGAAAACAGTGTAGTTTTGATGGGGCATAGAAGGGTGACGCCGATATGGTCACTTTTGGCTCGAAAAAGTCACGGAAAGCTTTTCGCCCAAAAAGCTCCCATTATCATCTATACACAATATAAACATGTTTTGGACAAATTTGAGCGAAAACAGTGTAGTTTTGATGGGGCATAGAAGGGTGAAGCTGATATGGTCACTTTTGGCTCGAAAAAGTCACGGAAAGCTTTTCGCCCAAAAAGCTCCCATTATCATCTATACACAATATAAACATGTTTTGGACAAATTTGAGCGAAAACAGTGTAGTTTTGATAGGGCATAGAAGGGTGACGCCGATATGGTCACTTTTGGCTCGAAAAAGTCACGGAAAGCTTTTCGCCCAAAAAGCTCCCATTGTTATCTATACACAATATAAACATGTTTTTGACAAATTTGAACGAAAACAGAGTAGTTTTGATAGGGCATAGAAGGGTGACGCCGATATGGTCACTTTTGGCTCGAAAAAGTCACGGAAAGCTTTTCGCCCAAAAAGCTCCCATTATCATCTATACACAATATAAACATGTTTTGGACAAATCTGAGCGAAAACAGTGTAGTTTTGATGGGGCATAGAAGGGTGACGCCGATACGGTCACTTTTGGCTCGAAAAAGTCACGGAAAGCTTTTCGCCCAAAAAGCTCCCATTATCATTTGAAGTGGTGAATATATAGATACTAAACAAAATAGCTACAAAATTGACAAGCCAGACAACTTGCCGTAAAAACCGGCCAAGTAGCCGAGTATACTACCTACGTATACCCCAAAAGTAATGCCCACACAAAAAACACTTAACCTCCACTCAAGCACCTATACTGTACTCAAAAGACACCTCCCAATACCCTCTAAAACTCCTATTCTCGATCGATAAGAGCTTTGAGCCACCGTTTCTCGACTAGTGACTTGCCTATGCACCTGATCGAGATACGAGTTTTACAAGTTTCTATCACCCTTTTCGCCCAGAATATAGGCGTGCACGACTCTCTCTTGAACACTACTCCATTTCTGTCTATCCACGAGTAGTAGACGAACGCAAGGAAGACGAGCAGCTTCACTTTGAACATTGCCTTCTTCTGCACATTCTTCTCTTCAGCTGCGAACCAAATGAGCCACTCCACCAGGTTCTTGTCCCACTTCGGCAGCCCTACCCAATCCCACACAATGTCCCGGAATTCCTTCACCACACAGCACTTGAACCAGAGGTGAGTCTCCGACTCTTCTTCAAGCTTACACAGAGGACATAACGCAGCTTCAACACCCTTCCAATGCTTGACGATTCGCCCTGTTTTTAGACGATTGTTCACCGCCACCCATGTCACGAATGACCATTTCCTGGACTGGTCACCTTGCCAAAGAATGTCTCCCCAATCGACCAGTGGGCTTCGAAGCCTTGTGGCTTCATAAATCTGCTTGCTGTCAAAATTCCCATGGTATGCGATGAACTGAGGGGAAATACAATTCTGTGCAAACACATTAGCCGCCCTCAACTCATCCCTTAGCTGCAGCATACCTTTCCAAAGCCAAGAGTCATACACTCGTTTTTCTGTCGTCCATATGCTCCCTCTCTTGAGGTGATTACATCGAACCCATCGGTTCCAAATACCCTCTCTGTCCAGAATTATGTCACCAAGAAGCAGAGAGAACCGACTTTTATTCCAGGCTTTTAATTTCTTAATGCCCAAACCACCTTCCTCATATGGTTTGGTGACCATCTCCCAAGCAATAACTCCAGTTTTACTCCCTGTATGCCCAGACCAAAGGAAACTCCTGCACAAACTGTCCAATTTACAACACACAGCGTTTGGGAGCAACATATTCTGCCCCCAGAAAGAAAACAGGCCACCAAGCGCTGACTTTATAATCTGCAGACGTCCAGCATAGGAGATGTTCTTCGTTGCCCAGTTTTTTATCCGACATTCAACCTTAGCAATGAGTGGGGCATACTCCGCAATGTTGATTCGCCTCGCATGAAGCGGAGTACCCAAGTATGTCACTGGAAAGGACCCTCTCTGGAACCCCCAAGCAATCCTCAATCTCCTCCCTTTCTTTATCTGGAACCCCGACCACATAGCAAGTACTCTTGAGGACATTTATCTTCAATCCTGAACACCCAAAGAACTCGTCCAAGCTATTCTGAAGCACTCTAACAGACCCTAAGTCAGCTCTACAAAAGAGCAAAAGATCATCTGCAAACGCCAAGCTTACCAGGGACAGATCCTTGCATTTTGGATGGAAGTTGAAGTCCAGATTACCCACCTTAGAATGTAGCAATCTGTTCAGCACTTCCATACAAATCACGAACAAGTACGGTGAGAGCGGATCCCCCTGCCTCAATCCCCTTTTGCCTCGAAAGTACCCTTCCGGCTCACCATTAATCAAAATGGAAAAGGAAGAGGAAGATACACATTCCATGATTACGCTCACCAGATTGCTAGGGAAGTTCATGTACTGTAACACAGCACGCACAAAACCCCAGTTGACAAAATCGTATGCCTTTTGCAAGTCGATTTTGAGCGTGCAACGGGGTGACACTCTCTTCGTTCCGTACCCATTGACGATCTCCAGAGCTACTGCACAGTTTTGAGCGATCGACCTTCCTGGGATGAATGCTCCTTGGTTATCCCCTATCAGAGCCGACAACTCAGGTTTGATTCGTGCCACAATAATTTTGCTCACAACCTTCATGATCGTGTTACAACACGAAATGGGTCGCAAGTCCTTCACATATGTCGGATTAGACACCTTTGGCAACAGAGAGACGAAGGTTGCATTAAGCTGTCGCAGCACTTTTCCACTCCTGAAAATTTCAGTCACAGCTCTACAGAAATCTCTCCCAAGAATCCCCCAACATTTTCTGAAAAACAAGCTCCCAAACCCATCCGGACCGGGCGACTTATTTATCCCAATTGACCAAAGTGCATCCTTAATTTCTTTCTCTGTCGGCATAGCATCCATACTTTCCCAGCTAGAGTAAGGCACTTGAGCACCTTCCTCCAACTCCGGGAACTCCTTACAGCTCGTGTCCGACCCAAACAAACCTTCATAGTAATTCAAGATATGTGACCGGACAGCTTGGTCATCTTCAAGCATCTCATCCCTGTCATTTTTCATCATAAGAATCGAGTTCATGGCTCTACGTTCTTTCACACTTCGGAAGAAAATTGAAGAGGTCTCCTCTCCCATTCTTAGCCAGTGTACTTTAGCTCTTTGAGCCGTCAGACTCAGCAGCCTACCCACATTTTTTCTTAGTTCAATTTCAGCTTTTGACGCCCTTTCCACCAGTACAGCATTGCCCTTTACATGTAACAGCTGGAGCTGAATCTCCTTCAGACACTCTTTATTCAATTTGATTTGACTTTGCAAGTTGGGAAATAACGCTCTGTCCCAGCTTCGAAGCGCATCTTTGACATTTTTTAACTTTTGAGCGAAGATGAACTGCTTAGAGCCTTCAATTTCAGTTTGCCACGCACTTGCTACCAAATTCATGAACTCAGTTTCCTCGCACCAGAAGTTTTTGAATTTGAAAGGGAACCTTCTAGCTCGTCCCCCATTCCTCAAAGTAACCACTCCTGGTGAGTGATCAGAGCAAACCGGAACATCGAAGAATGCTTTAGACTCCGACATTTCATCTCTCCACATATCATTTACGAGCACTCTATCAATCTTCCGTTCCAATCTGTCCTCACCAGTTTGGTTGTTATGCCACGTATGTCTGGCACCTATATATTCCAGGTCACTCACATTACAGTCAACCATAAACTCATTGAGCTCATCGAAGCTATCATGCGCAGCTGCTACTGTTGGCCATTTATCTGCAACTTCAACAATGCAGTTGAAATCACCCAATACGACCCATGGAGATAGCATCTCCCTCTCTATGTTCCTCAAATTCTGCCACAGCTCTACTCTATCTCTCCTGTAATTATGAGCATAGACAAAGGTAGCCTCAAACTTGATTTTCCCATCTCTTGTATTCACTGCACAGTGCATAAATTACGGGCTGAAACTCAGCACCATCACCTCAAACACAGCAGGGTTCCACGAGACCCAAATTCGACCTGTTTGCTCAGCTGTACTATTCTCTCTAACTTCCCATCCATACATCAGACTATCCTTGACAGTAACCACATTTTTTTGAAGCATTTTTGTTTCTAGAAAGGCAATTAGTGACAAATCATTATCCCAACAATAACTTGTTAGGATATTATTCTTTATGTGGTCATTAAGACCACATATATTCCAAGCTCCAATCTTAATTCTATCAATTAGCCGTCACAAAGTGAGTGCTACACTCACCATTCTCACTGCAAACTAGGGCAATGAATAGATCATCCTGGACATCACAATTCATTTCCAACAAACCATCCTCCTCATCTGCCAAAAGGCCGAACCGACCTCCAAGTTTTGCCAGTACCGACAAGCTGCTATCCAAACTAGCTCTCCTAGTAAAATGCCCTCTTTTCTTTCTGCTCGACGAGACTGACCAAACATCACCATCCTGACCTGACTGGCTGCTATTACTCCGTGTTGTCTCAACGGCAAGATTCACAGTTTGCACCACACTGACAACCTCCTGATTCTCCTTTACCTCTGCACTCTCCCCCACTGTATCTGCTTGGGGATTTACCTTCGGACTCACAACATTCGCTGGTTCAACTTGCTCAGTGTTGGCTGCCAGATCATTCTTGGGCATCCAGACATGATCTCCTTTTATTACTCTCTGAACATGCCCCATCGGCTTAAAGGTTACCTGTTCCTGTTTCTTACTTCTGCATCTAGAGCTCAAGTGACCGAATTTATGACAGAACTCACAAATCATAGGCAACCACTCAAAATTAATCTTCTGGGAGTAGTTTGAACCATCTAAGTTTTCGATATCGATCGATTTGAGTTGCGCTTGCTCTCCTGTGACCTCCACCAGCATGCGAGCATAGGAAAGAGACTCTCCTCGAGCTGTAATCTCGTCCACACACACAAGATTCCCAATCGCGCTCCCAAGCCGACTCAAAGCCTGATTGTTCAACAAAGTAGGTTCAATGTCAGGCAAACACACCCAAAGAGGGACACTCTCAAAAGCACCCCAATTAATCGGCATCCCTAGCTGCCACTCCTTCAACAACAAAGGCCTGGAACCCTGAATATACCATGGCCCCGTCTTTAGGACCCAGTCCCTGTCTTCCACACTTGCAAACCTGAACACAAGGACACCATTATCTTTCGCAAGAATCCTAGGCTCCGTCACCTTCCATTCTGAAGCAGCAAAATCACGAATGACCTGGAGCGGCACACGAAAACCAGCAATGACCCCGATTAACGTTGCAGCCCAGACCTTCCTTGACTCTGCGACATCCTCTAACCTTATCTTCAGTTTCCCTTTTGTGACATCTGGATGGTAGGTCAGTTTTTCTGCACTTTGGACATCCCGATTGCTGGAAAAGAGACCGGCGTAACTCTTCATCCCTTGAAGAGCTTGACGAGGTCGGAAACTCCATTTGAGGGCCTCCACCACTGGATCCCTTGCATTCTTTGCATTCTTAAACTCTGGAGCACTCCTCCCCTCCGATTCACCTACTTTCTGAGACACATATAATATGTTTCCCTTTTTTTCCCAGATCTGCTCTACTCTGTTCCCATTAATCGGCATGCCCTCTTCTCCCGCAATAAATGCTCTCGACTGGTTAACCCCAACGAAACCTCCGGCATTTAAAACCCGTTTACCTTTTGGATCTGAATGCGCCGAAACCCTAGGATCTACATCGCCTTCCTTCTCATTATCAGCTCGCGGAACTCGACGGGGAAGGGGCCAGACTCTTGACCCATTCCCGGACGAACCCGAACTCTTCTTTCCCATGTCAGGCCGAAGTCCGGGCACGGCCGCCGTGAGGGCAACCGTGGTCGGCGCTCCGAAGACCCCTTACGTTTCTCTCTCACGGAAACCAAGGCACTATTTTCCAAAGTGGGGAAAACCCTAGCTCCCATTATCATCTATACACAATATAAACATGTTTTGAAAAAATTTGAGCAAAAACAGAGTAGTTTTGTTTGGGCATAGAAGGGTGACGCCGATATGCTCACTTTTGGCTCGAAAAAGTCACGGAAAGCTTTTCGCCCAAAAAGCTCCCATTATCATCTATACACAATATAAACATGTTTTGGACAAATTTGAGCAAAAACAGAGTAGTATTGATTGGGCATAGAAGGGTGACGCCGATATGGTCACTTTTGGCTCGAAAAAGTCACGGAAAGCTTTTCGCCCAAAAACCTCCCATTATAATCTATACACAATATAAACATGTTTTGGACAAATTTGAGCAAAAACAGAGTAGTTTTGATAGGGCATAGAAGGGTGACGCCGATATGGTCACTTTTGGCTCGAAAAAGTCACGGAAAGCTTTTCGCCCAAAAAGCTCCCATTATCAACTATACACAATATAAACATGTTTTGAAAAAATTTGAGCAAAAACAGAGTAGTTTTGTTTTGGCATAGAAGGGTGACGCCGATATGGTCACTTTTGGCTCGAAAAAGTCACGGAAAGCTTTTCGCCCAAAAAGCTCCCATTATCATCTATACACAATATAAACATGTTTTGGACAAATTTGAGCGAAAACAGTGTAGTTTTGATGGGGCATAGAAGGGTGACGCCGATATGGTCACTTTTGGCTCGATAAAGTCACGGAAAGCTTTTCGCCCAAAAAGCTCCCATTATCATCTATACACAATATAAACATGTTTTGGACAAATTTGAGCGAAAACAGTGTAGTTTTGATGGGGCATAGAAGGGTGATGCCGATATGGTCACTTTTGGCTCGACAAAGTCACGGAAAGCTTTTCGCCCAAAAAGCTCCCATTATCATCTATACACAATATAAACATGTTTTGGACAAATTTGAGCGAAAACAGTGTAGTTTTGATGGGGCATAGAAGGGTGACGCCGATATGGTCACTTTTGGCTCGAAAAAGTCACGGAAAGCTTTTCGCCCAAAAAACTCCCATTGTTATCTATACACAATATAAACATGTTTTGGACAAATTTGAACGAAAACAGAGTAGTTTTGATTGAGCATAGAAGGGTGACGCCGATATGGTCACTTTTGCCTCGAAAAAGTCACGGAAAGCTTTTCGCCCAAAAATCTCCCATTGTTATCTATACACAATATAAACATGTTTTGGACAAATTTTAACGAAAACAGAGTAGTTTTGATAGGGCATAGAAGGGTGACGCCGATATGGTCACTTTTGGCTCGAAAAAGTCACGGAAAGCTTTTCGCCCAAAAAGCTCTCATTATCATCTATACACAATATAAACATGTTTTGGACAAATTTGAGCGAAAACAGTGTAGTTTTGATGGGGCATAGAAGGGTGACGCTGATACGGTCACTTTTGGCTCGAAAAAGTCACGGAAAGCTTTTCGCCCAAAAAGCTCCCATTATCATCTATACACAATATAAACATGTTTTGAAAAAATTTGAGCAAAAACAGAGTAGTTTTGTTTGGGCATAGAAGGGTGACGCCGATATGGTCACTTTTGGCTCGAAAAAGTCACGGAAAGCTTTTCGCCCAAAAAGCTCCCATTATCATCTATACACAATATAAACATGTTTTGGACAAATTTGAGCGAAAACAGTGTAGTTTTGATGGGGCATAGAAGGGTGACGCCGATATGGTCACTTTTGACTCGAAAAAGTCACGGAAAGCTTTTCGCCGAAAAAGCTCCCATTGTCATTTGAACTTGTAAATATATAGATGAGATGGGATAACCCAAGGTTACAAAAAACGGTAACTACACCCCCATCACGGGGATAACATGCTGGCTAACCAGCCAAATCTACTCGCTACATCCCAGACTACCCAAAAAACCGCTCCCACTCTAAGTTGTAGTGTGTTCCTCCTATACACAAAAGTATCCCAATGTACCCCCAAAAGTATACCCCTAACAGCTTGAACGATGCCCCTTCTAACACTCTACGTCCTCTAACTGGAATCCTACTGATCGGCCAAGAGTTTTGTACGCCAGCGGATATCTCCTAGTGACTTGCACTTCCACTTAAGAGATATACGCGACCTTCAACTCTCTATAATCTGGGCTATACACACTTTTGAGTTGAATGCTTCAGCACTAAACACCACATTGTTCCTGCTTCGCCAAGTGAAATAGACTAGAGCTTGTATGGACAGCAGCTGCGCTTGATACTTCACATTATAAATATGTTCTGAACTGGTAAATATATATATGATGGTGTAACCAAGTTACAAAAACACGCCGACCATACCAAGGGTCCCGTGGAAAAATACATACGGTGTATACCTCCCAAAAAACCTCAAAAACTATCCACCCCACAAAAAGAGATTCGTCACATAACCCCTATCATCACTTCCTCTATACATCCATCCTCCAAACCCAAGCCTCAGCTAATGCATCAGCCGCTTGACCCAAAGTTTCTCCACCCTCGTTCTACACTTGCATTTGATGGAGATTCTGTTCCGACTTGCCTTAATAATCTCAATAGCGCACGTAACTGGGCTGAACTGCTCACCCCCGAAAATAACCCGATTCCACGCCCTCCAGGTGGTGTACACGAGTGCACACAAAGCCAACAGCTTTCCTTGGAACATTACCCCTTTTCTGTTCGCTTCTGGCTCTCTCTCGAACCACATTAGCCATTCGCGGAGGTTGCTGTATCGGACCGCCACACCTAGCCAATCGAAGACCCTCCTCTGAACTTCCCTGATTACTCTGCAACCGAACCAGAGATGATCTTCCGTCTCCTCTTCCTCATTGCAAAGCACACACCAGGCCGCATCTGGGCCCTTCCAGTGCTTGACTACTCGACCCGTCTGTAGCCTCTATCGTGCAGCAAGACACGTGACAAAAGACCAGCACTTACACTGGGCTCGCTTCCAGATGAAGCTCCCCCATTCGACGTTCTCCCCATGTTCACGAACCAATTCATAGACCTTCCCACTCGCCAACCCTCCAGCTGGATGATGTAAAGCATCCCAATCGATGATTCCATGGGCCTGCAGAAGCTCCTTAAGCTCATCCCTCACACCAAGGAGCGCCTTCTAAGCCCACGATGATTCCATGGGCCTTCACAATATTAATATGTTTTGGACAAATTTGAACGAAAACAGAGTAGTTTTGATTGAGCATAGAAGGGTGACGCCAATATGGTCACTTTTGGCTCGAAAAAGTCACGGAAAACTTTTCGCCCAAAAAACTCCCATTATCATCTATACACAATATAAATATGTTTTGGACAAATTTGAGTGAACAAAAAGTAGTTTTGATTGAATATAGAAGGGTGACGCCGAAATGGTCACTTTTGGCCCGAAAAAGTCACGGAAAGCTTTTCGCCCAAAAAGCTCCCATTATCATCTATACACAATATAAACATGATTTGAAAAAATTTGAGCAAAAACAGAGTAGTTTTGTTTTGGCATAGAAGGGTGACGCCGATATGGTCACTTTTGGCTCGAAAAAGTCACGGAAAGCTTTTCGCCCAAAAAGCTCCCATTATCATCTATACACAATATAAACATGTTTGGGACAAATTTGAGCGAAAACAGTGTAGTTTTGATGGGGCATAGAAGGGTAACGCCGATATGGTCACTTTTGGCTCGAAAAATCACGGTAAGCTTTTCGCCCAAAAAGCTCCCATTATCATATATACACAATATAAACATGTTTGGGACAAATTTGAGGGAAAACAGAGTAGTTTTTATTGGGCATAGAAGGGTGACGCCGATATGGTCACTTTTGGCTCGAAAAAGTCACGGAAAGCTTTTCGCCCAAAAAGCTCCCATTATCATCTATACACAATATAAACATGTTTTGGGCAAATTTGAGCAAAAACAGAGTAGTTTTGATAGGGCATAGAAGGGTGACGCCGATATGGTCACTTTTGGCTCGAAAAAGTCACGGAAAGCTTTTCGCCCAAAAAGCTCCCATTACCATCTATACACAATATAAACATGTTTTGGACAAATTTGAGCAAAAACAGAGTAGTTTTGATAGGGCATAGAAGGGTGACGCCGATATGGTCACTTTTGGCTCGAAAAAGTCACGAAAAGCTTTTCGCCCAAAAAGCTCCCATTACCATCTATACACAATATAAACATGTTTTGGACAAATTTGAGCAAAAACAGAGTAGTTTTGATAGGGCATAGAAGGGTGACGCCGATATGGTCACTTTTGGCTCGAAAAAGTCACGGAAAGCTTTTCGACCAAAAAGCTCCCATTATCAACTATACACAATATAAACATGTTTTGAAAAAATTTGAGCAAAAACAGAGTAGTTTTGTTTTGGCATAGAAGGGTGACGCCGATATGGTCACTTTTGGCTCGAAAAAGTCACGGAAAGCTTTTCGCCCAAAAAGCTCCCATTATCATCTATACACAATATAAACATGTTTTGGACAAATTTGAGCGAAAACAGTGTAGTTTTGATCTGAAAAGGTAAATATGTAGCTATGGTGGTGAAACCAACGGTTACAAAAGTATAAGACCAAACTGAGGGTCTTACGTAAGAAGGGAAAAACTATACCCAAAAGTCCCCCTCTATACCAACCAAACAATACTCTAAACCCACCAAATTCTCCAAAAAAGAAGCCCAATATAACGCTAGTCCTACCAAAAAAAGAGTCCCTGTATTCACTCCATTAAACCCATACATGCGCACCTCCTAGTCACGATAGCCCCTAAGGCATCCTACGATCCAAGCTACCCACAAATGCTTTGCCTTTGCAAGTCGTGGTTAGCCTAGATCGATAACTAGCAATAATACTCGATGCACAACTCGACACAACAAAAGGTTCATCATTGAATATGCATTTGTTTCGACGCATCCAGGTAAAGTAAATGGTGGCCTGGAATACCATCATTTTCGCTTGGAAGATGAGGCTATTCTGGACAGCCCTCGGCTCCATGGCAAACCACCCTAGCCACTCTTCAATCGTAGTGAATCTGCATCCCATTCCAATCCATTCGAAAACAGCAATCTGGACTTCCTTGATCACTGGACATTGAAACCAAAGGTGGTCCTGATGCAGGACCATCCAAGACACCATCCAGGACACCTCCGGACACATCTATACTTGGGGATGGACCTATGATTTGAGCTCGTGAGAATGAAGTCATCCTCAAGAGGAAGAAGAAGGCTCCACCATGGGAGAAGGTCCAAAGGTGGAAGCTTGACGTTTAGCTCGTTCATAGTCATTTGACAGGTTTTCGACGTCTCAGTAAAGTGAGTCATACGGATTCAATATTTATCGGATTGAGGCGTGCCATACCTTGTCGGAACGAGGACGAAGAGATCTACAACTTTGCTGTTGAAGGTTTTTCCAGATTCGACTTCGAAATTGGCCGAAAATCACCATCTTTGCAAGTCTGTCACTGTTTTGACGGGAATGGAATATGGCTAAGTGTTGGAACATCTTTAGAATTCCATTGGGCCGAAATGGGCTTTTTCTACATGTTATTTTTAGAGACCTTATTTACTTATGTTTTTAGGTGTTTAATTAGTTGTTTCTTTTATTCACTTAAATCGGCCCATCAGGCCTTAGCATAGACATCTATATATTTCGATTGCATCCATTGTAAACATTAAGCTTTCAATGAATAGAATTAGTTCTCTCAAACTTGTGTGAAACACATTGAGTGATGTTGATCCAACTAGAGCTGTGCTCGTTGATCACGAATTGGTATCTATCTCAGCTTGGTTTGCTTTGTGTTCATCAACTTCGCAAGACTTGGTGAATCTAGTATCCACAAGCCCCCTCCTTGTGCCTTCAAGTTGTCCGCTTGATTGTGTAGGGTTGTAGAGGCGGGTTGTGTAGTCATTGGTATTGGTTCCTACCCTCTGAGGAGGCCTGGGGTCTTTATCTTGTTCTGCATAGATCGACTCAGTCCTTATCGGTCGTGTCTTTTCAATTCTTTCTATCAAATTTCGAGTCTTTATCGTTTCTTTAAAGAGTCTTGCTGCGTTCTTTGTTTTCTTGATCGATCTTGAACCTTTCTTGGTCAAATCTTGCTGTTCTTGTTGAATTCTTGATCATTCTTGATTGTTTCTTGCAGATCTTGAATCATCTTGTTGAGTCTTGCATAAATCTTGCATCTTTCTTGTGTTCTTGAAGCCTTTCTTGCTGCGTCAGATTTGTGTTCTTGAGTTCTTGTTCAGTTCTTGCTTATTTCTTTGAGTTTCTTGCTTGTTGTCGAAGATCGGACCATCCTACGGCTAACCCCGTATCAAATTGGTATCAGAGCTTTGGTTTCCGATATCAAGATTGAGTCTTTTCTTTTCCTAAACAGCAAAACCACAAAAAAGAGTCCTTTTCTTGCTTTGGTTATTTACTTCTTGCAATTCTTTATTGATTCTTGCACTAATCTTGAGTTTGTGATTGTTTGTGGTTGCATAGCCTAAACACAAAGCCTAGCCGAGACCAGTGGAGTCGACCACAAGTGTGCACAACCCCTGTTGTGTACTCTAACCGCCGACGGCAGCCCTAGCTGTCCCCATAAGTCCTTGCTTGGCCGACTCTACCACCACACAAAGAGCAAACCCTAGTTTGTTATCCTTCTATCCTTTTGTTTATCTATTCTATCTTTGGGAATTTTGATTTATCTTTTATCCATTGCCTAAAATCAGATTTTATTAAGTTGTTGGATATTAATTTCCATTATATCTATCAACTATCTAAAAAGGCACAAGATAGATCTTATTACCTAAATTAGTCATTCTATCTATATCTTTGCATTAGGGCTGAATTGTTTTATCCTTTCACCATTCTTCTTCAAATTTTTGAGTCCTATACCTTATTTTGAGTCTTTTCTTGCATTAGTTTCAGATTTTTTTTTAAAAAAAAAAACAGTAGAAAATCAGTCCGAAAATTCAAAAAAAAAAGAAAAGAAAGTGTTTGTTAGTTATTGTTGATCTAGTGCAAGAAAGCTCCCAAGGACTAATTGGTGAACCCCTTCTTCTCAGCCCTAGTCGACATACCCTATCCTAAACACATACACCTCCACAAAAATTGAAACCCTACCTTGCAACTACAACATCCTAACTTAAAGGTTTTCAATCAAAAGAGGTATATTTCCAAGTTTTCTTTTGCTTTCTTATTTTTTTCTTTGTGTCGAGTACTCTTTCTCACCTTGATCGAGTGCTGTTGTGTGCTTGCTTTGATTGAGTCGAGTGATCTCAGCCCTTGCCGAGTTCTCTTGTGTGTGTGTTGAGTGCATTAGACCCCTGTCGAGTGCACCCTAACTTGTGTCGAGTACTTGCCCACCTTTGTCGAGTACTCCTTGGATTATTTTGAGTTGAATTCTTGCAAATTCCCATCTGTTTTGCTTGAATTAAGTTTGTTACTTACATCGAGTTCTCTACAGCCTTGTTGAGTACTTTTCTGCGTTGTTTCATTCATTACATACTTTGATTGCTTAGTCTATTGCTTGGTTGTTGATTTGCCCAAAGCGGATTGCCCCAACAAGCGTGACATACCAATTAGAGAGGGAGTGTGAGCGAAACACTTGTAAGGTTGTTTTGATTTTTCTAACTTTTACATAGTTCTTTGTTTGTTGCTTTGAGATGTCTAATAGCCAGGGCAATGACTGGTACACTACCTTCATGGAGAACATGGCTAAGATGAATGCAAGCATGGCTAAGATGAATGCAAGCATGGCTAAGATAAACATGGCTAATATAAATGAGGACTTGGAGAGGATGAATAAACAATTGGCGGCCCTGGGTTATCAAGTTATCCCTGGATTTAAAGTACCATCTAATGAAAGGGAAGAACCTCATCCTATTCCTCCTAATAATGCTATTCAACATCATGTTTCTACTAGCATAGATGCTTCTTTTATTGCTGAAAATGTAGAGCATGTTGATATTAACAATGATCAAGATGTTAATTTACTTGCCCATGATCATAATGATTGCATTGAATATGAGCATGATGATTCTTTGATTGATTTAAATGTTCAACCTACACCTTGTGATGATCAAAGAGAAGATTTCTGTCATACTACATGCTTAGAAAAGGGCAAAGTTTCTAATATGATCATTGATGGTGAAACTTCTACTATTGCTAGCTTTGAATTAATTGAAAATTCAACCTTGGAAAAGGAAGAAAACTTGCTAGCATTGGATGGAAACTTAGGGATTATTGACCAAGCTAAAGTGCATATTACGTTAGAACATAATGATGATATAAAATATGAATTATGCACTCATAAAGTTTCTTTTCTTGATTTTGTAGATGAAGCTGAGATAATAACCATCGAGGAGTGGTCAATCCCTACACCAATCAGCCTTGAGAAGGGTTTCCATGGACATGTGGTATTCGATCCAGGAGCTCGTGTGGATGCCTTTGCGGAATCATATATGACCTTGGATTCGAGGACGAATCCTTTTCAAGAAAGGGAGATTGATGCAGGACCATCCAAGACACCATCCAAGACACCTCCGGACACATCTATACTTGGGGATGGACCTATGATTTGAGCTCGTGAGAATGAAGTCATCCTCAAGAGGAAGAAGAAGGCTCCACCATGGGAGAAGGTCCAAAGGTGGAAGCTTGACGTTTAGCTCCTGAACCGGTAAATATATAGATGAGGCATAAGCCGAGTAGGAAACAAAAGACAAGCCCATAAAAAGGGACTTGTGTAAAAAAATTGGTTCACCCCGCAAAAGAACCTCCACCACTATGAAACGTGTCTAGCGCCCCTTAAAGAGTAACATATCAAACTGAACCATGTAATGCTCCTCTTAAATTTAACATATAATACAAATCATGGTATTATATGCTAAATAAAAAAGGGGCCAAATTCAGTTAGGAGATGTTAAGCAAGAGGGCAGCACTTTTTACACAAGAAATTAGCCCATCCCAATAATATACTCCTAATATTCCTAATCCATCTATCATATCCCTATACCCCTCAAAACCGGCCACTGTAACCTTCCAAACCACAAAAGTATGACAGTACCACCAATGTTGTCTAACCCATGACAGTAGCTCACCTAAAACTTCAGCATCCTATACGGGCAAGTAGAGAGATCAACCAGGCTGATATTGCCCATCATCGGTCAAGCTCTCATCGTCCTCCTCGATTTCCGAGAGTTGCGCGAAGTACTTCGCAACCTTATCCCCCGTCGACGGATCTTTGATAGCGGATAGGGCGTTGTAGAGCTCATCCATGGTCAAGGAGACACGGATGTCCCCGGGGATACGATTCTTCGTACCTCTTAGCAAGTAACTACCTTTCTTGATGCCTCCCACGGTCTGCCATCGCTTCGGAGCTGGTGTTTGGTAACCACTCAATCTCATTCTCCCATCCCTCGTGGTAGATAGCCCCGAGTCTTCCGCCCAGGCCGTAGCTACAAGCGCAACACAAACCTTCGAAGAAACAGGGTCCGCCTTGAGTTCAGCATCACTCGTGTCCTCCAAAGAGCAAGGTTGCACCCTTTGGGTATTAGGAGACTTAGACACATCATTCGCAATCTTAACTTCCTCCTGTGTGCAATCCGTTTGTGTACCTGCACATTTCACCTCAATCGTGCACCTATCCTCTGTCATGCCAGGAAAGTTTACATCAGTAGCCACAGACGAAAGAAGAGCACAACGAGCACAGGTCGCCCAGCCCGAGTCTCCAGCGTATGCGCTAACAATCCCATGCTCATGAACCTCAGTTTGAACACCCATCGAGACTACAACAGCCTTCACTAGTGGCTGAACCGAGGGGGAGACGACGGCACCAGGACCAGAGCAGCCCTCCTGCAGAACCCCCGAACCACCAGTAGTAGGCATAGCCTCTGGACTCAAACCAGCAGACACATGATCCTCATTTGAAGCATCACATCCGGCTAACTTATAAACATAATCAGCCTTCGGACATGATATTTCCTTATGCCCGAAACAATTACACTTCATACAATTCCAAGGAAGCCATTCAAAAATAATTCTCATCTCACATTCAAAAATAATTATCATTTACCAATTTCACAAATTTCCTCCTAGTTTGTTCAACCGTGACTTCAACTAACATTCTAGCATATGAGAGGAGCTCATTCGTTGCCGTGTACTCATCGACACATAAAGGTGAGCCAATTCCGCTTCCGATGGTGCTCAGCATTGAATTAGAACAAAAAATAGGTAGGAGGTCAGGGATTCTCACCCAAATCGGTACCGTTTTGAAGAATCTCCAGTCCATTGGAGCTCCAGGGGACCACTGCTTCAGGAGGATGGGAGACGACCCGATCGACCAAGGGCCATGTTCGAGGACCCAGTCGACATCAGCTGTTGATTCGAAGCGAAACACTATGAGCCCAGAAGATTTGATGAAGATGTTAGGCTTACGAACCTTCCAGGCACCGGTAATGAAGGCTGAGATCGCTCGCTCAGAGATCGAAGGCCCCATGATGGCACCTATAAGGGAAGCTTCCCATGAAACACCAGCTGCTGCAGTGTCCTCATGTCTGTATCGAATGCAGTCCCCGTTAACTTGAGGGATGAAAGTTAACCTCTCCGAGATGGCACCCCGTCGGGGACCTCTAGTCACCTGGGCAAAAGAGCGCGCACCAAACTTAGGAACCAGATTAGGTTTCCTACCAGAATCCAAATCAACCCGGTTCGATTCACCCTTGTCCCCAACACCAGGATCTCCATTCGACATCAGCGGTGCGACAAGGGGCGTCGTGGAATCCCCACCAGTCGAGTCCACCAGATCCGACGAAGAAGGCGGCGGACAACCATGTGAAGCCGACGCATCTTCCCCAGACGAGCCCAGATTTCCCAGACCGGACAGAGATTCACCACCGTTAGCCGCTCCACCGTCTTCCAGATCCAGATCTGGATTCTTGCTCCCACCCGATTGAAATAATGTCGAGTGAATTTCTTTCTCTAATCTTGCCTTGCTGTCGAAATCCAAACCAATTTGTGAGCCCTTGGCCTTTCCTTTGCGCTTCGCCATACTCCGGCCACAACACAGGCCCCGGAGGCCGGCGCCGCCACCGCTTGACCTTTAGCTCGTTCATAGTCATTTGACAGGTTTTCGACGTCTCAGTAAAGTGAGTCATATGGATTCAATAGTTATCGGATTGAGGCGTGCCATACCTTTTCGGAACGAGGACGAAGAGATCTACAACTTTGCTGTTGAAGGTTTTTCCAGATTCGACTTCGAAATTGGCCGAAAATCACCATCTTTGCAAGTCTGTCACTGTTTTGACGGGAATGGAATATGGCTAAGTGTTGGAACATCTTTAGAATTCCATTGGGCCGAAATGGGCTTTTTCTACATGTTATTTTTAGAGACCTTATTTACATATGTTTTTAGGTGTTTAATTAGTTGTTTCTTTTATTCACTTAAATCGGCCCATTAGGCCTTAGCATAGACATCTATATATTTCGATTGCATCCATTGTAAACATTAAGCTTTCAATGAATAGAATTAGTTCTCTCAAACTTGTGTGAAACACATTGAGTGATGTTGATC
Source organism: Persicaria maculosa (assembly GCA_963922045.1). Lineage (NCBI taxonomy): Eukaryota > Viridiplantae > Streptophyta > Magnoliopsida > Caryophyllales > Polygonaceae > Persicaria > Persicaria maculosa. The sequence continues at coordinate 41,352,729 of OY998251.1, read as the reverse complement.
CAACTAGAGCTGTGCTCGTTGATCACGAATTGGTATCTATCTCAGCTTGGTTTGCTTTGTGTTCATCAACTTCGCAAGACTTGGTGAATCTAGTATCCACAAGCCCCCTCCTTGTGCCTTCAAGTTGTCCGCTTGATTGTGTAGGGTTGTAGAGGCGGGTTGTGTAGTCATTGGTATTGGTTCCTACCCTCTGAGGAGGCCTGGGGTCTTTATCTTGTTCTGCATAGATCGACTCAGTCCTTATCGGTCGTGTCTTTTCAATTTTTTCTATCAAATTTCGAGTCTTTATCGTTTCTTTAAAGAGTCTTGCTGCGTTCTTTGTTTTCTTGATCGATCTTGAACCTTTCTTGGTCAAATCTTGCTGTTCTTGTTGAATTCTTGATCATTCTTGATTGTTTCTTGCAGATCTTGAATCATCTTGTTGAGTCTTGCATAAATCTTGCATCTTTCTTGTGTGCTTGAAGCCTTTCTTGCTGCGTCAGATTTGTGTTCTTGAGTTCTTGTTCAGTTCTTGCTTATTTCTTTGAGTTTCTTGCTTGTTGTCGAAGATTGGACCATCCTACGGCTAACCCCGTATCAGGTCCACAGACTCCACGGTGCTCTTGCAAAGAACACAATCAGCAGCTGCGTCCCCGAGCCAGTGTTTGATGATGTTACCTGTTTGCAACCGCTTCCTAGCTGCCACCCAGGTAATAAATCCCCACTTTCTGTTTTGCATTCGCCCCACAGTATATCTCCCCAGTCAATATCCGGGCCTCTTGTTCGAACACTCTGATAGATTTTCGAGCAAGAAAGGTTGCCATTACCCTTTAGGTAGGGGGCCAGCTGTAGTGCAGTCACATTATCAACATCCAGATTTGCTCGGAGCTCACCCATGACTTGCTGTACAGCTCTCCAAAGCTAGGTATCATCCCTTCTCTTCCTCGTGATCCACCCTTCCTCCTCACTAAAATGGTTGTGGGAGCACCAACATTTCCACAAACTGGGCTTGTCGAGCACGAGGTCTCCCCACAGCTTGGCAAAGACACTTTTATTCCAAGCGTGAAGATCCTTAATGTCCAGCCCCCCCTCATTATGAGGTCGAGTAACCTCCTCCCATGCCACCAGGTGTTTCCTACCCCGAGGGTGACCATTCCACAAGAACCGTTTGAGCATCCCCTCGACCTTGTCTATCGCACCTTTAGGCAAAAGAATCGATTGACTCCAGAAAGTCTGTATGCCTGTACATATTGATTTAATAAGCTGCTGTCTTACCAGCATAAGAGAGCTTACGAGCAGTCCAATTCTGTAGCAATCCTCCAATTTTGTCATAGAGCTGTCCATATTCATGCACAAGAATTTTCTTCGAACTCAAGGGGGTTCCCAGATATTGGATTGGGAAGGAACCCCTCTCAAAACCCAACTGGTTCGTTATACTCTCAGCAACCATCTCTGTACAGCCCGCCACTATAACAGTGCGCTTCCCAACATTTGCTTTAAGCCCAGATATCGCAAAGAAGTCATCTAAACAGCATTTTAAGATGTTGACAGATTGAATATCACCATTGCAAAACAGCAACAAGTCATCAGCAAACGCAATGTGTACCAATTTCAAGCTTTTGCAGCGTGGATGGAATTTAAAGTCTGGCCTGTCAGTCGCTCTAGCCAACATCCTGCTCAGAATTTCCATACACATAACAAAGATGTAAGGGGATAGGGGGTCTCCCTGTCGGAGCCCTCTCTTACCCGGAAAGAAACCCTCAGGTGCGCCATTAATCAGAATAGAGAATGTTGTGGTCGTAACACACTCCATAATCAAGTTCACCAATGTTTCTGGGAGCTGAAAGTACCTCAGAACAACCTTTATAAAATCCCAGCTTAGAAAGTCATAAGCTTTTTGTAAGTCGACTTTGATTGTGCAGCGTGGGGAGGCTCTTTTACAACCATATCCACTCACAATCTCCGTTGCAATGGCACTATTATGTGCAAGTGATCGCCCCGGGATGAAGGCACCTTGGCTATCCGACACAATTCCATTAAGCAACCCTTTAATTCTGCCCACCAGAATTTTTGTGACCACTTTTAGAATAGTATTGCAGCATGAGATCGGCCTAAGGTCCTTGACTGAGGTTGGGTTCGGAACTTTCGGAATGAGAGATATGAAGGTGGAGTTGAATTGCTTTAAGATCTTTCCATGTCTGAATATCTCATGGACAGCTTCACAAGTATCCACACCAACAATTTTCCAAGCATCTTTAAAAAATTGACTACCAAATCCATCCGGTCCCGGAGATTCTGATCACAGCCCAATGGACCAGATCGACTTCCTCACCTCATCATAGCTTGGAATCCTAGCCAACTGTGCAGCCTCAGCCCCACTGATCACAGCCCCAGAAGGCAGATTCTGAGCATCAGTCGTGACAGCAGGAGTAGATAACAGCTCAGTGAAATAATTCACAATGTGCCGACAGATAGCTTGCTCATCCTCCATTTCATTTCCATTCTCATCACACATCAGGAGAATAGCATTTCGAGCTTGTCTCTCCTTCACGCTACGATAGAACATCGAGGATGTCTCTTCTCCCATGGTTAACCAGTGTAATTTCGCTCTTTGGGTAGTAATACTGATCAGCCGAGCCACATTCTCTTTCAATTTCATCTCTGCAGTGGTAATCTGATCCTCCAGAGCTGCGCTGTTCTTCTCAGTTCTAGCACGCAACTGCAATTCGTGCAAGATCCCCTTCTCTAACTTGATTTGAGTTTGTAATTCAGGAAACCGAGTTTTATCCCAAGGCTTAAGCACTTCCTTCACACTTCTAAGCTTCCTCATCAGTTTAAATTGCCTAGAGCCCACCTCCCTCATTCACATTCCACGCTGCTCTTACCAACGATTCAAACTCCGATTCCTTACCCCAGAAATTCTTATACTTGAAAGGATATCTGCGTTTTCTGGTTTCATTTCTGAGTATAACTACAGCGGGAGAATGATCAGAAGTGCCGGGTGTGTCAAAAAACGCTTTGGTGTTATCAAACAACTCCATCCAAGCATCGTTCACCAGAACTCTGTCAATTTTCCTTTCCAGCTTGTCCTCTCCTTTCTGCTTATTTGACCAGGTAAGCCTAGCACCCGTATAAGGCAGCTCAGTGACCTGACAGACCTCCATTGCAGTTTCCAGTTCTGAGAATTCATCCCTATTCCCTTTTTTTGCAGGCCATTTGTCTTCAAAGGATAGGATGCAGTTCAAATCACCAAGGAGTACCCAAGGTAAAGCCATCTGATCAGCAATCGTTTTCATATCATCCCACAAGGAAGCCCTATCCACCTTTAAATTATGCGCATAGATGAAGGTTGCAGCAAAGTGGAATTTTCTATCAGCTGACAGAACCTCACAGTGAATATATTGGTCCTGAATATTCAGTATCTTCACATTAAACACATCCGGGTTCCAAGTCACCCAAATACGCCCTTTTTCATTATCCCTACCATTAATATAGACTTCCCAACCCTTCATTAACCTTTTCCGAACATCCTCAAAATTCTTTCTAAGCAGCTTTGTTTCCAATAGACCAATAAGGCTTATATCATTGTCATAGCAGTAACTAGTAATAAAATTATTCTTGACGGGATCCTTAATTCCCGCAATATTCCAGGCTGCTAGTTTGAGTCTATCCATCAAAAGCATGCAGGTGAGTGCTACCCTCACAGTTTTTCCGATTCTGATTTTGACTGTTGCTAAAACCCGGGCTGCTGAACATAACATGATGATCAGATTCCACATTCTCAAGGACAGCAAATCTAGATGAAGTATCCACTGGGTTGAACATCAGGACCTGTTTGCCTTTAGCAGAATCAGATAATGGGGATTTACTCCCTCGCCTACTCACCACATCACTCCAGCTCGGAGCATTCCCAGTTGCAGGCGCTGTTACAGTTCCAGATGAATGCATATTATAAGCTGGGGATCCCTCTATGACAGCTCTGTTTTGCTTATCCATATCAACAATAATCAACTGGCTAGTGCTTGACGGATTCTTCTTTACCACTGCACCATCAGCCTCCTCAACCCCTTTCATGTCTTTCAAAAGCTGAACGGTATGCTCAGAAATCCCTACAGGCATCCACACAACGTTACCCTTCCTGTTCTGCCAATCTGCACCTGTTAAACAATTACTGCCCTGAGCAACCTGGTTGACAGCAAACCTGGCAGTACAAGAATCATGTCCCATCACCGAATCTGCACTCTTCCTCAATGCACAACGCTCTTCAGAGTGGCCAAATTTCATACAAATCCCACACCTCATAGGAAGCCATTCAAAGATAACCTTTTGCATGTAGACAGACCCATCTGTGTTTTCAATCTCAATCTCCTTCAAGTTCGACTCCTCAACTGTGACCTCTACAAGCATTCTGGCAAAGGATAATCTCTCATCTCTAGCTGTGCGCCCATCTAGGCATACCGGAGTCCCTATAGAACAACCCAGCCTACTTAAGTTAGTATTAGTGAAGAGCGTCGGGTCTAGATCTGGGAGCACAATCCAGCAGGGGATCCTATCAAATGAACTCCAGGCTATGGGCATTCCCACATTCCAGCGTTTAAGGATGAGGGGTTTCGAGCCATTGACACTCCAGGGACCATTACTAAGCACCCATGAAAGATCCTCCTCAGATTTGAATTTGAACACAAAAACCCCATTTGATTTTTGATACATAACCGGGCTTTCGACCTTCCACTGTGAATCCACAAGGTCCCTGTGATGGAGGACCATCCCAAGAACCACCCAATGCACCTTGTTTCGGAGATGGACATGGACCTATCACAAGGTCACGAGCTAAGAAGATAAGAGAGGAGCTTAACGCTTTCATCATCCACCATATGAAGTCGGTGCTACCAAAGGAGCCCGAGGATGACATCATCACATTGCTTGAAACCGCACCATTCTCGGGTTTGACTAAGGGTGATTCAGCCACCACCCATACTTAGCATTTCATTTGCTTGCTTGTTTTGGACTTAGAGTTTTGGGCCTTTGTTTGGGTTTAGTAGAACTTGTGTTTTTGGGCCCTTGCTTTTGGGCTGATTTTCTCTCCTATTTAAGGCTTGTAAACTCTCATTTGAAGACACTTTTGAATCTTGTTAATGAAAACCTAGTTGTTTCACTCTCCAAAGGTGAGAGCTTCATGCCTTGTGTGCATGTGTGTTGTATTCAGTTTGTTTGTTCTTGGTTTTGTCAATTTCCCGAAGATTGGTGATTCCGAGATGAGCACGAACCTCCTCCTTGTGCTTCCATGGCCAGCCATGGTTGTGTAAAGTTGTATAGGGTTGGTTTTGGTGTCATTCAAGTTGGTTCTTGGTGCATTATCCCAATGGGTCTTCTTGTTGTTCATCAAGGTTGATTCCTCCTATCTTTCCCTTTCATTTCCCTTTGTTTTTTTTCTGTTTTTTTCTTTTCATTTGGTCCAGCCTTGCTCCGAAGGTTTAATCCCCCTTTGCTGCGTTTTTCTTGTCTCACTTGTGCCATTTCTTTGTGTTCTTGTGAGTCCGAGTCCACAACGTCAAGAAGGTCGGGAAAACAGCGGCTAACCCCGTATCAAATTGGTATCAGAGCATAGGTTCACTTGGCGTTGTTTGAAACAAGAACGATCAAACCAAGAATCACTTTCTCTTGGTAAGTTTTACAAGAAATTCCTTGTTCAATGTCTTGATCTTATTCTATTGTGTTGATTTTGTGGTATTGGCGCTTGTGCATGCAATTTTTCATTTTCGGTCACCCTACCACCACCACAGCCCCACCGGTGCACCACCACAGCCCCATCTCAGCCCCCATCTCAGCCCCCAACTGTTCATTTGTGCTTCCTCAAGAAGCTTGTCCTTGGAACTTCCACAAAAAAAAAAAATCAGACCTTGTGTTTCCCATAAAGCTGTCCACTTTATTGTTTCTCCAAAAAGTTGTCTAAAGTGTGCTTTTCCAAGAAGCATTGACATTTGGTTATCTTTTCAGATTTTATTAGTTATCTTTTCATATTTGTGTTGAGAGAGAAAAGGAAAACCGAAATTAAAAAAAAAAAAAATCAAATTCCGTTTTTCTAGAAAAAAAAAAGAAAAAAAAAAGAAAAAGAGTGACATCTTATGCATCTTATGCATGTGTGTTGAAGTGTTTTAGTTGATATTCATACTATAACATTTGCACTTCATCTTAGTGTTGCTTGGAAAAACAAAGCAAAGCTTATTTGGCTTGTTGTGCTTGCTTGTTGAAATCAAACCTTGTTTGCATTGTGTTAGCTTGCTCATTGTGTTGGAAACCTATTCATTGAACACATTGCATCAACCCTTCGCAGCCACTACCTACTGATTTTTGAGCCTAAATTGCACCCTCTTTGCATATTTGAGCGCCATTGCACGATATTGATACATGAGCGCCATTGACGAGCCACCACCAGATCTGGGCATCCGAGAAGGAGGAGGATAGGGCCGAATACCCAGATCTGGAACAACACTCTTCGCTGGGACACAAAGATGCAGCCGGACTCTCAACCCAGACCGCCGGAGAGCCCACGCACCAGTTCCAAACCGGCGAGGGAGGGATCTCGCAGATCTGACGCCACAGCCCACCGAGAGGATGCGAGAAAGCCAGCACTAATAGAGATAAACGTCACCAGCCACCCCAAATTCTCAACAAATATCTCTCAAAAATATTACGCACATACACCCTTAAAGAATGATTTGTGAAAGCAGACCAACAAATTTCAGAATAAAGGGTGGAGGTTTGAGCCAAGAGAGAAAAGAAGAGAAACCCAAAAAGAGAGTTTCTCTCACTAGATTCTCTCTCAAGCAACCAAAACCTAAGTTCCCATTATCATCTATACACAATATAAACATGTTTTGGATAAATTTGAGCAAAAACAGAGTAGTTTTGATTGGGCATAGAAGGGTGACGCCGATATGGTCACTTTCTGCTCGAAAAAGTCACGGAAAGCTTTTCGCCCAAAAAGCTCCCATTATCATCTACACACAATATAAACATGTTTTGGACAAATTTGAGCAAAAACAGAGTAGTTTTGATAGGGCATAGAAGGGTGACGCCGATATGGTCACTTTTGGCTCGAAAAAGTCACGGAAAGCTTTTCGCCCAAAAAGCTCCCATTATCATCTATACACAATATAAACATGTTTGGGACAAATTTGAGCGAAAACAGTGTAGTTTTGATGGGGCATAGAAGGGTGACGCCGATATGGTCACTTTTGGCTCGAAAAATCACGGTAAGCTTTTCGCCCAAAAAGCTCCCATTATCATCTATACACAATATAAACATGTTTGGGACAAATTTGAGGGAAAACAGAGTAGTTTTTATTGGGCATAGAAGGGTGATGCCGATATGGTCACTTTTGGCTCAAAAAAGTCACGGAAAGCTTTTCGCCCAAAAAGCTCCCATTGTCATCTATACACAATATAAACATGTTTTGGACAAATTTGAACGAAAACAGAGTAGTTTTGATTGAGCATAGAAGGGTGACGCCGATATGGTCACTTTTGGCTCGAAAAAGTCACGGAAAGCTTTTCGCCCAAAAAGCTCCCATTATCATCTATACACAATATAAACATGTTTTGGACAAATTTGAGCGAAAACAATGTAGTTTTGATGGGGCATAGAAGGGTGACGCCGATATGGTCACTTTTGGCTCGAAAAAGTCACGGAAAGCTTTTCGCCCAAAAAGCTCCCATTGTATTCTATACACAATATAAACATGTTTTGGACAAATTTGAACGAAAACAGAGTAGTTTTGATTGAGCATAGAAGGGTGACGCCGATATGGTCACTTTTGGCTCGAAAAAGTCACGGAAAGCTTTTCGCCCAAAAAGCTCCCATTATCATCTATATACAATATAAACATGTTTTGGACAAATTTGAGCAAAAACATAGTAGTTTTGATTGAGCATAGTAGGGTGACACCGATATGGTCACTTTTGGCTCGAAAAAGTCACGGAAAGCTTTTCGCCCAAAAAGCTCCCATTATCATCTATACACAATATAAACATGTTTTGGACAAATTTGAGCAAAAACAGAGTAGTTTTGATAGGGCATAGAGGGGTGACGCCGATATGGTCACTTTTGGCTCGAAAAAGTCACGGAAAGCTTTTCGCCCAAAAAGCTCCCATTATCATCTATACACAATATAAACATGTTTTGAAAAAATTTGAGCAAAAACAGAGTAGTTTTGTTTGGACATAGAAGGGTGACGCCGATATGGTCACTTTTTGCTCGAAAAAGTCACGGAAAGCTTTTCGCCCAAAAAGCTCCCATTATCATCTATACACAATATAAACATGTTTTGGATAAATTTGAGCAAAAACATAATAGTTTTGATTGAGCATAGTAGGGTGACACCGATATGGTCACTTTTGGCTCGAAAAATCACGGTAAGCTTTTCGCCAAAAAAGCTCCCATTATCATCTATACACAATATAAACATGTTTGGGACAAATTTGAGGGAAAACAGAGTAGTTTTTATTGGGCATAGAAGGGTGACGCCGATATGGTCACTTTTGGCTCCAAAAAGTCACGGAAAGCTTTTCGCCCAAAAAGCTCCCATTATCATCTATACACAATATAAACATGTTTGGGACAAATTTGAGCGAAAACAGTGTAGTTTTGATGGGGCATAGAAGGGTGACGCCGATATGGTCAATTTTGGCTCGAAAAATCACGGTAAGCTTTTCGCCCAAAAAGCTCCCATTATCATCTATACACAATATAAACATGTTTGGGACAAATTTGAGGGAAAACAGAGTAGTTTTTATTGGGCATAGAAGGGTGACGCCGATATGGTCACTTTTGGCTCGAAAAAGTCACGGAAAGCTTTTCGCCCAAAAAGCTCCCATTATCATCTGAATTGGTAAATAGATAGATGGGTGGCTTAACGCCAAGTAGTGACAAAAAGCAAGACCAAACAAGGGTCTCACGTAAAAGGTACAACAGGTGGCATTACGCCAACCACAACTCTCAACCAAACTCACTAACTCTCAAACTCTACAACACATCCAAACCTCACACAAAGATCAAGTGAAACCAATACACACATACTAGGCCGCACGGGGCAAAGGTAAAGCATATAGCATCTAGGTAAAGAAGCCGTTGGCCCAACTAGGAACTTGACCTACACGACTAGTTGTGCACCTCAAGAGCGAGATAATCGACCAAAGCAACAAACCACAGCTACACCACTCGACCTCTCCCACCGTGCGCCTCGCATGCGCCAGTAGCACTACCGTCCCACTTGATCAGATTCCTCAGGCGACTCAAAGCCCCAAGCCGCACTACACAAGGGGAGAATCACATGACCAAGCCATGGAGCGTCGCCACACCCTAGTCCACACCAGGGCCAACCATAATCATGAAGTGCAGATCCGAAAGTAGCTAACCGATATGGGAGTGCATAGACACCATGCCCCAACCATCCAATCCGCCCCCTTCATAATGAGGGCCAAAAGCGCAAGTCACCCCACAAACTTGACTCATCAGATCCCCAGGCAGGCGCCACCCCACACAAGTCAAAACAAGAACCCGGCAGCAAACCCACAAGTACCAAACCACCGACCAGATCCACACCAGGGCCACCCTAATCTTTAAACGCCCATTTCTGATCGAACCTAGCAAGCCGATGTAGGGAGGGTGGGAAGGCGGCCAGTAAGCAGCAACCAAACTCCCGTAAGACTAGGGCAAAGAGAACGCCCACACCACGAGGATCGGAACCATGCTCATGAAGCCCAGATACCAGCCAAAGCAAGCTGCCATAGCAACTAAGCACCCCAACTCCAACGAAGGGCCACACCATCAGAACGGAATCAAACAAATAAAGCAACACAATACACACCAACGAGCACTAACCCATTTCTCGAAATTAGGCTCCAATAATCAAACATATGCCCATTTGAAGACTCACGCAACAAGGTGAAACCCATATATCGTCGAGTGAAAAGAGCACTTAGACAACGACAGCACCAGCTCAAGAAACCCAAACAACAGAGCACAAAGCCAAGCAAATGATAGTTCTCAAACCAACGCCGGAACCGAGCAGACAAAGCAAACGCCCCTACTCAGCCCAGACCCAAGCGAAGATGAGGAGAAGGAGATGGAAAAATCCAGATCTGAAAACCAGCCCCCAACTGAGCCACCCCACGAGCCAAGATTGATCAGGTCCGGCCAACCAAGGGGCAAACCACCCAGAAACTACTCAGATCGGACCACCAGCACCCGAGACCAGCATCCGGCGGGTCCTGCAGATTCCGGTGAAGACAAAGAACCCAAAACCACCAAACTAGGGCCACCAGATCTGGGAAATAATCGAAAAAAAGAGCCACCAGTCCAGATCTGGAGAAACGCAACAGATGGAACCCACCCGACGTGGGAGACGGCCCAGAAGCGCACTGCCGGCGCCAGAGCCGAGCACCAGCGCGTCACCACCCTAGCAAGCCCAAGTCTAAGCGAAAGTGAGGAGAGGAAAAGAGAAAAACTTACAGATCTGAGCAAGAAAACCCACGCCAGAGCGAGCACACCACCAGATCTGAGCCCCTCTCTCCCGAACCTACACCCCGCAGGCCCTCAAGACCGCCGGCACCGACACCGACTCCTAGAAACCGTCCCTACCCCAACAAATCACCAGATCTAGGGAACGAAAAAACGCCTACATGAAGAGCGCGCCCAGATCTGACTACCATTACCGTTCAACCGCCGGAGAGCAAACAACCCATCTCCCATCACCGAAGCCAGATCTAAGGAGAAGGAAGGAACACGCCCTACCTCAGAACAGATCCGCCAGGAGACGAGCCACCACCAGATCTGGGCATCCGAGAAGGAGGAGGATAGGGCCGAATACCCAGATCTGGAACAACACACTTCGTTGGGACACAAAGATGCAGCCGGACTCTCAACCCAGACCGCCGGAGAGCCCACGCACCAGTTCCAAACCGGCGAGGGAGGGATCTCGCAGTTCTGACGCCACAGCCCACCGAGAGGATGCGAGAAAGCCAACACTAACAGAGATAAACGTCACCAGCCACCCCAAATTCTCAACAAATCTCTCTCAAAAATATTACGCACATACACCCTTAAAGAATGATTTGCGAAAGCAGACCAACAAATTTCAGAATAAAGGGTGGAGGTTTGAGCAAAGAGAGAAAAGAAGAGAAACCCAAAAAGAGAGTTTCTCTCACTAGATTCTCTCTCAAGCAACCAAAACCTAAGCTCCCATTATCATCTATACACAATATAAACATGTTTTGGACAAATTTGAGCAAAAACATAGTAGTTTTGATTGGGCATAGAAGGGTGACGCCGATATGGTCACTTTCTGCTCGAAAAAGTCACGGAAAGCTTTTCGCCCAAAAAGCTCCCATTATCATCTACACACAATATAAACATGTTTTGGACAAATTTGAGCAAAAACAGAGTAGTTTTGATAGGGCATAGAAGGGTGACGCCGATATGGTCACTTTTGGCTCGAAAAAGTCACGGAAAGCTTTTCGCCCAAAAAGCTCCCATTATCATCTATACACAATATAAACATGTTTGGGACAAATTTGAGCGAAAACAATGTAGTTTTGATGGGGCATAGAAGGGTGACGCCGATATGGTCACTTTTGGCTCGAAAAATCACGGTAAGCTTTTCGCCCAAAAAGCTCCCATTATCATCTATACACAATATAAACATGTTTGGGACAAATTTGAGGGAAAACAGAGTAGTTTTTATCGGGCATAGAAGGGTGACGCCGATATGGTCACTTTTGGCTCTAAAAAGTCACGGAAAGCTTTTCGCCCAAAAAGCTCCCATTGTCATCTATACACAATATAAACATGTTTTGGACAAATTTGAACGAAAACAGAGTAGTTTTGATGGGGCATAGAAGGGTGACGCCGATATGGTCACTTTTGGCTCGAAAAAGTCACGGAAAGCTTTTCGCCCAAAAAGCTCCCATTATCATCTATACACAATATAAACATGTTTTGTACAAATTTGAGCGAAAACAATGTAGTTTTGATGGGGCATAGAAGGGTGACGCCGATATGGTCACTTTTGGCTCGAAAAAGTCACGGCAAGCTTTTCGCCCAAAAAGCTCCCATTGTAATCTATAAACAATATAAACATGTTTTGGACAAATTTGAACGAAAAATGAGTAGTTTTGATTGAGCATAGAAGGGTGACGCCGATATGGTCACTTTTGGCTCGAAAAAGTCACGGAAAGCTTTTCGCCAAAAAAGCTCCCATTATCATCTATACACAATATAAACATGTTTTGGACAAATTTGAGCAAAAACATAGTAGTTTTGATTGAGCATAGTAGGGTGACACCGATATGGTCACTTTTGGCTCGAAAAAGTCACGGAAAGCTTTTCGCCCAAAAAGCTCCCATTATCATCTATACACAATATAAACATGTTTTGGAATATTTTGAGCATAAACAGAGTAGTTTTGATAGGGCATAGAGGGGTGACGCCGATATGGTCACTTTTGGCTCGAAAAAGTCACGGAAAGCTTTTCGCCCAAAAAGCTCCCATTATCATCTATACACAATATAAATATGTTTTGAAAAAATTTGAGCAAAAACAGAGTAGTTTTGTTTGGACATAAAAGGGTGACGCCGATATGGTCACTTTTGGCTCGAAAAAAGTCACGAAAAGCTTTTCGCCCAAAAAGCTCCCATTATCATCTATACACAATATAAACATGTTTTGGACAATTTTGAGCGAAAACAGTGTTGTTTTGATGGGGCATAGAAGGGTGACGCCGATATGGTCACTTTTGGCTCGAAAAAGTCACGGAAAGCTTGATGCGGGACCATTCAAGACACCACCTGCGGACGCACATATCTTACATGAGGATGGACCTATGATTCAAGGAAGGGAGGATGATGTCATTCTCAAGAGGAAGAAGAAGGCTCCACCTTGGGAGAAGATTCAAAGGTGCAAATGACGTTTTAAACTCGTTCAGAATACTTGACAGCTTTTCGAAGTCTCTGTAAAATGGGTCGTACGGATTCAATATTTATCGGATTGAGGCGTCCCATATCTTGTTGGAACGAGGACGAAGAGATATACAACTTTTCTGTTGAAGGTTTTTCCAGATTCGACCTCGAAATTGGCCGAAAATGCACATCTTTGCAAGCTGTCACTGTTTTGACGGGATTTTAATTAAGTCTTGAACATTATGTTTATTTCCTATTTTTAGTATTTCTTTTACTTAAGTTATTTTAGGAAACTTTAAGGTTATTTTTATTATTTCCATTAGATGTTAGTTTTATCTTATTCTATCATCTAACTCGGCCCAACAGCCCTGCGTGGCCTATATATTCCGAGTTCTCCTATTGTAATTCAATTAGAACAATTATGAATAGAATTTAGATCTCTCAAATTGTGTGAAACACATGGAGTGTCTTGTTGATCTAACTAGAGCTGTGCTCGTTGATCACGAATTGGTATCTATCTCAGCTTGGTTTGCTTTGCTGTTCATCAACTTCGCAAGACTTGGTGAATCTAGTATCCACAAGCCCCCTCCTTGTGCCTTCAAGTTGTCCGCTTGATTGTGTAGGGTTGTAGAGGCGGGTTATATAGTCATTGGTTTTGGTTCCTACCTTCTACGGAAGCCTGGGGTCTTTATCTTGTTCTGCATAGATCGTTTCAGTCCTTATCGGTCGTGTCGTTTCATTCTTTCATACAAATATCGAGTCTTTGTTTCTTTTCGAGTCTTGCATTGTTCTTGCTTATTCTTGCTGCGTTTCTTGAGTTCTTGTTCGAATCTTGATCATCTTGATTGAGTTTCTTGAGTCTTGCTGCGTTCTTGGTATTTCTTGAGTCTTTCTTGTTTAGTTCTTGCTTGTTGTCGAAGATCGGACCAACCTACGGCTAACCCCGTATCAAAGCTTTTCGCCCAAAAAGCTCCCATTGTCATCTATACACAATATAAACATGTTTTGGACAAATTTGAACGAAAACAGAGTAGTTTTGATTGAGCATAAAAGGGTGACGCCGATATGGTCACTTTTGGCTCGAAAAAATCACGGAAAGCTTTTCGCCCAAAAAGCTCCCATTATCTTCTATACACAATATAAACATGTTTTGGACAAATTTGAGCGTAAACAGTGTAGTTTTGATGGGGCATAGAAGGGTGACGCCGATATGGTCACTTTTTTCTCGAAAAATCACGGAAAGCTTTTCCCCTAAAAAGCTCCCATTATCATTTATACACAATATAAACATGTTTGGGACAAATTTGAGCGAAAACAGAGTAGTTTTGATTGGGCATAGAAGGGTGACGCCGATATGGTAACTTTTGGCTCGAAAAAGTGGGGAGGTTGTTGTCGATGTCGACTAAGACTTGGTCGATGTCGAGGGAATGGTAGGAGAAGAGGTGGTCGGTGTCGGGTAACCTTGCAGGATTAAAATAATGAAATAAAATAAATAAAGATGCAAACTTCCAAGGTTAGGGATCACCACAACAATAAACATATATGCAGATCATAAATCACATAAAGATGCATGCTTTATATCAAAGAATCGACTTTCGCAAATTCCAACAATTTAGGTGATAGAGGCTCTCGCATAAAAACCTAATTTGTTTCTACCTTTTCTTAATTAGGATTAGTCGGCTCTCGCAAATAAACCCTAATTACTATCCAATTCATAATAAGATCACTTTCGCTTCAATATCATGAATAAGGAATTTCCTCAACTCTCGCAAAGGATTAAGCACATAGGTAGATGATAATAAAGACATACAAAATCATGAATTCATAAATCAAACAAACATATCTATGTTGGGATCACCCCAACCCTAGAAGAAGGAGAATTAGAAAGCAAAAATGATGAAAGAAATTAACTTTAACATAAAATAAACTAAAACTTACAAAACCTTCCAACAGCAAACCAGATCCCGTCCCTTGCAAATAATTACAAGACCTCCTCCTGATGTAGCAGCGGGAAGTCAGGATCGATCCACGAGGAAGCGTGTCAGCGGATCCTAGGTAGCAGAGAAGTCTCACGGTCGGAAGTCGACAACAGGGTCCTCGATCTCGACTAGAGTAGTCGACAGAAGATCGGACAGTCGAACACAGCGCAGCAGCAAGCACAGGGTGTGGTCGATATCGACAAGGCCCTACTTGATATCGAGTAGCCTTCGTCTGGGTCGAGTGGGTCTGATCGAGTTCCTGCACACAGTAAGCTACGACGACTCTGGGTCGAAGATCAGTAGTCGAGATCGACCAGGGCTTGGTCGAGGTCGACGAGGGCAAAAACTAAAACGAAGAAAAATAAATGCAAAGGCTTTGGGATTTCGACTAAACTTTAATGTAAAAGACTTCCAAGATTGGGGTTTGCAACAACGATAACCAAACATGCATAAGGCAAAATCAAACATATAATCATGTGAATTGCATCAAAGGACAAGCTTTCGCCTTTTCCAACAATTAGACAACTCTTTCAAGAAACCCTAATTGTCTCTACGAATTTTATGTTTATAATCCAAGTGGTTAACATGGATCTCCATTAGATGGGCAATAAACACATAAACAAGTAGGAAAATGCTCAAAACATGATAAAGGTCGGATCTTTACCTCAGGCACGCAGGGCTATCGTCGGGCTCGCCCCAACCCTAGAAGTGGGTGGACTACTCACGCCTCATTGCCAACTCAGACATTGATTGAAAAGAAATAACTTGCATAAATATAAACCAAAGTTTACAACCGCTTGAAGCCAACTCCGCTCTCGCTTCACAACTCCAATTGGCCGCTCACTCTCTCTATCTCTCTCTACTACTACTTCTCCTACTGAAAATTGAATGAATAAAACTGAGCCCCTAGGGCTTTATTTATAGTGATCAAACCTCGCTAATCAAGGATAGAATCTTCTATCCATATCTAAAATTATATCTAAAATGCTTAATGATAAATAAAAGCAATAAAGGAAATAAATCTAAATGGAAAAGATAAATCTAAACTAGGTAATATGTCTTCATGTTGATAGATCTTCCTTC
The DNA here is from genome assembly GCA_963922045.1 of Persicaria maculosa. Taxonomy (NCBI): domain Eukaryota; kingdom Viridiplantae; phylum Streptophyta; class Magnoliopsida; order Caryophyllales; family Polygonaceae; genus Persicaria; species Persicaria maculosa. The sequence continues at coordinate 41,336,731 of OY998251.1, read as the reverse complement.
CATAGATAGATGATGATAGATTTCGGCCTACTCGACCTCCTTCGTGCCCAAGGAATCCCAGCTCGACTCGGACTGCTCAACCGCGTAACGCGTTTTCGGACTTTGCTCGTCGATCTCGACCAGGCTCTACTCGAGATCGAGTAGGATTCGTCGTCTGGCTGGCTTGGTCGGGTGGCCCTGCTCGACATGGCTCGGATCTGGTGGTTCTGGCTCCTCGATCTCGACCAAGGGTACTCGAGATCGAGTAGAGTGCGGTCGAGGATGACTCGGACTGATGTTGTCGAGGACTCCTCCTCGGCATGGGCTCGGACTGGCGCAGGGTGGCTCCTCGATCTCGACAAGGCCTCCTCGAGATCGAGTAGGGATGGACCTATGATTCAAGGAAGGGAGGACGATGTCATTCTCAAGAGGAAGAAGAAGGCTCCACCTTGGGAGAAGATTCAAAGGTGCAAATGACGTTTTAAACTCGTTCAGAATACTTGACAGCTTTTCGACGTCTCTGTAAAATGGGTCGTACGGATTCAATATTTATCGGGTTGAGGCGTGACATATCTTGTTGGAACGAGGACGAAGAGATCTACAACTTTGCTGTTGAAGGTTTTTCCAGATTCGACCTCGAAATTGGCCGAAAATGCACATCTTTGCAAGCTGTCACTGTTTTGACGGGATTTTAATTAAGTCTTGAACATTATGTTTATTTCCTATTTTTAGTATTTCTTTTACTTAAGTTATTTTAGGAAACTTTAAGGTTATTTTTATTATTTCCATTAGATGTTAGTTTTATCTTATTCTATCATCTAACTCGGCCCAACAGCCCTGCGTGGCCTATATATTCCGAGTTCTCCTATTGTAATTCAATTAGAACAATTATGAATAGAATTTAGATCTCTCAAATTGTGTGAAACACATGGAGTGTCTTGTTGATCTAACTAGAGCTGTGCTCGTTGATCACGAATTGGTATCTATCTCAGCTTGGTTTGCTTTGCTGTTCATCAACTTCGCAAGACTTGGTGAATCTAGTATCCACAAGCCCCCTCCTTGTGCCTTCAAGTTGTCCGCTTGATTGTGTAGGGTTGTAGAGGCGGGTTATATAGTCATTGGTATTGGTTCCTACCTTCTACGGAAGCCTGGGGTCTTTATCTTGTTCTGCATAGATCGTTTCAGTCCTTATCGGTCTTGTCGTTTCATTCTTTCATACAAATATCGAGTCTTTGTTTCTTGTCGAGTCTTGCATTGTTCTTGCTTATTCTTGCTGCGTTTCTTGAGTTCTTGTTCGAATCTTGATCATCTTGATTGAGTTTCTTGAGTCTTGCTGCGTTCTTGGTATTTCTTGAGTCTTTCTTGTTTAGTTCTTGCTTGTTGTCGAAGATCGGACCAACCTACGGCTAACCCCGTATCAAAGCTTTTCGCCCAAAAAGCTCCCATTGTCATCTATACACAATATAAACATGTTTTGGACAAATTTGAACGAAAACAGAGTAGCTTTGATTGAGCATAGAAGGGTGACGCCGATATGGTCACTTTTGGCTCGAAAAAATCACGGAAAGCTTTTCGCCCAAAAAGCTCCCATTATCTTCTATACACAATATAAACATGTTTTGGACAAATTTGAGCGTAAACAGTGTAGTTTTGATGGGGCATAGAAGGGTGACGCCGATATGGTCACTTTTTTCTCGAAAAATCACGGAAAGCTTTTCCCCTAAAAAGCTCCCATTATCATTTATACACAATATAAACATGTTTGGGACAAATTTGAGCGAAAACAGAGTAGTTTTGATTGGGCATAGAAGGGTGACGCCGATATGGTAACTTTTGGCTCGAAAAAGTCACGGAAAGCTTTTCGCCCAAAAAACTCCCATTATCATCTATACACAATATAAACATGTTTTGGACAAATTTGAGCAAAAATAGAGTAGTTTTGATTGGGCATAGAAGGGTGACGCCGATATGGTCACTTTTGGCTCGAAAAAGTCACGGAAAGCTTTTCGCCCAAAAAGCTCCCATTATCATCTATACACTAAACATGTTTTGAAACAATTTGAGCAAAAACAGAGTAGTTTTGTTTGAGCATAGAAGGGTGACGTCGATACGGTCACTTTTGGCTCGAAAAAGTCACGGAAAGCTTTTCGCCCAAAAAGCTCCCATTATCATCTATACACAATATAAACATGTTTTGGACAAATTTGAGCGAAAACAGTGTAGTTTTGATTGGGCATAGAAGGGTGACGCCGATATGGTCACTTTTGGCTCGAAAAAGTCACGGAAAGCTTTTCGCCCAAAAAGCTCCCATTGTCATCTATACACATTATAGATGACAATGAGAGCTTTTTGGGCGATGGCAACAAGATGCGTTTGCTATTTTAAGTATTATTATTAGAGACCTTATTTACTTATATTTTTAGGTATTTTAATTAAGTTGTTAGTTTATCTTATTCTATCTAAAAACCGGCCAGCAGCTTCACTAAGGCCTATATATTGCGTTTCCTACATTGTTATTCAAGAGGAACATTATGAATAGAATTTAGATCTCTCAAATTGTGTGAAACACATGGAGTGTCGATCTAACTAGAGCTGTGCTCGTTGATCACGAATTGGTATCTATCTCAGCTTGGTTTGCTTTGTGTTCATCAACTTCGCAAGACTTGGTGATCCTAGTATCCACAAGCCCCCTCCTTGTGCCTCCAAGTTGTCCGCTTGGTTGTGTAGGGTTGTAGAGGTGGGTTATATAGTCATTGGTATTGGTTCCTACCCTCTGAGGAGGCCTGGGGTCTTTATCTTGTTCTATTTAGATCGACTCAGTCCATATCAGGTCGTGTCTTTCCATTCTTGCTCATAAATTTCGAGTCTTTACAGCTTTCTTGAATCGAGTCTTTGTTTCTTGTCGAGTCTTGCATTGTTCTTGCTTATTCTTGCTGCGTTTCTTGAGTTCTTGTTTGAATCTTGATCATCTTGATGGAGTTTCTTTGAGTCCAGTTGCTGCGTTCTTGCTTTCTTGTTTGTTTCTTTAAGTTTCTTGCTTGTTGTCGAAGATCGGACCAACCTACGGCTAACCCCGTATCATCAAACCTCCCGGGCTCCAAAACACCAGGCTCACGACTCTGGGCACCCACCATCCCGTGACTCACCCTGACCCCCACCCGAGGGGCGAGAAGCACCACCAGTCATGAGCGAGGAGCAAAGCGATGAACCAGGGGAGGAGCAAAGCCAAATCCGACAAGGACCCAGATCTGGAACGCTCCACCCCCACACCAATCGACAGCCCCGGAGAAAGCCCTCCAGGAGCCATGAACGGCGCCCACACCGGCAGAAATCCCTCGAAGCTGCAAAAACTCCCAAAGCAGCCACGTAATCCACACATTAAAAAGAAATAATCCTTTGACTTAATATCGGAACGAGTGGATACTCAACAGATCGGAAGATAATCTTGACCAATCGGAAGGGGAGGTACGGGATGATGCAAAAGAGAGAAGAAAGGAAGAGAGGAGGGGAATACCCTTGAGAGTCTCTCTCTCTCTCTAATTTCTCTCTCCATCCCAAAACCTAAGCTCCCATTATCATCTATACACAATATAAACATGTTTGGGACAAATTTGAGCGAAAACAGTGTAGTAGAGTTGTTAGAGTAGTAGTGAGGAGAGAGAAAAAGCTCTCCGTACAAGGCGATTCTGGGCGACTTGTTGCTTTCCGCTTGGCGGAGCGCCGACCACCATTGCCCTCTCGGCGGTGGTGCCCTGGTTGTTTCGCCGGAATGGGGCGATCTGGAAAGCCCTCTCGAGCTGGCGGTCCGGGGTTCAAGGGTCCTCTCTTGGGACCTGTCCGTATTCTTCACAGGACTGCTCCGAATGTGACGAAGGAGGGAGAGGGGGTAGTAAATGAGGTTGGTGGTGGTTCTTCGGCCAACATTAATGGCGATTCGCGTCCCCAGGACGAGGCTTTAAATGGTAAGGAATTAGGATCTGCTGGATCTTTTTATGCCAACGGCGAGGGTAAGTCTGCGAGCAGCTCTGGAAACCCTATTCTTGGGGAAGGCGATGCGAATGTTGTGAGCGACGATCCGCTTCAGTTTTACAGGGAAGTGAAAAGGAGTTTTCTTGCTAGAGATGCTAGGGCGGTAGGTCCGAAATCTTTTGCGAGCTTGTTCAAGGATAATCGCAATGTCCTTCAAGCGGAGAAGCTTGAGGTTTTCCCGAATATTAGCAGAGGTAAACTAAAAATTCGACTGGAAGACATCCAGGAGAAATCTCGGGAATGGGAGGCAACTCTTATTGGAATCTGTCCCTGCGGTGTGATTCTTTACAATCGCATGAAGGATTTCATTGCTCGAGAGTGGAGCGCCCAGATTCCTAATATGTTTCTTAAGGATAAAGGTGTGTTTGTGTTCAGATTCAGATCTATTGCTGACAGGGACTGGATTTTGGCTCATGGTCCGTGGTTTGTGGAGGGTTCAAGGCCGCTAATCCTTAAGATCTGGAGCCCAGGAATGAAGATTGATTGGTCTGCCTTTGATAGAATCCCGTTATGGGTCTATTTTCCGGACCTAGATCCCAGGTTCTTCAACCATGCCGTCTTGAGCCAGCTTGGGTGTACTGTAGGTACTCCAATTTGTATGGATGATAGGACTGCTAAAGGTGAGCGGATCTCGTATGCGAGGTTGTTGATTGAGGTTAATGCTGAAGAAGCTCTTGCTGAGAAAACTGAGATTGAGGATGTCGATGGTAGGATTTATGATCAAAAAATTTTCTTTGAATGGAAACCTAAACTGTGCAGCTTTTGTAAAATTTTCGGGCATGGGTTAGAAAGATGCTTAGCAAACAAGAAGGTGTTGAAGGATAATAGAGCAAGACAGTATGTGTGGGTCGAGAAAGATAAAGGCTTTACTGTCACAGAGGTTCAGAGTTTGAATGCTGATAGAGTGAATGGCTTTGCCCAGATTGAGAATCAGGTTGAGGATCAGGTTGAGAATCAGGTTGAGAATCTCAATAATGTTGCTGCTGGTGCTAATTCAGGTATGACAGATAATGCTGCTGGTGGAAATATTTTGACTGTGGGAGAGGTAATTGGCGTTCCGAATGTCTGTCTCTTGCAAGCTGAGCATGGGCAGTGTGCTGATCAGTTGACAGTTCAGGGAGCTGCCTTGGGGGCTGATCAGAGTTCGGATGAGAAAGGTAAAAGTGTAGTGATCTGTTCAGCTGCTTGTTCTAAGGGTTTGTGTGACTTAACTGCTGGTAGGGAATCATGTGCTTGCACTGGGGCTGCTATGACAGTTGGTACACCGACGGATGATCACAAATTGTGGAGTTATGTTGTGGGGAAAAAAGCGGCCAGAGCATCTCCAGATCAGAATTCTATAAAGAATGGGAGCATTCTCTTTGGTACAGCGACCAGATTTGAGGTACTTGGGCAGCCTGGTGTCTCAGAGTCCTTTGATTCTTTTAATGTCAGTGGAAATAGCTCAGCTCTGTTTGACAGCCTGCTTGAAAATAGTGAGGGTAGCACTCACTTGGGTAGTGGTAATGGATAAATTAAAAATTGCAGCCTGGAATATTATGGGTTTGAAGGACCCTATTAAAGATAATCTGATAACTTCGTATTGTTTTGATAATGATATAGCGATGATTGGGCTGCTGGAAACTCGAATGTTGCATAAAAATGTGGTGGAGGTGAAAAATAGACTCATGAGAGGTTGGAAGTGCTGTATGAATGGGGATGTCAACACGAAAGGCAGGATTTGGTTGACATGGAACCCGGATGTGTTTGAGGTGCAAATTCTGAGTATTCATGAACAAGTGATTCACTGTATTGTCCAGTCCAGGGACAATGGATTTAAATTTGCCGCTTCGTTTGTGTATGCTCGGAATACGAAGGCTGAAAGGGCACCTTTGTGGGCAGAGCTAGGTGTGTTTGCTGCTACAGTTGATTTGCCTTGGACTGTTTTAGGCGACTTTAACTGCATTTTGAGTAACGAGGAGAAATGGCCTCCCAAACATACACCCTTTGATGAATTTGCTGAACTCAGAGCTGTTTTTATGGATTGTGGCCTGGAAGATCTGACTTTCACAGGTGCTTCACTCACGTGGAATAACAATCAAATAGGAGACAGGAGAATTGATCGGAAATTAGATCGAATATTAGTCAATGATATTTGGATGGACAGGTATGGGGATTCAAAGGGGTTTTTTGACACTCCTTTCTTCTCGGATCATTCCCCAGCTGTGCTTATTCTCAGAAATAGAATGTCTGGAAAACGGTACCCATTCAAATACAAAAACTTTTGGGGTAAGGAAAAGGAATTTCTGGATTTGGTTAGGGCTGCGTGGCAATCTGACAGTGGGGGTTCTAAGCAGTTTAAACTAGTGCATATGCTTAAGAATGTGAAGGATGCTTTGCGACCATGGGATAGAGCACGATTTCCAGAATTGCAAACACAGATTAAGTTGAACAAGGGCTCGCTCCATGAGTTGCAACTTCAACTACAAACAGACAGGTGTAATGGGTTGCTGGCTTTGCGTGTGAAAGTTGCAGAGGAAGAATTGAGACGGAATGTTGCTAGATTGATTAGTCTAACAACACAAAGAGCCAAGCTCCATTGGCTTACCCTGGGTGAGGAAACCTCATCGATGTTTTACAGAAGCATGAAAGAGAGGAGATCTGTGAATGCCATTGTGGTTATGGAAGATGACAGAGGCAGATTTATGGAAGACGAAGCTGAAATTCGAGCTCACGTCCTTCGCTTTTACAAAGGCCTCTTGTCTACAGCTACGGCTGTTCTCCCCTTTCCTGAGCTTCCAGAAGGTATGCAACTGGCTGATGGGGAGACAAACGAGTTAGCTTGCTTACCGAGTTATGATGAAATCAGGAGATCCATCTGGAGCATTGGGGTGAATAAGTCACCTGGGCCGGACGGATTTGGAAGTAAGTTTTTTAAAGATTCTTGGCAGATGGTTGGCAAGGATACATGTGAAGCAATTAGAGAGATTTTCAGGAATAGGAAAGTGCTTAAACAGCTGAATGCCACTTTCATATCGCTTCTCCCCAGAGTGCCTAATCCTACGTTAGTCAAGGACTTGAGGCCTATCTCGTGCTGTAACACGGTGATGAAAGCCGTCACGAAGATCATTGCCAGAAGAGTTAAACCCTTGTTGAGTGGGCTTGTGTCAGATTGTCAAGGAGCTTTCATACCGGGGAGATCCATCGCCCACAACTGTGCTGTTGCCTTGGAAGTGGTGAATGGTTATGGTACAAAGAGAGTGTCACCAAGGTGCACGATTAAGGTTGATTTACAGAAGGCGTATGACTTTTTGAGCTGGGATTTTATCAGGGCTACTCTTGAGTATCTGAATTTCCCGTGTAACCTGATCGACATTATCATGGAATGTGTAACCACTTCTTCCTTTTCTGTATTGATCAATGGATCGCCAGAGGGCTTCTTTCCTGGAAAGCGGGGACTTAGGCAAGGTGATCCGTTGTCTCCCTACCTTTTTGTTCTGTGTATGGAAGTGCTGAGTCGGATGCTACAAGAGGCTACGACTGTCCCTACTTTCAAATTCCACCCGAGGTGTAAGAGTATGAAACTTACTCACTTGGCATTTGCGGATGATCTCCTTCTCTTCTGTCACGCTGATTTGGAGTCTGTCAGGATCCTTAAGAACTGTTTGGATCGGTTTTTTGCTTGTTCTGGGCTCAAAGCTAACTGTGAGAATAGCACTGTCATCTTATTTGGTGTCCCGGATATTGTGGCTGATCGGATCATCCAGCAGTTGGGTTTCGTCCGAGGAGATCTGCCGATTAAATATCTTGGAATTCCTCTTCATTCCAAGAGAGTGGCTCTGCATGAGTATGGGGATCTTTATGGTAAATTTGAGAAGCTGATTCAGTCTTGGGCTACCAGGAAACTCTCTTACGCAGGCCGGCTGCAACTCCTCAAGTCGGTTTGCTCAGGGATTAGCACTTTCTGGAGCCAGGTAATTATTCTGCCGAAAGGGGTAGTGCACAAAATTGAGGGGATGTGCAGAAGGTTTCTTTGGAATGGGGATGATTGTGGTCGTAAGAATCTGGTTGCTTGGGATTGTGTTACTAAACCCTTTTCAGAAGGGGGCCTTCATATCCGAGAGGCATTAGCTTGGAATCGAAGTGTGCAAGCCAAGCTGCTGGGGGATCTGGCTACACATAGTCCAAGTATTTGGCTACGTTGGTGCTCATTTAATCATCTCCGGGGTGCAGAAATCTGGGATGTTAGCCAGAAAGTGGATGACTGTTGGGTCTGGAAGAGCCTTCTGGAAACAAGGGATGAGGTAGTTCTGTCCTTGTTTCCTGAAAGCTCTCCTCCTTATCAGTTGGACCCGATCCTAGACGTACAGGGGAAGCTGTCTTGCTCTAAGCTGTATGAAGAAATCAGAACTAAGGGACCGGACACAGATTGGGGGGATATGATTTGGAAGAAGTTACAGTGCAAGAGATGGGCTTTCATAGTATGGCTGGCTACTAGAAAGCGTCTCCAAACTGGTAGGAAAGTCAAGCACTGGAAGGGTGCTGACTCGGCGATCTGTGTTCTGTGTAAGCTCGAAGAGGAGTCAGAAGATCACTTATGGTTTAGCTGTCTGCAAGTGAAGGAGGTACAGACCAGGGTAATGCAGTGGGTGGGGATAGGCTGTAGCTTTCCTACTCTTGAGGCGTGGCTCCTTTGGTTTGCCAGCGAGAGAACTGCAGTGCAGAAATCTTTGGTTTTCCAGGCTAAGCTTATGGTGTTGGAAGCCTTGGTGTATTTCACTTGGATGGGCAGGAACAAGGTAGTGTTTTGTGATGAGTCATTTGACCCTAGGAGATGTGCTATTCAGATTATCGAGTCATGTAAATCTAGGATCTCCGCTAAGTGGAAATGCAAATCACTAGTGGAGACCACCTGAATGAGAGGGGTAGTGGGATTACACTGACTTCTTGTGTCGGTTGGTACAGTAGGTACAGGGGTGTCGTTAGGATTGGTTGGTCGATAGTGATGGTTGTTTTTTGGAGTTTCTGGTGGGTATAGAGGGGCCATTTTGGGTATACGGTTCCTGTTTTGTATGAGACCCTTTGTATGGTCTTATTTTTTGTATTCTGGTGTTACCACCTATCTATATATTTACCTTTTGAAGCGAAAACAGTGTAGTTTTGATGGGGCATAGAAGGGTGACGCCGATATGGTCACTTTTGGCTCGAAAAATCACGGTAAGCTTTTTGCCCAAAAAGCTCCCATTATCATCTATACACAATATAAACATGTTTTGGACAAATTTCAGGGAAAACAGAGTAGTTTTTATTGGGCATAGAAGGGTGACGCCGATATGGTCACTTTTGGCTCGAAAAAGCCACGGAAAGCTTTTCGCCCAAAAAGCTCCCATTATCATCTACACACAATATAAACATGTTTGGGACAAATTTGAGCAAAAACAGAGTAGTTTTGATTGGGCATAGAAGGGTGACGCCGATATGGTCACTTTCTGCTCGAAAAAGTCACGGAAAGCTTTTCGCCCAAAAAGCTCCCATTATCATCTATACACAATATAAACATGTTTTGGACAAATTTGAGCAAAAACAGAGTAGTTTTGATAGGGCATAGAAGGGTGACGCCGATATGGTCACTTTTGGCTCGAAAAAGTCACGGAAAGCTTTTCGCCCAAAAAGCTCCCATTATCATCTGAATTGGTAAATATATAGATGTGGTAACGTAGTTACAAAAAAGACAAACCAAACTCGGGTTTGCCTATAAAAGAGAGAAAACCGCACGCTCCCAAAATGAGGGTTCACACATATATACTCTCCAAAAAATGAAAACTATCTCCTATCTCCAAAGAAACCCCCTAGCTCACGCACTCCCCCTCCCCATGTTTCTAAGGTTTTTTCGAGTGAAGTCCATGTACCCAACGGATTTCCCTAGGTGTCTTGCCTTTGCACCTTAGTGAAATCCGAGATTTACATGTTTCAACAATCTTAATCGCCCAATCCTTAGGTCTACATCTCTCATTCCCGAATACAATTTCATTTCATCCCATCCAAGTGTAATAGATGAACGCAATGAAGACGAGCAATTTCACCTGGAAGAAGACGGTGTTCTTCACTTCATCTCGTTCTGCACCAAACCACCTCAACTAATCATTAATCCCTCCTGGCCGATTTGGGAGGCCCACCCATCTCCAAACTACAGCTCGGGCTTCCTCAATTCTGGAACAAGCGAACCAAAGATGTTGTTCAGATTCATCTGCATCCTTACACAATGGGCAGATGGCGGCATTCTCTCCTTTCCAGTGTTTAATTATCCTACCTGTCTGCAATCGGTTTCGCGCAGCCACCCAAACAATAAACGACCATTTCCGGGACTGAATTCCCTTCCATAGCATATCTCCCCAGTCCACCATGGGACCTTTCTCTCGCATTTCTTCATAAATTCTGGCACAAGCAAGGCTACCATTCGGCTTTAATAGCTGCTGCATGCTGCCCTGTTCTGTTACAATCCCCCGACAGGTCAGCTCCTCCCTAATGTCCAGAATACACTTCCAAAGCCACGTATCATAGACCCGCTCCTCAACCATCCAAATCGACTGATTTTTCAGATGGTTAACAGCCACCCAGCGAGTCCATATATTATCCCTACCCAGCTTTATATCCCCAATCAGAGCCGCAAATAGGCTCTTGTTCCAGATTCCGAGCTGTTTTACATCAAGTCCACCTTCTCCATATGGTCTCGTTACATCTTCCCAAGCAACCAGTGAACATTTGCGATTCGAGTGTCCATTCCATAGAAAGTGGCGACACATTCCATTCAAGTGGTCGATCACCGTTTTTGGAAGAAGAGAGGCCTGCCCCCAGTAGGTGAATAGCCCATACAACACTGATTTTATTAGTTGAAGCCGACCCGCATATGATAGCGTTTTACTTGCCCATCCATTCAGCTTGCTCTCCACCTTTTCCAGGAGCTCTTTATATTCAGAAATCAGCACTCTCCTAGCATGCAAAGGAATGCCCAAGTATGTAATCGGGAACGTGCCCGAGCTGTAGCCAAGTTTCTTCTCAATGTCCAATCTTACCTCCTCCTTAACCCCTGCAATGTAATAGGTGCTCTTCACTGCATTTATGCGGAGGCCAGACACAGCAAAGAAACGGTCCAGACAGCCCTGTATAATGTCAATTGACCCCATATCAGCTCGACAGAACAAGAGGAGGTCGTCCGCAAATGCTAAGTTCGTCAACTGCAGCTCCCGGCATTTAGGATGGTAGTTAAAGCTGGGGTCAGAAGCCGCTTCAACCATCATCCTATTAACGACTTCCATACATATGACAAACAAATATGGGGAGAGGGGGTCTCCTTGCCTTAGCCCCCTCTTACCCCTAAAGAAACCCTCCGGTGCTTCATTAATCAGGACCGAGAACGATGTGGAGGTTACACATTCCATGATAACCCGGATTAGTCTCGGTGGGAACTTAAGAAGTTCAAGTGCAAATTTCACAAAGTCCCACCGCAAATAATCATACGCCTTTTGGAGATCGACCTTCAATGTGCATCTAGGTGAAACCCGTTTCGTTCCGTACCCGTTCACAATCTCCAAAGCAACCGCACAATTGTGAGATATCGACCTCCCCGGAACAAATGCCCCTTGGTTGACACCAATCAGATCAGCAAGAAGAGGTTTGATGCGTTGCACTATTATCTTACTCACCACTTTCATAATCGTGTTGCAGCACGAAATGGGGCGAAGGTCTTTGACAAAGGTAGGATTCTTTACCTTGGGTATGAGAGTAATAAAGGTGGCATTAAGTTGCTTCAGAACCTGCCCACTTTCAAAAATCTCAGCAACAGCTCGGCACATGTCCTTTCCCAGAATTCCCCAACTCTTTTTAAAGAAATGACTACCAAACCCGTCCGGACCCGGAGATTTGTTTATACCGATGGCCCATACAGCATTCTTCACCTCCTTTTCCACTGGTACAACATCTAGCTCAGGCCAGCAATATTCAGGTAACTCAGCCCCAGGCGGCACAACTGGGAAATCCTCCACTTCCGAATCTGTAGCCAGCAGCTGTTCAAAGAAGTGCACTATATGCTTGCTGATTTGTTCTTCATCTTCCATCAAGATCCCTTTATCATCTTTCATAGCTAGCACTGCGTTACCAGCCCTTCGAGCCTTCACACTTCGGAAAAACATAGAGGACGTCTCCTCCCCCATGGTTACCCAGTGTAGCTTCGCTTTCTGTTTAGTTAAGCTAAGAAGGCGTCCCACATTTTCTTTGATCTCCTGCTCTATTCGGCCAGCTCTTTCCACCAATTCCACATTGGTCTTTTCCGTCATTAGCCTGACTTGTACCTCCTTCAAACAATCTTTGCTTAGTTTTATTTTGCTTTGGAGGTCAGGAAACACAGCCCTATCCCAACTCTTTAGGGCTTCCTTGACATTTCTCAGCTGCTGTGCAAAAATATACTGTTTTGAACCTACCACTTCATTGCGCCAAGCACACGAAACAAGAGAGCCGTAAGCTTCCTCATTGCACCAGAAGTTTTTAAATCTAAACGGATATTTCTTGGTATTTAAAGTGCTGCGCAGCGTTATCACTCCTGGGGAGTGATCAGATCTCCCTGGTACATCAAATAACGCCTTAGTATGGGGAAAACTGTCCCTCCAATGATCGTTTACTAGTACTCTATCAATTTTCCTTTCAATCCTTTCCGACCCAGCCTTCCTATTATGCCAAGTGTGCCTTGCACCAATATAATCCAGGTCAGACAGCCCACAGTCACCCATTACCATGCAAAGCTCATCGAAATTATCATGGTTCGCTGCAATCATAGGCCATTTATCCTCTAATTCAGCAATGCAGTTCAGATCCCTAAGGACTGTCCAAGGAACATCAGCAGCGCTTGCAATTCTCCTTATGGCATCCCAAAGCACAACTCTATCTTTCTTATAATTCTCAGCATATACAAATGTAGCTAAGAACCTAAACGCATTATCCCGAGTACATACTAAGCAGTGTATGAACTGGGCATGGTCCTCAAGCACCTGCACCTCAAACACAGCCGGATTCCGCATGACCCAAATCCGTCCTTTTTCAGAGTCTGTACTGTTCTCAACAAGTTCCCACCCAAGCATAAGAGTCCTTTGTATTTTTTGAACCTTTTTTCTGGCCACCTTAGCTTCCAAAAAACTCATTAACGCTATATCATTATCCCAACAATATGTTGTTAGGAAATTATTTTTAATGTGGTCATTAAGACCACATATATTCCAGGCCCCCAGTTTGATCTTATTCATAAGGAACCCTTTTCGGGAGTGCTACTCTCCCCACTAGCTGCTGAAGAACCTGCTTTGCTTATCTCAAATCCCTCACTTCCTTCAGAATCATGATCCATATTTCTCAACAAAACAAATCGATTTGGGCTTTCCTGGTCACCTGATCTGTCATTAGGATGTATGTCAGTCACACTCCTCATTTTCTTCTTTCCAGATTGCGTTTGCCATCCTCTGTCATTCATACCCAGATCCTCCTTCTCAGCTTGTTTTCCAGAATCCTGAACAGTACCACTGTCGGCTGCTTTTCCCATTGATCCAGCAATCTCATCTGAACCCCCTGACTGCTCATTCTTCTTCTGCTCTACCTGTAGCACCTCATCTGAAATTCTAACTCCTTTACTATCAGCAACAGGCTGAACTGCATTGGCACTTTTACTGTCATAACATTCACTGTTACCTGCGCTATCACTATTACCTCTGGGAACCCATTTAAGCTTACCTCCTGTTTTCTCTTTGTCTTTAGCTTTTCTAACCAGACAGTTCATCACATTATGGCCAAATTTGACACATTCCGTGCAAATTTTGGGAAGCCATTCAAACACAACACTTTGCTGGGTCGGAACTCCTTTCGTATCCACAATTTCAACTGATCTCTGCATTGCCTCCTCAGCTGAGACTTCAACAAGCAGCCTTGCATAAGAAATACAATCCCCTCTTGCGGTTCTATCATCGATACAGATCGGATCCCCAATAGCGCTTCCTATACGCCCAATAGCTTCTTTACTAAAATAGGTTGGGTCAAGATTCGGCAAACAAGCCCAGATTGGGATACGCTCGAAGCAACTCCAGGTAATAGGCGTACCCATCGCCCAGATCTTCAGAATCAGTGGTCGGGAACCGTCGACATTCCATGGACCACACCTCAGAACCCAATCTCTATCCTCTGCACTATGGAATCGAAACACAAAAATGCCATTAGATTTCTGAAATAGCCTCGGCGACGGAATCTGCCATTCCTCCTCAGTGAAGCTCTTCATTCTGTTATACTTGACCGAGTTCCCTGAAACCACTCCAATCAGAACAGCACTCCACTCCTTCTCCTTCTCCACCACATCTTCAGGCCGCATGACGACCCTCCCTTTCTGAACATCTGTGTGCTTGACCAGTTTGACGGCATCCTGGATATTCCTGTTTGCCTCAAACTGAGTAGAACCCACATTCAGGTTCGCCCGCCGATCTCTATCCCTGAACGACTTCTGAAAAGCTTCCAGGAATGACAAATCGCTCCGAACGCTCCCTTGGCCCTCATGTTGTGACTGGTCGGCATTAATTTCCCCAGATGCGGCAGTTTCATCCTCTTTAATGGGCTCCTTACCTACCTGGCTGTTGGCATTTACTCCCATAGCTGCTTCATTGAATGCTCGCTTTTCATCGGCTTTTAGGTCAGATCTACTACTCGAGCCGTCCCCGCTCTTTCCTTTCTCCTCAGGGTTAGGGGTCCCGGATTCCCTACGATTCAAGATCCGAACTGGTTTGGTTAAGGGTTTGCCTCCCCCACGAGAAAACCCGGTACCACCTCCGGTCTTGCCCATGCCGGCGGCAGAAAGTCGACACCCAGCCCTAATGGGCGAGGAGAAGAACCTAGCACTCTCTAACACTCTCTCACGGAAATCGAGGTAACAAGATAAGAAATGACCAAGCTTAAGCTCCCATTATCATCTATACACAATATAAACATGTTTGGGACAAATTTGAGCGAAAACAGTGTAGTTTTGATGGGGCATAGAAGGGTGACGCCGATATGGTCACTTTTGGCTCGAAAAATCACGGTAAGCTTTTCGCCCAAAAAGCTCCCATTATCATCTATACACAATATAAACATATTTGGGACAAATTTGAGGGAAAACAGAGTAGTTTTTATTGGGCATAGAAGGGTGACGCCGATATGGTCACTTTTGGCTCGAAAAAGTCACGGAAAGCTTTTCGCCCAAAAAGCTCCCATTGTCATCTATACACAATATAAACATATTTTGGACAAATTTGAACGAAAACAGAGTAGTTTTGATTGAGCATAGAAGGGTGACGCCGATATGGTCACTTTTGGCTCGAAAAAGTCACGGAAAGCTTTTCGTCCAAAAAGCTCCCATTATCATCTATACACAATATAAACATGTTTTGGACAAATTTGAGCGAAAACAGTGTAGTTTTGATGGGGCATAGAAGGGTGACGCCGATATGGTCACTTTTGGCTCGAAAAAGTCACGGAAAGCTTTTCGCCCAAAAAGCTCCCATTGTAATCTATACACAATATAAACATGTTTTGGACAAATTTGAACGAAAACAGAGTAGTTTTGATTGAGCATAGAAGGGTGACACCGATATGGTCACATTTGGCTCGAAAAAGTCACGGAAAGCTTTTCGCCCAAAAAGCTCCCATTATCATCTATACACAATATAAACATGTTTTGGACAAATTTGAACGAAAACAGAGTAGTTTTGATTGAGCATAGAAGGGTGATGCCGATATGGTCACTTTTGGCTCGAAAAAGTCACGGAAAGCTTTTCGCCCAAAAAGCTCCCATTATCATCTATACACAATATAAACATGTTTTGAAAAAATTTGAGCAAAAACAGAGTAGTTTTGTTTGGACATAGAAGGGTGACGCCGATATGGTCACTTTTGGCTCGAAAAAGTCACGGAAAGCTTTTCGCCCAAAAAGCTCTCATTATCATCTATACACAATATAAACATGTTTTGAACAAATTTGAGCGAAAACAGTGTTGTTTTGATGGGGCATAGAAGGGTGACGCCGATATGGTCACTTTTGGCTCGAAAAAGTCACGGAAAGCTTTTCGCCCAAAAAGCTCCCATTGTCATCTATACACAATATAAACATGTTTTGGACAAATTTGAACGAAAACAGAGTAGTTTTGATTGAGCATAGAAGGGTGACGCCGATATGGTCACTTTTGGCTCGAAAAAATCACGGAAAGCTTTTCTCCCAAAAAGCTCCCATTATCATCTGAACTGGTAAATATATATAAATCTCCCAAAGGAGGAAGGCCAAGGCCTAGGCTTTACAAAAAGAAGTGATCCAAAACAAGGAACCACTTGTAAAATACAAAAAATAAGAACGTAAGGATTAGGCTACTAGCCTATTTCGCACCTCCCTATCCACTCTACTAGTGGCTCTCCCCTTTACTTTCACCCTGTCTTTACATTCTTGAACTATCAAATATGCACATTCATCTATACTCCAAAATTTACCCTCCCATACTACCATGTTACGGGCTCTCCAAATGTAATAAACGATGCAATTAATGGCTAATAGTTGCGATTGAAAACCAACAGATTTCCGACATGGCATCCCCGCAAACCAGTCCAACCACTCAGCAACACTGGCATGCCTTTGCTGAATCCCCAGCCATCCGAACACTATCTCTGCCACCCTACGGGTCTAAGCACATCCGAACCATAAGTGGTTACAATCTTCAACCTCGTCTCCACAGAATACACATTCCTGAGATGGAACAGCGTTCCATTTGAATAAGCGAGCCCGAGTGTGAAGCCTGTCCAGCACGACAAGCCAAGTGAAAAAGCTCCATTTTTTCGATTGTAAGCCTGTCCACAACATCTCCCCCCACTCCTTTGGTTGCCCATGTTCCCTCAGTATCTCATAAGCAATTTTAGGGAGACTCTTATCACTTCTTTCCAACAGCTGTATAGCAGTTCCCTCCAATCCTAGTCGCTGTGCTTGCCCATCGAAAGCAGCAACAAACTCTTGCGTGACTCCAACCACACACTTCCACATCCACGAGTCCCTAGCAGCTATAGTAACGTTGTGTATCTCACTACCTTTCAGAATATTAGCTTCTACCCATCTTGTCCATATACACTCACGGTGTTGAACAACATCGGCAGCAAGCTTTACAAAAATCGCTTTATTCCAAGCTAGAACCTCCTTAATGCCCAAACCCCCCTCCTGTCTAGGGAGTGTAACAATCCTCCAGTCAACCAAGTATCGTCGACCTTCCAGATTCCCATTCCATAGGAAGCGCTTACACATTGCTTCTATGCGATCAACAACCCCTGCTGGAAGTAGAAACACCTGACTCCAGAACCCCATCACCCCCATCAAAACAGAGATGATGAGTTGCAATCGCCCTGCATAAGAGAGGTTTCTGGCTGCCCAGCAGTTGATCTATTTCTCTATTTTCGATATCAAAGGCTCATACTCAGCAATTTTCAACCTCTTGTCGTGTAGGGGGCAGCCCAGATAACGGACTGGTAGGGAACCCCGTTTGAATCCCAACAAATCCACAATGGCCTGTTCTCGATCAGCTGTCATACCTGCCAGATAAACTTCAGATTTAGCATAGTTAGGCTGCAGTCCCGACACTGCTGCAAAAGCTTCCATACAGCCCTTTACCATCTCCACTGATCTGTCATCACCACGGCAGAAAATAAAAAGGTCATCTGCAAACGCCAGATGCACCAAGTTCAGCTCTCTGCACTTCGGGTGATGATGGAAATCAGGGTGACTAGCCATGTCTCTAAGCAACCTCCCAAAGATCTCCATACACATTACAAAAATGTATGGTGACATTGGATCGCCTTGCCGAAGACCACGCTTACTATGGAAGAAATCCTCGGGAATTCCATTAATCAAAACCGAGAAACTAGCTGTAGTAATGCACCCCATGACCAACTGCACAAATTTGCTCGGAAATTTGAAATATAGCAAGGTTTTCTCTATAAAATCCCAACTCAGCGTATCATATGCCTTATGCAAGTCCACCTTGAGAGCGCATCTTGGTGAGACTCCCTTTGTACCATAGCCCCAGAGTATCTCTGTTGCTACAGCAACATTATGATTGAGCGCTCGCCCGGGTACAAAAGCCCCTTGAGAGTCCGAGATCAGCCCATCTAGCACTCCCCGAATTCTCTCCGCTAGTATTTTCGTTATCATTTTCAACATCGTATTACAACACGAGATAGGGCGGAGATCCTTCACCAAAGTCGGGTTATCTACCTTCGGAATCAACGATATAAACGTATGATTATACTGTTTCAACAGCCTCCCAGATCGGAAGTACTCATGCACTGCTTTTTTGATGTCTGTCTTCATCACAGTCCACCCCCTCTTAAACACAGCGCTACCAAAACCGTCAGGTCCGGGGGATTTATTTTCACCTATGCTCCATAACGCTGTTCGAATTTCACTCAGAGTGGGCTAATTGCTCATACTGATCACCCTGTCTTCTAGCAGTTTACATCCAACAGGGAAAACAAAGCTACCAACCTCGGCCGAGGGGGCTCCAAGCAGATCCTTGTAAAACCCGACAATTAATTGAATCAGTGCATTGGGTTCATCCACCCGTTGCCCTCTGTTGTCCTGCATAAATATGACAGAGTTGGTCCCCCTTCTCACTTTAAGTTGGCGATAGAACATACTGGAGACCTCCTCTCCCTGGGTGAGCCAGTGAAGTTTAGCCTGCTGTGTAGCGAGACTCGAAAGCTTTTTCATATTCACACTCACCGCTCGCTGAAGGTGTTTCACCTTGCTCTGTAATTCCTCATTCTCCCTCTGAGCCTGGTATTCCAGTTGGGTATCTCTTAGCAGTTTCGTATCTCGATCTATCTCCTGCCTTAACTTTGCAAATTTCCTTCTATCCCAGCCCTTAAGGACTTCTTTAAGGCCTTGGAGTTTCTGCCTGATCACATACTGTCTACTGCCCCTATGGTACTGGCGCCAGACATCAGCTACTATCTTCATGAAATCCGGTTCCTCACACCAGAAGTTTTTAAATCGAAATGGATACCCTTTGCTACGTTGAGCTTCTCTGATAGTTACTACTGCAGGGGAATGGTCCGACAACAGTGGAATATCAAACATAGCTTTAGTAAAGGGCATTATATCTCTGCATTTCTCGTTGACAAGAGCTCTGTCAATTTTTCTCTCAACTCTGTCCCTGCCCACTTGGTTATTATTCCAAGTCAGCCTGCAGCCAGTATACTCAAGATCAGATACATCACATTCCTCCATCATTCTCCTAATCTCAGAAAAATCATCAGTAGGCATATCGACTTGAGGCCAACGATCCTCCATCTCATATATACAATTGAAGTCCCCAATGATGAGCCAAGGTAGAGTGTTTCCCACATTCAGCTGTCTCAGCGCCTCCCAACACACTCTCCTTAGCGGTTTCTCATTCAGTGCATATACAAAACTCACAAGAAACTGGAACTTACCATCCATGCTTGCCACTTGACAGTGGATAAACTGCTCTTCCATAGCCAAAATACTAATATTAACCGACCATGGATCCCACCATAGCCACATCCTTCATTTAGCTAAGTTTCCTCTATTCAGAGTATGTTTCCAATCCTTTGGCATGCGTTTAATGACCTCTGTCACCCCCTTAACTGTCATCTTTGTTTCCAAAATTGCTAATACACTTATAGTATTGCTATGTATAAAATTATTTACCATAGTATGTTTGCCAGAGCTATTAAACCCTCTGACATTCCATGAACCAATTTTTAAACTAGTCATGATCCTTCATGTTGCAGGCTGCTACCACCTGTCTGATTCCCTTGAACCTTCTCAAATTCAGTGAACAAAATTTTTCCTTGCTGGCCATTGTGTTTACCCAGTCTGTGCTTCCCCAAATTGACAAAACGATTACTCATCTCCAGTGTAAACTGCTCTTGAGGTCGCTGCCCAGATTGGCCCCCTTTCGTTGCATTTCTGGCTGCAACTCTAGCCCAGCTTTCCTGTCCAAAAATTAGTTTTCCCGAATTTGAACCATTCCCTGGCAAGCTGTGCTCAGGCTTATCTGACTGGCTAATGTATGTCTCTTCCTGGAGAACAATATGGTCACTTTTGGCTCGAAAAAGTCACGGAAAGCTTTTCGCCCAAAAAGATCTCATTATCATCTGAATAGGTAAATAGATAGATGGTTTGGGAAATCCCAGGTATACAAAAGTATAAGGCCAAACGACGGGCCCTATGCAAAAGTGGATAACATGAGTTATCCAATCTATAAACTCGCCCACACCACCCAACACTAGCCCAAAAAATTGTACCCAGCAAACACTACATACACGCCATCACCACTCACCAAACTCATGCCACGACCTACTGTTCATCCCCTATCTACCCATGAGAGATGTACGCCAACGTATGTCCCTTTGTGACTTGCACTTGCACAAGAGGGATATTGTTGTGAGCTGAATCTGTCATGTTTTACAGTAACTTTTATATTGATTTCTGTATACATTGCATTCATTTGGGCTTAGATAGTACAGAATCTATGTAGTTTATATTTACTTGCCAAATTATGAAATCTACACCAGTCTCTGTTTAATTCGCAGAAATCGAGGCATATTACAGCAATTCTACAGAAGGTCGGAAAAGCTCGGAAAACCACTACAGAAGTCCAAGGTCAAAGCAGCGGAACCAAGCTGAAAGGCAAGGCTCCTCGATCTCGAGTGGGCCCTACTCGACATAGACGAGCATGTCCGAGCACAGCCTTTTCGACAAAGCCTGATCGAGAGCTAGACCGACCCGAGCTCCGGACCCAACTCGATCTCGACAAGACCTAGTCGAGATCGACGAAGACCAGCACCACACCCGGAGTCCTCGAGGAGAAAGCTGATCGAGAAGCCGAGGACGAGAACCCGGACAACTCTACTCGATCTCGACAAGAGTTGGTCGAGATCGACGAGAGCCCAGTAAGCCAAGACCGAGCCACATCGAGTAGATCTAGCCGAGGAAGTCCAGTCGACGAACCACCCTACTCGAGGTCGACGAGCCGTGGTCGAAGTCGAGTAGCCCAGTGTCCAGAAACGCGTCGACGAAGACCTGTCCGAGTAGATTTGGGATTCCTTGGTGCCGAAGAAGGAAGATTCTATCCAAATCCGTAAAGTTCTATCTATGGAAGACGCAATCTATCAAGACATGAAGACTTACCTATTTAGTTTTATCTTTTCCTAGTTGATTTATTTCCTTAAAACATTTATTTATCTTTTAGCATTTTAGATATAATTTTAGATATAGATAGATATCTTCTTTCCTAGATTAGCTAGGGAATGAAGGCTATAAATAAAGCCCTAGGGGATGGTTTTTCATTCATTCCAATTCACAATCAATTCAAGTAAGTAGGAAAGAGAGAGAGAGTTTGTAGCAAGCAAGGTGGAGAGGCGAAAGCGGATTTGTCTTGTCGGTTGTAAGCTTTCTTTATTTAATTTAATGCAATTTAGTTCCTTTTGTTATTTAATGTCTTTCTTGATGATGAAGAGCGAGTAGTCCACCCACTTCTGGGGCTGGGGTGAGCCCGACGGTAGTCATGTGAGATATCGCGTTAAAGGTCAGATCTTTTTGTGCAATTCATCTTCTATCCCTATGAGCATGATTCTTTTGTGAGAGTTGAAGGTGATCCTTGTTTGTGTTATTGAAGCGAAAGTGATCTTAATGCAACTTGGATTAATTATGTGAAAAAGGGTTAGTAACAATTAGGGTTTACGCGAAAGCCTCTATATGCCTATTTGTTAATGACGAAAGTTATTTGATGGAAAGCATGATCTTTTATGCCTTTGTGTGTTACTTTGCATGGTTATCGTTGTGGTGTTGAAACCCTGGCTTTGGAAGTCTTTTAATATATTGAAGTTTATTTCTGTCGAAAATCTGAGTTCTGTGTTTAATTCTGCAAATTTAAGTTTCTGCATTCTTGTCGACCTAGAGGAAGCTTGGTCGAGATCGAGTAGTGCCTTGTCGATCTCGAGTAGGACTTGGTCTAGGTCGAGTTGGTTTTCTTCTGTTTTCGTCAATTTTCACTTTCTGTTGTTCACTGTCTTGTCGATCTCGAAGAGCTGTTGTCGAGATCGAGTACGCCTTTGCTTTGCTTTTCGTTTTTGCTTTGTCTTTGCTTTATTTCTTTGCTTTTGTTTTAGTTGCCCTTGCCGGGTTTATTTGTTTCTTTCCTTTCTGTGTTTCTGTCCTTTCTGCTGCTTCTGTGAGAATTTACAGCTACCTGAGAACTGCTGACGTGCTTCCTCGTGGATTCGATCCTGACTTTCTCTTACTACAACGGGAGGAAGTCTTGTATTCATTTGCTGAGACAGGGAAGTCAGTCTGATCTATACTTTATATTTATTTCATACTTGACCATCCTCCTGCAACAACAAATTGGCGCCGTTGCCGGGGAAGCTATCAATCGCGCCTTAGGTAGTCAGTTCTCACTGTTTCTTTGAGTGAATTTGCAGGTGTATGCGTTGTTCTGGTCAAACACCTGAGTTTGACGCCTTAGACGAACCGGAACGCCTTTTTCACATCAGAGCTAAACTACAAAGAGCCATGGCAGCTGCAGAGACACAGGAACAGCTGATCGCTAGGCTTACCAGGGAATTAGCCGCTAAGGATGCTGCAATCGCCGCTTAGAAAGAAGCAAGGGAACAAGCACAGGCTGAGCTTGCCCAATATCCAACCACGGCAGAGGACTATATGCACCCAACTCTCGTCGTGCCTGAATCGGCGATTCTTATCCCTGATAACTCTTTTGAAATTCGCACTCAATTTCTTATAGAGCTTAAAAATAATGCCTTTTATGGTAGATTTAATGAGTGTCCTCTTGAACATATTACAAACTTTGCTGACATGTGCCGTACTCTTGCTGAAGGTACAACTTTGGAATATGTCAAGATGAAATCTTTTCGCTGGTCTCTCGCTGGGCCTGCATTGAAATGGCTGGAAGGGCTGCAACCAAGATCACTCACAACCTGGGCCCAAGTAGAGCAAGAGTTCCTAAACAAATTCTTCCCACCCGCCAAAACAGCACATCTCCGCCAGAAAATCACCGCCTTCAGACAGAAGCAAGGGGAACCGCTGGCAAAGGCATGGGAGCGCTACAAGGAACTTCTGCGATCTTGCCCTACTCATGGACAGCCACCCTACGTCATTCAGGAGATCTTCTTCAACTCTCTTGATCAAGGCACTAAGGACAGAATCAACCATTATACTCGCTATGAGTATCTGACAATGCCGCCACGTGACGCATGGGGTGTGCTAGAGAAGCTCACTACCTACTACAACAAGTATGGGTCTACTGCAACCTATGAAGAGAACCCATACGCCAGGCCAGCACCATCTATGCCCCTATATGATCCCCCTAAAGAGATCGATCCAGACGTTAGGGAGCAATACTACAGAGACCAGAATAAGAAGCTCCTCAAGCAAGTAAAGTATCTCTCTGTCAACCAGCCTTGCATAGAATGCGGATCGCAGCGGCACACCACTCCTGAGTGCCCACACACAGAGCAAGTCAGGCTGGCAGAGCATCATGAGGAGGCAGCTTACGCAGGGGGTCCCAATCGCTACATGGGGGACCAAAGGTTTCAGCAACCACAATGGAACCAAGGTGTCCCTAGAAACCCCCCGCCCTACAGAGCTCCAGGACATCCGGAAAAGGAGCAGAAAAAAGATGATATACAGATAGTCCTGGAGGAAATACGGAGGAACCACTCAGAAACTAGGCAATCTTTCAACTCCGTCTATACTCAGATGCAAGGTGTCAACTCTAGGCTTGGGGAAATTGATATCTGGCGGAAATCAGTTGATACACAGATTGGTCAGCTAGCAGCGGGAATCCCCAGACAGTCAGGTGCACTCCCTGGATCTTCAGAACCAAATCCTAAAGGAAAGACTGGACACGTCGCTGCTGTAAAACTCAGAAGCGGCCATCAACTGCAAGAGCCAGAGGTCGGAAAGCAGCAGGACAACGAGGAACAGCTGGTCGACCAGAGCCTAGTCGATCTCGACAAGGGCCAAGTCGATCTCGAGGAGAAATTTCCAGAACCCTCGTCTGCGCCACATAGCAACTCGACTGCACCAAACCTGGTCGAGGTCGACAAGGGGGTAGTCGATCTCGAGGAGCACCAAGCCGAGGTCGAGAAATCTGTAGCACCTCCGACGTCTGTTCTGGCTCCGAATCAGAAAAAGAAGCTACCTTTCCCCACAAAATCTCTAAAGGACCCGGCGGAGAAAAAGTTTCAGCGCTTCATCAAGATGCTTCAGAAGCTCAACGTCACCATCCCCTTCACAGAAGCTCTCAATGAAATGCCATCTTATGTCAAGTTTCTGAAGGAGATTCTGAGCAAAAAGCGATCGATGGCTGAAATCACAGAGGAATGCAGCCATCTGGACATATTGGAGAAGAGGCTGGATCCAGGTAAGTTTGCTATAACTATTGGATTTGGTCCATACAAAATTAATGCCCTATGTGATCTTGGAGCTAGTGTAAGTATAATGCCTTTAACAATTTGGTCCAAGATTAAGATAGGTGCCTTGGAGCCTGTGGATACTAGACTTTACATGGCCAACAACACGGTGGTCATCCCCACAGGCATGGTGGAAAATGTCCCAGTACAAGTAGGTAAATTCTTCGTCCCTGCTGATTTCTTAATAGTTGATATGCAAGAAGATCCTGCTTGTCCAATTATCTTAGGAAGACCATTCTTGGCAACGGTGGATGCCAACATAAGCGTACGGAAAGGAGTGCTCACCTTCAACATCAGCGATGAGGTAATTGAGTATTCCTTTAATAAAACTGAAAGGCATACAGGTCCAATGGAAGAGGTCAAATCTATCTCAGCTGGATACATCACCTGCGGGGAACCCAAGGTCAGAAATATGACCCCTGAGGAGATAGAAAAGAGGGACATGGAGGCCCAGGTGGAGGATATCATGGCAATCCTCAAGGAGAACACAGAAAATCCAATCGACACAGAACAAGGTACGTCGTTGTGGATTAATTATTTTTCGGATGCCTTGACAGGAGCTAAGTATGGGGTCAAGATCGACCAGGGCTCCTCGACTTCGAGTAGAACCCTAGTCGATCTCGACCAGACCAAGGAGACTCCACCAGAGCCAGCTTCGTCGAACAGCAAACCGGAGGAGCCACCCTACTCGACCTCGAGTAGACTTGTCGAGGTCGACCACCAGTGCCCTAACTCGACTCCATCCTCCTCGACACAGAAGCCGCCTGACGAACTAGCCTCATCGATCTCGACTAAGCTTGTCGAGATTGACCACCACCCAGCGCCACCAGATCCGCCCTCCTCGATGAGCAAGCCACCAGGAGCAGAACCCTTGTCGAGGTCGACCAGTCTTGTCGAGATCGACAAGCCACCTTCTTCGTCGACTTTTGAAACTTCGAACCGACCACCACCAGAACCTGCAGTCTTGTCGAGATCGACTAGCCCTAGTCGAGATCGACCAAACACAGTGGTTCCAGATTCCGTCTCTGCGAAGGTAAGTCAAGGTATGGATCTTTCTTCTCCTATTTCCATTAAAGATTTATCTATACATGGGAGAGGTCTGCCTTGGTATGTGCGATTGTGCAGGATTTCCAATGACGAGCCTAAGGAGTATGAAGTTGGAGACAAGCTCTATGTCTCTAAATCAAAGGATCATTGGTTTCCCAACAAATTCAACAAGAAGCGGATGGGACCTTTCGTGGTGAACAAAGTCCATTCTGGAGGATTACAGCTGATGGACAAGAATGGAGTCCTATTTGAGGCCCAAGCTACATGGGCCCTGCAGATGCCACCTTGAGCATAAATGGAAAGTCGGCCTAGCGACTATAAAATCTAGAGCATGTACATAGACTTTTTAGGACATTTTGAGACTTTGTTGCCTTTTGTTTTGGTTTTGAACACTTTTAGTTTTGCTATTATGGGTATATGTCTTCTACTTTTCAGGTCCATGGATAGAACCAAGCTACATTAATACTCAGTCCAGGAGGTGCTCCAATCGGAAATATAAGGCTATGCACACATGTCTTGTGAGTTTTTTCTTTACCCTTACCTTGTTTTTTTTATACAGTGAGGACACTGTAATGTTTAAGTATGGGGTGGGGGAAGGGCTTACTTTGTGCATATTTGATCATATTTGACATTATGTGTGCATGTTTAAAATTTAGTTCTTAGAATTGCTACATGGCTATTTTGGAATGCATTATTGATTTGTGAGCTTACATACATGTTTTCCAAAAATTTGAGAAAAATGACCCCCATTGAAAAATTTTGAAATAATGTCATGGAAGCTTAAATTGAACTCGACGATGCAAAATTGGATTCATTAGAGATATAGCATGAAATTGCCTAGTAAAGGGAAGTCACAATGAAGTGCATTATTTCTTGAAAACCATGAAAGGAGGTAAAATTTGATATTGCTTTTGACATGTTGCATGATAAGATGATGGAGGACTTTATATTTCCATATAATGCTCATATTTTGAAATCCTAGCCTTACCCATGCTTATGCATTACACAAAAGCCATAATATGCCTTATTTCAAATATTGCTCCACATGATCTAAACATTTGCCATTCTTTACCTTATCCGGGGATTATGTTGAGAATGATGTTACATTATGGAGATGTTATATGGTGTTTGTGTGATTATTATCATTATGGGAGTTTGGCGGAAATCATTTGAAATATATGGAAAATTTAATGAGTGAAAGAAAATCCGATCAAAGATCGACCCTGCTCTCTGAGATAATAGTTTGGAGAGATGGGACACCAGGTGAGGAGTCCGACGCACTAAGTATCCGGGGCCATTCATGACACCCATGTTTGCGACTCGCGAGAAGGCAGTGCTGAGGTTAGAGAGGTAAAAGCATTATTATGGATAAAAGCATTATGAAAGGTGATGAATCTCAAAGAGAAGGAATGTGGAAATTCAATTTGGAAAGTACTCCATTTCCCCGGATCAAAAGCACCACATTGCCAAAAATTGCCCACCTTTTAGCCTTTTACCGATCTACTCCTTCATGAGCTTAAATTAAAGTCCTCTTGATTATTGTTGCTTTGTCACATAAAAATTATTTTTGCATAACCCTCCTTTTGTGAGTAGATGTTGCTTTTACATATTTGCACATGCATGAATCTGTGACACTAGTACCTTTTCGAGGATGGTAATTGATTGCAGGGACATATAAAGAATGAATCTAAGATGTTGAGAGTTTTGATTTCTTCCCCTGAATGACAACTAAAAGTATTGCTTGAGGACAAGCAAGCTTAAGTATGGGGTGTTTGTTGTGAGCTGAATCTGTCATGTTTTACAGTAACTTTTATATCGATTTCTGTATACATTGCATTCATTTGGGCTTAGATAGTACAGAATCTATGTAGTTTATATTTACTTGCCAAATTATGGAATCTACACCAGTCTCTGTTTAATTCGCAGAAATCGAGGCATATTACAGCAATTCTACAGAAGGTCGGAAAAGCTCGGAAAACCACTACAGAAGTCCAAGGTCAAAGCAGCGGAACCAAGCTGAAAGGCAATGCTACTCGATCTCGAGTGGGCCCTACTCGACATAGACGAGCATGTTCGAGCACAGCCTTTTCGACAAAGCCTGATCGAGAGCCAGACCGACCCGAGCTCCGGACCCAACTCGATCTCGACAAGACCTAGTCGAGATCGACGAAGACCAGCACCACACCCGGAGTCCTCGAGGAGAAAGCTGATCGAGAAGCCGAGGACGAGAACCCGGACAACTCTACTCGATCTCGACAAGAGTTGGTCGAGATCGACGAGAGCCCAGTAAGCCAAGACCGAGCCACATCGAGTAGATCTAGCCGAGGAAGTCCAGTCGACGAACCACCCTACTCGAGGTCGACGAGCCGTGGTCGAAGTCGAGTAGCCCAGTGTCCAGAAACGCGTCGACGAAGACCTGTCCGAGTAGATTTGGGATTCCTTGGTGCCGAAGAAGGAAGATTCTATCCAAATCCGTAAAGTTCTATCTATGGAAGACGCAATCTATCAAGACATGAAGACTTACCTATTTAGTTTTATCTTTTCCTAGTTGATTTATTTCCTTAAAACATTTATTTATCTTTTAGCATTTTAGATATAATTTTAGATATAGATAGATATCTTCTTTCCTAGATTAGCTAGGGAATGAAGGCTATAAATAAAGCCCTAGGGGATGGTTTTTCATTCATTCCAATTCACAATCAATTCAAGTAAGTAGGAAAGAGAGAGAGAGTTTGTAGCAAGCAAGGTGGAGAGGCGAAAGCGGATTTGTCTTATCGGTTGTAAGCTTTCTTTATTTAATTTAATGCAATTTAGTTCCTTTTGTTATTTAATGTCTTTCTTGATGATGAAGAGCGAGTAGTCCACCCACTTCTGGGGCTGGGGTGAGCCCGACGGTAGTCATGTGAGATATCGCGTTAAAGGTCAGATCTTTTTGTGCAATTCATCTTCTATCCCTATGAGCATGATTCTTTTGTGAGAGTTGAAGGTGATCCTTGTTTGTGTTATTGAAGCGAAAGTGATCTTAATGCAACTTGGATTAATTATGTGAAACAGGGTTAGTAACAATTAGGGTTTACGCGAAAGCCTCTATATGCCTATTTGTTAATGACGAAAGTTATTTGATGGAAAGCATGATCTTTTATGCCTTTGTGTGTTACTTTGCATGGTTATCGTTGTGGTGTTGAAACCCTGGCTTTGGAAGTCTTTTAATATATTGAAGTTTATTTCTGTCGAAAATCTGAGTTCTATGTTTAATTCTGCAAATTTAAGTTTCTGCATTCTTGTCGACCTAGAGGAAGCTTGGTCGAGATCGAGTAGTGCCTTGTCGATCTCGAGTAGGACTTGGTCTAGGTCGAGTTGGTTTTCTTCTGTTTTCGTCGATTTTCACTTTCTGTTGTTCACTGTCTTGTCGATCTCGAAGAGCTGTTGTCGAGATCGAGTACGCCTTTGCTTTGCTTTTCGTTTTTGCTTTGTCTTTGCTTTATTTCTTTGCTTTTGTTTTAGTTGCCCTTGCCGGGTTTATTTGTTTCTTTCCTTTCTGTGTTTCTGTCCTTTCTACTGCTTCTGTGAGAATTTACAGCTACCTGAGAACTGCTGACGTGCTTCCTCGTGGATTCGATCCTGACTTTCTCTTACTACAACGGGAGGAAGTCTTGTATTCATTTGCTGAGACAGGGAAGTCAGTCTGATCTATACTTTATATTTATTTCATACTTGACCATCCTCCTGCAACAACAGATATACGAGTCTTACAACTCTCAATAATCTGTATAACATACGAATTTGCATGAAAAGTTTCTTTACAAAAAATTACTTTGTTTCGAGCTAACCATGTGAAGTAAATAATAGCTTGGAACGCCATGAGCTTTACTTGAAACTGCACTGACTGTTGCTCCTTCATAGGGGTTCTGACGAACCAGCATAACCAATCCAATATAGATCCGGATCGACGAGAAATACCTGCCCAATCGAGCACTCCATTCATAACCTCTCGGATCTTTGTGTAGCCAAACCACAAATGTTGCACACTTTCTTCCTCTGTCTTGCAAAGAGCACATACGGCTGAATCTGGCCCACACCAGTGCTTGGTTTTGTCCCCCGTATGCAATCTGTTTCGCGCAGCTAGCCACACAACAAATGCCCATCTCCGACATTGTGGATTCTTCCATATCATCTGCCCCCATTCCACTCTTTCCCCTTTGTTTCTGAATAAATCATACAGCTTTTTACACGCTATATGGCCATCTGGATTTCGCAGCTCCTCAACATGCCTAGCAGCATCTTCATCAGAGGAAAGAAGTAGCTTGAGCTCCTCTTTGCTGTCAACAATTCCCTTCCACAACCAAGTATCATCCACACGCCTAGATGTGTCCCATATCCCCTCATTCGAAAGATGATTTGACAAGCACCACCTCTGCCAAACACTTGGGATATCAAAGTGAATTTCCAAGTATAGTTTAGCTTGAATACTTTTATTCCATGCCAGAACCTCTCGGACAGCTAAACCACCCTCCTCAAATGGCTTTGTAACATCTTCCCAAGCCACCAAATTCTTCTTCCCTTCAATTGTCCCAGTCCATAGAAAATTCCTGCACATTCTCTCTAATTTATCGATTACACCCTTAGGCAGAAGAGCTATCTGGCTCCAAAAATTGTACACTCCAGCGCAAACAGACCTAATTAATTGAAGTCTCCCAGCATAAGAGAGCTTAAGAGCAGTCCACGAGGTTATGAGCGCACTAAACTTATCAAACAGGCCTTCATATTGGTGAATTGCAACCCGTTTAGAGTGAAGTGGAAGGCCTAGATATTTAACAGGAAACTCACCTCTAATGAAACCCAAAGACTGGACACAATCATCTGCCAGCTGCTCAGAAACACCCGCAAGGAATACAATACTTTTCTCGTTGTTGGCTCGCAAACCTGACATAGCAAAAAATCTGTCCAAACATCCACGAACAAGCTGAACAGATTCCTTATCCGCATGACAAAACAGCAACAAGTCGTCCGCGAAAGCCAGATGAACAATACCCGGCTGACTGCATTTCGGATGAAATCTAAAACGAGGATGAGCAGCTATTTCGGAGAGCATCCGACTAAGTACCTCCATGCATAATACAAATAGATAAGGCAAAAGGGGATCTCCCTGCCTTAGTCCTCTTCTTCCCTGAAAATAACCCTCCGGTGCACCATTGATGAGTACCGAAAACGAGGGTGTCGAGACACACTCCATGATCAGCTGTACCATGTTAACCGGAAACCCCAGATAAGTTAGAGCTGCCTTCACGAAATCCCAGTTCAAGAAGTCGTAGGCTTTCTGTAGGTCAACTTTAATAGTGCATCTTCCGGACACACTCTTCGTACCATACCCGTTAACAATCTCCATGGCCACTGCTGAATCTCATTATCATCTATACACAATATAAACATGTTTTGAAAAAATTTGAGCAAAAACAGAGTAGTTTTGTTTGGGCATAGAAGGGTGACGCCGATATGGTCATTTTTGGCTCGAAAAAGTCACGGAAAGCTTTTCGCCCAAAAAGCTCCCATTTTCATCTATACACAATATAAAAATGTTTTGGACAAATTTGAGCAAAAACAGAGTAGTTTTGATTGGGCATAAAAGGGTGACGCTGATATGGTCACTTTTGGCTCGAAAAATTCACGGAAAGCTTTTCGCCCAAAAAGATCTCATTATCATCTATACACAATATAAACATGTTTTGAAAAAATTTGAGCAAAAACAGAGTAGTTTTGTTTGGGCATAGAAGGGTGATGCCGATATGGTCACTTTTGGCTCGAAAAAGTCATGGAAACCTTTTCGCCCAAAAAGCTCTCATTATCATCTATACACAATATAAACATATTTGGGACAAATTTGAGCGTAAACAGTGTAGTTTTGATGGGGCATAGAAGGGTGACGCCGATATGGTCACTTTTGGCTCGAAAAATCACGGAAAGATTTCCCCCCAAAAAGCTCCCATTATCATTTATACACAATATAAACATGTTTGGGACAAATTTGAGCGGAAACAGAGTAGTTTTGATTGGGCATAGAAGGGTGACTCCGATATGGTCACTTTTGGCTCGAAAAAGTCACGGAAAG
Organism: Persicaria maculosa; assembly: GCA_963922045.1. NCBI lineage: Eukaryota > Viridiplantae > Streptophyta > Magnoliopsida > Caryophyllales > Polygonaceae > Persicaria > Persicaria maculosa. Next base: position 41,305,041 of record OY998251.1, on the reverse strand, counting down.
CATTTCGCCCAAAAAGCTCCCATTATCATCTATACAGAATATAAACATGTTTTGGACAAATTTGAGCAAAAATAGAGTAGTTTTGATTGGGCATAGAAGGGTGACGCCGATATGGTCACTTTTGGCTCGAAAAAGTCACGGAAAGCTTTTCGCCCAAAAAGCTCCCATTATCATCTATACACAATATAAACATGTTTTGAAACAATTTGAGCAAAAACAGAGTAGTTTTGTTTGGGCATAGAAGGGTGACCCCGATACGGTCACTTTTGGCTCGAAAAAGTCACGGAAAGCTTTTCGCCCAAAAAGCTCCCATTATCATCTATACACAATATAAACATGTTTTGGACAAATTTGAGCGAAAACAGTGTAGTTTTGATGGGGCATAGAAGGGTGACGCCGATATGGTCACTTTTGGCTCGAAAAAGTCACGGAAAGCTTTTCGCCCAAAAAGCTCCCATTATCATCTATACACAATATAAATATGTTTTGGACAAATTTGAGTGAACAAAAAGTAGTTTTGATTGAATATAGAAGTGATACGGGGTTAGCCGTAGGTTGGTCCGATCTTCGACAACAAGCAAGAAACTCAAAGAAATAAGCAAGAACTGAACAAGAACTCAAAACGCAGCAATGATAGCTTCAAGAAACGAACAAGAAAGCAAAGATCTTGGACAAGATTGACCAAGAACGACTCAAGAACGCAGCAAGACTTCAGAAACTCGACCAAGATTGATCAAGAACTCCAAGACTCTATGTCGACAGCAACAAAGAAGACAAAGACTCGACAACATAGATAAAGACTCGAAATTTGATAACAAGAATTGAAAGACACGACCGATAAGGACTGAAACGATCTATGCAGAACAAGATAAAGACCCCAGGCCTCCTCAGAGGGTAGGAACCAATACCAATGACTACACAACCCGCCTCTACAACCCTACACAATCAAGCGGACAACTTGAAGGCACAAGGAGGGGGCTTGTGGATACTAGGATCACCAAGTCTTGCGAAGTTGATGAACACAAAGCAAACCAAGCTGAGATAGATACCAATTCGTGATCAATGAGCACAGCTCTAATCATCCAACAATCACTCAATGTGTTTCACACAAGTTTGAGAGAACTAATTCTATTCATTGAAAGCTGAATGTTTACAATGTATGAAATCGAAATATATAAGCTATGCTAAGGCCTGATGGGCCGAGTTTAATGATAGAAAGATAATATCTAACATCTAATTAAAACACCTAAAATCTTAAGTAAATAAGATCTCTAGAAACAACACTTAAAATAGCCCAATTTCGGCCCAATAGGAACACTAGGCGAAATGGGGTTCCAACACTTAGTAAAATCCCGTCAAAACAGTGACAGCTTGGAAAGATGTGCATTTTCGGCTAATTTCGAGGTTGAATCTGGAAAAACCTTCAAAAGAAAAATTGTAGATCTCTTCTTCCTCGTTCCAACAAGATATGGCACGGCTCAATCCGATAAATATTGAATCCGTACGACCCATTTTACAGAGACGTCGAAAAGCTGTCAAATGACTATGAACGAGCTAAACGTCAAGCTTCCACCTTTGGACCTTCTCCCATGGTGGAGCCTTCTTCTTCCTCTTGAGGATGACTTCATTCTCACTAGCTCGAATCATAGGTCCATCCCCAAGTATAGATGTGTCCGGAGATGTCTTGGATGGTGTCTTGGATGGTCCTGCATCAAGAAGGGTGACGCCGATATGGTCACTTTTGGCTCGAAAAAGTCACGGAAAGCTTTTCGCCCAAAAAGCTCCCATTATCATATATACACAATATAAACATGTTTTGAAAAAATTTGAGCAAAAACAGAGTAGTTTTGTTTTGGCATAGAAGGGTGACGCCGATATGGTCACTTTTGGCTCGAAAAAGTCACGGAAAGCTTTTCGTCCAAAAAGCTCCCATTTTCATCTATACACAATATAAACATGTTTGGGAAAAATTTGAGCGAAAACAGTGTAGTTTTGATGGGGCATAGAAGGGTAACGCCGATATGGTCACTTTTGGCTCAAAAAATCACGGTAAGCTTTTCGCCCAAAAAGCTCCCATTATCATCTATACACAATATAAACATGTTTGGGACAAATTTGAGGGAAAACAGAGTAGTTTTTATTGGGCATAGAAGGGTGACGCCGATATGGTCACTTTTGGCTCGAAAAAGTCACGGAAAGCTTTTCGCTTAAAAAGCTCCCATTATCATCTGAAGTGGTAAATCTATAGAAATGGTAACGTAGTTACAAAAGAGACAAACCAAGCTAAGGGTTTGTCGTAAAAGGTAATCGGAAACACACCCCCAAAATACAAAATGTGTGCCCCCACAAGAATGCCCATCTGCTCTATCGACCCATAACACAAAAAAAGACTACCGCTCCTACTCTACGGCATCTCTAAGCTCCCATTATCATCTATACACAATATAAACAAGTTTTGGACAAATTTGAGCAAAAACAGAGTAGTTTTGATTGGGCATAGAAGGGTGACGCCGATATGGTCACTTTTGGCTCGAAAAAGTCACGGAAAGCTTTTCGCCCAAAAAGCTCCCATTGTCATCTATACACAATATAAACATGTTTTGGACAAATTTGAGCAAAAACAGAGTAGTTTTGATAGGGCATAGAAGGGTGACGCCGATATGGTCACTTTTGGCTCGAAAAAGTCACGGAAAGGTTTTCGCCCAAAAAGCTCCCATTATCAACTATACACAATATACACATGTTTTGAAAAAATTTGAGCAAAAACAGAGTAGTTTTGTTTGGGCATAGAAGGGTGACGCCGATATGGTCACTTTTGGCTCGAAAAAGTCACGGAAAGCTTTTCGCCCAAAAAGCTCCCATTATCATTTGAAGTGGTAAATCTATAGATGTGTAAAAGTAATTACAAAAGGAGCCCGAAAGGGCTAAGGAACAAAAGGCACTAGGCCAATCGGGTGAGGCACTACACAAAAAACTCCTAACCTCACCCTAACCAAAAAACTACGCTTTCCCCATGTACCCCAAAATTATCACTAACATCTCCAACTAACCTCTTGTAGGCTCTAGGCTAACCCCAATTGACTCATCTCAACAGGTGAAGTAGTAGACGCTTTTCGACGGATGTTTTGCCTCTGCATCTCGTCGAAATGCGAAACTTACACGACTCAATGATCCTTGTTGCCCAAAATCGTGGCTTACATAATTCCCCATTGAACACCACACTATTTCTATTTAACCATGAGTAATAGATAAACGCCAAAAAAACTAACAATTTAATCTTGAACAGCATTGTCTTCTTGGCGGATGCACTCTCGGCTGCAAACCAATTCAACCAATCGGTTATCCCTCCAGCGCGCTTTGGGAGCCCAATCCAGTCCCATACCAAGTCTCGCACCTCGACAACTACATCACATTCAAACCAGAGATGGGTTTTCGTCTCCTCATGCAGTCTACACAAGGGGCAATAGGCAGCCTCGGCACCCTTCCAATGTTTCACAACTCTCCCAGTTTTCAAGCGATTATGGGCTGCGACCCACGTCACAAACGACCACTTCCTGGACTGCAGACCCTTCCACAACAGAGCTCCCCAGTCCACCATTGGGCTTCGAAGGCGAATTGCATCATAGACGCGACTGCTACTGAGCTTACCCTTTGCATTCAGGAACTCACTAGCAATAACGTCTATTGTCATTACATTTGCATCTATCAAAACATCACGCAGCCCCAACAAACCCTTCCAGAGCCATGAGTCATATGCTTTCTTCTGGATATCCATTATGTCCAGCCTCCTAAGGTGGTTGCAGCGCACCCAAGTGGTCCAAATACACTCCTTTCCCATTACAATATCACTCAGCAAGCCAGCAAACAGACTGTTGTTCCAAGCTCGGAGCTGTCGTATACCCAAGCCACCCTCTTCAACCGGTTTTGTTACAGCTTCCCAAGCAACCACTCCAGATTTTGTTCCCGCCTGGCCACTCCAAAGGAAACTCCGACAGATACTCTCTAGTTTCGATATAACAGCATTCGGAAGGAGAAGGTTTTGCCCCCAGAAGGAAAACAAACCCCCAAGAACAGCTTTGATAATCTGGAGTCTTCCTGCATACGAAATTCGCTTCGTAGCCCACACTTTGATACGATTTTCGACCTTCTGAAATAAGGCCGAATACTCAGCTATATTTATTCTTCTTGCATGGAGAGAAGTACCTAAATAAGTGACTGGAAACTGCCCTTCTGCATACCCCAACTGCTGAACCAAATCAGACCTTTGCTGTGCTGTTACACCCGCCAGAAAACAAGTGCTCTTCGCCACATTAATTCTCAGTCCCGAGGCCCTGAAGAAGCTATCCATACAGCCTTGCAGAATCCGAATTGAAGCTGTATCTGCTCTACAGAATAGTAACAAGTCATCGGCGAATGCAAGATTTGAGAGGGCTATCTCCTTGCACTTCGGGTGATGATTGAAATTCGGGTTTTGCGTGGCCTCCAGCATCATAAGATTAAGAACCTCCATGCATATGACGAAGAGGTAAGGAGATAAAGGGTCCCTTTGTCGGAGTCCTCTCTTACCTTTAAAGTACCCCTCTGGCACCCCGTTTATCAATACCAAGAAGGAAGAAGATGATACACAACCCATAATTACTCTTACCAATCTCGTTGGGAAATTCAAATATTCAAGAGCAGCTTTCACAAAGTCCCAACTTATGAAATCATACGCCTTTTGAAGGTTAATCTTTAGAGTACATCTAGGCGAAACTCGCTTTGTACCATAACCATTGACCACCTCTAATGCCACAGCGCAGTTCTGAGCAATTGATCTCCCCGGGATAAAGGCCCCCTGATTTTCACCTATAAGATCAGATAGATAAGGCTTTAGACGGGCAACAAGCACCTTGCTAACAACTTTCATCAGCGTGTTACAGCACGAAATAGGCCTCCAGTCATTGACAAAGGTAGGATTCTTGGACTTGGGGATGAGAGAGATGAATGTTGCGTTTAGTTGCTGCAGTACACTTCCAGATTGGAAAATCTCAACCACAGCTCTACTGAAATCTCTACCTAATATACCCCAGCATTTCTTAAAAAACTGACTTCCGAACCCATCCGGACCCGGGGATTTGTTTATCCCGATGGTTCACAGCGCTTTCTTGATCTCCTCAGTGGTTGGAAGTGCTTCCAGGGACTCGTGGCTAGAGCTGGGCACTCTCGCACCCTCTAATAGCACAGGAAACGGGCCACAATTTTCCTTTGTACCAAACAGCCTTTCAAAATGTAGACAAATATGTTGTCTAACCTCTTGTTCTTCCTCTAACCAAGTATCTGCGTCCTTCTTGACAGATAGAATGGCATTGATAGCTCTCCTCTCTTTTATGCTTCGAAAGAACATCGAAGACGTTTCTTCCCCCATCCGCAACCAATGCACTTTGGCATTCTGGATGGTTAAATTAATAAGTCTGCTAACATTTTCTCTAAGTTCCTTTTCGACTTTAGCAGCATCCTCAGCTAATCTGGCATTAGTTTTCTCTGACAGCAGACGAATTTGCATTTCTTTCAAGCAACTTTTGTTCAGTTTGATCTGATCTTGAAGACCTGGGAAGACAGCTCGATCCCATGCTCTCAAAGCCTCTTTTACTTGTTTAAGCTTCTGTGCAAATATAAATTGCTTAGAGCCGGACACCTCCCCTTGCCAAGCACTTTGGACGAGAGAGTTGAACACCTCCTCGTTGCACCAGAAGTTTTTTAATTTGAAAGGGTATCTACGGACTTTAAACTCATTTCGAAGCGTAACTACTGCTGGCGAGTGGTCAGAACTACCAGGAACATCAAACAGCGCCTTTGAATTCTGAAAAACATCCTTCCAGCAATCATTAACCAATACCCGATCAATTTTCCTTTCTATTTTTTCATCCCCTGACTTCCTGTTATTCCAGGTGTGTCTCGCACCAACATATTCCAGATCACTCAACAAACAGTCAGCCATCAGATTTTGCATTTCATCAAAGCTGTCATGGCTAGCGGCTAAGGTTGGCCATTTATCTTCCACTTCATAAATGCAATTGAAGTCCCCTAGAACAACCCAGGGGCAGTCGACAGTCCTCTCCAATCTTCTCAATTCCTCCCACAGAACCTGCCTTTCTCTTCTATAGTTCTCAGCATAAATGAAGGTCGCCAAAAAAACAAATTTTCTATCTCGAGATGCAACCTTACAGTGCATTAACTGAGGGGCGCTCACAATAATCTGTACATCAAAGACAGCAGGGTTCCATGTGACCCATATGCGATCTTTATCTGAAACACTACTATTCTCTAATACTTCCCAGCCAAGCATCAAGCTTTTCCTAACTTTCTCAACCTTACTCTTTAGCACTTTAGTCTCCAAAAAACCCATAAGCGAAATATCATTATCCCAGCAATAACTAGTAAGTAAATTATTCTTAACGTGGTCATTCAGACCACAGGTATTCCATGCTCCTAGTTTGATTTTATCCATAAAATTCCTCTTTGTGAGTGCTACCCTCACTCAGCAGTTCCTTCGGATCCAGACCTTCCTGTAAAGAGCAATTCAGTTCCAATTTTTCACCTTCCTCTATTCCCAGCACATCAAATCTGCTTCTCATGATAGCAGTTACCAAACTGTCATTCTGAACAGCCTCACTCTTATGCTGATAGGAGTTCTTTTTTCTTCTTTTTGGCCGAAGAAGTCCAGCCAGACTCATCTGTTACAACTGCATTCTCCTCAGCTTTACTTGTGCTAGTAGACCCGCTACCATTCTCAACAACTAGATTTACCTTATCCATCTGAGCATTAGCTGTAACAGCAGAGTTCAAAACAACCTCCTTCTGATCATCTACAACCAGGGAGCACACCTTGACCTCATTATCCTCCTCAGATTTCTCTTTCCTTACCCATTTAGCCGTGTCTGAAGATGTAGCAAAATTCTTTGTTCCATGTCCAGACATCGCCCTGGGCATTCTCACAGTAGACCTTCCTCTTCGAACCCCTGGCGCTGTTCTAAATCCTCTGGCTTTGCCATCCCCTGGCGGTAGAGCCCTCAACATAGGTTTCCTAAGCAAGCATCTGTCCTCTGTGTGACCAAATTTCTTACAAACCGAGCAGATAGGGGGGAGCCATTCAAAACATGTTTTGGACAAATTTGAGCGAAAACAGTGTAGTTTTGATGGGGCATAGAAGGGTGACGCCGATATGGTCACTTTTGGCTCGAAAAAGTCACGGAAAGTGATACGGAGTTAGCCGTAGGTTGGTCCGATCTTCGACAACAAGCAAGAAACTTCAAGAACTGAACAAGAAACAAAAGACACGAATCAAGACTCAACAAGATCAGCAAGATTCGATTCAAGAACAACCAAGATTGATCAAGAATCTCAAAGAACGCAGCAAGAAATAACAAGAAAGACGCAAGAATGGAAGCAGACTCGACAATAAGAATAAAGACTCGATAAAGATAGAAAGACACGACCTGATATGGACTGAGTCGATCTGTATAGAACAAGATAGAGACCCCAGGCTTCCGTAGAAGGTAGGAACCAATACCAATGACTACACAACCCGCCTCTACAACCCTACACAATCAAGCGGACAACTTGAAGGCACAAGGAGGGGGCTTGTGGATACTAGATTCACCAAGTCTTGCGAAGTTGATGAACACAAAGCAAACCAAGCTGAGATAGATACCAATTCGTGATCAACGAGCACAACTCTAGTTGGATCAACATCACTCAATGTGTTTCACACAAGTTTGAGAGAACTAATTCCATTCATTGAAAGCTTAATGTTTACAATGTATGAAATCGAAATATATAAGCTATGCTAAGGCCTGATGGGCCGAGTTTAATGATAGAAAGATAATATCTAACATCTAATTAAAACACCTAAAATCATAAGTAAATAAGATCTCTAGAAATAACACTTAAAATAGCCCAATTTCGGCCCAATAGGAACACTAGGCGAAATGGGGTTCCAACACTTAGTAAAATCCCGTCAAAACAGTGACAGCTTGCAAAGATGTGCATTTTCGGCCAATTTCGAGGTTGAATCTGGAAAAACCTTCAACATAAAAGTTGTAGATCTCTTCGTCTTCGTTCCAACAAGATATGGCACGCCTCAATCCGATAAATATTGAATCCGTACGACCCATTTTACAGAGACGTCGAAAAGCTGTCAAATGACTATGAACGAGCTAAACGTCAAGCTTCCACCTTTGGACCTTCTCCCATGGTGGAGCCTTCTTCTTCCTCTTGAGGATGACTTCATTCTCACGAGCTCGAATCATAGGTCCATCCCCAAGTATAGATGTGTCCGGAGGTGTCTTGGATGGTGTCTTGGATGGTCCTGCATCAATCTCCCTTTCTTGAAAAGGATTCGTCCTCGAATCCAAGCTCATATATGATTCCGCACATGCAGCCACACGAGCTCCTGGATCGAACACCATATGCCCATGGAAATCCATCTCAAGAACGATTGGTGTAGAGATTGACCACTCCTTGGTGGTTATTGTCTCAGCTTCATCTACAAAATCAAGAAAATAAACTTTATTAGTGCATAATTCATATTTCATGTCATCTTCATGATGTTCTAACTTACTATGCACTTGAGCTTGGTCATTAATCCCTAAGTTTCCATCCAAAACTAGCAAGTTTTCATCCTTTTCCAAGGCTGAATTTTCAATTAACTCAATGCTAGCAATAGTAGAAGAAGTTTCATCATCAATGATCATATTAGAAACTATGCCTTCTTCTAAGCATGTAGTTTGACACAAATCTTTGCTTTGATTATCAGCACAGGGTATAGGTTGAACATTTAAATCAATCAAAGAATCAACATGCTTATGTTCAAGGCAGTCATCGTTAGAAGAAAGTAAACTAATATCTTGATCATTATGAACATGCTCATCATGTTTATCACTAGAATTTTCAGATTCATTATCGCCTAGGTGATTAATCATGAGAGTTTTCTTATTAGGGCAATCCTTCATAATATGTCCTCTACCTTGGCATATAAAGCAAGGAATGTACATAGGTTCAAGAGTAGAAGAGTTAGGATTACTCCCTTTAGGGCCAGTAGATACCCTAGACGATTCATGTCCATTCCAAGACGCTTCACCATTGTCGATGGGTTGTTGGGGTGTTCGGCCTTCACTACCCCCATGGGGTTGGTTTGCTTTCTTCCTTGAGCCGCCATCAAACCTCCTTTGGGGCTGCTGCACATGGCCTTGGTGCCACCTTGGGGGTTGCCCACTCGACATTCTACCACCTTGGCTCCTGTATCTAACATTCCTTTCCACTTTCATAGCTAAATGTAAAATTTCAGTAGGCGTAGAATATGGAAAGTAATCAATTTCACGAGCTAAGGCGGGGTGCAATATTCTAATAAACCTAGCATTTGTATCTTCATAGGACTCAACTACATTAGCTCTAGCCATGGTTTCTTGCCTTGCATAAAAGGTGTCCTCAACAGTTTTGCTACCTTGCTTAAGATTTTCTAATCGTTGTCTAAGCTCGCTAGCATAAAGTGGAGGAGCAAACCTACTTCTCATAAGTGCTTTTAATTGAATCCAAGAAGCAATAGGTGCATCAAGGAATCTTCTTCTTTCTTTAACTAGATTATCCCACCAAATTAAAGCGAAACTTTGAAATTCTAGGGAAGCTAGTTGCACCTTTTTATGTTCAGAGAAGTTATGACAAATCCATATTCGATCCATTTTAATTTCCCAATCAATGTAAGCATCTGGATCGTTGGTACCATAAAATTGAGGGATCTTTACCTTTACCATACCTATGCCATCTTGCGCAGGCTCTCTAGGTGCTCGATAGTGGTATTGACTTCCTCTATCATTTCGTCTAGGACGTTGCTCCCAATGATCATCCTCTTGGAAGTAGTCGTCGTCCTCTGAGAAGTAGTACTCATCTTGTTGCCATCGTCCTTTCCCTCGTCCCTGCATATTAGCAAACGCATTATTCCTACCATGTCTCTCCCTTTGTGGAGAGATGTTCTTATCAAATAAAGGTTTAGCTAAATGAGGATTAGGATTAGGATTATGTACTTCCCTTTCATCATGAGGCGCTTCAGTACGCAGGGGATTACCTTGCCCAGCCATGTTGTTAGATCCGGATGGCCGAGCCTCTAATGCCGCCAATCCTTTATTTATCTTAGCTAAGGTCTCCATCATGGTGTTGAACATGGTGACCTGATTAGACATATCAAATTAAACAAACAAAGAACTAAGTAAAAGTTAGAAAAATATAAACACCTCACAATTGTGTTTCGCTCACACTCTTCTCTCCGATTGGTATATCACGCTTGCTGGGGCAATCCGCTTTGGGCGAACCAACAACCAAGCAAAGAACTAAGCAATCAAAGTATATGAATCAAGAGAATGAATGAAACAACACACAAGAGTACTCAACAAGGGCTGTAGTACTCGATAAAACAAGGAGAGCACCTGATCAAGGAAAATCAGTACTCGACACAACAATAGAGAGAACTCGGCAGGGGCTGAGCTCTACTCGACACAACCAAGAGATCACTCGGCAAGGGCCTAGTGTACTCGACACAAGCAAACAGCAACTCAAAGCAATGAAGAGAACTCGACAAAGGGCTGAGAACTCCTCGAACAAACAAATCAGCACTCGACAATGGTATAAGTGCTCGACAACAGCCACCAAACAACTCGATAAGGCTGGAAATAAAAGAAAATAAAAGAAAAACTAAGAAAGAATGGAAATTTACCTCTTTTTGATGGAAAACCTTTAAGTTAGGATGTTGTAGTTGCAGGGTAGGGTTTCAATTTTGTGGAGGTGTATGTGTTTAGGGATAGTGGGTATCGATTAGGGCTGAGAAAAGGTTCACCAATTAGTCCTTGGGAGTTTTCTTGCACTAGATCAACAACAACTAGCAACACTTCTTTCTCTCTTTTGTTTTCAATTTTCGGATCTGTTTTTCTCTTCTTTTTTTTTTTAAAAAAAATCTGAAACTAATGCAAGAAAAGACTCAAAATAAGGTATAGGACTCGAAAATTTGATGATAGTGGTGAAAGGATAACAAAATTCAGCCTTAATGCAAAGATATAGATAGAATGGCTAATTTAGGTAATAGGATCTATCTTGTGCCTTTATGATATATGATAGATATAATGAACTTTATCCACCACAAATCAGAATTTAAATAGGCAATAAATAATGGAAATAGATAAAAGATAGATAAAAAGTTCCAAAGATAGAACAAAGGATAGAAAAGATAACAAACTAGGGTTTGCTCTTTGTGTGGTGGTAGAGTCGGCCAAGCAAGGACTTATGGGGACAGCTAGGGCTGCCGTCGGCGGTTAGAGTACACAACAAGGGCTATGCACACTTGTGGTCGACACCACTGGTCTCGGCTAGGCTTTGTGTTTAGGCTATGCAACCACAAACAATCACAAACTCAAGATTAGTGCAAGAATCAATAAAGAATTGCAAGAAGTAAATAACCAAAGCAAGAAAAGGACTCTTTTTTGTGGTTTTTGTGTTTAGAAAAAGAAAAGACTCAATCTTGATGTCGGAAACCAAAGCTCTGATGCCAATTTGATACGGGGTTAGCCGTAGGTTGGTCCGATCTTCGACAACAAGCAAGAAACTTCAAGAACTGAACAAGAAACAAAAGACACGAATCAAGACTCAACAAGATCAGCAAGATTCGATTCAAGAACAGCCAAGATTGATCAAGAATCTCAAAGAACGCAGCAAGAAATAACAAGAAAGACGCAAGAATGGAAGCAGACTCGACAATAAGAATAAAGACTCGATAAAGATAGAAAGACACGACCTGATATGGACTGAGTCGATCTGTATAGAACAAGATAGAGACCCTAGGCTTTCGTAGAAGGTAGGAACCAATACCAATGACTACACAACCCGCCTCTACAACCCTACACAATCAAGCGGACAACTTGAAGGCACAAGGAGGGGGCTTGTGGATACTAGATTCACCAAGTCTTGCGAAGTTGATGAACACAAAGCAAACCAAGCTGAGATAGATACCAATTCGTGATCAACGAGCACAGCTCTAGTTGGATCAACATCACTCAATGTGTTTCACACAAGTTTGAGAGAACTAATTCCATTCATTGAAAGCTTAATGTTTACAATGTATGAAATCGAAATATATAAGCTATGCTAAGGCCTGATGGGCCGAGTTTAATGATAGAAAGATAATATCTAACATCTAATTAAAACACCTAAAATCATAAGTAAATAAGATCTCTAGAAATAACACTTAAAATAGCCCAATTTCGGCCCAATAGGAACACTAGGCGAAATGGGGTTCCAACACTTAGTAAAATCCCGTCAAAACAGTGACAGCTTGCAAAGATGTGCATTTTCGGCCAATTTCGAGGTTGAATCTGGAAAAGGTGCTGGCTTACCTCAGCTTGCAAAAATGTATGTTGAATTTCTTTCTCACTATCTGTTCTAATGCTGACACACAACTCAACATCAAATTTAACATCCTCTAGTTCGGACAACTCTAAAAATTCTTTCAAATCAGCATCACATTCAACATTAAGAGGAGCTCTCAACACTTTGAAAGGGTGTAAATGTTTGAATTGTAATTCAAATGCACTGTCTACATTGAATCTGCTGTGCACTTTTTCAATTAAACCTTGTATTGTTACTGAGTCATCTAGTATAAATGCCTTTGAAGTAGTGTCTCCAACAAAGGTTGGACCTGATTCATCAAATAACCATTTTCCACCATATATAACTGTAACAACGTGGGCTGCCATTGTAATATGTAGAATATGAATTTAAGAGAATAAATAGAATGCAATAGTAAGGATGGATGTCATCAACTGGACTCTATGAATAGAATGCATCAGTTATAAATCCAATCCTACAAAATTTGCACCTCTAGTGCAAATTTTGAATGATTCAAGTGGGGTGCTGACACGAGCAAGTAAAGTATATTGAGGGATGGGGGAGCTCATATTTATTGTTCAAGAAATCAATGGATAATGTATCAAAGTTTAGTCAATGCAAGTGTAGTAATGGATTGAAGTGCAGTAATGCTAACACTGTAGTGTGAATGCAAGTGCATTGATGGATTCAAGCTCAGTGAACGAGACTGCCGAAACGGATCATCAATTCAACTGGTATCATTTCATTAATCACAGGATTAGAATGTAATTGATATAGATATAGCAATGTGACATATCATTGAGCATAAATAAGCATATATTCAAAAGAAGATTTCAAAATCTCATCCAATACTAAGTTGTCAAAGTTTAGTATGCCAAATGCAATATTGGATGCAATAGTGAGGAATAGACATCAACAAGTAAACCATATGATTACAATACACCAGTTATAAACACAATCCTTTAAAATGGATTTCAACAGATTTTCTATGATTTAAGTGCAGTGCTGACATGAGCAAATAAAGTGCAATAAAGTGGATGAAAGTGTAGAATTGGAGCATCAATTCAACTGGATTCATTATAGTAATCACATTATTCGAATGTATTTGATTTATATATATCAATGCTATATACCAATGAGCATAAAGAAGCATGGATTCAAAAAGAGATTTCATAATCTTATCCAATACATCAGAAATCAAATAAAATTTGCGCCTTTGGCGCAAATTTTCTGTAATTTCATTGTAGTAAACATTGAATTCGAATGTATTTGATACAAATTTAGCAATGTAACATATATAACCAGCATAACTAAGCATAAACAAGCACCGATTCAATTACAGACCTGAAAATCACACACATATAGCCAAAATACAATCATAATCTGTAATATATTCTTCAAAAATCAAACAAAATTTGCGCCAAAGGCGCAAATTTTGAGGAATTCCATTGCAGTAAGCACTCGATTCGACTGTATTTGATACAAATATAGTAAAAACAAAATGAAACAAGCTCAAATTCGGACTGAGTACTAAATTTGCGCCTATCTGATTCTAATGCATTGAGTACTAAATTCGTTAGCATAATTCAGAATTAACTTAAAATCGTCAAAAATCTATGAAAATTTGCACCTTTGGCGCAAATTTTCCATGAATTCAAGGCAGCTTTGGATGTAGTGTGTAATCGAATGCTGTACTTACCGGATTCCGTAGAAGAGACGCCGAAATCGGTGGTTTTGATGTGATCGGAGATGATCGGCAGTAATTCTGTAAAAGCGCCATTGAGTAAGGCGAGAGAGAGAGAGAGAGAGAGAGAGAGAGAGAGAGAGAGAGAGAGAGAGAGAGAGAGAGAGTGCGGAGAGGGAGAGCACGTAGGAGAGAGAAAGGCGCGTGGGAGAGGGGAGAGGGTTTATATTGTGGACAGTTCACCAATTTATCCCCAAAAGTGGACATTTCACCAATTAGTACATATATTATGGACATTTCGCAAATTGCCCCTTTGCAACATTAGGGTCTTGTGTGACATTTAACATTTTTGTAAAATGGCCCAAAAAAGGTTTACATACTATACTTTCCCTATATATATATGGGAAATTTACAGAAAACCACCCGTTAAATGTACCCTTTTACACTTAACCACCCATTAAATACACAATTACAGAAAACCACCCATTAAATGGGTTTTGTTTTCAAATCACCACCTAGTTGTCTATTTCTATTAGGGTTTTGTCAAATATATATGATACTACACTATTTTAAGTTTTATATTTAAATTAAAATCTCAAATAGATTTAAACATATATTTGACTAAATTTTTTTAAAATATTTTTTTAAAACCTGATGTATATATGAACAAATTTATTCCATTTTATTCCAAAAAATGGTTATTAATTTTAATAGACTTCTTTTTAATCAAAATTAAAATAAATTTATAAGTCATTAGCATTGTTTAAATTTAATAATATTTTTATAATAATAATTAATATCTCATTTTCTTTCATGTTTGTAAACATCTACACTATATACTAAAAATAAATAAAAAATCTAGACTTAAAAGTATTTTTTATTAAAAGTGTTTTTTTAAATGTATCTTTATTAATGTTTGTTTCAATTTTTAAATAAAATTAAATAATATTTTCCACATTTAGAACCTCTACCCTCCAAAGAATTTAAAATTTAAAATTTTTCTACATGCTTTTTGCCCATAATATATTATTAATATAATTTTTTTTATCTCTGCCATAAATATAATTTAAATATATTCAAGTTGAAATTTTAAATTTTAAGTATAAAATATTAAAATATATTATATTTAATGGAATTCTAATGTATATATGAGGTGGGTGGTGATTTGAAAATAAAACCCATTTAATGGGTGGTTTTCTGTAATTTTGTATTTAACGGGTGGTTAAGTGTAAACATGTATATTTAACGGGTGGTTTTCTGTAAATTTCCCTATATATATATATATAGGGAAGGAATAGAATGAGAAGTGGGAATAGAATGAGGAATAGAATGAGAGATGGGAAGGAGCTTTGATAACCATTGGATCAGATCTAAGGGTGGAAATTAAATCCTCATTAAAAAAGGTTAGGTGACCTCTAATTAAAGCCTCTTGATTTTTATTTCTATTTTATATTGTATGTAAAACTATTTCACATCTTCTGAAATCACTTCTGTCGCCCTTCAACGAGCTAATCCAGGTGGAGCGCCTCTCCTTCTATGGTGACTTCTACACCGGCGGCTGGGCCCCGAAGACCTCCCACATGTCCATAGCAAGTACCTCAGGCTTATGGTTGTATGTAAGAGGACGAATGGAACAGTAGCAAAAACTCTGGCAAGGGCCGCTTCAGCTACCCCACCAGCACCACCTATGACGGAGAATTCAAAATTGGGCACATGGATGGAAAAGATACATACACCGGCCCCATTGGTGACGCCTACAAGGGCTCATGGATCAAGAACATGATTCACGGACAAGACACCCGGAGATTCACTATTGGTGAATCACCAATGGCGATTACTCTGAGGGCGATTGGCGGCAAGGGGTTCAGGAAGGCCAAGGTCGGTATCAATGGCGTTCCAACAACCGCTACATCGAACAATGGATGGCCGGGAGGATGAACGGGAGTTACACATTGGAGTGGGCTAACGGAAATCAGTATGGGGTTCCCGGAAGAGAGTGTTAGCTAGAAGTGGTGGTCCGATGGAAGGTTCTATGTGGGTGTGTAAGACATTGGCATCACTCTTTCCTTCCAAGTTTTAACTTATGAAAACAAGTTTTTATTTTATAGAAATTCAAAGATCCAACAAATCAAAGGGACATTCAAACCTTCTCCATGAACATAAGAAAATTTGGATGTTGAACCAAACAAAAAGGCTAGCAAACATTGCAATAAAATAGCACCAAGAGTGCTGGGGAGATATTAATTAAAGGGCCACCAAACATTGAAATGGGAAAGGTAGACGATAGCCATGTGGAAGTTCAAGGGTATTTGGAGAAGTGCTCCATTGGAAGTTGTGATAAAACATTTTCTTTTATCTTTAATATGATAAAAAAGAAAAGGGGGGAAGGCTGTAATTAAACGATGTTTGAAATAGTGACTCTCACCTTCTATTTTTTTAAACCTTGAAAAGTAAGGAGTAATGGGCCTACAATGAAAGGTAAGGGCACGGGAGGCGACAGGACGAGATTGGGTCCTACCGCGTAATTTTTGCGGGATGGAGTGGGCCCTGGACGGGATAGGTACGAGACGAGCCTTGTCCCTCAAATAATAAATATTTTTAAAAAATCTAAAATTAGTATATAAATCTAAAATTAGTATATATTTTACGGTTTTCAAATGCATAACATATATATAATATTTTATATCTTACCTTTTTTGTTATATATATACCCATTTGATACATTATAGTATTATACATATAATTACACTATATATATACACTAATATAATTTAAAGTATAAATACAGTGAGTATATATTATACCATATATGCACAATGAGTTGTATACAGTGAGTATACATAATAGACCAGTATATATATACATTATATATTGTGAGTATATGTGCATATATACATTGTAGGTACATATATTTCTAGAATATATAGTGAATAAATATATCATATCATATTATATTATATTATATTATATTATATTATATTATATTATATTATATGCGGAACGAAACGGGATTTGCGGGATACGAAATTCTCGTCCCGCGTCCCGTCACGTATAATTTTTGCGGCACTGGACCAGGACGTATTCGGGATTTTCGGGATTTGTGCCCACTCCTAATGAAAGGTAATGAGAGAGAGAGAGAGAGAGAGAGAGAGAGGAGGGAGAGAGAGAGAGGGGGAGAGCGATGAGTGGAGTGATGGGGCCTACAAAACGACGACTCTCCCCTATATTTTTTTTAGGTTTAAGCCTTTCCAAATGTAAAATGTCATTAAAAAAATAGGTAATATCATAAAACAGAAAAATCAATAGGAGAATGAGAGATTATATTCAATTGTGTGTCCGGGAAATCCACCAAATACAATATATATAAAAGTAATATCCTTGGTCTCCAAGAATAAGATCTTATCTAAAAGGTAAAATTTTGTCTAAGTAAATATACATATATCTTGTACATCCATATATAATAATATTATAACACTCCCCCTTGGATGTACAATCTTTATTCTGCTTACTGCCTCGTTAAAAACCTAGCTAGGGAAACCCAATGGGACAAAACCATACCTTAGGCAAAAAGAGTGCAGCCTTTTATGTACGCTCTGGTTGTTTTCCCTCATTAAAAACTTTGTCAGGAAAACCCAGTGGGATAAAATCTCATCGAAGGGAAAAAGAGTGCATTGCGTGTATACTCCCCATGAATTCAATATCCTTCTCGAAGTCTTCTCATTCCTCTTAATGTCGCCGTCTTCATGAGCTTATGGTCGATTCTCAACATTGTCTTTGATGTGTATAAGCTGGAATGTCTTCGTGATTGACTTTGACGCGCTTGACTTCCATGTATTGGTGTTGAGCTACTTTGGATGCACAAGCATAAGGTACTTCAGGACCTAGGGTGCTTTTCATTGTTGATCTGGGGGATCTGATGTATTAAATGGTGCTTAAGTTGCCTCGTTAAAAACCTTATCTTGGAAAAACCCAGTGGGATAAAAACCAAGATTATGGAAAAGAGTACAACTTTGTATGGTACTTCGGGGCCTAATAAAATGTCACCACTTTCACAATTATAGATAATTCAGATACTCTAATAAGGACCTTTAACTCTGCACGTAATAGGACTTTGATAATAATGCTTCAGAAACTTTCAATTGATTCTTTCCATTTATATGGGTATGCACCTACAACATCCATCATTTACATTTGGAGACAAAATTATATTCACTCCTGGTGAATACATTATCATGTAACCTTTAATAGGCATTTGTGCAATCAATTTGGCTTTATATTTTCCTTTGTACAAACACCTACTTAAACCAATTAATACTACACTTTTCAATGTTGGTGCTACAGGTCCAAAAACTTCATGCTTAAATAATCCATTGCAAGAATTATTTCTTTGTGGAATTTGGGATATACCATGTATCCTTGTGAGGGGAGTTGTCTCGTTAAAAACCTTGCTTTGGAAAAACCCAAATGGGACAAAAACCAAAGTTAAGGAAAAGAGTACAATTTTTCTCCCCCTCAATTTAGCATATAAATAATCAATTTTATAAAAACATGGTACTTTTGGACTTAATATCATTTCACAATCTAATCAAAGATGAAAATATTATTTTTCTTCTTATTGTAATATATCTCTCTTTGTACACTCGAACTACAGGTCGAGATATTTTTAGAACTTTTAACAAATTTCCAACTAATCCTCTGCCTATTGGATATCTTATGAATTGTTCAATAAACCAATCGCATTACGCTCTTAGCGTTTTGTAAGGACATTCATTCCTAATCAAATGATTTCACATCTTTAATATTGGAGCTACGGGTCAAAAATATTAATGTTTAACTTATTAAACTAATCATTTTAATGTAGATATACTTCTTTAGAAGCTCTAATTATTCTTATCAAGCACTTCAAGTGCAAACTTAAATACGTGTCATCAACGATAATCAAGGATCTAGTCATAATCAATTCGAACACTGTCAACGTTCATGAAATCTATTCAGGAGTTTTATACTAGTGTCTTTACTAGTCTGTTGGCTATATAGTTCATTGAACTTTGATCCACTTCTCTTCCATGCAATATATATTACTTCTTGATCTCCTTTTCCTCTCCCTCTAAATATTGAGTATTTTATCATCCGTGATAAACTTTAGGTATTTGATCATCTATGGGGACTAAATCCTCCATATACATCAACTTTCTTGATCTACAACAACTTAGTGTAATCTGGGGAGATTTCGGTGCCTATAATGAACATTTAAATACCAAGCTCTCTACTAGAGATAAATAAAAGAAGGAGAATTTATTCTATTGTTGACCAAAATCGAATCAAGCTCTTGATATTAATGTCTGATTATTAGCTATTATTGATGATTCTACTGGGTCATCCCATGTATTAGCATTATACTAAATGACAATCTCATAAGTAACGACTTCATTTGGTCGATTCAATCGTCAGCTTCTCAATGCTTATATATCCAAAATATCAATTTCATTGATAGCATTTCCATATTACATCCATATTGCCAATATGGGTAATCTATTTATTATATGTCGGATCTTCTTTTAACATCTTCAACTAGAGGAAAAACCATTGCTTCTGGCAATTATTGGCTTTCACAATCCCAATTTATCTATCATCACTTGCTCCCTTTAGAGTGTTTTGACGCTCTTCTAGAGCCATCTTCTTATAGGAATTTATTGCTTGATTATATCAACAGTCGTTCGAGGACTAATTTGATGCTCTTCTGTAGATATATACGTATAAGGTTTAATTATGCCAAGTATAGACTTTATACAAATACTCAGTAGTTATTTCATCCCGAAAACATTAGGTTTTCCACATCACCCGATACCAAGCTTTAAGCAAATCTAACATTTTTAATTATATGATGATTCATTTACAGTTTGGGAGATTACAAATCCAAATTAGGCAAACCATCATCCTTGACTTGTTCTTTCACATTCTCCTTGGTGTGGATGTCGATTCATACATGATTATTTATAATCATTTTCAAAATTATGACCAGTATTCTAACAACGGTCGTGCGCACCGTATCCTCTTTATGTCCTCTGTTAGAGGTAACAATATATATTGTATCTGGCAATAAAGAGGTTGTTATGAACCATAGGTTATTTAGCTAGCTATTTATTTGAGTTCTACCATACTCAAGTAGATTAAGAACAAGATCCCAAAATATAGAGTTTTCAGACTCTCAAGAACTAATTTTATCAATGTCACACAATATAACAAGGATGTGCTTCAAACTCTTCTCCCAAATCATCATTTATGGAATAAAATTGGCTTTATCTACCCATAATGGTTTCTTCAAGAAACATTTCCAATACATATACATACAAAATGCAAATCAAATCACTCGTTTAATCTATCAAGATAATTGTTTATTCAAGATACTCGTTTAATTTATCAATTTCATTTGTAAAAACTCTTAACAAGTTGTTTCTTCTGGAAACACTTTGAGTTTTGAATATATATTGCAAAACGTAAATTAAAATATATACATCTCACAAGTAAATAACAAAAGTAATTTTAATAAAAATAAATACACCCAACATAATTAAAAATTATTTGGCCACTTCAGGTGGATATCAGTCATAAAATAGAGTTATCTTTCAACTTCGAAGTGATGGATCAATAATTATAAATCAAAGTATATTAGCAATATGGCATGATTTATAAGATATAACAACTATATGTGCAATCAATAGCGTTATTTTTGCAATCAGTCGCTATGATAATCCATATTTAATATACGAGATCAACTCATAACACATATATGTAATCACTAATGAACAAGAGACACAAAAGTCATAACTCAAATATATATGATGTTTAGGTGCACCTGATTGCAAGATCGATCGCATATTCTAAGATTAATAAATCGGCTCAATTCCATCACAAGCCTTAAAGTTGAGCCTAACATACATAGGCTCACTACGGAGTAGAATTCAATCTTCTAAGGTTCGCCTCCTTTTATCATGATATCCTGATGTGGATCCGTAGACAAACAACTCGCATGATACCACCAGTCACCAAATCAAAATATTAATTAATTATAATCAGGGTTTATTTAAAACACATATCGTATAACATAATTTTAGCCACCAGCTGATGCATGGGCTACCATGGACAAGCTTACTAACTACGACAATAAGTATGGGGAGGCAACAAACAATGACGAGAATGCCTATGTCAGGCCAGCACCATCCATGCCCCTCTATGAGCCTTCTAAGGAAATTGACCCAGATGTCAAGGAGCAGTACTACAGAGATCAGAATCGCAAGCTCCTCAAGCAAGTCAAGTATCTTTTTGTCAACCAGCCCTGCATCGAATGTGCCTCCCAGCGGCACACCACTACAGAGTGCCCACATACAGAGCAAGTCAGGATGGCAGAAACTCATGAAGAGGTAGCTTACGCAGGGGGTCCTAATCGCTATATGGGGGACCAAAGGTTTCAGCAGCCATAATGGAACCAAGGTGCCCCTAGGAACCCCCCGCCATACAGAGCTCCAGGACATCCAGAAAGAGATCAACGGAAGGATGGTCTACATATGATCCTCGATGAGATGCGCCGGAATCAGGCACAACAACAGCAGTCTACAAGCGCCATCAACAATCAGCTCTAGAACCTCAATACAAGATTTGGAGAGATGGACATCTAGAAGAGGAACATTGAGACTCAGATGGGTCAATTCGCGGCATAAATTCCACGACCAACCGGGCAGCTCCCTGGGCAAACAAAACCAAATCCCAAGGGGAAGACCGGACATGTCGCTGCTGTAAAACTGAGGAGCGGTCGCGAACTGCACAAGCCAGAGGTCGGAGAAGCAGCAGACGAAACTACTGAACAGCAGGTCGATTTCGACCATACCCAGGTCGATATCGACCAAACAGTAGTCGATATTGAGCATGGACCAGTCGATATTGACTCTGCAACACCAACCACCTCGACTTCGACTCCACCAGTCGATATCGAGCAGAACAAGGTCGATATCAACCCACTTGAACTCGATATCGAGTCCCCTTCAGTCAATATCGACTCATCTGCAGCACCTCCGACATCTGTTCTGGCTCCGAAAAAGGCGCTTCCTTTTCCTTCCAAGGCGCTGAAAGATTCCACTGCAGGTAGGTTAAGATGCTTCAAGAACTGAATGTTTCAATTCCTTTTACAGAAGCTCTTCAAGAGATGCCTGCATATGTCAAGTTCCCCAAGGAAATCCTTAGCAATAAGCGATCTATCTCAGAAATCGCCGGCGAATGCAAAAGGATGGACTTCTCTGAGAAGAGACCTGGCCCTGGTAAGTTCTCTATTACTGTCGGATTTGGACAATATAAATATGAGTCCTTGTGTGATTTAGGAGCAAGCGTGAGTATCATGCCCTTATCAATCTAGCGAAAGGTGAAGATAGGGTCCATAGAGCCTGTGGATGCCAAGCTATACATGGAAAACAATACGGTGGTCATCCCTACAAGTATGGTTGAGAACGTCCCTGTCCAGGTTGGTAAGATCTATATCCCCGCTGATTTCCTGATTATAGATTGTGTTGAAGTCGATCCTACTAGCCCTATTATTCTTGGTAGACCATTCCTAGCTACTATAGATGCTAAAATCAGCGTAAAGCAGCGATTGCTCACCTTCACAATAGGTGACGAGATCTTAGATTTTGCTTTTGGTCCCACGAAAGAGGAAACTTCATGGCTAGAGGTGAAGAGCATCAGCAACCACGAGGATGAGCAAACAACAACGGAGGAAAGCACCAAGACACAGCTCGATATCGACATCACCAACTCGATATCGACCACTCAACTCGATATCGACCCCCCCGGTCGATATCGACCTCCTCTGTTGAGCCCCGAGCCTGTTAGAAGCCTAAGTATGGGGTCCCTGCACTCGATATCGACCCCTATCACTCGATATCGACTGACCCCTAGCCCAAGAATTCTTGTTTTGATCCCGAAAAGGTAAGTTCAAGTATGATTTCTACTCCTCCTCAGTCCATTAATAAATTTAATAAATATTTAAAGGGAGGTAAGGCCCCGTGGCGAGCTAATCTGCAAAGGATGAGAGCGGGAAAGAAGAAGAAGAAAAGAAAGGGATACTATGCAAGCGACCATCTATCAGCTGAGCTTGCATACTACAATCAGGACCTAGATGATCCAGGAAAAGGGCCAAGCACAAGGGGGCTCCACATTGACGGTCCTTGAGCACAAACGGAAAAGTCGGCCTAGCGATTATAAAATCTAGAGCTTGTAAATAAACATTTATTTTTGGGACTTTTGGACATTGTTGCTTTTGTTTATTTTTGGTTTTAAACTTTTAGTTTTTCTATTGTGGGTATTTCTCTTCTACATTTTTCAGGTCCATGGGGATAGAAGCAGCTGAGATCGACCAGGACCATAATAGCATAGCACTCGATTCTGACGATTAGCACACATGTCTAGTGAGTTTCTTTCTTTACCCTTATTTTTTATATACAGTGAGGACACTGTAATGTTTAAGTATGGGGTGGGGGAAGGGCTTACTTTGTGCATATTTGATTTATTTGACATTATTTGTGCATTATTTCTTGAATTGCTTATACATGGCTACTATGGAAATTCATTATTAATTTATGTGCTTACATGCATGTTTTCCAAAGTTAATAAAAAATGACCCCCCATTGAATTATTTTTGATAAGTGTCATGGACGGAGGTAAAATTTGATATTGCTTATACATGGCTACTATGAAGTGCATTATTTTTAGGAAAACCATGAAAGGAGGTAAAATTTGATATTGCTTTTGACATGTTGCATGATAAGAGGATGAAGGACTTTATATTTCCATATAATGCTCGTATGTGTATATTCCTTAGCCTTACATATGCTTATGCATCACAAAAGCCATATTGAGCCTTATTTCATATTTTGCTCCACATGTTCCAAATATTGCCCATTCTTTACCTTATCCGGGGATTATGTTGAGAATGGTGTTACATTATGGAGATTACTAAATGGTTGTGTTGTTATTATTATTGGAGTATGGTGGGAAATTGTTTGAAATATATGGAAAATTTAATGAGTGAAAGAAAATCCGATCACCTCAGGAGATAAAGGTAGATCGACCCTACTCGCTGAGATAATAGTTCAATGAGATGGGACATAATGTGAGGAGTCCGACACACTAAGTATCCGGGGCCATTCATGACACTCATGTTTGCGACCCGCGAGAAGGCAGTGCTGAGGTTAGAGAGGTAAAAGCATTATTATTGATAAAAGCAATGTGAAAGGTGATGAATCTTATAAAGAAGGAATGTGGAAATTCAGTTTGGAAATACTCTATTTCCCCGGATTATTAGCACTTCATGGCCAAAAATATCCAACCTTTAGCCTTTTACCAATCTACTCCTTATTGAGCTTAAATTAAAGTCCTCTTGATTATTAATGCTTTGTCACTTATGAATTATTTTGCATAACCCTCCTTTTGTGAGTAGATGTTGCTTTTATTTGCACATGCATGGATTTGTGGCATTAGTACCTTTTCGATGATGGTAATGGACTGCAGGGATATATAAAGATGAATCTATGATGTTGAGAGTTTGAATTCTTCCCCTGAATGACGATTAAAAGTATTGCTTGAGGACAAGCAAGCTTAAGTATGGGGTGTTTGTTGTAAGCCTAATTCGCCATGTTTTATTGTTACTTTTATATCATTTTCTGCATGCATTTCATACATTTGGGCTAGAATAGTACAGAATCTATGTAGTTTATGCATATTGGCCAAGTTATGGAATCTACACCAGTTTCTGTTTAATTTCGCAGAAATCAAGGCAAATTACAGCAGTTCAGAGAAAGGAGGAAAAGCTCGAAGTCAAATGCAGAAAGTCCGAGGTCAAGGAGCAGTGGAACCAGGACAAATCGAGCTGAAAAGTAAGAAAATCGAGTCAACAACAACAAGTCGATATCGACCTCAGTTACTCGATATCGAGTGAGGTCAAGCCGATTTCCACTGAGTTGACCAGAATCGAGCAAGCTGAGGAGAGTTGGTCGATATCGACTTAATCTAGTCGATATCGAGTAACCTATATCGAGTCAACGCCCCATAATCGAGTCAAGAAGCTAAGCAAAGAAAGGAGCAAGTCGATATCGAGTACCCTAACTCGATATCGAGTAACACCCAACTCGATATCGAGTAACACCCAACTCGATTTTGACTCTGAGAGCCGATATTGAGTGTCTGAAGCTGAAGACGGAAAATGCCAGGTCGATATCGAGTCATGCTAGTCGATATCGACTGGACCCACAGAAGCCGAAATCGAGCTAGTCCGAGTTCTTGTTAAGTTTCTATCCTGAATCGAATGGAGATATCTGCAAGAGCAGATTTTATCAAGATCTATCAAGTCAAGAGAAGATATTTACCTACATTAGATATAATCCTATTTGATTTATTTCCTTTATTTTCAAGTTTTTATCTTATGTTATTTTTTATATATATATATAGATAGATAGATAGATAGATAGATAGAAATTCCTTCCTTGATTAGCAAGGATTGTAAGCCTATAAATAAAGCCCATGGGGCTAGTTTTTCATTCATTCAATTTCAGAGAAGTAGTTCCACACATAGTTTAGGAGTTCAAAGGTTTTAGGGTTTTGGCATTCTACGAAAGTGTGAGTGCCGAGATTGTAAAGACTTTGAATATAGTTAATGCAAGTTTCTTTTTTCATTCAACAATGTCTGTGATTGTGATGAGGCGCGAATAGTCCACCTACTTCTGGGGTTGGGGTGAGCCCGACGATAGCCATGTTGGTGGATTAGCGAATAGCAAAAGAAGGTACTTTATCTTATCTATTCTATTCATTGTGCTTCATCTTTGATTGAGAAATTGAAGAACTCATGTTGTGAAACTTGGGTAGTAATTAGGATTTTTATTCGGAAGATTATAAATTCTAATTATGAAAAGGAATAGATACAATTAGGGTTATTTATCGCGAGATTTATACTCCTGCTTGTCGGATTGGGTGAAAACCTTCTCCTTTATTGATAAAGTTACTATCTTTTGTGATTTATGATTCCGCTTTCATGGTTATTGTCGTTGCAAACCCCGATCTTGGAAGTTTTCTTTTACATAAAGTTTATTCTGAAATCTACAAAAGCTTGGTTCTTTATTTTTGCTACTGTTACTGCTCGATATTGACCTCCTATAGGTCGATATCGACTTCTGATTCTCAACCCAGAAAGATCGCTGCTCGTTTGTGTCTCTGCAGAATAGGTCGATTTTGAGGAAGAACTAGTCGATATCGAGTCCGTTGAGTCGATATCGAGTGACCCTGACCAGAAATCGACTGACTTTCTGAAAACTGCCCAAAATCGACTGAACTAGTGGATATCGACCGCCTCTAGTCGATATCGAGTTGTTCCCTGGAGTTGAAATCGAGTGAGATTTTGCCGCTGCCTCGGATCCGCTGACCAGCTTCCTCGAAAATCGAACCTGACTTCCTTTTGCTACATCGGGAGGAAGTCTTGAACATTATTTGCTCGAAACGGAATCGGTTTACTTATATTTTATTTGCAATCTCCATTTCCTCTGTCAACATTAAGGGCTAGATCGATACAATAAATCAACATTTCAAAGTTGAGGGAAATAAAAAAATAAATAAAATAACTAAAGTAGTAGCATGCTCCATCAAGATTATCGGATTAGTAGGAGTTTGAGAGGGTCTTTCACTATCGATCCTAATTGGAGATTATCTGGATCAATCGGGGCGGATCGCTGGATGGATCCGACAAATCAAACGGATCGAACTTCATGAGCGTTGTCTGATCGATACACAGATTTACCGAGCGCATGTACCGACAATGGAGAAGGGGATCGATGGATGGAGGTTGATCAAGATCTCACCTTAAACAAACAAAAATCAACTAATTAATCAACTAGGGATATAAGCAATTGATAAAACAAATCGGAGAATAATCGTGCTGATAACGTATCGTAAAATAAAAGAATCAATAGGAGAATGAGAGATTATATTCAATTGTGTGTCCGGTGAATCCACCTAATACAATATATATATATAAAAGTAATCTCCTTGGTTTCCAAGAATAAGATCTTATTTAAAAGGTAAAATTCTATTTAGGTAAATATATATATATCTTGTACATCCATATATAATAATATTATAACAGGTAAGTCGTTGTTTGAAACAACGACTTACTTATTATATTATGATGCGGGACCATCCAAGACACATTCGGATGATGTCCTTCTCAAGAGGAAGAAGAAGGATCCACCTTGGGAGAAGATCCAAATGTGCAAATGACGTTTTAGACTCTCGTTCAGAATATTTGACAGCTTTTCGACGTCTCTGTAAAATAGGTCGTCCGTTTTCAATATTTATCGGATTGAGGCGTGCCATACCTTTTTGGAACGAGCACGAAGAGATCTAGAACTTTGCTGTTGAAGGTTTTTCCAGATTCGACATGGAGCTTGGCCAAAAATCAACATCTTTGCAAGTCTGTCACTGTTTTGACGGTAATGGATCCTATTGGGCCGAATTGGGCTATTTTAAGTGTTATTTCTAGAGACCTTATTTACTTATGTTTTTAGGTGTTTTAATTAGATGTTAGATTTATCTTTTTATCATTAAACTCGGCCCATCAGCTTATCTAAGGCCTATATATTTCAATTCCTACATTGTAATTCAATTGGAACATAATGAATAGAATTTAGTTCTTCTCAAATTGTGTGAAACACAATGAGTGGTTGTCGATTGAATAGAGTTGTGCTCTTCAATTGCAAATATTGGTATTGATCTAGGTTGGTTTGCTTTGTGTTCATCAACTTCGCAAGACTTGGTGATCCTAGTATCCACGAGCCCCCTCCTTGTGCATCCAAGTTGTCCGCTTGGTTGTGTAGGGTTGCAGAGGCGGATTATATAGTCATTGGTATTGGTTCCTACCCTCTGAGGAGGCCTAGGGTCTTTATCTTGTTCTATATAGATCGACTCAGTCCTTATCAGGTCGTGTCTTTCAATTCTTCCATATGAAATTTCAAGTCTTTGAATCTTTCTTTTGTCGACATCGAGTAACCTACTGTTCTTGGTGTTCTTGTTTGAGTCTTGGTCGAATCTTGATCGAGTTTCTTGAGTCTTGCTGCGTTCTTTGTTATTTCTCGAGTCTTTCTTTGGTTTCTTGCTTCATTGTCGAAGATCGGACCACCTCACAGCTAACCCCATATCAAATTGGCATCAGATCTTTGATTTCCGACATCAAGATTGAGTCTTTTTCTTTTCTAAACACAAAAACACAAAAATAGAGTCAGTTCTTTTCATCGAGTACCCCTGAGGTATTAGGTTTTTCGCGTGGTGTATTAGACATTGTCAAATTTCTTTGGGTAACCCGGAGTTTTAATGTAATTTCGCCTCGTGCCCTTGGTCAAATAAAACTAACAGTCTCCGTTAATTTGTTTTTGGGACGCTCATGAGGGAAGTCACGAATGGAGAAGCACGAATGGAGAGGCGAGGAGACCCGAATGGAGAAGCACAAATCGCCGACAACGAGAGCCCGCAGCTGCCGGAAGGAGAGGTGGAGAAGGAGAGTGAAGTCGTACATAGAAGACACTCAAAGAAATGAAAAAAACACAAAGGAATTGGAGAAGGAGGTTCGACGCCCGACCTTGAAGAGAAGGGGAAGGACGACCTGTCCTTCAATTGGTGAAAACCAAGGCAGCCGTCGGAGGTGCCGCTAGAGGTGGTGGAGGCGCCCCTCGACTCGCTGGTGGTGGTGGTGGAGGCATTAGCCAGGTACGTCGATTTAGGGTTGATTTGTGTTTGCCGTTTGGGGTTTCGAATTGGGTTTTGATTTATGATTAGTTCGAATTAGGTTTGGATTGTAGACGAAGGCTCTTGTAATTGAGGTTTGGGATTAGAGTTAGGGATCGATTTGATTGTAGATAAAGACTGTTGTTTCATATCTATTTTGAATTGGGGTTTAGGCCTTAGGGATTAGATTCAGTACACTTACTCCCTTGTACTCTATAAGTTTCATTTCTGGCATTACTCTTGTGAAGTATTTCCAACCGAAACCAAAATGGTAGAATCATGGGAAATTAACAACCTCTTTGGAATTAGAGGGAGTCAAATAAAACCAAAAGAAGCAACACAAGGGACTTACTGAGATTGACTCTTGATAAGCTACTATTGTTTTTTTAGTTTTTGAAATGGTTTTTGTTCTGAAATGGTTGCTGTCATTCGAATTGCAATGAATGAGACATCAAGTTTTTGCTGTTATGAAATGTTTGCTGTTCTTCGGTAGGTGGTAAGTGTAAAGTAGTTGTGCAACTTGGCTATTTGACCATTTTTTATATCCAGGCCATTGTTAAGGTTGTCAATTTGTCATGTCATATTTGCAAGCCTATTAGCTCAAAAGGCAGAGCAATTGGTTAATACACATGGATGAGGGTTCAAATACCTCATAGGCTAGATTTTAGTAAGTAACAAGAAGAAGCAAAAAGAACCGAACAAATTGCTTTGAAGGCATTTCAATGTCAATTAGCCTAAGACAAGGTGGTATGGCTCTTTTGTAACAAATTGCTTTCAAGCTCAACAAATTGATAATAAAAGACAGGTGCTTTTTTCTTAAACATTGGATTATGCATGAGTTGCTAAGATTTCTTTCATTTTGGTTTGAATTTCTAATTATACTGTCATAATTCAGTATCAGAATGAGACTGAATGTTTAAAAATTATCATTATTGTTCCTCTTTTTTTCCTATGACAGTAGGGATTAAGGAAGATGAAGAATTGAGGAAACTTGTCCACTTTATCTTTAATTTTGAGATCCACTCATTCATTTGTGGTATGTTGCTAGATACTAATTCCAACGCGGACATTTAACCTAGCTACTAATTTATCCATGCTAAATATTTTCAAGATAACACATTTAACCTAGCTACTAATTCCAACTTGAACATGTACTTAATAGATCACTTAAATGATTCATGAATTCAATAAGCCTATGTAGGATTCGAACACACATCTTTGTGCATGAACACTTTGCTCTCTTCCATTTGAGCTAATAGGCTAAAAAACTTTTGGTAACCAAAGATAAACGTACCAACAATGAACCAAACTTCAAATATTCAACTCATTATTTTGCTTTCATACAATTGTCTATGAGCACTTTGCTCTCCCATTTTAGCAACATTTTCATTTGAGCTAATAGATATAAAACCAGACACATTATTTTGCTGTAATGTTTTTCATGTCAAACCATGATTTATCATCTTTCTAGGAAACTTGTCCACTTTATCTTTAATTTTGAGATCCACTCATTCATTTGTGGTCTGTTGCTAGCTACTAATTCCAACTCGGACATTTAACCTAGCTACTAATTTATCCATGCTAAATATTTTCAAGATAACACATTTAACCTAGCTACTAATTCCAACTTGGACATGTACTTAATAGATCACTTAAATGATTCATGAATTCAATAAGCCTATGTAGGATTCGAACACACATCTTTGTGCATGAACACTTTGCTCTCTTCCATTTGAGCTAATAGGCTAAAAAACTTTTGGTAACTAAAGATAAACGTACCAACAATGAACCAAACTTCAAATATTCAACTCATTATTTTGCTTTCATACAATTGTCTATGAGCACTTTGCTCTCCCATTTTAGCAACATTTTCATTTGAGCTAACAAATATAAAACCAGACACATTGTTTTGCTGTAATGTTTTTCATGTCAAACCATGATTTATCATCTTTCTAATCAAGCAAATCTGTTAGATTGTTAAGAGTCCACAAGAACAACTCTTAGATAAAGAATAACAACAAAGAACTCCGAGATATTTTAGATTGCATTACCCAATACTAAATTTTAGCTAAAAACAGAACATTCCAAGCTTTATACAGAGAATTAACCAAAAGAAGTTTAGAGAAGCAGCAAAGGCATGGTTAACCAGACCCTTATTGAATTGAGACCTAGACTCAAATTCTTCAATTAGCAAGAAATTGAGACCCGAGTTGCCAATTCTTGTAACGAATCCCTAAATTTGCATCACTTTACATAAGATCCTCCAATTGGAACATGAAGAAAGGCATGTTAAGTACTCTGTATTATATGATGTATGCCTAACCATCAAAATTAATTGAGCTAATACAAGCTTCCTCGTTTTCTACTCCAAGTAGTGTTTTTTCAGTACTTAACAATTAATTGGAACAATGCTCAAACTAGCCACTCTATGGATGAATTCGAGTACATGCCAAAAATCTTCACTCAACAAGCACCACTCTAGCAAAAAAATCCTCAATTCCCAATGTCTAAATCGATTTACTTAATTCTAAAATCCAAATTGCACTATAAATCAGTAAAAAATCCTATATTGTACTCACTTCGAGTTAAGTCCTATATCCAACCACAAAATACTAAAAAAAAAAATTCTATACCCTAAACTTCATAATTTTAAAAACAAAAACATCAAACACATACCCGCTCGCGTGAACAACAATCGTCGTCTTCGCCCCACGCTTACCGGCCTCATTGTCTGTTCCTATCATCTCCGTCTCTCTCTTCCCCTTGCATAGTGTTCAACTAGGGAGTATTCGGTATGGGGCATATAACTGGAATCCAACTCGTCCCCAAAAAATATCCTCAAATTGAAAATTTCCCAAACCCTAAATTCCTAAAATCGAATGTGAGAAAGGAGACTTACCTAGGCAAAGCATCGGCGCCAGCCACGTCTGTCCTCATATCTGTCGCTCCTACGTCGAGATCTTCAGGGGACTTTTCTCTCTCTCTTTCTTCGTGTGTATCACCTTCCTCTTCCTCTGTATCGCGCCCCTTTCTTCCTCTCCTGGCGTACGTTCTGTCTTTCTTTTTTTGAACCAGCGTACGTTTCTGTCTACTTTTTATTTTTATTTTTTTTATAATAAAAAACTGACAAAGCTGTTAGTATAGATAACAGGAAGGGCAAGAGGCGAAATTACATTAAAACTCAGGGGTACCCGACGAAATTTAATAAAGTCTTATACACCACGTGAAAAGCCCAATACCTCATGGGTACTAGGCGAAATTTCCGTATTTTTTTTAAAACTCTGGGTAAAGTCACTGTTAAATAGCGGTGTTACCCCAGTTTGACTAAATCGCAAAATACATTCACATCTTAACTAATCTCCTTTTCTTTTCTTTTTTCATTTTTTGCTAATTTGAAAAAAAAATCAAATTTCGAAGAGGTTTGAACACTCTCTGATCTTTATCATGGGCTGTAGAGATGCTTCTCCTATCTAGAGGGTGTGTTTGACAGTAGATTGAATTTTTGTAGATTCTAGAAATTTTGGGGTTTGAGATTTTGTTTTATAGATTTTGGAGATTTTGGAGTTGAGATTTTTTTTGGTAAAAGAATCTTGTAAAAAGGTTGAATGGTGTTTGGTAGTTATATAAGATTTGAAAGATTTTTTAGGGTAAAAAGACAAAAATGTCTGGTGGCTTATGTTTGTCAAAAAAAAAGCTAGGGCAAAATTTCGAAAAGCTTGCAACCCCAAGCTTTTTTTTTGTGGAAAATATTCTCGGCAGAAACTCGAAAAGCTACCAAATAAGCTACCACATACCAAACACCACTAGCTTCAGCTTTTTTTTTCAAAAAAAATTCCCAAAGCTCCCAAAGCTCCTCCAAGAGCTGGTGCCGAACACGGCCTTAGGCTCCTCTTTTTGTGGAAGCTAGGGTAAGATTTTGGTACTCCCTTTCCTTTTATGAGCTATCTAGCTACATAATTTTAGTTAAAACCTTTGTTTTGATATATTATATTATGGTAAATTGTAGAAAACTACCCTTTAAATATGCCCCTTAGTTCAAAACCACTCGTTAAAATAAAAAATTGCAGAAAACCACTCCTTAAACATATTCCGTTAACATTTCACCACCCCTCTCTCTTTTCCGTTAAAAATCTTGTTAAATAGGTACAATGACCCTTATACCCTCCTCTTTTTAGGACTACGTACGCTATATTTTAATTGGTGTAGATTAACCAAAAAGCAATTTTATGGTCTCCACTTCTCCATTTCCTTCTCCCTCCTTATTCACCTTGTAAAGTTCATCAATTTAAATTCAATGTTTCAATGCCTGGTAATGCATATTTTATATGATCATTTATAGGTGGCCTTAGGTGCATTAGATATTCATGTAGCATGTTTAATACACTTATTCATATTCTTGGTCATTTGGTATTCGAAGTGCAAAAACTACGGTTTTCAATGTTTATTTGTAGGTTATAAGATCCGGCCTCGAAAGGTGGAGAATGAATGGAGCAAATGGACAAAGAAGAGCTAGCGAACAAGAGCGAAAAATGGAGAATATGGAGAAATCCAATCTTTAAGGTTATGAGAATTTGGAGTTAGCTTCTGAGGTCATCATGAGAATCGCAGTTCTTGGAAAGAGCTTTCTAACGCATATTCATATGCATCAATCAGACAAAAGATGACTCCAAAAATTGCGTTACAAGTTCAGTCTGCCAAAGCTGTCAGCACTGTAAAAGCGGCGCCCGACGCCAAATCCACGGCGCCTGCCGTCCTCTCTAGATCCGGATTTGTGATACGCGGCCCAAGTTTATCTTTATGGGAACACTTATCTATATTTCCTAGGGTTTTTGACCGATGAAAGGATGCCTATATTAGACATATTTCAACAGCTTTCATAGAAACTATTAATAGACTGATCGGTCTAAAACCAACACCCCGCAAGCGTACGGTGTCAATTGTAGTAATTGAGTGTCGAATCTCAGGGACTGTGTGAATATCAATCGCAGAACCTCAACTAGTTTACTAAGCCAAATAAGAGAAGTGATTTTTGACCGAATGAGAAAATAAGAAGAGGAAAAAATAACAAATTGCAAGTTTCGGTGATTATATGATGTGAAACATTCCAGAGTCAAGGTTTAGAATAATAATGCATCCTCGATAGACTATATAATTTTCATGCTTGAACAAATTAAAAAGAGATATTTGAAGATAAACTATCTAAATTCATTATCGCTCAGCCTACGCATGTTGCAATAACTATGTCCATTTTAATCAATTACCACTCAGCTTGCGCTTGTTGCAGATCAATCAATCAAATTGGACTCATTAAGCACTTAGATCCTAGCGAGCAAATCGATCAAACAATCGCAGGCGCGATCCGTATAATCAATTCAAACCTAGGTTGTCTACGATAGTTTATTATCCTCAAGAGAATTAAATAGATTGCTCATAAACAATTCTCAAGTTCAATCCATGTTTTCCAACAACTTTGTCTATGTATCCAATCTCAATTCGCAGCTGGCGCGTGTTGAATATCAAAAGGATTTCAATCAATCATAGAATTAATCGGATTAAACACTCATGGATCGAATCAAACAACAATAGAATTCATTCAGGCAATCATCACGCACATGTCTATCTCAGCATCGTTGGGATCACCCCGACCCCAGAACAGGGAAATTAGCCAGACATAGATTCAGACACAATCAAAGAATTCATGATAAAAGAATATAAAACTAGAGTAAAAGAACTTATCTTGAATCTAGCAAAACAAACCTTCAACGAGAAATCTCTGAAAAAGTCTAAAACTCCAATGTCTGCCACTAGCGTTTCTGACGTGAAAATTGGATGATCTCTAATCTAACCCTAATTCTCTATATATATTTCTAAAAAAGATCTGAAAATAATAATAAAATAATAATAAAATATTCCAAAAAGTCGTCCAACAATAGATAAAAGCTGATAAAAAATCTCGAAGTAGTAACGCGGAAAGGAAAGTATTGAGTCGATACTTCAGAGTATCGAGTCGATATGTAGCTACTGTAAAGAAATCTGGCTCGGAATTTGAAGGTATCGAGTCCATACATGTGGGTATCGAGTCGATATGTGAAAGTTCCGGGTCGATACTTTGACTCAGTGTCAGCTTCTTGGCTCGATTTCTCCATTTTGTAGGCCGAATTTGCAAAAGTGCTCAACATGAAAGTTGTAGGTACTGATATCAGCTTTCCAACAAGCTATAGAACGTCTCAATCCGAATTTTGTGGAGCTCAAATGACTCATTTTACTGAGACGTCGCCAAGCAGGAATTGTCCGAAATATGTCGGTTCGACAATGGGCTCTTCTTAGCTTGATTTCTAGCACTTGAGACCACTATGCAAGACTCTTTCGGTGTACATGAACATCTCAAACTTGGCTTCAATGAATCTTATTCCATCATGATTCCAAATTGACATTGAACAAGCTCCAAATCCCCTGAAAACAAATGGAACACGAGTGTAGACATCTATTCTAGAAACTAAACCAAAACCTATATAAAAGACATGAAAACCATATAAAAATGACTTAAAAATGACTATAAACTATTACCTATAGTATGTAGAATATGATGATATCAAAATACCCCATACTTAGACCTTGCTTGTCCCCAAGCAAGACTAATTAGATCAAACCACAAGTGCAAGATAGAATGTTTGCCTCAACTTATTCAAACCCTTTCAATAATAATAATGCAATCAAAATCTCAAGACAAGTGTCATCATAGCATGTTTCCTCATTACCGAAGACAAAACAATCAAAAGTCCCCAAACCTCACAAGGATATTTTATGTGAATCACTCTCATTCATATGTGTTTAAGGAATGAAATTTACGCTCGATCTCAACAATTGCGCTTATCTATACCATAGGCTTGCCCAGCGTTCTACATCTTCACCGCTTGAGATCATGCACACAACAAAAATCATGAGGACTTTTATAAGGGTTGTAATGGGGCTAAGGTAAAGGAAAATAAGGTATGGAAATATTTAGGCAATGTGGTGCAAAAAATACGGGAAAAATGGTTAGTCAACAACCGGTAAAACACCAATACCAAACACTTCACAAACCAAACAAAAATGATACTCAACTCCATCACAGTTGATTTAATTTCTCCATTGAGCACTTCGAGTTCAGTCAACCACTTTCTTTCTTTTTTTCCTTTGTTTTTTTCACTCTTTTCTTACCTCTCTGGCTTCAACACTGTTTTGCGCGAATACAAACATTTGTGATGAATGCATCCGGTTACTAAGTATTTCAGCCACCTCACCTGCATATTTTCCTTCTTGTGTGAATTTTATCCTCCACAAGAAGGATCGGTTACTAACCGTATTTTTTTCTTCTTGACTTTTGCCCAGGAGTGAATTTTATCCTCCTCCTGTCCCAAGGAATTTCTGCAACAATGCATACATCATTCAAAGCATAATATATCAAACAGATGATACCAATGATGTTCACCCCATACTTGGCTTTTTGCCACTTCATCATCACAACCATTCAATATAATCAGACCAATTTCCCGGATAGGTAAAAGGCTAAAATAATATGGCTTGGATAATTTTGTGGAGCTTCCAAAGAATATGCTATAGGCTCAAAAGAGGTTTCAAGCAAAGAGATCATGTAAGAGGTAGGTAAAGAGAGAAACAAAATGGCTAATGAAATCAATGCCTCAATCATCTCAATGTCATATACACAAATCATATAATGCAGCCTCAAATAAGAGTCTAAAGCAAGTTCTGAAGATAGCAACAAAAGTGAGTGTCACACATGAAAAGAATGAGAGCACCCATATAAATCTTAGTCATTTATGTTCAAATCTCACAAGGTTTTTGTTTAGGGGCTAACTCATGATTGTCTTAACAAATAACTCCATGCTAGGCAATTTATCAAAAGATAATGACATATAAATATAAGGCGAATGTTAGCATCGTAGGCAAATATCCCATCATTGTGGTATTTATGAAAATTTGGGATATAATCAATCAATAAAACACTTCCATAGACTCCAAATAAAAGACTCAAAACCAAAACAAACATGAGACAAACATGCATTTTTTTTTTTAATTTTATGACATTTTTTTTTAATTTTCTAATTTTTCATAAGCAAAGTATAAAAATAAAAGGAATGAATATGACTATACCCCATACTTAAATCCTGTCCCCAATGTAGAACTCAACCAAGAGGTACTACCCTAATAACTATATGCAAATGTATGAAAGTAATAAATAGAAAAGCAAGAGAAAACTAACCTTGGGTTGCCTCCCAAGAACCACTTCTTTATTGGTCATTAGTTGGACCTTTCAGCACTTTCGAAAACGTTTGAATCTCCCAGAGTGAATGGTCCATGGTTCTCTCCATCCATCTAGTAGAGTCCTTTTCGAGCAACAAAACATTGATCGTTTGATGCACTTGCTCTCAAAGTATGTGCTTCTCTTCCTTTTCTTGACTCTTGTTCCCTTTTTGCTTCCGTCTGTACCAATATCTTCAAACAATAGGATTTCCTCCTGGGGTTTTGTGCGCGATGGTATGTCAGGTAGACGCACAATCACATTTACTTCTTGCAACTTGGAACAATGTGGTGCATCAGTGAAGATTTCTGTTTGTGGGCCATTCATGTGCCACTTTGCAAGCATCCCTGTAAATGCCCCAAATTGTTGTTCCTTGTGTTCTTGCATCACCACTGGAGAGATGGGCAAGGGCGATGGATAATTTGTATTATCCGCTGATGGATAGTCGTGATGTTCTGCGGATGAGTAATCTTCATGAACAACCATTTCGGGCTCTTCTTTTGTGAACTCCTTTGTTGTAAGCGCATCAGCCCTTGAAACTTCATCATCAACGAGTTCCTCATCCTCCTCCAACCTTTCAGACACAGGTTCTTGCAGCTCATCTACATGATTTTCCATCTCAACTGATGTGTCAATGTAATCGTAAGGACCACTAACCTCTTGCTGGCTACTGGGAGCCTCTGATAATGCCTGTAAATCCAAAGATTGTTGAGCTATTTGAGTATCAGGCATATCAAACCTTGTTGCCTCCCTGGCTTGTGATGCGAGGATTTGCTTGCACATTTCCTCTACATTCCCCATTGACTGGCAATCATGTTGAAAATGCCCAAAAACCTTGCAGGAGTCGCAAAAAGGCTCAGATGCTAATCGATAAGTATTTTGGTTGGTTAGACGTTGTCTTAACGTCTGCTCCCCATTAGTTTTAGATTGGCAGGTTGGGTGACCACAGAAACCACAATCATAGCAATAGGGAACGCAAGTCTGATGACCCCATCTTTGACAATGTTCACAAAAGGGGTACTGATTCATCTTGTAAAAAAAACAAAAAGAAAAAACATCAAAAATAACAAAAGACTTAGAAAAGCTAATTGATGTTACACAACTGATATTATCGACAGTCCCCGGCAACGGCGCCAAAAACTTGATCGGTCTAAAACCAACACCCCGCAAGCGTACGGTGTCAATTGTAGTAATCGAGTGTCGAATCTCAGGGACTGTGTGAATATCAATCGCAGAACCTCAACTAGTTTACTAAGCCAAATAAGAGAAGTGATTTTTGACCGAATGAGAAAATAAGAAGAGGAAAAAATAACAAATTGCAAGTTTCGGTGATTATATGATGTGAAACATTCCAGAGTCAAGGTTCACAAGAACAATGCATCCTCGATAGACTATATAATTTTCATGCTTGAACAAATTAAAAAGAGATATTTGAAGATAAACTATCTAAATTCATTATCGCTCAGCCTACGCATGTTGCAATAACTATGTCCATTTTAATCAATTACCACTCAGCTTGCGCTTGTTGCAGATCGATCAATCAATTAAATTGGACTCATTAAGCACTTAGATCCTAGCGAGCAAATCGAACAAACAATCGCAGGCGCGATCCGTATAATCAATTCAAACCTAGGTTGTCTACGATAGTTTATTATCCTCAAGAGAATTAAATAGATTGCTCATAAACAATTCTCAAGTTCAATCCATGTTTTCCAACAACTTTGTCTATGTATCCAATCTCAATTCGCAGCTGGCGCGTGTTGAATATCAAAAGAATTCCAATCAATCATAGAATTAATCGGATTAAACACTCATGGATCGAATCAAACAACAATAGAATTCATTCAGGCAATCATCACGCACATGTCTATCTCAGCATCGTTGGGATCACCCCGACCCCAGAATAGGGAAATTAGCCAGACATAGATTCAGACACAATCAAAGAATTCATGATGAAAGAATATAAAACTAGAGTAAAAGAACTTATCTTGAATCTAGCAAAACAAACCTTCAACGAGAAATCTCTGAAAAAGTCTAAAACTCCAATGTCTGCCACTAGCGTTTCTGACGTGAAAATTGGATGATCTCTAATCTAAACCTAATTCTCTATATATATTTCTAAAAAAGATCTGAAAATAATCCTAAAATAATAATAAAATATTCCAAAAAGTCGTCCAACAATAGATAAAAGCTGATAAAAAATCCCGAAGTAGTAACGCGGAAAGGAAAGTATCGAGTCGATACTTCAGAGTATCGAGTCGATATGTAGCTACTGTAAAGAAATCTGGCTCGGAATTTGAAGGTATCGAGTCCATACATGTGGGTATCGAGTCGATATGTGAAAGTTCCGGGTCGATACTTTGACTCAGTGTCAGCTTCTTGGCTCGATTTCTCCATTTTGTAGGCCGAATTTGCAAAAGTGCTCAACATGAAAGTTGTAGGTACTGATATCAGCTTTCCAACAAGCTATAGAACGTCTCAATCCGAATTTTGTGGAGCTCAAACGACTCATTTTACTGAGACGTCGCCAAGCAGGAATTGTCCGAAATATGTCGGTTCGACAATGGGCTCTTCTTAGCTTGATTTCTAGCACTTGAGACCACTATGCAAGACTCT
This sequence comes from Persicaria maculosa, assembly GCA_963922045.1. NCBI lineage: Eukaryota > Viridiplantae > Streptophyta > Magnoliopsida > Caryophyllales > Polygonaceae > Persicaria > Persicaria maculosa. The sequence continues at coordinate 41,265,223 of OY998251.1, read as the reverse complement.
TTCGGTGTACATGAACATCTCAAACTTGGCTTCAATGAATCTTATTCCATCATGATTCCAAATTGACATTGAACAAGCTCCAAATCCCCTGAAAACAAATGGAACACGAGTGTAGACATCTATTCTAGAAACTAAACCAAAACCTATATAAAAGACATGAAAACCATATAAAAATGACTTAAAAATGACTACAAACTATCACCTATAGTATGTAGAATATGATGATATCATAGACCTAGTTTCATATTCAATTGAGAGAGATGAGAGGATTTAAGTTTAGGGATTTAAGTTTCGTTATGCTTGCGTAGAATTCTTGTGGTTTTGCTATGATTCAAGACTTGGTTGATTGATTGTGAGACTTGATTTCTATATTATTCATGAATTTATTTATCATCTTGTTCTTCATATTATATTTGTTTTCCTTTTCATGACTGGCCATCTAGTTAGGAATTGCATCTTTGCTATGAATTCGTTGTTGTGTCCTTGATACCAAACGAAGGTATTGAAGTAATGATACTTCTTTGTCTTTGTAGTGGATGATAGCAATTGATCTATTGCGTTAGAAGTTGATTATGCTGATTGGGGTTGTTCCAATTGTGTCTTAATTGCATTGAATTGATATGCCAACTGGTCTAAGCACTTGAATTCTTAATGCTATTCTTCAGTGATATTGAATAAGGTGATTGTATCCATGCGGATCCTTCAACATTAGTCAACACGACATAAGCTTAGGAATGACATTGATATCAACTTAAAGATCAAGTAAATCAATCAATATTGCGAATTGTAAGCAAACCACACTCTTATCTTTTATCTTCTCATTGTTCCCATCCATATCTTTATCTTAGTTTAGTTGCATTATTTATCTTCTTTCATATTCCTATTATATCTTTAGTGTCATAATTGATAAATACACATTGCACTGAAGTACTTGTTTCTCTGTGGGTTCGACCCCTTACTATTCCGCTTACTAGTTACTAGGTTGCTAGTGAAGTTGTTGGTTTGGGTTAATCTTTTTGGTGTTGTAGAAAGGTAACGACATTCTGCACCCCACCAATACCATTTGAAGCTTTTAACATGTACGTACTTATGGTGCTCATAAAATCTTTTTAATAAAATTTCAAACATTATAAAGATAAATTTACATTACCCTTTTTCCAATTCAATTTGGAAAACCTGTAAATTTATTCCACTATGAAAGGAAAATTATTGGATAAATTAAAGCCAAAAACAATTGTTCTAATTGAGAATAAATTGGATTTGATAAGGCCCATAAAAATAGATGCAAAATCAAGTGAAAGAGGGAAGACGGATGGACGAGGTGCTGCTGTTGATCATACAATTTTACAAGGTGGTGTCGACGATCAATAGGCAAACAACCAAACACAATGCTTATGGAATGTACTGAATATAAAGCCATTCGGAGATGTCCTCGTATTCTCGAGCAGATTTGATGTCCACCATAGTAGAATGACTATGGTATAGGGAAGAAAACGAACTTGTTTTACTTCGACCTCCACGGTCTTCGGTTCACATATGCCGCAGGCTCCTAAGAGTAAAAAGAAAGGGTTTGGGTAGATAGAGGGAGGTGATAACATATACGGGTTTTATACTTTTGCTTTTCCTTGATTGTATGGTCCAATAGCCCAATGCCTTACATAGCCCTATGCAACTAGTATATATACATGTAAGGCAACCAACATTTTTCACTGAAGAATCTTAGATGATGTTTTTCCCACCGTTTCATCTTTCTCTTATGTAGCAGGTTTGTCCCATGACTTGCTGCTCCTTGTTACAAATTGTTAATCAATTGTTTATGTTTTCCAACATGATACCAGAGCAACGATCCAGGATCTAAAGTTTTCTTCCGCGTTTTCGCTTTCGAAAATCAGTTTGATTTATTTTTCTGTTGTCTCGTTCCTGATTTTGTTAATCATTCATGGCTGGGGATGAGACAACGAGGATTGATCCGAGCGATCCATTCTATTTACACCCTAGTGATCATCCTGGGATGATCCTGGTTACACATCCGTTCGACGGGAAGAATTTCGGTGAATGGAGAAGATCTGTGTGGATAGCATTGTCGGTGAAAAATAAGATCGGATTTATCACAAGCGACATAGAAAAGCCTGTATCAACCTCATCGAAGCTTCAATGTTGGGAATGTTGTAACAATATGGTGATATCGTGGATCATCAACAGCTTGAGCCCCGATATCAAGCGAAGTGTTATTTACACCAACACAGCCCACGTGATCTGGAAAGAGTTGAACTCGAGATTTAGCAGGCTTGGAGCCACACAACTCTATGCGATTCAGAAGCAGCTGAGCATGACCGGGCAAGGTACGAACTCTTTCTCTACCTTTTTTATGCAAATGAAATCTCTATGGGATGAATTAGACAGTATGAGGACTGCTACAGCTTGTACGTGTGGGAAAATAAGGAAACTATGAAATATAAAGAGGATCAAAGGGTTGTACAGCTTGCCAGCTATTGATGGGGTTTAATAAGAATTTTGTCATGGCAAGGAGTTCGATCTTTAATTATGGACCCATTCCCGGACATTCACAAGGTGTAATCTCTTCTAATGCAAGAGACGGAACAACGAGAGGCCAAATCTAGGCTCGATGTTGGTGTTCCTGATATTACTGCTATGTATGCTAAAGCGATGAGTCAGAACAAGCAGGCTTCTCAACAAGCCATAGAAAATGGGTTACAATCCGAACAGAGCAATTCTAACAATGCTCAAGGTGAAGGCTCTGGAAAAACGGGAAAGAGTAATGGTGAAAGGAAGCCTTTGTTTTGCACAAACTGTAAAAAGACTAATCATACAATTGATAGATGCTATTTTCTAATTGGATTTCCACCGGGCTATAGGAAGGACAAAAAGAATGACGAAGGAAAGATTGCTGCAGCAACTTCACATATGACTGGTTCTGGTTTTTCAGTCGAGCAGATAGCTCAGTTGATGAGCTTGTTGTAGTCTTCAGGCTCTGGATCCCATGACAAGGAGCCAAATGCTGAAGATTTCACTGGTTTCACAAGTAACACTCTCTCACAAAAAATCTTTAATGGAAAGACATGGATTGCGGATAGTGGTGCCAGTGGCCACATGTGTAGTGACATGACTTTGTTTAAATCAATTTAGGCTCTATCCAAGTCGGATTCTGCACATGACCACTCCTTTTGAGCGACTCCATAAGAAAGCTACTGGATATGATCAGTTAAAATGCTTTGGTTGCCTTGTATTTGTGGTGGCCTTAGAGCATGGGAGGGACAAGTTTGCTGAAAGGGTATTTCCTTGTTCCCTATTGGGGTATCCAGGGGGGAAAAAGGATACAAATTGCTCCAACTTGATACAAAGAAAGTGGTCTACTCCTGAGATGTTGTCTTCCAAGAAGATATCTTCCCTTACAAGGCTTTGTCTATCCCTTCTCCTCCGTTTTCTTTTGCTTATCCGGGTACAACTTATGGTGATGTTGATTCCTCTGCATCATTGCCCCCATCTGATTATTCAGGCACACATTCATCTTTGATCTCTCATCCAGAACTTAGATGTTTCACTCGTGAGCGTCATCCTCCTGCTCATTTGTGTGATTACATTTGCTCACCTGCGTGTGCAGATTCGTGCTTTTGCTTTCATACTCTCACCACCACTGTTTCGTTTCCTTCGGTTACGGTGGATCATCATGTCACTCCTAATTTTGGGCCTCGGACTTATACTGAGGCTTGTGAATACTTGGTTTGGAAACAAGCTATGTCCGATTAGTTTAAGGCACTCGCTTTAAACGATACTTGGGAGATAGTGGAGCTTCCGAGAGGGAAGAAACCCATTAGATGCAAATGGGTGTTTAAGGTTAAGAGAAAGGCTGATGGTAGCATTGAGAGATACAAAGCCAGGTTAGTTGTGAAGGGCTTTACGCAGCAACAGGGAGTGGATTACCACGAGATTTTTTCTCCTGTTGTTAAGATGACGACAGTTCGTGCATTGGTCACTGTTGCTCTCAAAAAGGCGATGACTCCCGGTACTATTGAGAACAACATGAAGGTGTCATTTGATGGTCCTATCACTCGTGCAAGGGCCAAGAAGATTCAAGATGCTACCAAGGCACTCCTCATTCGTTACGAAGGGACTATTGAGCAAGGATTGAGGCCACCTTAGATCACTTTGCTCAAGACTAGACCACCAGCCGATGAGTTGAGCTTGAGATCACAATCTAAGCTCATGAAGACCTGAATCAACCCACCCTGAGTCGGTGTCGAGTGGCCTTGGGACAATATCGAGTCCCTTGGGTCGATATTGAGTAGAGCTAGGGGTTGGCGGCTTTCTTCCATAATTAAGACTATTTTTATTATTATTTGTTTTTTATTCATTTAGGAAATAATAGTGGGAAAGGAAAATATATTAGGGGATTTTTCCTTAATCACTAAGCGTTGACTTTTATCTATCATATCTTGGATTCTATATATTTTATTATTATTTTTATTCAGCCAAATCAATCCTTTCCAATGAGAGGATGGCTCTGCAATTTCTATTTAATGTACGTTTGTCATATTGGAAAACTTAGATAGAAATATAGAATTGAGGAAACCCTTAGCTAAGGGTTCGTCAATCATCAATCCCAAACCTCTACCTTATTGCTTTCAAGGTCCTGTTCTTGAATTCATTCATCCATCCAAACAGAATCATCCCACACCAATTCAAACACAAATTCAATACAAGAAGCGAAACCACAAAACATCGTAGAAACCCAAAAACCGTCACTGCAGCAGAAGATGAGACCGTCGCTGTCCACCCAGTGAACAGTGCAGCGGTCGCTGCCCTACCTGTCCCGGTTGCGGCATCCCTCCATTCGCCGTCGCGATTGTTCTGTTATGTTGTTTTGTTTTGTGTTCTTGTTTGATTTCCGTCGCTTTAATTCTTTCACTCATATTTAACATACTTGTTCCAAATCAGGAGAAATCAAAGAATATTGCAAGATCGGGGCAAACATAAGACATTGTTCTTGATTCTAAGCCCGCGGGCGAAGGATCGAGAATAGCAACGCATCAAGTGGTATCGGATTCTCAGGTGTATGCAAGTTCTTTACTCTCTTGAATCGTTTACATGAGTGATTAATTTTCGTGCCCTATTCTTCCCCATACCGCTGCTGAATTTTATTTTTCATTCTTGAACCCTAAATTGGCAGTTGTTATTTGGGTGATAATCTTGTTTGGATCTATAATTTGGAAGATATTGAGTTTTTGGTTTGCAAAATTGTGATTATTGATTCATATTGCTACATATCATGCCTAAGAATGTGATGCTTAGATTAGTATATGTCATGAACTTGCACCACTAAAGAACCCTAATTTTCCATCTTATTTAGCCTATTTCCTTTAATTTTGCTCACTTTTAGATCATCGTAGCCTAGTTTTTCATATTTTTTATTTTATTTTTGTCACCACTCATGTAGTAGTACAATGACAGTAGTAAAAAAAATCAGAAATTTCGAACAAAAAAAAAAAGAAAGCATCTTGTGTTCATTCGAGTTAGTAACTCTTATGCTTTGTTCATTTGCATCTATTTGCTACTTATTTGATGATCTAATTGGTTTGAAGCATCTCAAAGAACCCTTTGTTGTGTAATTTTGTGCTGGGCCGACATGGGAGCCTTGGTCACACCCATCTCTCTCTGAACTGTGTTGCAACCGTCAGATAATAGTTGACGGAGTGTATGCACTTGATTACCCTCGTGATTGCATTCTTATTATTACGCAATTGCTGATTTTTGAATCACATTGTAGTTCTTTGTCTCTTATCGCTTAGCCGCTTGTTCTATACTTGCTATCCTTGCTATCCGAGTTGTGGCTGATTTTTTATTTGCAAATTGATCATCTTCTTGCTACCATATTTCATAATTATGTGTCTAGGGAGAGTTGCTTGAATACGGTGCCTTGTTTTCTCGCCTACTTGATTTCTATCTTTAATCACTCTTAGAATCAAAAGGGCTTGCATTGCTTGGTTTCCGTTCCTTTGTCCCTTTTACTTGTTGTCTCTTGTTTTGTTGTAGGAACATGTCGAAGGACGGCGACAACTCCTCTACCCCTATCCCCCCTGAAACCATTTTTGATAGCCAATTGAATTTCATCATTGAGGCCTCTGTGGGGAAAGCCTTTGCTAGACTGGATGAACTCCTTGCAACACGATTGAATGACATCTTGACTACACAGCGTGCTCAGGTTACTACTCAAGTCATGAACATGGTCAATCGGAGGTTCGAAGAGATTAAGAGGAATGAAGCCTCTCCTTCTACACCCCCATAGAGCGGTAATGTTCCTCCTACCAATACGTTACATTTTAAGCTTAAATCTGCTACGCCTAACCCTTTTGCAGGAGAAACTGACGATGAACTGTTAGCTTCTTTCAACGGACATCCCCACAATCGTGAGGTGCCACCACCTCCTCGCCGACAACAATGAAAACAAAGGAACAAAGGGGCCATCACACTAGCCCTTTGTTTGTCGGAGAAGACGATGAAGATAGTCGCGACGATGATGATTTGCGCGACATGCCCCACTTAGACGACGCATACCAAGAGGTAGATCTTAATCTTGATGATCTTCCTAACCGTGATTTTGGTCGTCCTATTCTTAATAATGCATAAGTTATCCAATAGCTAGATGTTAAGATCAAGTTTAAGACTTTTGATGGTACTAATGATCCTGAAGCGTATCTTGCTTGGGAAGATCATACTAACTATGTTCTCGATCATCTTTGCTATGCTAAAACAGAAAAGTTGGATGTGGTTACTTTACACTTGACAAGTTTAGCTCGCTCATGGTGGTTTTGCACTAAAAACCTCCGTCTTCGTCAAGGTAAGCAACCAGTTGAGACTTGGCCGCAACTATGCTACTTGCTGAGGAAGAGACACATGCCTGAGAAGTACACATAGATGATGAAGATGCATTTGGCTCAACTGTATCAGGGATGTTTCTCCCTTTTGGAGTACAGGGATGAGCTTGAACGCTTAGCTCATCAGGCTAATATTTATCTTACTAAATGTGCTTTACGTACTCAATTTCTTTCTGGTCTCAATACTTCTATTCATAATCCCTTGTCTATTCATAACATTAGGGATATTAACACTTTGACTCATAAAGAGGAACTACTATATGAGCAACAACTGAGGTCCAGGACAGGGCAATCTACCTATGGTCGCAGGTTTGTTCCTTCTACTTCTTCTAGTTAACCTAAGGTTTCTACGAACCCTTCTATGCAGCAAAAGGGAGTTTTCAACTCACCTAAACAGGGTTTTGAGGACAAACTAGAAGAGTTGTTGCACCCCCTCCCAAAGATCGCAGACGAGAGCTCCGTTGCTTCACTTGCGGAGGTTTTGGCCCTGTTTCTCATGATTGTCCCCAAAAGGTCGCGGCCTCTGCCCACCATGTGGCGGCCGCCGCATCAGCCCTTGCGGCCGCGGCTCCCTCAGCAGCCACGTCTTCACCTTCTCCATCTTTAATGAAACCCTCTCCTTCTGCTTCTCTCAAGGGTTCCGTCGAACGGAGGACGCTTATATCTCAGCCCCAGTAGGAGACGATTACCTGGAATGCTCATCAACCTCATATCCTTTTAGTTATGTAAGAAGTTTTACTTAATGTTGTGAATTTGAGTCATATTCCTTCACCTATCGCTAACCTTTTGCAGGCCTATTTAGATGTGTTTCCCGCTGAGTTACCACAAGGCTTGCCACCCATTAGAAGGATTGAAAACCAGATTGACTTTGTTCCTGACGCTCCCTTGCCTAACCGTGCTGCTTATAGAGCTAGTCCTAAGGAGACTAAGGAGTTACAATGCCAAGTCATGGAGCTTATGGACAAGGGTGTTATTCGTGAGAGCCTTAGTCCCTACGTCGTCCCTGCAATCTTTTTTTTTTAAGCCAACCCCCCCAGCACTAAGTCCGGGTGAGCGGAGGTTTATGTAAATTCAATGAAAGAATAGGGGGGTCAAAAGACCATACAACTTTAGTTATTACCTTCAAAAGCAAGAACGCAGCCTAGACTCTTAATAGTAGATAACAAATGCCAAATGTCATAGGTGTATGTTCCGTCCAACATATAAGTCTTCGGAACACATACAAAAATGATAAGAAAACAAGCAAGGGTGTGCATAAGACTCGCAGGTCTCATAGGCCACACCAATAAAACATCAAACGGGGTTTGTTCCAAAGAGGCACAGCCCTTCAATGACACAAACACACAAACAAAACCTAAGGAGCATTCCCGGAAGCACGTAGGCTTCGAAGGTTCGCAGGCCCAAGGACACACTCCAAAATCACATAAGACAGTCCAAAAGATCAATAGAGGAAGCATGCGGGCCGATTTATCTAATATTTTTAATCTCATGAGCCGAGAAGGAGGCATGGAGCAAACGGAACACATGGGTGGAAATGATCTTGGCAACGACTTCCACTGGGATGTGGTTGTCGTCATACATCTTGGCATTCCGGGCGTGCCAAGTGAAGTAGATGGTAGCCAAAAAATAATAGGTCTTGGCCCTCTGTTGCAAGTCTTCTTTCTCCTTTGCCTCCTCAACCATCAAAGCCCTCTAGCCAAAGTGTTGACCTCCTCCAGCATGTCGAAAACAGCCCGGGTCCTCCTCCAAATCTTCTTTGAGTAAGGGCACTCGAAGAACAAGTGCTCATGAGTTTCAAGCACTTTTTGCCCATCACAAAGCTTGCAACAATGGTTAGTGTCAATAATAAAACAACCTATCAAGATTAGAAAGCTTACCCAAAGTCGCTAATCATAGGATGAAGCAATGCTTGGGAGTGTTACCTCTTGCCCAAACCTCCTTATGCCACCGCACCTTGTGTTCTTTTTGTCTAAGATCTTCATAAGCTCTTTTGACTTTGAACTTCTCTTCGCTACACCAATCAGCAAACTTCTCATCAAGGTTAGAAATAGAACAAATCTTTTTTTTTACCTCAATAAGAGCCTTGATGAGAGGGGAGTCCCTCTTATGCGCCTTCCGATTCTCCAGATCTCTCACGATGAGGTATTTAATTGTGGTGGACCAACCTCACCAAAATGCTTAGCTATGAAAGCCAAGTTCCATGTTTGGATATCTATGAGTCTGAGTCCACCTTCTTGCCTGGAGAGACACACCTTGCTCCATCTATCTCTCGGGGACCTCCAAAGGAAAGAGAGGAAAAGGCTTGTGAGGGCTCTAACAATATATTCAAGGACTGGAAAAACTAATAGCCAAAACCCTTAATTCCTTGGAGGACCGATGCAATTAATTCTCTTCCACTTGCATAAGAGAGAGGCTTACCTGCCCAAAGTTTATATTCTTACCAATGTGTTCCAAGAGAGGCGTGTAATTGATGTCCACTAAAAGAGCCATGTTTTTATGCATATTTTAGCTCCTTATTCTATATACTTTGCATATTTCGGGTTGGGAATATGTTGAATTTATGTAATATATGCTTATTTGCAAGAAATAGAGGTCTACATAAGTTTTGGTTTAATATTACAGAATTTGGAGCCATTTCGGGACGAAACCAAGAAGAGGAGAAGGAAGCTGAGATTTACTCGATTTCGAGGAGCCTTCCTCGACATCGACCAAAAATGTGATCAGCGCCGGATCGAGGAAAGAAGAAGAAGAAAGCAACTCGAGTAACATTTTACTCGATGTCGACATGTTTGCTCGACATCGACCAAACCCAGAAGCTGCCCGAGTTCGAGAAGCAGTGGAGAAGCTGCTCGAGAAAGCCAAGTGAAGCCGAGATCGACAAGCCAAGTCGGCGTCGACCAAATTGGTCGAAGTCGACCAAAACGTTCTTTGGGCCGTGAGTCCGTTGGGCCTATCCGAAGTCGAGTTGAAATGCTTGGATGCGAAGGAAGACCGAATCTATCAAGTTTTATCAAGATATATCAAAGGAGAAGAGATTATTCATCAATATTAGAGATATTTAGATCTTTCAATTCCTTTTAGATTAATGCTTTATCTTAATTAAGTTTTATCTTTAGAAAGTAGATATAGTTTGCTTTCCTTAATTAGCAAGGATTAAGCCCTATAAATAAAGCTCATGGGGCTGATTTCCATTCATTTCAATTCTAGAGAAGTAGTTCAATACATAGTTTAGGAGTTCAAAGGTTTTAGGGTTTTGGTATTCTACGAAAGTTTGAGTGCCGGGATTGTAAAGACTTTGAATATAGTTTATGCAAGTTTATTTTACATCAATGATGTCTATTGCTATGATAAGGCGCGAGTAGTCCAACTACTTCTAGGGTTGGGGTGAGCCCAACGAGAGCCATGTTGGTGGATTATCGATTGCAAAAGAAGGTACTTTATCGTTATCTTATTCTATTCCGTGTGCTTCATCTTTGATTGAGAAATTGAAGAACTCATGTTGTGAAACTTGGGTAGTAATTAGTATTTTTATTCGGAAGATAATAAATTCTAATTATGAAAAGGAATATATACAATTAGGATTATTTATCGCGAGATTTATATTCCTGCTTGTCGGATTGGGTGAAAGCCTTCTCCTTTATCGATAAAGTTGTCATCTTTTATGATTTATAATTCCGCTTTTAGGGTAATCGTTGTTACAAGCCTCGATCTTGGAAGTTCTCTTTCATCCATTGTTTAAACTCGAAGTTTTGCATTCGTTTTGTTTCTGTTCTTCCTCGATTTCGACCAAAGTTTGGTCGACGTCGACTACTCACCTTTGATCAAGCAAAGATCGCCGCCGTTTGTGTCTCTGCAGGAACTCGATTTCGACAAATTTACTCGACTACGACCAATTTGCTCGATATCGAGCAACCTTCTCGAGATTGAACAAATTCCAGTGATTGCTGCTTGTTCAGATTTGACTTGCCTGGTCCCTGTCGACTAAACCTTAGTCGAGGTCGAGCACCCTTAAGTCGATTTCTGCCCGTGAGATTCTTCTGCTGCCTAGGATCCGCTGACCAGCTTCCTCGAGGATCGAACCTGACTTCCTGTTGCCACATCGGGAGGGAGTCTTGAACATTATTTGTAATCTCGATTTCCTCTTACAACAAATTGGCGTCGTTGCATGGGAAGCAATCATTCGCGCCTTAGGTTGTTAGATATCACGTTTTTTCTTTAAGTTTTGATTTTGCAGGTGTATGCGCCGTTCTGGTCAACCACCTGTGTTTGAAGCCTTAGACGATCCGGAACGTCTTATACACATCCATTCTAGACTGAAAAGGATAATGGCGACTGCCGAAACACAAGCTGAGATGATTGAGAGGCTTCAGAGGGAACTAGCCGCCAACAACCTTGCTCTCACCGCTGAGAGAGCACGTACTGTGCAGGAAGCATCACTAAGGACGCAGGCAGAAGCTGAGCTTGCCCAATACCCTACCACTGCAGAGGATTGCATGCACTCGACTCTCGTCGTGCCTGAATCGGCCATTCTAATCCCAGAAAATAATTTTGAAATTCGCACTACTTTCCTGATTGAGATTAAAAATAATGCCTTTTACGGAAGGTTTAATGAATGTCCTCTTGAACATATTACCAATTTTTCTGATATGTGTCATACTCTTGCTGAAGGTACTACTCTGGAATATATCAAGATGAAAGCTTTTCGATGGTCTCTTGCCGGTCCAGCATTGAAGTGGCTTGAAGGACTGACTCCACGATCTCTCACGACATGGGCTGAAGTAAAGCAGGCATTTCTGAATAAATTCTTTCCTCCGGCCGAGACAGCGATCCTCCGCCAGAAGATTACAGCTTTCAAGCAGAAGCCTGGAGAGCCGCTAGCAAAAGCATGGGAACGAAACAAGGATCTACTGTGATCTTGCCCTACTCCTGGACAACCACCCTATGTCGTTCAGGAGATCTTCTTCAATTCTCTTGATCTGGCCGCTAAGGATAGGATCTACCAGTATACTTATTATGAGTATCTGACGATGCCACCAGCTGACGCATGGGCTACCCTCGACAAGCTTACCAACTTCGACAATAAGTATGGGGCTTCGACAAACTATGACGAGAAAGCCTACGCTAGGCCAGCCCCATCCATGCCCCTCTATGAGCCTCCTAAGGAGATTGATCCAGATGTCAGGGAGCAGTACTACAAAGAACAGAATCGCAAGCTACTCAAGCAAGTCAAGTACCTTTCTGTCAACCAACCTTGCATTGAATGCGGCTCACAGCGGCACACCACTACAGAGTGCCCACATACGGAGCAACTTAGGATGGCGGAAACTCACGAGGAAGTATCTTACGCAGGGGGTCCCAATCGCTATATGGGGGACCAAAGGTTCTATCAACCACAATGGAACCAAGGTGCTCCTAGGAACCCCCCGCCATATAGAGCTCCAGGACATCCGGAAAGGGACCAGCGAAAGGATGATCTACAGCTCATCCTTGACGAGATGCGCCGGAATCAAGGTACCATCAACAATCAGCTCCAGAACATCAATACAAAATTTGTAGAGCTGTACATCTGGAAGAGGAACATAAAGACCCAGATGGGTCAATTCGCGACACAGATTCCACGACCAACCGGGCAGCTCCTTGGGCATACAGAACCAAATCCCAAGGGGCAGCGCGGACATGTCGCTGTTGTAAGGCTACGGAGCGGTCACAAATTGCATGAGCCAGAGAACGGAGAAGAAAAAGGCAAATCTTTCCTCAACAACGAGCAATAACAACTCCATGTCGACCAAAATTTGGTCGACGTTGACCAAAATCAACTCGACGTCGAGAACCAGCCTGGCCAAGATTCGTCTGCACAACACTCCAACTCAAAGTCGACTAACGTAGTCGATGTCGAGAAGAATCTTGTCGATGTCGAGGAAAATCATGCCGATGTCGAGGAGTCTTCATCACCTCCGAAAGTTGTTTTGGCTCAGAAAACTAAGAAGATGCTCCTGTTCCCTTCTAAGAACCAGAAAGATCCAACCGATGGTAAGTTTAAGCGTTTTGTGAAATTGCTTCAGAGTCTAAATGTTACTATTCCTTTTACAGAAGCACTTCATGAGATGCCTTCCTACGTCAAGTTCCTCAAGGAGATCCTTAGCAACAAGCGATCAATGACAGAGATTGCTAATGAATGCAAGAAGATGGATTTCCATGAGAAGCGACCTGACCCAGGTAAGTTTGCTATCACTGTTGGACTTGGTCGATATCGTTTTAAGGCATTGTGTGACCTAGGAGCAAGCGTGAGCATCATGCCCCTATCTATCTGGTCGAAGGTAAAGATAGGCGCCCTAGAACATGTGGATGCCAAACTCTACATGGAAAACAACACGGTGGTAATCCCCACAGGTATTGTTGATGATGTTCCTGTTAAGGTTGGTAAATTCTTTGTCCCTACAGATTTTCTTGTAGTAGAAATGGCAGAGGACCCAACTTGCCCCATCATCCTAGGGCGACCATTCCTAGCAACAACAGATGGCAACATTGGTGTCAAAAGGGGACTTCTCACCTTCACCATAGGGGATGAGATTATTGAATACTTTTTCAATCTTGAAACGGAAGAGGTAATGGAAGTAAAAGCTATTTATTCAAAATTCAATGTTATCTCTTGCGATGAGCCTACAGGAAGACTTTTGGCTGAAGAAGAGGCTGTTATAAAGGCAGAATTCACGCTAGAGAAGGAACTAGTTGCTGCAGAGTCGAGCGAGGAAGAGTTATTCGATGACGCATTATCGGCGGAGCTGAACGACCGACTCGAAATCGAGCAGATCAAGTCGACATCGACCAGTCTACTCGACTTCGAGGAAACTTGCCCGACTTCGACTTCGACCAGTTCTCCAGGAAAGTTAAGTCCTCAAAATCTCCTCGATGTCGAGCAGTTATCCTCGACATCGACTACCTTTGTCCCTGCAGGAACACCCGAAGTCGAGAAGGACAACTCGACCACAGAAATTTTACTCGACGTCGAGCAAGCCTACTCGACATCGACCAATTCTGCAACAAAGGTGAAATCTGATTTTCTCAATTTTGATTACTCTAACTTGATGTTGAGTAGTTCCTTGCAGCTATACAGCCCTGTGTCCGATTCAGCGTGGTCATCGATGTATGCTTGGTCGACGCCAACTCCTGTAGCTGATTTGGATGCTTCTGTCATGAGGATTGAGATGGATTACCTAGGGGAGATCATGAAGACAGAGGAAGTGGAGCCCATCTTGATTCCACAAGGCCCTTCTCCGGTGCTGAAGCCCTTACCTTACACCCTTATGTATGAATTCCTTGGTCCTGACTCTACTTTTCCTGTGATTATCAGTGCTTCATTAAACACACAGGAAGTAGACAAGCTAGTGGAAGTCCTCCGCACTCACAGGAAAGCCATTGGTTATTCTCTAGAGGACATAAAAGGTATTTCACCCATTACTTTTATGCATATAATTCTTTTGGAAGATGATCACAGGGCAACAATTGAGCATCAAAGGAAGCTTAACCCCAACATGAAGGAGGTGGTCAAGAAAGAGATCATGCGCATGCTAGACGCATGAATCATCTATCCAATCTCCGACAGCAAGTGGGTAAGTCCAGTTCATGTTGTCCCTAAGAAGGGTAGAATGACCGTTGAGGAGAATGAGAAGGGAGATCTTGTTCCTAAAAGAATCACTACCAGTTGGCGGATGTGCATAGATTACAGAAAGCACAACACCGCCACCAGGAAGGATCATTTCCCGCTCCCCTTCATTGACCAGGTACTCGAAAGGTTAGTTGAACATGATTACTTTTGTTACCTGGATGGATATTCTGGTTTTTGGCAGGTCCCTATTCATCCTGAAGATCAAGAAAAGACCACCTTCACTTGCCCCTATGGAACTTTTGCATATAGGAGGATGCCCTTCGGCCTTTGCAACGCCCCTGCCACCTTTCAAAGGTGTATGATGGCCATCTGCTCCGACATGATAGAGGACATAGTGGAGGTATTTATGGATGATTTCCCTGTTTATGGTACTACTTTCGATACTTGTCTCTCTAACCTGCGCAGGGTACTCAAGCGTTGCGAAGAGATAAATTTTGTTCTCAATTGGGAAAAGTGCCACTCCATGGTAAGAGAAGGAATCATGCTAGGCCACAAGGTGTCTAAGAAAGGAATAGAGGTGGACAGGGCCAAGATAGAGGTAGTGGAGAAATTGCCCCCACCATCATCCATCAAAGAGATAAGGAGTTTCCTTGGTCACGCAGGTTTTTATAGAAGGTTTATTCAAGATTTTTCTAAAATTGCCAAACCATTAACTAACCTTCTCATGAAAGATGTAATGTTTGTGTTTTCTAGTGAATGTCTTGAAGCCTTCAACAGGTTAAAGGAAGCTCTTATCTCCGCTCCAATCATTCAATCGCCGGATTGGTCACTACCTTTCGAAATCATATGTGATGCCAGCGATTATGCCGTGGGAGCAGTTTTAGGACAGCGAAAGGACAAGAAACTTCATGCCATCTACTATGCTAGCAAGACTCTTGATGTGGTTCAGGCTAAGTACACCACAACAGAGAAGGAATTTTTTGCTGTGGTTTTTGCTTTTGAAAAGTTTCGTTCTTATCTTGTTGGATCTAAAGTTATTGTCCATACTGACCATGCTGCTCTTAGATATTTGATGACAAAGAAGGATGCTAAACCAAGGCTGTTACGATAGGTGCTCCTACTCCAAGAATTCGATGTTGAGCTAAAGGACAAAAAGGACACAGAAAATGCAGTCGCCGATCACCTATCCAGGCTCCCCAAAGACATGCTAGAGGAAGCCCAAGACACCACACCAATTGACGACTCTCGCCCCGATGAGCACCTGATGCGGACGGAAACAACCTTCCTCGACGTCGACCAACCTTACTCGACATCGAGTAAATCTGATGAGTATTCTTCCTTGCATGGTTTTGACTACAGAGTTACTTGACGTCGAGCAACATTTACTCGACGTCGACCGAATCCAACTCGACGGACCACCAGAAGTCGAGCACAACACCAACTGACCCTGAACCTTCTTCGATATCGAGTAAACTTACTCGAAGTCGACCAACATCTGGTGAGTCTTCATGTTAGATTTTCCGTACGGATTCCGGTCCGGATATCTTCTTTACCCCTCCTACTAGTCCTATACATGATATTTATGCTATAAGAGGATCAAAGGCAACTGGTATGCGGGTTTTGCTAACTATCTTGTAGGAAAAGAGATTCCGTCAGGCTTATCTTCATCAGCAAAGAAGAAATTCCTCCACGACATCAAGCAATACTATTGGGATGACCCTTACTTGTTCAAACAAGGAAAGGACCATATCTTCAGACGTTGTATCCCGGAGGAGGAAGTAGAAAGTGTCATTCGCCATTGCCATACTCTTCGTACAAACGGACATACAAAAGGGTTCAAAACTGCATCTAAGGTACTTCAATGTGGTTTCTATTGGCCTGACTCTTTCAGGGATGTGCAGGCATATGTCACTTTATGCGATGAGTGCCAACGAGCGGGCAACATCACTTAGAAGAATGAGACACCACTCATAGGGATTTTGGAGGTTAAGCTATTTGATGTCTTGGGAATTGACATTATGGGACTATTCTCTGCTTCAGGACCTTACAAATACATCCTTGTGGCAGTCGACTATGTCTCTAAATGGGTTGAGGCTGTTGCAACTAGGACCAACGACGCAAAGGTAGTTTCAAAGTTTGTTAAGACTAACATATTTCCTCGCTTTGGTGTTCCTGGAGTTCTTATTTCAGACGGTGGCTGACATTTCATCGAGAGAGGGTTTGAGGCTCTTTTGGTTAAGTATGGGGTAACGCACAAGGTGGAAACACCTTATGATCCCCAAACTAGTGGCCAAGTAGAGGTATCTAATCGACAAATCAAAGCCATCTTGGAAAAGACAGTCTCCCACTCAAGGAAGGATTAGGACGACCTATAAAACACGGTTGCGAACAACTCCTTACAACCTGGTTTATGGCAAGTCTTGCCATTTGCCTGTCGAACTGGAGCATAAGGCAATGTGGGCCCTCAAGGAGCTCAACATGGATCTCGACGAGGCAGGTAAGAAGCGCTTTTTGATTTGCAGGAGTTAGAGGAGCTAAGATTGAAGGCATATGAGAATACCGAAATCTACAAGGAGCGCACCAAGAGATGGAACGATAAGAAATTGGTGCTAAAGACATATGAGGTAGGTGAAAAAGTGCTTTTATATAATTCTAGACTGCGTTTGTTCCCAGGGAAGCTCAGGACAAGATGGAGTGGACCTTTCGTGGTTTACCACATATACCCTCATGGAGCCGTAGAGTTACTTGGCACTGATGTAACCACCTTTAAAGTAAATGGGCACAGGGTCAAGAAATACTATGACAAAGAAGACCCGGAAGAAGAGATTCGCGCCACCCTGGCGTTGGTCAAAGCCTAAAAACAGGGAAGTAGGTCGAGCTAACGACTTAAACCTTAGCGCTTACGGGAGGCAACCCGCTTTTCTTACTCTTTCTTCTTTTATTTTATTTTCTTTTCTTATATTTTATTGAATTTTGTGCATAATCTCTTCTCGTTGATAAGTGGAGGCATTCACGGTCTACTCGACATCGACCAAATTTGGTCGACGTCGACCAAATTTCAAGGGTGGTTCACTACATGTCGAGTTCCTCTAGTCGACTAAGCTTAAACAGGTAAGGGAGAGTTCCTCGACGTCGAGCAAGGCATCAGGTATGTTTTCTTTCTTAAAAAAAATATAGAAATGACTTACAGGTTTTTTATTTCGGTATTTTTATTTTCCTTATTTAAAAGCCTCCATGGAACCTCTCTCTCTTCCCGCTTTCTCGACCTCGAAGAACCCTAGCCGCCCACCCACCATCTCCTTCCTTTCGCTCCCTCCCTCCTGCTCTCCCTGAACCAGAGCCGGCCACCAAGACGCGCGCACCCACCTCGGATCCCATCACTAAGCACCACCAGCATCGTCCTAGACCCAAGTCCGAGCCGTCCTCCCCGCGCTCTTCCTGCTCTTCGCACTCGCTCGCACCCCTGTTGCCCAGAACAACCACCGACTGCCTCCATTCCCCAGATCCGGCCACCCTTGCCCGATTCCGGCTTCCTCGAGCCCGGATCCAGCCACTCCAAGCATCAGCAGCCCCTGCCGAGCCCAAGCCTTCTTCCCCCGCGCTTCTGACAAGTTCAAACCACCACTGTTGGTTTCTTGAACCAAAACCGAAAACAACACCCTTAATTCTCTCTATTTACTGATTTCTTCCCACTGTTTCAACTCTAAGTTATGATTTCTCCCTCTTTTCTCTCTAAATTTCAGATTCCTTATTTTTTATGAGAACCTAGGTAGAGATTGGATCATGAGTTGTGTTTTGAATGTTTAGGGTTTGAAATTTGCGCGGGAAATTGATATTTATTATTGAGGGTTGTTATACCGGTTATATATGGAAATTGCCAAATTTGATGGGCTGATTTTTATTTATCTAAATGATGCTTATACTTAGTTCATATATATTGTCAAGGGAATTCATGAAATTTGAGATTTATTACATGATATATTTGGAAATTTCTTGAATTTGGGGCTTTATTTAAATTCATATATATGTTGCACTTCTTGTTTCATTATATGAGTTGTTACATGATTTGATGATATGAACTTCCTGATGCTTATTTATTATTTCTTATAGGATAGTTTATGAACTAAGTATGGGGTTATTATATTCATTAGATATTCTCTTATAAGGGTTCTTTATTTTGCAGTTTATGGTTAGAACAAAATACCCAGAAATGGATCATTTGAGGATAGATGATGATGAGATACGCCAGCGAGCTTAGGATCTAGCAGAGCGGGCTGAGAACGCCCGTTGGTATCACCAGCCGAGCATGGAAGAGCTCGGCATGCACTTTTGGATGATTCAGGGATTTGGCTGGATAGATGCTGAGCGACTGATTGAGCCGCTTGACCACCACTACCCAACGCTGACAGGAGAGTTCCTAGCGACTCTTCGGATTCCAGATTCCCCTGACTCTCACCGTCGAGTCCACTTCCAGTTGGCCAACATCCAGTTCAGCCTTACCCTGTAGGAGTTGAGCGCAGCTTTTGACTTTCATCACACCACCGCCGCCTTCCACATACAAGACACCGATGTGATGTGGCATTACTTGTCCGGCGAGCTGGCACCTACCATTGCCACCACTTACACCGCCAACATCGCTAGTCCTCTCTTTTCTACTATTCTGAGGATTCAGGAGAGCACGATTTGGGTCCGCCCCGAGCTGCGGCGGCCAAACCAGCATGAGCTAGAGTGTCTGTGGCGGATGCTTTTCGAGTCTAGCCCCCTGCCGCTTGCCTTCACATGGCTACAACACTGTATTACACGTCGGAACCTCCCGCGAGTGGCCATTTATGATAGTTGTATGGTGGTTGTTCTACCCATCCACCTCCAGCTCCCCATCCACCGTTATACTGCTTGGAATGTGATGCGCATTGATCTGACGTCCTTGTAGAAGGGAGATATTATAGCTCGCCGCAACAGGATATGGGTCCATTATACAGTGGGGGTTCCTATCCGTCAGGATCTGATGGACTTACATCATGTCCGCGACTGGTACACTACCTGGACAGGGATTGATTACCACCCTGCCATCAACCCAGACGCTGACCCTACCCTGCGGGACCATCCTCTCCTCTATGACCACCCCGACTCTTTCCATATGGCAGTAGACCTACAGCCAGCTCCTTAGGATGGTGAGGATGACGGGGATGATGACGACGAAGAGGCTGACAGCCCACAAGCCTCTCACCATTCTTACCATTCCCACCAGCAGATCCCCTCTCACCATACCCAGTAGGCCCACCATACTAGGGGGTATCCGGACGACTTGGTTGCTGAGATGCGCCAGATGCAGCATTTCCAGGAGGCCATGTTTGACCAGATGACCTCCTTGACACTCAGAGTAGACACCATCGACCATCGCCAAGAGCAGTTCTACTCGACTTCCATGGATCACTATTCCATGGTCAGAGATCGCTTCAACGGCATTGATCAGCGCCTCTAAGGCCGCCCATCCCAGTTCCAGCAGTAGAGGAGTAATTATGACCCTGGGGATCTTCACAGCAGCAGCCCGGTAGCTCTTCTCATGGAGGAGCTCCTGATTACTAGGTCGGATTCCATCTCCCCTACTACGGTCCATCGCCCCACCAGTGAGCGGCTCTGTAAGTCTTTTCCATCCCTTTGGTTATATTTATTTGACAGTGAGGACACTGTCCATTTGAAGTATGGGGTGGGATTAAAGACTATGTTTATGACTTTATTGTTTTTATTTACTCCCGGATTGTATTTTTAAAACTTCATTGCATGGTATGTATTTGGACGTTTAGGACATGGCACAACTCTGTATTGAGTTTAGTGGCATATTTTGAATATCATATTTGCATGTTTAAATGTTATTCAAAAGATGCATTTTTAAAGATAGTTGTAAGGATATCGCCCAAGCTTGCAAAAAGTTCAAAGAAGAGCGTCATGAAAGCCCCCAATTTTGCTTTTATAAAATAAAAAAAAATTCTCCATTGAATTCACAACTGCGTGATCTCGACGAAGACAATCCAACCAGCCCTTTTGATTTCTACATTTCCCTTGATGTTCTCATCATGATTTGCCGAAGCTTAGGAGGTGTGCTCTATATCTCTATTGATTTCTCTATTATATAGTTAATTTGGTTAGCATATATTTCAACATTAACTTATTCCTATTCTCATTGCTCCATTATCTCATAAGAAGTGATTTTTTTGGGCTAGCTAAATTGTGTTGCTTTCTTGATCTTTCTAAATTTCTTTACTGTTGATTTCTCTATTATATGGTTAATTTGGTTAGCATATGTTTCAAGAGTAACTTACTCCTATTCTCATTGCTCCATTATCTCATAAGAAGTGATTTTTTTTGGGCTAGCTAAATTGTGTTGCTTTCTTGATGTTTTCTGAATTTCTTGATCTTTCTTGCTCCATTATCTCATAAGAAGTGAACACAGGAGTTGAATACTAGACCAACTTCTTACGTGATTCTCAAGGACTGGATTAGAAACTCTTTGATGGGAAATTGAGTTTACTTGGCTACACCAAATTTTTGCACAATGTTACAATCATGTGATACCTAAAGGTCTACTTTCACTCTTTTAAACATGTCTGATCTACCGCTAAGGTAGTCATATTGCTTTTGTTATTTCTCTGCCTTGTTTTCACTCTATTTAGTTTGCCTTATTTTATTTCTAACGTAATTGCTATTCGGCAGCAGAAGACAGTTTTGAACACCGATTTAATTGGCCTGTGTTCTACCCGTTTCGCCTTGCTTAGCCTTCCCGTTTACCATAGGGCCAGTGGTCGATGGAGGGGCGGTCAAACGAGATGCCGGTGGAAAGGGTGACGGGATCGCCGATGAGGTGGAGTGAGATCAGGCAGAGGAAATTGGCTCTGTTAGCAATTTTTGGGTGTTTTTACTTGGTAAAATTTGTTCTTTCTCCTTTTAATGGTGATGCATTGAAGCTTCTGGGTATTATAAGTTTAAACTGTTAAAAACGTTTTTTTATTTTATTTTACACACTATTGAAGTTTCCAGCTTTAGGCAAACAACTGTAAATGTGAGGAACTTACCTAATTTATTTACCCTCTTTTGTGGGTATTGCAATTTTTGCAGAGTGAATTTGGAGGATGAAGCTTGAGAATGGTAATGGTAATTATGATGAAAAGGATGATAGCGGTGGTGCTGATTCCCCACCTCGAAACCCTGAACGGCCTGGCGAATCAGATTGCATATCTATATACCTTTAAAAATTGTGTCCCAAGGCTCCTTAATGGCTCTCATTAAAGATATTTTCTTTTTTTTTAATCCTTTTCTTTTCCTTTAATTGTATTAATGTATTCATAAATGATTTATTATATATATAATCTTACTAACTTATGAAAATTAATTATATTTTCCTAAATTTCTATGCTCAATAATAATGACCTCATACACATCATTTTAAACCCCAATATATTTATGAAATTCATATCATCCGAATAATATATATTCATATAAAAATCAATTAATCCTTAATCGTTTATATCTATACCTATCAACACATATTTACGATCCCAATTTGTGGATTTTTTCCGTTGAAACCGAATATTAAAAGTCCATTTTATTGATATATTTTGTTAGTTTAAGAATCCTTAATGGATTTTAACATAAATAATAAATAAATTTTAATTTTCGCCTAACAATTTCTAAAATGTAATTATATAAGTAATAAAAACATATAGGTTAATCCAAATTTAGCATGAATAATAATTTATTACTTTTTTATGTCACTTTTTTATACTCTGTATTTCTAATCTCCTAATTAAAATATGGTGAAAAATAATTAAAAATATTTTACTTTTGATACCAATATATATCATGATTATCATTATATATCATTTATCGTATATTATTATGAAGGACTATTATACGTTGATGAATTAGGGTTAATTACTTGCAACCATTAATACAAATTATTATCCATGCTAAATTCAAGACTCCAATGGCCACTACTTTGAAAGGATATGAAATACTGGAAGAAAAAACAAACGGTTAATTAACTTCAATTTCATTGAATTGATTGTCATAAATTCAATGACCACTGTTACAAGCTCATCGGCTACTCAATATCTTTATATATATATGATCAATGAAAAAGGGTATGAGGTCGAGTCTTCCGTAAATTTCTTAAAAGTTAAAAACCAAAACAAAAAAATAGAAGTACAAGAGCTCATAAAAAAAAACAAGGGGAGCTAGGAAAGGAAAAATTCAAAGCTCTTTTTTTCTTTTTGGACTGGGTCAATACTCGGTACGTATATACTCTCTTTTTCGATTAATTTATTTTATATGCCAACAAAATGCTTTGAAATCCATGTTTTTATTGATATAATTAAGGTAAATTCCTGTAGTCTTTAATTTATATAAAAAAAACATCAACAATGAAAAAATCAAAGGACAGTTGAACAAGAAATTAAAATTAAGAGTTTGGAATGGGAATCGTTGATTTTTTAAAAAGGCTATCAACACGTTCAATTACTTCAAATGTATAAGAAATGTGATTTTAGCATTACTAGCTACTTTGATAAGACTTCAAATTTTCAAACACCATTAGCTAGAAAAAGAGGCGAAGAAACTGACCACTAACACTAAACCGATGGTGAGCCCGAATCAGTCATCATAAGCCTTGAATATGAAGATCAAGACACATGATGAAGAAACTCATAAATACATTAGTCGGCGCGATCCAATTCCACAATAGTCAAGTATTATTATATCTATACTTTTGCAAGATTCATCTATATACAAAAAATAGGATGGTATAATAAAAGGTCTTAACAAGATTTCATTATTCGTTTTTTCAAAAGAAAAAAAAAACTCAAATCCACTTCATCTATACACAATTAATTTTGATTCAATATTTATAATAAAATTATAAATTAAATTTCATGTAATATCAAACTAGGATATAAACTATACCATAGGTCCATAATATGTCATTGACAATCAGAAATAAAATTATTTCTTCAAAAATAAAACATTGAACATAAAAAAAGGATTTTATTTTGAAAATGCACCTTATATAACAGAGTTTTTTTTTAAAACCTTTTATTTTAAAAAACCAAAAAACGTAAATAAATAATTTATTCAGTTGAAACGCCAACCTCTATTTTTCAGTTAAATGTTTCAATTTTTAAAGATATTTTATGTCATAAGACTATAACCAAAATGTTTTTATTTAACCAATTTTTTTTTCAAAAAACACCATATATAATAACTTTATTAAAAAAAACAATTTCAAATTGATTATTTAATTAACAAAAATATTTTATATATAATATAATCCAACTCCTTTAAAAAAAAAACTACAAAGACAAGTTGTTAAGAAAAAACTTACTATATACAATTCCTTTTTTTTAAAAATGTCAGTTAAATAAGGGCATTTCAATTATAGATTAAAAAATACCACCAAAAACTTGAAATTTCAGTTGTAAAATAAACTTTGGCGCTTCAATTGATCGAATACATTACATTATATTAAAAAAATTATTTTACAAGGTGTCTTCTTGTGTAGCAAAACTTATATTTAACTTAAACAAAATTATCAAGTATGTAAAACCAAGATTTACGTTCCTTGCGTAGCAAAACTTATATTTAAGTCCCGTGCGTAGCACGGGTATGCCTTGGCTAGTACTTTCTAATAACTGGCTTGTGTGGATATAGCAGTAAATGCCGCTTCAACCACCCTTCCCATGGTGCTAAGGTAGTTTATTTATTTATTTTTATGATATGATTTCATTGCTTACACTATCAGTATATATGGTATTGCTTGGCTTTTTTAATTTGGGATGATCATAACATTCATGATGGCTTTGAACATCGTCACAATTGAGATATTAATGTAATAAGCATTTTAGGAGCAGAATTGGTTGATGCTTGATTGAGTGGTTTCTTTTGTTGTGATCCCTGAATTTGAATGCGTATTACAATTGTTCGATTATTTGGGAATAGTATTTGAATATTTTATGTTGTAAGCCATTAATTTAGCCTTAAGCTTGTAGAATTCATAACTAGAAAGTTGATACCTTGCCTGTGGACCGGTACTTCGATGTCCTTGAAGGACTCAAGCTCAATACATTCAAGTTAAATAATCTTTTCTAACTAATTTATTAAAGTATTTTTTTTCCTATCTTATCTAAATTGGAAAAAATGAATGATTCTGGTAAGGTTGAATCTTCTTAGATTTTTAACAATTCTTTCATCCGTTCTTTGATACTTATGATTGCTCAATACCATCAGCCTTTCATAATTTTGGAGTTTTATAAATTGAATTCTTATTGTAAGTACATCATTTAACGAAACTATTAATTCAATGCCATGTAAGACGGGAGGAAAGCTGAAATTCGCGGTATCAAAAAACAAAATATTTCCAAGATTATATACTCAATAAAACAAGTAATATACTACTCGGTAGAGTTCTTCTTGTCTAATTTCTATCTTTTGGAGTTCATTGTAACTTTGATTTAATGTCATCTATTTCAATCTACCCTCTTCCAATACTGAGAGCGTAAGATTTGAGAAAGAGATTAGAAAAATGTGATCTGTTCTTATTATAATCCTTATAATAACTGATTACATGCTTGATGATAAACTTCATTATTTGTTCTCACAGGGAAATATGTTGAAATATATTAGCAAGAAAATATTTATAAGATGTTGTCAAAGAAAATCTTTTATACAAATTGAACGATAATTCAGATATTAGACTAGCTTGTAATTCAAATATGTTGTTTGATGTTGACTTTGGAATGCTCAGCTCTAAGTCCCTGTTTTACTTGGTGAGCTGATTTTTGCTTTATGAAGTAGATCTTTCCCTGGGTTTTTGACTGGGCTGATAGAAACAAACAACCAAATGATTCATTATCAAAAGCTTTAAATCGCAGGTGATATGGGAAAGAGTAAGATGGAAGAGAGAGATTGTTAAGTTTATGCTAACTGCACTTCAGTTAGATTGTATGTCATGACAGTTGCGTAGTTTATGAGAGATTAAATGTCACTGTTGGAACTAATGATATTGAAGATCAAAAGACACCTAATGAATTGGAGGAGAGTTCCTGTTGTATTGTAGTGAATGACATTCAATATAACATGTGAGTTGCAAATATTGTAGGTTGTTGTATTTTTTTTATTAATTACTTTAAGTGAGACATTTATCGTACATATTTGTCTACTAAACATATGAAGTTATTTTATTAATTACTTTAAGTGTGTATTAATGGCTGCTTTCTGATATCCTCAAAAGGAGTTCTAGTAAGACGCTACTTGAATTTTTTTTCCAATGGAAATGGTAAGATTAAGCATCTTGATTATTACCATGAGTGTAAGTTCATAACGATAGGTTCATATATTGCCCGATGCTCGATCAACTAAAATTGAGGGACTGAGGTTGCTTACACACGGTTGATTGATATCAATGATCAGGTTTTGCCACTTTGAAGTTGACTGCCACTAGGTTTTCCCCTTTCCTACATCATGTCGGTCATAGAGAAAATATATGATGCCTTTAAAGAGTCCTTCACCTCTAATGGCCCAATATCATAAGAGGCTCTTGAGAGGGTTCGCACAATATTAGGTCAATTTTTCAAGTTTCCTGCTTTGTTCATTTTCTTTTCTACACATAATTGTTTTTTATTTAAGGTTTGTTTGCCTATAATGTGAATTTTTTTTTAGTCAGGGAAGGTGTAGATTTATGGTTTATTCTTCCATTTGTTGTAGACTAATTGTGTTTTACAGGGAAAGAAATGTTTGAAAGAAATTGAAGAAACAAATAAATTTATGTGCGTTCTCAATTGCTAAGAAACAATTTTTTATATTAAATATGTAGAAATAGTTTGTTTCTGCAATGATATGGTCATAAAATCAAAGTGCCATTGTTCATTTTGACCTCCTCTTTCTACACGTGTTCCAATTATAGTTTTTCGTGGTCTTGAAAGATTTGATAGTTTTAATCATGGTTGATATGTTTTCCAGATGGTTCAAAGCCTGCTAATTTGGGTTTGGATCAAGAAGCACATGCAGTGCATAAGTGGAGAGCTTCTGCAAATGGTAGCAATTGGAAGAAAAGCCGCAATGGAATCTTCTCCATGCCCCTTCATCTATTATACCCCTTCACAATCATCCCGGAATGACAGTATTGAGTAAGGCTCTTTACGGTTCATTACATGTAAAGTCATATGATTGGCTGGATGTACTTAATATTATATACTAGTAGTAATTGATGTCATTGTCTTGTGGTATTTTTCAAAGATAATTTTGAGCAGATCTATTACAGGTGCTTGCATTATTGTGTGTAAATATGCTAAAATTAAAAATATGCAAAAAACAGGGATAGACAACGGCTAGTTTAACCGTTGTCATTCCTTCGTTCAAATTTAAAAATATGTTATTCACAATGGTTGAAATATACATATACAACGATTATATTGTATATAAACAGCAGTTCATTTATATTTAGACAACGGCTTAATGGAGTTTAGACAACGGTTATTTGGTACATACACAATGGTTGAAATATACATATACAACGGTTAGATTGTATATAGACAACGGTTCAATTGTATTTACACAACAGTTAAATGGAATTTAGACAACGGGAATATGGGATATAAACAACGGTTATACATAGACAACGGTTATAGTCCACCTAGACAACAATTAGATTATACATAAACAACGGTTATATAACACATAATCAACGGTTTAATGACACATAAACAACGGTTATATGACACATAAACAACGGTTATAACTGTGTAATATTGATTGTTGAAAATTTTAGAGTCTCATATACAACGGTTATATAGTATCTTAGACAACGGTTATAACCGTTGTCTATAAGAACCGTTTTCATATGTTCAACCGTTGTTTCATCTAAAAACGCACTGACATAGACAACAGTGCAATAACCGTTGTTTATGTTAATAAATAACCGTTGTGTAAGACCTTTTTTGTACTAGCGATGTGATTCTGTACGTGTTTCGCATATCGTCTTCTTCCGGACAGTGGGGTTATTTGCCATCATCTATTCTAGACAGCGAGGGCCATTTGGCATCTCATCCTCAATCTCCTTCCTTGTTCTTCACTCGCCCTCACGCTCAGGTACCTCTCTTCTCCTTCATTGTTTGATTGATCTCCTTGATTCATGGTCTATTTGTTTTCCTTCGGCTTCGATCAATTCCAGATATGTGATTCATGGGCCTTTAAATTTGTAAAGATCAATGAAATGGATTCAGCCCAATTCAACATACCCAAGTTTCAGCATTTGACCAGACGTTGACCACATCATTCAAGGGACGGACATTGTCCATAGTTTGTGGCTTGAGTGATTTTCACTCGTGGCGGGATTTTTCCCGCCAATTTTTTTGGTTGTTTGAGTACATATTAACTAGTGCTATATATATTTGTACAAACACATATATCTTATATTTATATACTATAATGCTATGAAACCATAATTTATAATGCTATATTTATATAAAACCATATGTTAGAAGTGCAATTTGACCACATCATTCAAGGGACGAACATTGTCCATAGTCCCTGGCTTGAGTGATTTTCACTTGTGGCGGGATTTTTCACGCCAATTTTTTTGGTTGTTTAAGTACATATTAACTAGTGCTGATAATATTTGTACAAATGCATATATGTTATATATGGATTTTCAATTTTCAATTTCGGGTCGTTTGAGATTTTCCATTGTGGGGATGGAGATTGAGATCGAAAATCAAGATTGTGATTGATATTGAGATTGAGATCCATAGTGATATTGAGATTGAGATTTTGGTTGTTAAAAACAATATAGATTTTGTGATAGATGTTATATATGAATTTCAAACATTCAGTTGAGATTGAGATCGAGATTGTAATTGCCATTAAGATCAATTCAAGATCAAGATTGAGATTGAGATTTTGGTTAATATATAAAAATAGATTTTGTGATAGATTTTATATATGAATTTCCAATTTCCATTTGAGATTGAGTTCGAGATTGAGATTTTGGTTATTATTTATAGATTATATTATAGATGTTAATATATAAATTTTCAATTGATTAGTTTTTTAATGTGCGCATTGATATATACCAAAGTATTCTACGTGTTGTATAATTTGAATTTCCAATTTCTGTTTGAGATTGAGATTGAGACCGAGATCGATATTGGAATTGAGATTGAGATCTACTAAGATTGTGATAGATGTTTGTGTATGAGTTTCTAATTTTCGTTCGAGATTGAGATTTTGGTTATTAAATATAGATTTTGTGATAGATGTAATATATGAATTTTCAATTTCCATGTGAGATTGAGATCGAGATGTTATATATAAATTTTCAGTTTTTGTTTGAGATTGAGTTGTGGATTGAGATTGAGATCAAATAATTGAGATTTTGGTTAATAAATTTAGATTTTGTGATAGATGTTATGTATGAATTTCCAACTTTCATTTGAGATTGAGATCAAGATTTTGATTGAGATTGAGGTTGAGATTAAGACCGTTAATATATAAATATAGAATTTGTGATAGATGTTATATATGAATTTCGAATTTCCATTTGAGATAGAGATAGAGATTGAGATGTTATATAAATATTATATATGAATTTTCAATTTTTGTTTGAGATTGAGATATGGATTGAGATTAAGACCGAGATCAAAAGATTGAGATTTTGGTTTCTTAAATATAATATAGATTTTGTGATAGATGTTATATATGAATTTCCAACTATATATCATTTGATATTGGGATTGAGATTGAGATTGAGAACAAGATCAAGACCGAGATTGATAATGAGATTTTGGTTAATATATAAATACAGATTTTGTGATAGATTTTATGTATGAATTTCCAATTTCCGTTAGATATTGAGATGGAGATTGAGATTGATATCGAGATCAAGATTGTGATTTAGATTGGGATTGAGATTGAGATTTTGATTGTTAAATATATATTTTGTGATAGATTTTATATGTGAATTTTCAATTTCCATTTGAGATTGAGATTGAGATTGATATGGAGATTGAGATTGAGATTGAGATCGAGACCGAGATTGGAATTGAGATTTAGATTGGAATCGAGATTTAGATTGAGCTCATTATTTCATAGATGTTATTTGACATTTGATATTTGATGTTTGAGATTGAGGTTAAGATAAAGCTTTGAGATTAAGATTGAAATTGAAATTAAAATTGAGATTGTGATCAAGTTAAGATCAATGTTTGAGACTGAGATAAAGTTCGAGATTTGATATTGAGATTAAGATTAAGATCAAGCTTTGAGATTGAGTTAAAAGCTTAGATCGAGATTTGAGATTGTGATTGAGAATATGATTTGAGATTTCAGATTGAGATTTCAGATTGAAACCAAGATTGAGATTTGATATTGAGATGGAGATTAGAATATGAGATTAAGATTGATATTTGATATTGAAATCAAGATTAAGATCAAGATTGAGGCTTGAGATTTAGATTAAGACCAAGATTGAGATTTGAGATACAAGTTGAGATCGAGATCGAGAATCGAGATTTGATATTGAGATTCAGATCAAGATATATTAGTTATAATTTTATAAAATTTATTGGTTCTAATTTTATTGATAACCGAGTTATCAATTTTTTTTATTTAAATATATAAATGGCATAAAAATAAAAAAATATGATACAAATAAATGTATAAACAAATCAATTATTTTTCAAAATATATAAAATTTTATATTTAAATATATTACATAATATTTTTTAAATGTATAAATAAGTTATTGATCTTAATGTAAGTGAAATTAATTTATTAGTCGGTATAATTCCCGCTTGTTAATATTTTTGGGGCGCCTATTGAAAATTGAGCGGTAAAATTCCCGCTTTTAATTTTGTTTGGGGGGTACCACTAACCCTAGAAGAGTAGAAGGCTAGAACCACCGCCTCTCTTTTTTAGTCTTTCTCTTCCTCTCAAACCCTAATCTCTCTCTCAAACCCAGATCTCACGCTTTAAGAACCCTCTTCCCCTAGTCCAACCACCTCTCGCTGCTCTCCACAGAGAATCCCCAGTCCGGCCACCTCCCGACCACCCTCTTCGGCCACCCTATGCCAGCGCCTCTCGATCCTCGTTATGAGGCTTCAAACCCCTTTCATTTAAATTTAG
Source organism: Persicaria maculosa (assembly GCA_963922045.1). Taxonomy (NCBI): domain Eukaryota; kingdom Viridiplantae; phylum Streptophyta; class Magnoliopsida; order Caryophyllales; family Polygonaceae; genus Persicaria; species Persicaria maculosa. The sequence continues at coordinate 41,234,557 of OY998251.1, read as the reverse complement.
GAGCTTGATTAGTGTTTTGTTAGGGTTTGATTTGAGGAAATAGGCCATTGGGAAGAGAGAGCCAGATTGGTTAGGGTAAGAACAGTTGAAAACTCCAGGGGAGAACATTTCATTCAAGGGGAAGGTTTTGATAGATAAAGAATCTGATATCGATCTGAAATTAACATCTATTTCTGAAAGAGATCGAGGGTCTTATTTTCTGTTGTTTTGGTGTTCTTATTCAATGGTTGTTGATTTTGATACATTTATTTGTGTATCTGAACACAATGGTTGTCTTCTGTAGGCTCTAAACGAAAAGCAGATGTCATTAAACAAGAAAGAAGAAGAGTTGCTTACTCATTCAAAGATGTGCGCCATTGTTGCTTGTCTTTTTTTTAGTAGTTATGTTTGTAAACTTTTCCTTTTAAGTTTTAATCCTTTCAGAGGGTAGACAAAACGAAATTCCTAATATAGTATGATGTATGACTAATGATTATTTGTGTACTCCATCTCAGATTAACAAACACTTCAAGGGAATTGGAGTTCCTGCTGATGTTAAGTATATTGATCCTACATACATGATTAGGGCAATCCGAACAAATGCATCAGATGGAATCCTATTCAATGTCCTAGGGCAAAATGCAACAAGTCTTCAAGCCAAAATATTTGAATTTTTGTTCTAATTAACCGCTGCATGCGCTAAGAAACACCAATTTTTAGATTAGGAATTTGCGACTAAGATCTTGGATTGACGGGGCACATCACATATATTATATTGCAGACACTTATAGCTTCCATATTATGAGATATTGGAAATATCCCACTAAACTAAGGTATTGAGCAGGTTCTTTCTATAGAATATCAATGGGTACATGGAACGCCTTTTCCTAGCTCTTCTACTACAACATAATGTTTCTTTCTGTAGCCATCTCCTGAAAAGCACTGTGAGAGAGTGGGATATAAAATGCATATATCACAATCCAACACACCTTTGTGAAAGGTTAAAGAGTAATCATATTGCCGCTTAAGGTAAAAAAACCTATGCCTTGGGTACAACCTGATTGGTCATATATAGCTGTACGTATTTAACTTCATCTGTTATCTTTATCTCTTGTAATGATCCTCCTCTTAGAAGAAAAGATTGAAGCGTGCTTTGTTTGATGATAGTAATTTTTAACAAGGCATGGGATTTTCAAAAACAATTGTGTTGAAGCTTAAGCGAACAGTTAAAATCATCATCAATGATTAAATCCTTATAGTAGAATGAGTTGCATTGATTTTGTTTTTTGAAAAGGCTTTGTTATTGTGTTCCTATTTTTGAGCTTTCTTTGATATATCCTTCATGTTGCTATTGTGTTTCTACTTGTGAGCTTTCTTTGATTATATCCTTCATGTTATGCAGAATGAGTTTAATAAATGATGAGTTGTATATATATAAATTGATGAATATATATAATATCAATACTATCAGTTATATATAAAGCTATATAAGCTTTAAAATGAGTTCAATGATATATAAGTTGAATTATCTCACACTGAGTTAGGAACTTTACAATCCGATTATAGGAACTTTGCATCATTTAAGAGCTAAATAAGAGCATGAAATCCAACAGAATACGATCATGAAATCCAATTGATTTTAGGAACATTAAAATCAGATTTTAGGAACCTTTGTGATACTGTCATTTTTCATGTTATCAATATGATTTTTGTACTATTTATATCTATGTAATTTTCACTTGCTTTGCCTTGATTAGGAATGAGCGCAGCTGTGAGGAAGCCTCCAAGGAAGCGAGGGGCTGATTGGTCCAATCTAGGCCTGGCAAAAAGACAAGAGCTGGAAGACCAAGTCAAGGAGGCTAATGAGCGAGCAAGGAAGGCTGAGGAGGATGCCAAGCTAGCCAATGACAAATATGATGAGATGAGGGAACGAATGGAACGCTTTGAGAGGCTGATGGCTCAACACTTCCCTACCGAAGTGCAGGTTTGAGCCCTTGGCGATCTAGGTGACAACACGAACTTGATTGCAGCTTCTGTTGGGTTTTGCACAACTTCTTTGCTTCACTTTTGGGTTAGTTTGTGCAACTTTTGGGTCACAATTCTAGATGGACATGGTATTTCTAAACTTTAAGTGCAGTTTAGTGCAACCTTTGTGTCACAATTCTTGGTGCACATGGTATTTCTAAACTCTAAGTGCAGTTTGTGTGTTTGAACTTAAGTACATTATTGGTAGGTTGTTTGTTGAAATGGTTGTTTGGTTTGGTTGATGAGCTAGATGGACATGGTATTGCAGGTTTGTATGTTTGGATGTTGTATTTGGACATGGTATTCGGTTTGTATGGAATGGTTGTGTGTTTTCTTGCTGGTGAACTCTATTTTGTATGCAGTTTTTGTGGGTTACATTTGGTTTCGGACAGGGAGCATAACAAAATGTAGTGTATATATTTTTAATTTTTAATAAACTCAGGCCACAAACCTAAAACGATTAAAATCCTATTAACTGAAGCCACAAACATTTTGAACCCAAAGTTGATCCCCAAAACTCTCAGGGCACCACAAACGATGTCCGTTGAATGGTCTGAAGGAGGTTTAATAACGAAATGTTCGTCACGTAAAACTTTGAGAGACAACATGACTAACTAAATGTTCGTCACCTAACACTTTGAGGGACAACATGAATAACCAGATTTTCGTCAATACACAACATTAATTCACCTTATGTTCGCCCCCCTCAGTTATCAAGACACAAACTTTAGTGGTGGCATCAACAATATCATGTCTGACAATGGCTTTGTGGGCCGGTGATTTGGATGTCAAACAAGGGACGGAGGTTCAATTAGTCCGTCTTTTAAGTGCTCCAGGTGCGCTCTACAAGGCACAGACAGTGGCGGATCCTGAACTTGTTGATTGAGGGGGCGAAAATTTACGATAAAAAAAATATTTTATCTAATGTATCCTGAATTTACATGATTTATTTCATGGTTTTCAAATATTTCAATATAACCTCATAATTTGAAGTTCTCGAATATAGTTATATTATTAAGATATGAAATTAATAAATAATAATTACAATAAAAATATATCGGTTTGGTAAATGATGTAGGAAATATTGTAATTCAGTGCTGAAATTTGAAACGCTTATAACTTTTTGCTCAGATATCGGATTTGAGCTTATAATATATCAAATCGAAGCTATCAACGAGAGGAATATGTATGTTAAATTTCATTTTCGATTGGGGGGGGGCGACTGCCCCTACTGGCCCTAAAGAGGATCCGCCCCTGGGCACAGACCTCAGAGGACGAATGTACGTCCCTAGAGTTATTAGGGGTCCAAAACCCTTTTCAGGAACGAAATTTGCCCGTGTCTAGAACGTCAAACTAGCCTAGTGTGATTAATATCTTGTTTTTGCTTATTGGAATTTTTTTTGCCTTGAGAATTTGCACATTAATTAGCATATATTGAATAAAATTTTAATCCTATACAATATGTTTTTGTTAGTAGCCAAAAACGTATCAAAATCCCTCTTAACAGCGTAGTTTTAGTAGGATTATTATCTTATACGCCTTTATAAAAAAATTCGTGTTATTTTATTTATTTAGTGCAAAGGAAAGTGAAAAATGTTAATTAATATAATAAAAACAAGGTTTTAAAAGATGAAACCCCATTAAATTAACAAATGAAATGAATTCAAGACTGAAGAACAAAATCTCCAACCATGGCATCCATAATCGAACATGGGTGCCACCCCATGTTCTACAAACTTTTTCTTAATTAAAATACATCTCAAAATATAAATTTATGTAAAATTTTGTAATCACATCATATTTGAAATTGTAAACCGACCATTTCACTCACCCAAAACTAATCATATAAATCACCAACTTATCCCAACTTCCCAATTGAGGAAAGCAGAAAACCCACACAAACAAACAAAAGAAAAACTAATCATGAACAAAAAACTAATCCTCCCATTCATCCTCTCAGCCCTCCTCCTCTTCCTAAGCCCGGGCCCGGCCCTGGCTGACTCGATCAACCAGTACCTGTTCCCCCACAACCTGGCCCGACGGCAGCTGCGGCTCCCGCCCCTCAAGTGGGACCCGAAGCTGGCGGCATTCGCGGCCCGGTACGCCCAGCAGCGGCGGGGAGACTGCACCACAACCCACTCCAACGGACCCTACGGGGAGAACATATTCTGGGGGGCCGGGAACCGGTGGTCGGCGGTGCAGGCGGTGACCGGGTGGCTGTCGGAGAGGAGGTGGTACAACTACGCGCAGAACGCGTGCTTCGGGCCGGACTGCGGGCACTACACACAGGTGGTGTGGAAGTCGACCCGGCGGGTCGGGTGCGCAAAGGTCACTTGCTTCAATGGGCGGGGCGTGCTGTTTGTTTGTGAATATGACCCGGCCGGCAACTGGGACGGGTCAAGGCCCTTCTGATTTTTTATTGATTTTATTTAATTATTAATTTGGACTTATTTTTGTTTTTATTCTTGTGTAAGTTTCTTTTTTTTCAAATGATAAATAATTTGGTAAGGAAGTTTCTTTTGAAAAGTTATTTTTCATATTTTTTTGGGTTTCATTTCTTCCCCTTTCGAAGGTGGGCTTTGCTTTTCTGTAATTTTTTTTTTTGGTGATTGGCGTTGGGGGTAAAATAGAGTATTGGTGTACAAAATTCTACCAAAAAAAAAAGTATTGGTATTTTTTTTTGTTTGATATATATATATAGGGTGTGGTTCTGATGTTCACAACCCTTACGGTGTACCTTATACACAAATTTGGACCGTCGATCAAAAGAAATGAATGGCTTTGATTAAAAGGATTTTTTCTTTTTATTTTCATATTAAATCTGCGGGTCCCGCGTGAAAAAAAACCACAACGTGCTCCCTTCCTGCGGGACGATGATTCGATGACTCCCTTAAGGATGACAATAGGGGTATTTGGAGGTTATTTTGAAAATATATTTAAAGAAAAAAGGAAAATAAGTGAAAATAGGTTAGCTTTTTCTAAAAGGCTATATACTCTAGGACTAGGCTCCCCTTTTTTTTTTGGTGTTACTAGGCTCCCCTTTTTAATTCATCTATTCTTTTCTTTTTGGGTTAAGTTATAATTCAACTTTATTTTTCTTACAATTCTTTAGTAATTTGTAACTTACTACTGTACTGTTCATTTATAATTAACGTTTTTTTTAAAATTCTGTTTATATAATAAAATCAGTCTTATAATTCACATTTTTATTAAGCACAGTGTAAAGTTATTTATTTGACCTTTATTTATACCGGATCGAATTATCATAACATCCCGAGTTCGCTTGATAATAATACTCCCTCCTTGAATTTGTAAATAAAGAGCGGCCATATCCGGGGTTCGAATAATAATACTCCCTCCGTTAATTAATAAGTGTCGTTTGACTTTTCGACACGTTTGCTAAAAACTATACTCCGTATAAAATATTAATTGCAACTCTCGTTTTATAAATTCTAGAATCCTTTTTCCATATAATTACCCATTTTATAAATTCTACAAATTAGTACTAATGGAAATATAACAAGCTTTAGTTTTAATACGAAAACATTGAACAAAAATAAAATAACAGACATCGGATTGCCGATAGGCCTACGGAAATGTTAGTGTGTATATATAAAGTTTATTTGCTCAAAAAAAAAGTTTATAATCGATTCTTACAAAATATCGTTTTTATAAGATGTTCTTTAAAAATTATTTACCTATTTTTAATAAATTAATAACTACACTAATCTCTTTTTCCACAAATGTATATTATGTATTTATTTTTTATACGAAAATAAGACACGGCGGATTGCCGATAAGCCTGCGGGCAGTTATAATGAGAGGAAGCGGATTGCCGATAAGCTTGCGGGTAGTTATAATGAGAGGAAGCGGATTGCCGATAAGCCTGCGGGCATTTATAATGAGAGGCAGCGGATTTGGCGATAAGCCTGCGGGAAGTTATAGTGAGAGACAGCGGGTTGCCGATAAGCCTGCGCTCGGGTACGCTCTCTCTTATAATGAGGATTGAGGGCTACTGATATCACGCTCTGTTCTTGACTCGCTCTCTCTGCGCTCAGATACGCTCTCTCTGCGCTCAGGTACGCTCTCTCTTCTCCCGTTCTGAGAGCATCGTTTTTGAACCTGGCTTGTTGGAATCTATGGGCAATCCCAAATTCGAAATCTAGGGTTTGTCGTTCTTGACTTCGGCTTGTAGATTAGGGTTTGTGCATTTATTTGGGCGATTTTTGGCTTGTTGATTTAGGGTTTGTTGTTCTTTGCCTCTGCAATTGAAATTAGGGCCTGTACAAATTTGTTTCATTTATCAGATATCAAATTCGATTTCAGTGTGGATATTCGAAATCTGTAGAGTTTGGTTTCAGTGTGGATATTTGAAATTAGGGCCTGTACTTTGGCTTGTATATTCGAAATCTGTAGAGTTTGATTTTTTTGTATTTTGTAATGCGAATTTATTTCATTTATCAGATATCAAATTCGATTTCAGTGTGGATGGCGCGACGATGCAGGTATTGCTCTCCTCCATTGTGTTTATTGTCATGACATCGATTTGTGTTTGCTGTAGGTGGGAAAATATCATAACTTAGTTTGTAGTTGTCAAGCCTTTACTTTGTACAAATACTGTCATGAAATCGACGTGTGTTCTGGTATGTTCTTTTTGTGATAAATTATGTGGTCCTGAATATTGTACACTAGATGGATAAACAAATTGTCTTTTGTAGTAGGAGGAATACTGGGAAGAGGCCTTACCCGGATGATATATCTTTAGGAAACCAGGACAGGATTGGGAAAAAAAAGCTTCTAATTCTTGATGTGAATGGGTTACTAGCTGACATTGTTTCGGACCCTAAACCGGGATACGCCTATGGGAAAATGGTTGCAAAGAAAGCAGGTAATTACATTGTTTGTAGACCCCTTCTGTTGTTGTTATACACACAACTCTTAGTTCAACATGTTATTTCCATTCTTGCTATGTCTAACATTTTCTTAATCCGTCTTCCAGTGTTTAAAAGGAGATTTGCTGATGAATTCCTTGAGTTTTGCTTTGAAAATTTTAATGTAGGGATTTGGTCATCAAGAACCAGGTACTCCTGAAATAGGGTAGCTGCATCTCACATTTTTAAGCCTTTTATATCTTGTGTTATATTCTCTTGCATGTCATTGTTGCGTTTGACAGGAGGAACTTGGATAGTATTGTGGACTACATCTTGGGAGATAAAAAGAATAAGTTGGTGTTCTGCTGGGTAAGAATATGACTTTCGTGTTTTTGTTTAAAAATTCAGTTTTGAGCGAGTGTTGACCCTACAGTATTTGCATTGGTTGTTTTTCTTAAACATCGATCTTCGCGAGCTCAAAAGTCTAACATAGTATTACCGTGCAGGAGTCTGACCCAACTCTTTCATGGGAGAAGGGTGACTATGACGAATCTAACACCCTCCTGATAGATGATTCACCACATAAGGCGCTACTCAATCCAGTAAGTAGGAACTCATATCAATGTTGATTCACATAAGGTCACTGTACTTCAAACCTTTGCTTTCCTTTTCATATACGATTCTCATTTGTTCAATTCTTGACATAGAGTTACACGGCCATTTTCCCTGGTCCATATACGTACCAGGATGTCGAAGACAATCGATTAGGTGAGACTCGCAACTTCAATAAATATGCCAATTTTGGATGATGGAGGGTTTGTATTTATAAGTTGTTAACGATGGACTTGTAATTTTGTGACAGCTCCGGGCGGCTTTCTTCATGAATATCTTCAATCTGTAGCCAAAGCAGACCATGTCCAGAAGTTTGTTGAGGCCAATCGCTATGGAATGAGGCCTATCAACCACAATAGTGTGTTATGGAGCTTCTATGCGGAAGTTCTTAAGGGAACCGTAATTGGTGAACCAAAATGGTGATGATGATGTGGTAGATGAACCAAATTGGTGATGTAGGGGTTGTTGTAAGATCGCCCACTTTTGTCGAATCAAGGCATGAAAGACCACCCTACAACTATTTCTTTGTATGCATGACATCTTTAATGACATAGTTAGTTTTAAAAAAATGAAATCATTTAGCTCCCAACCAAATGTGTATGGAATCTGAATAAAATGCCAGGAACAAAGATGTGCTGATCTATCTCTCGTGATGGAGGAGGATCGCCCACTTTTATCGAATCATAACTTAGTTTTAAAAAAATTATCTTTTGTGAATTCCTTGAATTCTTCCAGTTGCTTCGCTTGCTGCTCGATCATCTGGCAATGCTATATCTTCATATACTAGCAAGTAACAAGGACTTGCACCAGCAGACGACAACAACACCTTTGGAGACCAATAAAAAAGGGAATAGTGTATCGAATCGAAGAAAAACGATTCAAGCTTCATTTATGCAGCAAGGACTACAGATTTCATGTTCAGAGTTTATGAATTCAAAGAAGTCTAGAACTTGTAAATTAAGCTAGAAGATGCATAGTGACACAGATACGACATGTAGTAATATTGTATAGGATCTGTTATTTTAAAAGGGAAGCACGATGGGCCGGATGGGCTTTATTGCAGGGAATGTGATTTAAGGCCGGATGGCCTTTATTGCAGGGAAAGTCTCTTCCTCTTCCACTTCCACTTCCACATCCATTGCATAGTGAAAATCTCTTCCTCTTCCACTTCCACTTCCACATCCATTGCTTCAAACACATGTACATTGCAGTTGCAAACGTATCTACCTCTGAAGTACATTGCACACGGCTCGTCTCTTCCTCTTCCAGTGGCAAGTACGTTCTCCATTGCATTGTTATATAGCCAACCCATTCTCCCTTGAATTGCATCATCCCATTCTCCCTTGAATTGCATCATCCAATCCTCCCTTACCAACTAGAACCGAAATTAAACTTGTCCAGCAATGGATCAAGGTAGATACGTTAGGGCAACGAAATCAGAGGTATTGACGCTACAAACACTACCATTCGATCTCCTATTGGAGATTGTCGGTCGACTAGCAAGTGAATCTATGGAGGATGTCTTCAGCTTCCGGTTAAGGTATTGCCTCCACTTTTTATTTCGGTATTTGATGCATGCATTCGCAAAAAATTTGATTTACTCAATTGTGATGCAGTTGCAAAAGTTTTGATTTGGTTGGAAAACACAATTATGTGCTTGAGAAGATGGCATTTGAGTACCTGGAATACTGGGGAATTTATCTTGTAGTAGCATCGAGAAATGATAGTCATGCCAAAAGCTTTTTAAAACAATGCATCAACGCGGGAAACCCGGAGGCAATCTTTCAACAAGGAATGGTAAGATGTTGATTTTGGATCATTTGTTAAAATCGGTGTGTGCTTGATCATGTACACTCATAGCTTCATTTCAAATTGCAGGTTACATTCTTCACAAAATGCGATCCCGATGCAGGCATTCAAGATCTTCTAAAGGCATCGGAGTTGGGACACGACGTGGCAAGCTATGCTTGTGGCATAGCTATGTATTGTTGGGGATCTGAAGAGCTCAAACCCAAAGGCTTTGCATTACTTAATAGTGTGAAATCAAAGTTGGGCTACAAAATAATTTCGTGTCGCCGGAGAGTTGCTGATCTATTTCACAATATTTTCGTATTTGATCGAAGACCTTCCTTCAACTGGAAGCCGAAGACATGTACAAATATCACCAATGGAACATCAGTTCGGAGTTGTCGAAGATCAAACCCCTGGAAAGCATTTCAGCTCCTTGCTGAAGATAAGGATGATGCTCTTTCTTGTGAGGAATGCACGTGCAGAATTGAGTGTGAGTTCATCGAGTGTGTGATTCGGTGTATTACACGAAATATGTTGGAATAAAAAATTGCATCAGTTTGTTCAATTAAGTTTGGTCAATTGAGATACTATATCTAATGTGTTATTATAACATATATATATAAAGATATTATGAGATGTTGAACATTAAATCTGCTGAGATGACAATAATGTTCTAAATTAGGGTTACACAAATCAAAGGGGTCCAAATACAGTAATCGAAATATTGAAATAGTAGCAGTGGAAATATAGTTCAATCGTCTGTTGGATGGCCTGAATCTGCCACTGCCTAGCCATTATACGGATCCAGCTGCTTCAGAAGAGCACAACCTTGATACGATTTGTGATCGGCACAATGCCGTAGCATTTGTTTCCAGTGCCAGTCCTGTGAATTGCCAAAGCATACACCGACACAACAGTTTAACTACACTTACCGAGTATCCATCACAAACACAAAAGATACAAAAGTCAAGAAATGAGTTATTTCAATGCGAAATACCTTCTCAATGATATAGGGGTTTCCAATGATGATAAGCAATGATTTGGCTCGAGTCATGGAAACATTAGACCTTTTCGGGTTGCTCAGAAACCCCAAACAGAAAGTCTTGTCAAAATCGTTGTGTTTCACGGTTGATCTGACTGTGGAAACGATGATAACTTCTCTTTCCCGGCCTTGAAATTGCTCTACATTGCCAATCTTAATATCAACTATGCCGCGATCCTCAAGGGTCGTCGTTATCTTCATTACTTGCTGCCGATGAGGGGTAATGACCCCAATGTCGTGTTCAGGAAAATTCCTTCCTACGAGTTTCATTACGAAATCGACCACCTTTGCAGATTCAAACCTGTTAAACCATGAAGGGGTGCTCCCCTCCATCTCATCCCATCCTTGAATGCCAAAGAACATAACAGGGAACTTAGGGTTCGGAAGCAAATCAGCCCAAGGTACTGAAGATGCCTCACTTTCTTCTCGATATGGAATCAAAGTTCCTTTGTAAAACAGCGTTGACGGAACAGATAGAATTTCAAGATGGCTTCGGTAATTCTTCGCCAAGACCGCAACGTAATTTGGATCCCCAGATCTGTAGACTTCACATTCGATCAATCTCTCTAGATATGACTTTCCCAGACCAAAAGACTCAGCAACTTTAGAGTAGATAACAGGCCCAAGTTGCATAGGATCACCAGCAAGAATGATCACTGTGTCCTCTTCCCAGAGGTTTGATATGGGAATCATTGTCTCCGGCTCTGAAGCTTGGCCTGCATCGTCTAATATGATGTGAGAGAAGTGACCTCGGTTAACCCCTTCTGCATATAGGGAGGATGCACTAATGTATGTCGTTATCGAGGTTTTTAGGATCGAGATCCTAGTGTGGGATCGAGACAAGGGTGTAGGATCGGATCGTAGGATCGGATCGTAGGATCGTAAGATCCTAGACAAAAATTAAAAATAAAATAAAAACAAACCATCCTAAACAAATACCTTAATTTTTAAATAAAACTAAGTTTTTCCTCCATTAAACACATTATGTAACTAAAATAGTCCAATAATAAGCATTTAACATTCATAATTTGTCAAGAATAATGTATGAAAAGGTGACAAACAGACAAGGATAATGTCTTAAAATATGACAAACATACAAGAGATAAATCACACATCCAAATATCCAATAACATATCTAGTTTCAAATGTCATCATCGTAATTAACCACATCATGAACAATTTTCAGGCGCTCAGACGTGGATTTGTCGAGTTGAGTAACGAAACAAAGGGCTTAGGGTTTCAATTCAACGTCTTCATTCTTCTACCTTCAATTTATAAGGAGATGGGCTACCAAAAAAATAAAAAATAAAAAGGTTCATCGTATCTAGAAGGCTCAATATTCAAACAAAACAAACACAATTACACAAATATGATTTTTACTAGGATCGGATATTTTTTCTAGGATCGATAGATCCTAGGTGGATCCTACTGATCCCACACAATCCCATAGGATCCTAGGTGGATCCTAGCACGAAGGAGTCTATATGTCCGATCCGGATCAAAACCTTGCCTAGAATCGTAGGATCGTAGGATCCGGATCGGGATCCTAATAACCATGGTCGTTATTATGATCCTGTAGCTACTTAGCCTCCGAAGACAAGGGCAACGGAAGACATCCTCTTCATGAACACAGAACGTCAAGTAATAAGGGTCGACGTCTTCAAAAGGACGACTGCTGGCATTCAATCTAAAAATGTCTTTTTCTTTGACATCCACCCTCGCACCAATGATTTTCTCCAATATGTGGTCTGCTGCGCAATTTGAATATGCACATACCAGAATCCGAGATTTCTGTTTATTCTTATAAAGTTGGAGGATAGCCTCAACTAGTGTTTTTGTCTTCCCTGTACCAGGAAGCCCATGAATCACATAAGGAGCTCCTCCTTTGCATCCTAATATAAATCGAACGGCCATTGCTTGCTCCAGGTTAATATCAAGGGAAATAGGCTTTGGGAATTCTAATGCAATTACCCTTTTCTCACCACCAGACTCAGTTGGAAAGAGGATCTCCTTGTGTAATTTATCTGAATATTCAATAGCTTGATAGATCCTTTTGTAATTCACTCTGTTATACCCAAAACGAACATTATACAGATTTCCATCTCTGTGTCTTTTGGGGAATATACCAGTAAACTGCAAAGAGACTACATCAGCCATGACACGGTGGATGCAACCCTATCCAAATCAACATTTCGTATAAGTTAGATAATAAAATACAAAACCAACATTTCGTCCAAGTAGAACGTAGTCTATCCGAGCAAAGAGCAACTTGTCAGGGATTAATAAACTACAATGTTGTTTTATTTAAAATGGACACTATAAATCTCACCGGTGAGTAAAAAACACGGCAAAGGCAGCAAGATCTTACTATGCATTGATATAACTCCTAATACCAGATTTTTTCGATCTCTAACACTCAGCAAGTTATACAGATATTTGGAGGTAATATACTTGATGCTTAAATTAACCTTTTAGCAATGAGCACTCATACCTTGTATTCCTCCCTGGGTTGATAATCATCACTAACAAGTTGAACAAACACTGAGTCTCCCTGAACAAGTGAGGGTCTTCTTTCAGCAAGTCCAGGCACATCAAGGGCTAAGAAATAACGCCCATTTCGTTGCAAAGATACACATTCCATATCATAAGCTTTCATGTATTCCTATACATAAACCATAACCAAGAGAAACAGTCAGCAAGTTATACTTGGAGGAAAGGGTTATATGAAGCACTTTTGCTCTCTGCTCACACTATCCCAAACAAAGAGAAGCTAGCAATTACCTCAATTCGTAGCTCTTCTATATTATACAGCGTCCTGAAATAAGCTGAATAATTCAATGGTGTTAATCCTTTCAAGACAGCATCAAGGATTTCCTTTCTCTCTATCACTACCCTAACATCATTTCGTATGATATAGTTGGGGAGCTTTTTTTTGAAATAACGCTTTACTAGTTTGCCAGGGCAAACTCCCCTGCCATACGACTCCACAACAAATGCAACATTCTTATTCTGCGCCTTTCGAAACGGTTTCTCAGAAGCCAGTTATGTGGAAACTTCATCTGCAAAATCAATGAAGCCAACCTCTCCCTTGTCTTTAATAACAGAGCAATCCTCCAATGCATTATCAGCCATACCTAAAACTCAAATCAATCCAATGCAAGTGTGTGAGTCATGGGAGGAAATGAATACTACCAATTCCGCTGGAAAAGAAGTGTAAAGATGATAAATTCAGTTGATTCAGTGGAGCGTCTACATTCAAAACCCTCTTGTTTATTAACCGTAGCAAGTGACCACACATCTCAAACATACAAACAAAAACAACAACAAATGGTAACAGAACGTATTGGAAGGTTTTGAATAAAGAGTAAATATTAACAGAATGTAACAACAACAACATACCCACAACATCAACAACATCAAATGAACAGAATGTAACAAGTAGAATTAAGAGAAAAAACAAAACAGAAAACTACCTCAATCCAGACGCTTAATAAATCTTAAGATTTACCCCAAATCGAGAGATGCATAGAGAGATTTTGCCAAAGTGGCTGGAAAAGAAGAGAAATTGCTCGATGGCAGAAGGGAGAGAAGCTATGAAGAGGCAGACTTGAAAGAAAATGATACTCCAGTCTCCAAGTACAACAGGTAATAAAATACCAGGCAGCGGTTTCCCAAAAAAAAGTAGAAAAATGCGCAGCGGCTTGCCGATAGGCCTGCGGGCATTTGTTTGTTTGTGTGTGTGTGTGTGTGCGGCTTGCTGATAGGCATGCGGGCATTTGTTTGTTTGTGTGTGTGTGTGTGTGTGCTGCTTGCCGATAGGCCTGCGGGTATTTGTTTGTGTGTGTGTATATCTTTTATATATAATATAAAGGTTATAGTGAATTCTTTAACAATATCTTCTTTTAAAAGATGATCTTTAAAAATTATTTACATTTTGATAATAAATTAATAACTAAAGAATTCTCATTTTTCCACAAATGAATATAAAGGTATTTCTTGTGTTCAAATATCCCATATATAAACATATATTACCTAAAATGTAACCATTCAAAAACTACATAGTCAAATGTACATTGTTCACTATTCAAACATTTTCCATTCAATGTGTTTCCTAGTCAAATAAGCATGGTATTTCTTGTGTTCAAATATACATAAACATTGTTCTCAAGCATGTTGTAGTTAACAAGTATGAATATGAATACCAATATTGAAGGAGGTTAGGGTAGTGTTGAAACAAACTGATCGACTTCATTAATATATTCCGGTAGGGTGATAATTTGGAAAACACAACTAGTTAATTAAGCATAGAGGAAGAATGTCTCTCCCTCGGAATAGGAAAATAAAAACATAGCGAGAGGATGTCTCTCTCGCGAATTCAAAACGAAACAAAGCAAAGCAAAGCCATCGATCTCACTGATCTCAAACCCCGCAAAATCATCAATAAACATGGAAACTTAAATTACTAAACGCTTAAATCCATCGAGCTCACTAGTCTCCTTGGTTGCTGGACTCTGCTCCGGGTCGTTGGTCGTGGTCGTGTTCGAGGAACTCTCAGCAGCAGGCTCCTCTTTGGTGGTGGTCGAGGAACTCTCCTCATCAGGCTCCTCCTCGGTGGTTGGAAGTCTTTTGTTGTCGCGGGACCTTGTTCGTGGACCTCGTGCGGATCGAGTCCCACTGTGGATGAACTGTTCGACCTCGAACATCCACAGCAAATCGACGAGTGGATCCTCGCCGACGATCAAGCTCTTCATAAGTTGCCCGTGGCCATCTTTTATGGCCCTCCGAAACAGAGCCTTGGTCATGGTCTCAAGCTTTGAGAGTCTAGGTAATAAAATGCCGAGAGAGACTTCTAGGGCGGAGATGGGAGCAACTTGAATCAGTGGTGGTGAGTCGGATTCGGGTGTTGGAGGAGGGGACATTTTGATTATCTTCACCATCTAAAAGTGTGGGGAAGGTGTTTGAGATGATAAGAAAAATATGGAGATTAGGGTTGGCAATGAAGGTTGAAGTGGACGCCCTAATTTATAAACCATGTCAATGGAATAGGGGGTTGGGGTGTGTAATTACTAATTAGAGTGTTGTATACCTAAAAAAAATTTAATATTAATAATTAGATCAAATCAAAGGATTTAAGTGGCCAGTTATGTTGGCCCAATGGGTGTTGGTATTTTGCAATCAATTCTTTTCCATAGGTAGAGTATTAGGGTAGGTGGGGTACAATTATATCCATACATAACAAGATTTTCATAATCCAACTTTTAAAGTTTATATTATTTACATTGGGAATATAATGGTAGTTTGTAATTTTTTGGTTTCTAGGTTGATAATGTGTATTTTTTTCTCTCAATTTTTTTTCCGTATTTTTTTTGGGTCATACATCATATTTATTAATATTTTAAGTCATTTTTCCATATTTCACACGTTTTACTAGATATTTACTTTAATTTATACATTAAAGTTGACATAATTTGAAATTTAACTAATTACTGAAATTTTATTTTCAACCTTAGGTAACTTTTAAATAATTTTAAAAGCCATTTGAATTTTAAATATCAAGGTCGTCATTTGAATAGAGTTATACATATGATACGACTTTACAGAAACGAATTCATATTTTATAAAAATCATATGTTACTAATATATATAACAAATGAATATTATAAATTATTACGGAGTAGTGTAATTTCGGATACAAGTCACAAAAATTGTATCTTAATTATAAGTATATATGTTGGGCTTAATTTTATATCAAATGACTGTACATCTTATTTTCAGGGTTTATACCTTTATGTTGATGTGATTATAAAGATATATCTTATACAATCATCTTTTAGGCTGACTTAATATTTATTCACATTCTGCAATATAAAACTTAAGAACTTATAAGTCTTGTTCTCAATCTCACGTCTCGATTTTTGATCTCGGTCTCAATCTCAAATCTCGATCTCAACCATCATTAACTCGGTCGACTTAAATATCAAATCTTACTCTCAATTCTAAAATATAAAATCTCAATATCAAAAGTCGATATTGATCTTAATCTTGATTTTAAATTTCAATGACAAATCTCAAATCGCAATCTCAATCTCAAAACTCGATCTCAATCTTAATATCAATCTCAAATATCATCTTTCACCCTCAATTAACAAATATAAAATCTCAATATCAAAAGTCGATCTTGATCTTAATCTTGATTTCAAATCTCGATGAAAAATCTCAAATCACGATCTCAATCTCAAATCTCGATTTGAAACTCAATCTCAATCTCAAATATCAAACCTCACTCTCAATTTTCAAATATACAATCTCAATCTCAAATTGTCGATCTTCATCTTAATCTTGATTTCAAATCTCAATTACAAATCTCAATTACAAATCTCAAAACTCTATTGATCAAACTAAACTTCCTCGATCAATCAAAGTACTCTCTTTATAAATCGAGAAAATATATTTAACGAACTTTGCATTTACTTTAAATATTTGAAAAAAATATTTGATCAGATTAAACCACCTCTATCGATCAAAATACCATAAACCCCAAATCCCAAACCCTAAACCCTAAACCCCAAACCCCAAACCCTTAACCCTACTGTGAGTAATTTTTTGGTTGTAATAATAGTTTGTAATTTTGTGGTTTATAGGTTGATAATGTGTATTTTTTTCCTATCATTTTTTTTTTCGTTTTTTTTTGGTCATACATCATATTTATTACTGTAATATTTTAAGTCCTTTTTCCATATTGTGTGTACATATATATCAACCTTAGGTAGATATTTACTTTAATTTATACATTAAAGTTGACATAATTTGAAATTCAACTAATTACTGAAATTTGATTTTCAACCTTAGGTAACTTTTAAATAATTTTAAAAACCATTTGATTTTTAAATATCAAGGTCATCACTTGAATAGAGTTATAAATATGATGCGATTTTACACAAACGAAATCATATTTTATAAAAGTACTCTCTTTATAAATCGAGAAAATATATTTAACGAACTTTGCATTTACTTTAGATATTTGAAAATCAAATAAGTGTGTTATATATATAATCCAAATATCATTGTATTTTTTCATTATTCATTTATTTGATTGGGTATAATAAAAAATTTTGATGTTTTGATGGGTAATTAAATATCCACTTCATCAAGTACTATATATATGCAATTCCGGTTGGGGTGTGTAATTACTAATTAGAGGGTTGTATACATAAAAAAAATTAATATTAATAATTAAATCAAATCAAAGGATATAAGTGGCCAGTTATGTTGGCCCAATGGGTGTTGGTATTTTGCAATCAATTCTTTTCCATAGGTAGAGTATTAGGATAGTATTTGATCATTATATCCACACATAACAAGATTTTCATTATCCAACTTTTAAAGTTTATATTATTTAAATTGGGAATATAATAGTAGTTTGTAATTTTTTGGTTTATAGGTTGATAATGTGTATTTTTTTTCTCTCAATTTTTTTTTCGTATTTTTTTTGGGTCATACATCATATTTATTAATATTTTAAGTCATTAATGAACATAATTTAACTTAGTGTAATCAATGAACATAATTTATAATTTTGTTTATTTCACTAGCTTATATTATAAAAGTCGGTACGTCATATATGTATTCACGTGTTTTTAACACAGTAAAGTTGAATTTCTATTTCTCCAATTTACATAACTTATCATTTCATTTCTTTTCTAATATCTATCATTTATTGGAAATAGGTACCACATAAAAACATTTCATTTTATAGAATCTTATCGAGAAATTATTAGTGTTCGTACATTTAAAAAGTATTCCAACAAAAATTTCTTATTTTATAGGACTATAAAATAGTCAAATTTATGTAGAATGATCTACTACAAATGTGATTCGTTTGTTAACAAAATGTTAATAACTAAAGCGGCCTGTTGATTTGATGGCGGTCTGCCGATAGGGAGGCGTCCTGCTGATCTGTATGCGGGTATATGAAACCCTAATTTCTTTTGGTATATCATAGTGCTCATATAATTCTATTGCTGTGGCGCGCGCGCAGTATATGAATGAAACCCTAACTTCCATGTGAATTTATTAGTCACTCAACTGAACTATGTGTTGAATATTTTAGATTAAGGTACAAACAATATTTTCCCTAAATTCTATCAAAATTGGTATGACAAACAATATAGTATAAGAGGGTTGAAATTAAACAAAATGACCACCATGAATCCATTAATATATATATATATCCCGATAGGTACATTGATGATTTGGAAAACAATGTACAATGTACTTAATTAAGCATAGAGGAAGGATGTCTCTCCCTCGGAAAAAGAAAATAACAATATAGCGAGGGCTGTCTCCATCGCGAATTCAAATTAACAGGAACCCTAATAATGCGTAATTAGTAGACGTACGTACTGCATGGCTGGACTCCAACGCCAATTCAAACAAACCGATCAAACATCGTCTAGGTCGATGACCACCGTCTTGGTTGGACTCGGCGGCGCCGAGGGTAAATAAATCACCGGCGGAGGACTTCCAGCAGTAGTAGCCTTCGTGGTTTGAGTGGGTGCAGCCGTCGAAGAGCTATCCAGCATGAGCCTCCTATGCAAGGCCACCCTCGAGGATGGGGTACCGCTACATTCGTCACCGTTGAGAGCAGGCCCATTGATGTTCGAATGTTCGGCATCGAACATCCACAATAAGTCCACCAGGGGCACGTCCCCGGCCAGTAAGGTCTTCAGAATCGGCCCGTGACCTGTGTTGATGGCCCTTTGGAACAACACCTTGGTCATGTACTCCATGGTTGAGAGTCTAGAAGCGAGACTCTCATTGTAGTACTCCATACCTTGGGCGGATATGGGTGTTACTGGCTTCGGTGATGAGGAGGTTGAAACGGGAGTTTTCGGAGAAGGTTTGGACTTGGGAGTGGCTTTTGCTTTCTTCACCATCTTAGCTTACCAACAGGTTCGGGAAGGAAAACAAATGGGAGAAGAAGATTGAAGTGTGAAGAAGATTGAATAGGATGCCCTAATTTATACACCATATCAGCATGAGGCGTGTACATGAAACCATAATAATCATTACTTCTTTTCAAATCATTTCATTGGGCAGTTTAGCTATCCCAATGGGTTTTGTTCATTTGCAATCAAGATTAATTAGCCTATAGCTAGGGTGATTGAGTGCGCTTAATTAAAATGGATACATATATCCGGAATTAATATACATATCTATTATGTAGATTATTTGAAGAAATGTCCAATGCTCTTGTTGGAAGAGAGGAGTGTTTACACCATTCTTCTCAATGTCATTGATCTGATGAACAAATTAAGTCAACAAACTTACATATTTAAAGAAACCCTATAACTGCAACTTAACAGTTGTATCATGCCACTAGAGAAAGCAATTCGGGTTCGAGTCGGATTCGTCAGGTCAACTAGGTCAAAATTTCTGACTTGTGCTTAGTCAGTTCGAGTCGGAATCGGGTCGATCTCATTCACGTTTCACTTAGAATAATATGAAAG
The DNA here is from genome assembly GCA_963922045.1 of Persicaria maculosa. Taxonomy (NCBI): domain Eukaryota; kingdom Viridiplantae; phylum Streptophyta; class Magnoliopsida; order Caryophyllales; family Polygonaceae; genus Persicaria; species Persicaria maculosa. The sequence goes on along the minus strand of OY998251.1, from coordinate 41,214,728 downwards.
TAAAAATAATATGAAAGTTACTTTATATTTTAATGTAAAAATAATATGAAAGTCGGATTCGTCGGGTCAACTAGGTCAAAATTTTCCTTTTTTCTGTTCTTGTATTTACTTTATATTTTAATGTAAAAATAATATGAAAGTTAATAAATGTTGTTGTTATGTTAATTTCCACCCTGGTTAACTTTCAAAACTTTCAAAATTCGAGTCATCGATATGACAACAGTTTATAAGTAACACAAATCCTAACGATGACTAGCTATATATATGATAGTATATATTTCCTTACTCTTTGGTAATTTAGTGGTGATTTGTACTCACACATAATAGGATATTAATTTCTGTTAATTTTTTAAAATTTTACAAATCTTATATTAATAATATAAAAACATAATATTATAACATATTATTACTATAATTTAGGGTAGAAATCACAAAAATCGTATCTTATAACAATAACCATTACTCCGTACTTGTTTAAAATACAAGAGCATACTTTCTTGGAAATCAGCAGTCTGCTCATAGGTCTGCAACAAGATACTCCGTATCTAATAAAGGGGAAAAAAATTGGATTTGTAAATTTCAACCTTGGTTAACTTTCATCCTTGGTTATTAACATCCACATTTGGTTTGACCGTTGCATTTTTTCAACTTTGAAATATGACTTTACAAATCTTATATTAATAATATAAAAACATATTATTATAACATATTATTATAATTTAGGATAGAAATCAAAAAAATCGTATCTTATAACAATAACCATTACTCCGTACTTGTTTAAAATACAAGAGCATACTTTCTTGGAAATCAGCAGTCTGCTCATAGGTCTGCAACAAGATACTCCCTACTCCGTATCTAATAAAGGGAAAAAAAAGTTGGATTTGTAAATTTCAACCTTGGTTAACTTTCATCCTTGGTTATTAACATCCACATTTGGTTTGACCGTTGCATTTTTTCAACTTTGAAATATGACTTTACAAATCTTATATTAATAATATAAAAACATAATATTATAACATATTATTATAATTTAGGATAGAAATAAAAAAAATCGTATCTTATAACGATAACCATTACTCCATACTTGTTTAAAATACAAGAGCATACTTTCTTGGAAATCAGCAGTCTGCTCATAGGTCTGCAACAAGATACTCCCTACTCCGTATCTAATAAAGGGCAAAAAAAATTGGATTTATAAATTTCAACCTTGGTTAACTTTCATCCTTGGTTAACATCCACATTTGGTTTGACCGTTGAATTTTTTCAAATATTTACACAAGTTAGTGTATTGTTTTTAATTACATTCTAACGTTAAATCGTTGGAAAATATGGTATTTCACCTGCACGAAAAAATATCATAGGTAACTACTTTTACATATATATATATATATATATATATAATTAGTTACGTATCAAATAATATATATCTTTATATATATATATATATATATATATATATATATATATATATATATATGTATTTTATTAATTTTTTTAGGAAAAAACATATATATCTTTATCTGATGATAAGCTTGTTAATATTTTGAAAATATGTTATTGGATCAAAATATTATACAAAGATTTATAGGAAATTGGTTTATAGAACATAGATATAATATTATACAAAGATTTATAGAACACAAATATCATAGGTAACTACTTTTATATATATATATATATATATATATATATATATATATATATATATATATATATATATATATATATATATATATATATATATATATATAGATATAATTAGTTACGTAACTATGATTTGGTTAATTTATAGAACATAGATATAATTTTTTTAATTTTGTTTTTATCATAAAACTATATAGGTGGTTGAGGATCAAATCAAGATGTTAAGCCGATAGTACATGCAGCTTTATAGGAAATTGGTTTTTTATCTGCAATGGAATAGACAATTGAGCTTTACATCAAGATCTTAAATGGAGGTTTCACTTTACACTTTTTTATTTATTACATTTAATTGTTGATTTATTTTACTTCAAATTTTTTGATAAGGTGATTATTAATATTAATATTAATACATATAATGAAAAAACAAAACGGAACACAATTACATGTAGACATATATTATGAAATTGATAAACCGGAACAACTAGAAAACGGAAAAAATAAAGCTAATTAACTATATGTAACCCAAAACATATGTTTTGTTTAAATTTTTTGATTAATTAAAATGACATTACACCAACGACAACACATAAAATAAAACTCCAACTTGAAAACCATATGCCAAAATACAACAAAAACACGTCAAATACGATGTGAAATGAAAGATACTCGGAACATAACAACCGACCAATAACAAACATATTAGTCCATCCTCCCGTCAATTATCTTCCCTATCTTCGCTATCTTCAAGCGCAACTTGTGGTTCTCTATCGCTAGCTCCGATATTTTTTCCGTAAGCTCTTTAATATGGTTGTCCCTAGAAACAACTTGATCCTCGAGTTATGGATTCTCCCTCTGCAATCGGTGTTTTTTATCACGCAAAGTTGAGATCCTACGACGAAGAATGTCCATGGCTTCGTGGCTTCCATCATATAAAATCTCTTCAAACTCCTCTTTTTGAAATCGCTTGAGTTGATACTTGTCCTCTGCATCGAACCATGGCTCGTTATATGTACGAGTCATTTGAGTGCGAATAGTATTAGGAAGTTGTAAAGGCCCGTATTTTTAAATCCTAATTCTCGGAAAAAGAAATGAAATATGAATTTAAATCGGGTTAACTAAAATCTCTTAAAATGAATTCCGGCATATAATTATTTTAAATGGGCTTTCATTCAGATTTATTTTCGCTTTCGCTTGCTAAAATTTGAAAGCATAATATTAAATTATTAAAATAGTAAATTATAATCATTTCGATTCTAATATTTAGGGGTTTGGAATTTCCGCCCTTGAGCTATTGATTTTGTTCTAAATATTTCAAAACGAGTTCCGACGTTATTTAATTGGAAATTTAAAATATGTTATACTCTGCTTTTATATACCAAAAATTTGGAAATAAAAATAAAAATAAAAATAACTTTTGGATTTTATTTATTAAATTCGGATTTGGAAAATTGAGGAGTGTTTTTAAACGCGTCGGGATAAGATCGAGTGAGCGGGTTCAGATTTATATTCCGGGTATTTGACGTTTGGAGTTTTGGGATCACTTTAATTCCATTTCTTTTCTCCTATCCCTTTCCCATTTCTCTCTCGTTCAGAACCTTGGTTGAGCGTGCCTCCTTGCCTCACAACAGACAACACAGCTTGCATATTTGTTGTTTTGTGACATTTCAGAATAGAATCCAGTCAATCCACCCTCTTCCCTCTCCCTATTGTCTGCGAGTTGCCAAAACACCATTCACTCTCAAACCCACAAACTGCTCTCTTTCTCTCCCATTCTGCACAAAATCAGAAGAAATTCAAACCACCCAAATCAGCCCCTTGTGTTCTCTGTTTAACCAATTCAAGGTATCACCCACCACCACCATCTCCTTATCCTCTGCTTAACCCCGAGCAACACCTTCGCTTCGTCGTTCAGCCCCATGAGTCGCAACCGCCGCCGGAACCGAGAGCATCGTCCCCTGTTTCGCCGTCGAAGAGTCGGCTCTACCTCCTTCCGTTCCGAGCAATCCAACATCAGCATCTCCAAGTTCCTCCCCTCTCCGGCGTCTGTAGCAGAAGCAGCAGCAGCTGGGAGTCGTCGGAACCTCGAACCGAGCCCAGGAGCTGCCTCCATTCCCCGCCTCCTCTGTCCGTCTCCAAGAGGTCGAAAAAGGGTTTCTCTCGATTCCGATCGATTACCCCTTATAGGCCCTCCTTTCTAATCTTTTCCTTCTTCCCAGGCTAAGATCTGCGCGTTCCGACCCTCGGCGACGGCGCCGAATCCAACGGATCGAGCCTTTTCCGGCGAGTTTGAAGTTCTCGGTGAGCCCTCGTTTCCCCTCTTTTCCTTTTCTGCGTTTGAGTTGCTTCTTCTGGGAGGGTTGTGGTCGGAATAGGTTTTCTGCCGGCTGGGAGTGGGTATCGGTTGGAAAGAGATTTCGGCGGCCCTGAGTTTCGTCCCGCTTCTTCCGTTTTCCATCGGCTATGTCTCCTGTACGTTGTGAGGAAGAGGGCAGCTTGAGATTCTTTTGCTTTGTGTGGGCTCGGGTTGGGCCTGATCCATATCTCTACAAAAAGGGTTATATCATTTCCTTTCTTATGGGTACTTCAGTTGGGAGAGAATCAGATCCGGGCCATTCTGATTCTATGAAAATATATTGTGAAATTGCCCTATATTATGAAATTATTTTAAAAAGTGTTATTATTGGGGAAAAGCATTGTATGATGATTAAATATGTGATTTTGAGATATTTGAAATGGATTATTAATAAAATGGTTGATATCTCCTTAAGGATTGTGTTTGGGAAACCAGAATGCCGGAATTACTTTATAATAAGACCTTGAGAGATTGGTTTTAAAGTTTAAATGAGTGATGTCGAAATTTGACCACGTATGATCTGAGGAATTATTTTGAATATGAGTTGACTTAATTTGGGATTTAAGAGTTTGGAAAATATGGTTGGTATGATTTATCAATGGGTTTGATTGGAAGAATGATTTTGGTTAATGTTGATCATATCGGAAAGGTTTTGGAAAACGGTTTCACTATCGGTTGGGTTTGAGTATGTTGAGAACTGGGAGTCTGTGTGTATGAATGATGGAACGGTAGCTTATGGAAATGGCTTGATGATAGGTGTGTATTGCGTTTGGATTGCTTTGGACTTGCATTGGGCCCTTGCTTGTATTATCCTGCTATTCTGCATCTTCAGGTAAGTTCCCTAGGAGGCTTACTCAGGTTGGACATTCATGCCTGTTGTTGCATTTTATGTTAGGTGTTGCATATGCATGAAAGCATGCCATGTAGTATCATGTTTAGGTTGCACTAATTGATTGAGCATCTGTTTACTTTATGCGTTTGAAACAGAACGGCCGTTATCTGTGATAGTCCTAGAGTCTTTGCTAGGGTCATAGGGTAGCCCAGCCTCATCGGGTACCCTGAGTCAATCGAGTCATGAACTTCCTTATATTATGATATGCCTGCGGGCTTTATTGTGGAGCGGGTTAGGCATGCGTGCCCCCCGATTATGATGGAATGCATTCACGAGCTGGCCAGTCTCCACCTATCGGAAGGGGTGGAGGTAGGAGAGGGATATGCCACTTGGCATTGTCTTGGGCCCTTTACAGTATTTCTGCACATTGTTATGAACTAGGAGCATGCTAGTGTGTTTGAATTTCGTACTGCATTAGAGCATCTTTATTAGGTATAGCACATACTATGTGGCCTCAGCGAGGACTGTCGGTCCCGCATGAGTGGCTCGATCTGACTCCTTTCCCCGTTCTTTTTTTTTAAGGTATTTTCTGCAGATATTGTTTGCTCCTTGCTTCTGTGACGGGAAACCCTTTGGCGAATCGAAGAACCTAGCTAATATTATAACTTGGTAAAATGTTAATCACTTGCTTATGATTTGGTTTGACCTGGCTTTGTCGTGGCATTTGTATCCTAGTTTTGCTTCCGCTTTACTTTCGGTTAAATTGGATTTTGCAACATAGTCTTAGGCCAGGTAAAGGGTACCCAATGGCCCTTCGAGGTTTTTAGGGTTTGAAATCCCTCTTTCTACTAATCTTAAATGAGTCTGAAACCTCGACCCGTACCTGGATTGCAAGATCCTAACGAGGGGTTTTATCCCTCGAAACGTAACCCGGGAATCATAATCCTGGGCCGTTACAGAAGTGAAGAGTGAACAAATGTTTTGTTGACGTAGAAGTTGGAAAAGAAAGGATGAGTTCTGTCATACAATACGATGTGTATTTATAGGCAGACAAACTACAAGACAACTCTACCTTTTTTGTTCAAATTTCAAATTTCAAAGTTGAAATTTATTAAGCTAATGAAATGGTGATAATAAGAAGACATGAAATGAACTTATATTAAAATATAAATGATGATAATACTACTAATAATTTTAATATATACATATTAAAATGGTTTAGGGTGCCAATTTGGCAAAACTCTTAAAAACTTGGGTCAACTTTAGTAATCTAGGGTGGTGATTGGGTAAGAATAAAATTGTAGTGGGCATTATAAGTATATATGTGGGGCACATTTATATAATTTTATAACTTTTGTTGATATGATTATAAAAACATATCTTCAATAATCACATTTTAGCGGGAAAAAATCACATTATAAAACAATCGATAATAATTCACATTCTAAAAAACAAACCCTCATTAATAATAATAATAAATCACATTCTGAAAGAATCACATGTTGATCGTCCATTTACATCAATCTAACGGCCCACAAGCCGGATCCACGTGAAGGATTTTACACCAATACCATAAATTGTTTTTTTTTTTTTGTAATTTTTTTTTCAAAAGAGACCTCATTCTTGGGGAGTGGGGACTGGGGACAGCCTATCTTGCCTATGTCGCAGACTGCGCGTAGGCCTGCTTCTCCCTTATCCAATGTCCATTAACGTTAATATTTTTTTTTTGACTCAATTGAATATATTAGCTATTATATTGGACTGTGGTTTTTTTAGAAATATGACATGATTATAAATATTTTTAATTATACAATGTCTTAGTCACGTTCCCTTAAATTTTTTTTCCAATGAATATTGAAGACTGGGAAACAATAAAATGAAGTAAAGAAAGAACAAAAAAAAATGGGGGAATTCATAGTGCTGCCAGGATTCGAAACCAGGTTGATGGAGCGTATAGGAGAAGTTGTGACCATTGGGGTATGTGCATCCCGTAGTTACATTCCCTACTAAATTTTATTTATAGAGTAACCGTTTGCCTGGAAGAGATCTTGATCGTCCGTTTACACTGATCTAACGGTATACACTCGGAATCCATGCTAACTACTCTCCAACGCCGGCTGATAGCCGGGCGGCCTGCTACTAACGTGATTAATAATCACATGGAACTTAATTGTTTTGAACACATGTAACTTCAAAATACAATTATAATCTAGGGTGACATTTTATTTTTTTCCCCTCTAATATTCTGCGGGTTATAATTTTTATCAGTATTTGAAAATTAATTAAACGATTTATATAGAAACACAACCCTAATCTTTCCGAGTACGTGGGTGTTTACATATTATCATGTATGATTGTCGGTTATTGTGGATAGGTTATGGCTAACAAATAGTTCCAATTCAAGATGAGTACGTTGTAGTCCCAACACAATTAAAACATCGATTGAAAACGTCACTAATGTTAACACGTACACTGATAGAAGAAAACACAAAGACATACAACCAACAAACACGGGGATCACTCAAACACCCACTCGGAATTCATCCACTCTCCATGGAGTCGGATGTGAGAAGTTTTCGACCATGTTCCTCTTTCGTAGAGTTCGTATTGAACGAGATACATTGAACTGTCTCGCTTGCGCTTGGTCGCGTAGCCGTGTCACCACATGTCCCGTGTCCAAACATTGACCTCGCCATACTCGAAGACGGCTGCATCCACAGCCATATGGGGTGGCACTGGCCTGATCTTGGAATGATGCATGACCTCCCGCAGGGCCTCTCTCCCATCCTCGGCCAACAAAGACATGTACTCCACCCTAGCTTATGTTGACGCTAACACGTCCAGTACCAAGGCCGGAGAGTACGTGCCTACAATGCCATGACCCGAGCCCATGACCTCCACCATTGTACCGACTTGATAGTGATCCATAATGGGATATGGTGGATCTGCATATATTACCCCGTATATATTGAAACTGTACGCAGTTTGCATGATAAAAGAAGTAAGGGATCATGGTATATACTTATAAAATACAACGTCTATACCTTCTAGATAAGGGAAATACACCGGGTTGACACTCCATCGATTAGCAACCCACTCGTTGTGGGCTCGCATGGACGGTGCGGTTGCCCATGTTGCTAAACCATTAACCGGGGAGACAACACGATACTCATCCCTTATTACAAGCTCAACATGTGTGTGCCACCACGCACCCTCAACGTAAATATCTACCTCGTCACCCACAACGAACCCTAGGTATATGAATTCGGGCATAGTCGAGATCGGTCGAACTAGACAAGCGTGGACATCCTCTCGCTCAAGCGTACCCTCCCGAGCTGTCCGGTTAGTGTACTCCACCTCCACATACAATTCGCCTATTACACGGTGTACGGTCCCCTCCTCGAACGAGCCGGTCATGTTGTCCGTGCCTACCACCTCGATCGGTTGGCCAGGGTACATGTCATATCTTGACATCCTTCGTTGTTACGGGATAAAATTCTGCAAAAAAAAAAACAATGCAAACATGCATCAACGTAAACGGTTGGTGTACGTATTTCAAAACACAACAACATATATAAATACTAATTACGAAGGTACATACTTCTATATATGGAGTGTGTTATTCAATGGATTTCAAGCTACTACGTTGTAAGGGAATAGGGAATGTGGTGTGTGTGTGGGGGGGGGGGGGGTTGAGTTTACTTGGTAAGGGAAACAAGTAGGGAATGTGTCTTACCTTGTTTTGAAGAAATACAAAACCTCCACATTTGTGTGTAGTTTTGAGCGTTGCAAATATTTACGGGAGTTATTGACCCGCATGCACGTTGTACTTTTGTACTCCATCCATCCCACAATAAATGTCGTTTACTATTCATGTACGTTTTATTAAGAAGCTAAAAAAACTATATAAAATATCAACATTTTATTAGATTTTTTTAAATAATATCATACATATTACTAATAAGTATAGAATTATTTTAGAAAATTAATTAAAAAATAGAAATTGTATATAGTTTTTAGCTCGTTTAAAAACGTGCATGAATAGCCCAAAGACAACTATTGTGGGACGGGGGGAGTATTAGATATACATTCTAATTAGGATGAGACACAATTAAACATTGTGGTTTTTTTATTTAAAAAATAAATTATATAAAGCATATTTGCATTCTACATGTGAAACAACATATAACTTTTTATAACTTTTTAATAGCTGGGAATGTTGTTGTTGTTGTTGTTGTAAAAATATCACAAATAATTTTGTGTCACACCCAATGACACAGCAAGGGTTGATTTGTTTAGAATCAACCCGGTGAAAATCTTCTACAACACTATGGGTTGTTTAATTTTTTAACTAGTTAAAGAGTGTATGGACACCCAAAAAATCATAAAAAGGGTTAAAATTATGAGTTAAAAAAAGGTAAAACTAATTCAAATAACTCAAACTTTGGTGGGGTGAGCATGTAGCATCATGAACTTTATAATGTGACAAAAATAACCCAAACTTTTACTACTATGTGCTTCTATCACCACCAGGCATCAATATCATTTTTAAAATAAAAAATAACACATAACTTAATTTTATAGTTTTGATAAAAGTTAGAAATATTTTTTTTAAAAAGTTAGTAAATGAATTTTTTTAATAAAAATTACACAAAATATAACTTTTTATATCCCCTTTAAATATTTCTCAAATTATATAATTTTTTTTATATTTTTCAAATAAGACCTATATATATACACCCTTTCATGTAACACAAAATTAATTGTGTTAAATATTTATGATAAAAATAATTCCAAAAAATATATTTATATCACAAATAACTAGTAATATATATTTGTATAATTTTTTCATGAAAAAACATATTTTAAAAAAATATTAATTGATTTAATTTGCATTATTTATTTTACCTATTGTTTTTCTTTTTGTAAAAAATGGGGCGATCGGATGCGGATCCCAACCCGCCACTAGTTCCGTGCTTGAATACGTTATCAGTTTATAAAAACAAACTCATTGGAACATACGGAGTATGGTATTTCACATGCATGCATGTGCAACTACAACGTATGATCGTTAAATTCACCGAATAAATAATTATATATATTTTGTATAATTATTATCATGAAAAAAACATATTGGATAAATATTGAAATATAAAGGATGATTATACAAATTCTTTTCTAATTTTGTATAGCAGAAATATAATTTTCTAATATTGGATAAATATTGAAATATAAAGAATCTTTTGTATAGCAGAAATATAATTTTCTAATTTTGAAAATAAGGATTATGTTCTACATAGTTTACGGATGGAAGAAAGATTCTTTTTTCAAACACTACAGCCGAGGGGAGACTTGTGCAGCTTTATAGGAAGTTGTCATATGGAGTTGACAACTTATAAAGAAGTTTTTCAAAAGAAAAACTTCTATTTTTTCAAGAGCTTATAATACGTAGTATGTAGGTAAAGAAGAGAGTAAGACCATGGACGTTTATAATACGGAGTATGTATTTTTGGAGGTTTCACTTGACACTTTTATATTTATGAAAGGGAAATGTTGATTTATTTTACTTACAATTTGTTGTTGATGATCGAGATTATTAATATTAATATTAATACATATAATTGCAAAGAAGAAAACAATTAAATGCAGAAATATATTACTAAAGTACTTAAACGGAAAACATGAAAACATTTTTGTAATAAGGCTAACTATATAACCCAATACTTTTTTTTTTTTAAAAGTCGAACTTCATTGATTAATTAAAATGACATTACACCAAAGACAACACCTAAAATAAAACTACAACTTCAAAACCATATGCCAAAATAAAACAACAACACGCAATGTTCATGATCCCGTCAATAACAAACATATTAGTCCATGATCCCGTCATTAATGATCTTCTCTATCTTCGCTATCTTCACTCGCAACTTGTGGTTCTCAGTCGATAGCTCCGATATTTTTTCCATAAGCTCTTGAATATGGTCGTCCCTAACATCAACTTTATCCCAAAGTTCTGGATACTCCTTCTGCAGTCGGTGTTTTTTATCACGCAATGTTGAGATCCTACGATGAAGAATGTCCATGGCTTCGCGGCTTCCATCATATAAAATCTCTTCCAATTCCTCTTTGCGAAATCGCTTGAGTTGATACTTGTCCTCTGCATCGAACCATGGCTCCTTATATATATGGGCCATTGGAGTGAGGACAGTATTTGGAAGTGAAGAGTGAAGAAATCCGTTTGTAGAAGTAGAATTTGGAAGAAAGGATGCGTTATGACGTACAATACAATGTGTATTTATAGACAAACAAACTACAAGACAACTTTCTTTTTTTTGTTCAAATTTCAAATTTGAACAAAAAATTGATAGTTTAATATAATGTTGTTATAATTAAGCTAATGAAATGGTGCTCTATTTTTGTTCAAAACTTATGTGAAAACAATATGGAGATACGATGATGTTCTTTTTTTATATTGGATATATTATTTTATTTAAAATGATAAGGTTCCTACCAAATTAAGATATTACATTGGATGTAACTAAGTATTGGGTTGATTATAATGGTTGAGGGTGCCAATTTGGCAAAATTTAAAAAGTAGGGTCAGCTATAGTAATCTAGGGTGGTGATTTGGTAAGAATAAAATTGTACTATATTCACATTCTAGAAGACACCCAAATTGCAATCATATATTCACATCTTGATCATACATTTATAGACATCCAACGGCCCACAATGCGGATCCTTGTGATGTTTTGTCCACCAATACCATAAATTCTTCCTTTTTTTTTATACAAAAGTGACGTCAAACTTCACTATGTAGCAGTCTGTGGGTACATCCGCAGACTGCTACATAGTTTACATAAATAATCACATTAACTTATTGAAGAATATTCGAAAAAGTAAAATGAGCGAAAGAAAGAAAAATAGAAGAAAAAGGGTGATTTTATATACCGCTGTCAGGATTCGAAATCGGGATGGTGGAGTGCATTGGAGACATTGTGACCATTGGGGCATGTACATCCCGTGTTTACATGTTGAACTTCATTTTATATGTAGAGTATCCTGAGATGGGAAGAGATCTGGATCGTCCGTTTCCACTGATCTAATGGTCCACGCTCGGCATCCAAGCTAACTACTTTACACCAATACCAATTTCTTTAGGTTTTTAAAAACGTTGGAGATTGAATTTTTTTCCCTCCATCAATCTCCGGGTTATAATTTTTATCAGTGTATGAAAATTAATTACACAAGTTATATAGAAATATAAATGTTTTGATGGATATATACATATTGTTATATACTTTAGATAAAATTATACTCAGTTTCATAAGATATCAATGTATTATTAGGTACTTAAGATAATATGTTACTCAATATTAGTATGTATCGATATATTTTTACAAGAATTTAACCAAGTATTTTAACACAAAATTTATTTAAATTAAAAAAAGTGGAAAGAAAACGTCTCAATTGATTTCGCCTCACGTGACTGTTATTTGTAAGTTGGTATAAAAAAAATTATCAAAATAAGTTAATGAGTTAAATGTATGCATGTTAATATTATACTGTATTTATTTAAACTAAAAATGAATTAATTTTAGTGTTTACGGGTTAATTACAAATTTATACTATCTTAAAGATATAATTCTTCTCGGTTCAATCTCATTAATTATCTTTCAGTTTGATACATAGGACTTCTCCTTTATTATATATAATAATAACTAGTCTTATTAATCTGTCTTCTTAGAGGTTTTTCAGCAAATTAATATTTTATAAAATCGCATTTTAGTTTTGAAAACGACATATGTGTTTGATAATTGCAAAAACACATATAAGAATCACATTTTAGGTAGTAATCAAGGGTGGTCATTTGGTAAGAATAAAATTGTATATTCACATTATAGAAAACCCCCAAACTTCAATTATACATTCACATCCTGATTGTCCGTTTACATAGAATATAATGGCTCATACTCCGGATCCGTGTGAAGTTATTTACACCAATACCATAAATTGTATGATAAATAATTGTATATTGTAATGTTAATCTTGATTTCAAATCTCAATGACAAATCTCAAAACTATTGATCGTAATCTCGATTTCAAATCTTAATCTTGATTTAAAATCTCAATGACAAATCTCAAAACTATTGATCATAAATTGATCTTAATCTTGATTTCAAATCTCTAATCGCGATCTGAATCTCAAACGTAATCTCAATCTCAAATAGTAAAGACAAATCGAGCTTGATCTTAATCTTAAATTCAAATCTCAAAGACAAATCTCAAAACTATAGAGATTAATCTTGATTTCAAATCTCAATGACAAATCTCAAAACTATTGATCGTAATCTCGATTTCAAATCTTAATGAGAAATCTCAAAAGTCAAAACTATGTTGATCAAATTAAACTACCTCGACCAATGAAAGTACTCTATTGATGAATCGAGAAAATATATTTAATAAACCTCGCATCTTAGTTTAAATATTTGATCAAATTAAACTATCTTGATCGATCAAAATACCCTAAACCCTAAACCCTAAACCCTAAGCCCTAAATTTTATATTGGATATATTACTTTATATAAAAAAATAAGTTTTCAACCTAATTAAGAGATAAGGTTGGATGTAAATAAGTATTAATTGATTATTATAATGGTTTAGGGTGCCGATTTGGCAAAAATTAAAAAGTTGGTTCAGCTTTAGTAATCTAGGGTGGTCATTTGGTAAGAATAAAATTGTATATTCACATTATAGAAAACCCCCAGATTTCAATTATACATTCACATCCTGATCGTCCGTTTACATTAATCTAACGGCTCATAATCCGGATCCGTGTGAAGTAATTTACACCAATACCATAAATTGTATGATAATTTTTTTTTTAAAGAGACATTGGGAAAAGCCTAAGGCGCAGACTACCAATGAAGTGACCATACACATCAAAGTGGAGTATATCATTTTCAATATACACATGAAACTTGCAATTTTGAATATAATTATACTTACTCTCCAATAATTTCCGAATTATATTTAATTTATTTCAAAATTCAGTAAACGAGTTTTATAAACTTAAATGCTTTGATGGATACAGTATATCCATTTACGTTAGTAGGATGAAATATAGTGAGTATAAAAAAATACATAAGAAATTCACATAAAACATCAGAGGAATATATATATATATATATATATATATATATATATATATATATATATATATATATATATATATATATATATATGTTATAGAGTAATTATGTTATTGTGATTCGTCAAAATATAACTATACTTATAATATTTACCTGGGCTATTACAATAATCGTCATTTACGTTATCGTAATGTTATAGAGTAATTACGTTATTGTAAACTAAGGCCAAAAAATAAACTAAGGTAAAAAAAATGATAATCTCACTCTCAACTCTCAATTTTATTTAATATATGCAAACATATAATTTATTTATTTACACATTTATTTGTATGATTTTTTTTTATTTCTATACCACTTATTTATTGAACTGCAGGTTTTATATTTTTTAAATCGTTTATCTATAAAATTAGAACAATATATATTGTTCTCTATCTCAAATCTCGATTTTCGATCTCGATCTCAATCTCAGTAACAAATCACGATATCAATCTCAAATCTCCATCTCAAACATTAACTCCTCAGATATCAAATCTTACTCTCTATTCTAAAATATAAAATGTTAATATCAAAAGTCGATCTTCATCTTAATCTTGATTTCAAATCTCAGTGACAAATCTCAAATCTCTAATCGCGATCTCAATCTCAAACTTAATCTCAATCTCAAATAGCAACTCTCACTCTCAATTCTCAAATATAAAATCTCTATATATGAAAAATCGATCTTGATCTTAATCTTAAATTCAAATCTCAAAGACAAATCTCAAAACTATAGAGATTAACCTTGATTTCAAATCTCAATGACAAATCTCAAAACTATTCATCGTAATATCGATTTTAAATCTTAATGAGAAATCTCAAAAGTCAAAACTATGTTGATCAAATTAAACTACCTCGATCAATGAAAGTATTGAACTAAATGTTTTATATTTTTTAAATCGATAATTGTATAAAATTAGAACAATATATATTGTTCTCTATCTCAAATCTCGATTTTCGATCTCGATCTCAATCTCATTAACAAATCACGATATCCATCTCAAATCTCCATCTCAAACATTAACTCCTCAGATATCAAATCTTACTCTCAATGCTAAAATATAAAATATCAATATCAAAAGTCGATCTTGATCTTAATCTTGATCTTAATCTTGATTTCAAATATCAGTGACAAATCTCAAATCTCTAATCGCGATCTCAATCTCAAACTTAATCTCAATCTCAAATAGCAACTCCCACTCTCAATTCTCGAATATTAAATCTCTATATATGAAAAATCGATCTTCATCTTAATCTTAAATTCAAATCTCAAAGACAAATCTCAAAACTATAGAGATTAATCTTGATTTCAAATCTAAATGACAAATCTCAAAACTATTGATCGTAAACGACATTTCAAATCTTAATGAGTAATCTCAAAAGTCAAAACTATGTTGATCAAATTAAACTACCTCGATCAATGAAAGTACTCTATTGATGAATCGAGAAAATATATTTAATAAACCTCGCATCTTAGTTTAAATATTTGATCAAATTAAACTATCTTGATCGATCAAAATACCCTAAACCCTAAACCCTAAACCCTAAACCCTAAACCCTAAGTTTTATATCGGATATATTAGTTTAAATAAAACAATAAGTTTTCAACCTAATTAAGAGATAAGGTTTGATGTAAATAAGTATTAATTGATTATTATAATGGTTTAGGGTGCCGATTTGGCAAAAATTAAAAAGTTGGTTCAGCTTTAGTAATCTAGGGTTGTCATTTGGTAAGAATAAAATTGTATATTCACATTATAGAAAACCCCCAGATTTCAATTATACATTCACATCCTGATCGTCCGTTTACATTAATCTAACGGCTCATAATCCGGATCCTTGTGAAGTAAGTTACACCAATACCATAAATTGTATGATAATTTTTTTTTTAAAGATACATATTGGGAAAAGCATACGGCGCAGGCTACCCGCCGGTAGGCCTGCCTTCTCCATTTTCCAATAACGTGACCATTTTCAATATACACATGAAACTTGCAATTTTGAATATAATTATACATTTATACTTACTCTCAAATAATTTTCGAGTTATATTTAATTTATTTCAAAATTCAGTAAACGAGTTTTATAAACTTAAATGCTTTGATGGATACAGTATATCCATTTACGTTAGTAGGATGAAATAGTGAGTATAAAAAAATACATAAGAAATTCACATAAAATATTAGAGGAATATATGTATGTTATAGAGTAATTATGTTATTGTGATTCGTCAAAATAAAACTATACTTATCATATTTACCTGGGCTATTACAATAATCGCCATTTACGTTATCGTAATGTTATAGAGGAATTACGTTATTGTAAACTAAGGCCAAAAAATAAACTAAGGTAAAAAAAATGATAATCTCACTCTCAACTCTCAATTTTATTTAATATATGCAAACATATAATTTATTTATTTACACATTTATTTGTATGATATTTTTTTTTAATTTCTATACCACTTATTTATTGAACTACAGGTTTTATATTTTTTAAATCGTTTATCTATAAAATTAGAACAATATATATTGTTCTCTATCTCAAATCTCGATTTTCGATCTCGATCTCAATCTCAGTAACAAATCACGATATCAATCTCAAATCTCCATCTCGAACATTAACTCCTCAGATATCAAATCTTACTCTCAATTCTAAAATATAAAATATCAATATCAAAAGTCGATCTTGATATCTTAATCTTGATTTCAAATCTCAGTGACAAATCTAAAATCTCTAATCGCGATCTCAATCTCAAACTTAATCTCAATCTCAAATAGCAACTCCCACTCTCAATTCTCAAATATAAAATCTCTATATATGAAAAATCGATCTTGATCTTAATCTTAAATTCAAATCTCAGAGACAAATCTCAAAACTATAGAGATTAATCTTGATTTCAAATCTCAATGACAAATCTCAAAACTATTCATCGTAATCTCGATTTCAAATCTTAATGAGAAATCTCAAAAGTCAAAACTATGTTGATCAAATTAAACTACCTCGATCAATGAAAGTACTCTATTGATGAATCGAGAACATATATTTTATAAACCTCGCATCTTAGTTTAAATATTTGATCAAATTAAACTATCTTGATCGATCAAAATACCCTAAACCCTAAACCCTAAACCCTAAACCCTAAACCCTAAGTTTTATATTGGATATATTAGTTTATATAAAACAATAAGTTTTCAACCTAATTAAGAGATAAGGTTGAATGTAAATAAGTATTAATTGATGATTATAATGGTTTAGGGTGCCGATTTGGCAAAAATTAAAAAGTTGGTTCAGCTTTAGTAATCTAGGGTGGTCAATTGGTAAGAATAAAATTGTATATTCACATTATAGAAAACCCCCAGATTTCAATTATATATTCACATTACAAAAAGTTGGTTCAGCTTCTTCTCCCTCCCTAAAAGAGTAGGTTTGAAGCTTGGATTTTGGCTAACCGAGTATTGAAGGGGTCATTGAATTGCCATTGACGAGAGGATTGAATGTCCTTCATCAATTTGGGGGAAACGTCTTATCCTCCACGCCAATTTGACGAATTTCAAATCTTAGGTTTTTTTAATTTAGACGGAATAGGGGCTCCATTCCTCCTTTAAAACACCAATTGATTGTATATTCATGAATAACATTTAATTTAGGATAGAATCCGTGTTTAAAACGTGTTGAATTAACGCCGAAAATATAAACGCCTCCATGGGAGGGTTGTAGTTCAAGTTGTACGCAGAAGAGAAGAGGGACGAGGAAGAAGGGTTCACTCGACCCGGGTTTCTATTTTCTATTTTATTTTGGTTTGGTTCGGTGTAGCAGTCTGCGGGTAAATTCACTGCCTGCTTATCCGTTCTTCATTTACGTAGATAAACTCAATAAAAAATTGTTGGTGATTAAAACAATCAACAAGAGTAGATGGCGCAGCGGTATAATGTTTACTTCACCTCCTCTTTGATCTACGGTTCGATTCTCGGTACAGGCTAGTATTTATTGTCCAATGTTTTTGACATTATTTTGTATAAAAATAGACCTTCTTAGATAGTCCGGCTGGTAGGTCCGCGGACTGCCAGATATCCCGGCGGGTAGGTCCGCGGGCTGCTGGCAGTTGATCTACCGTTCGATTCCGGGTATAGGCATTTTTTTTTGTACAATGTCTTTCAAGAGTAAACGTCCAAACCGTCCAACTTAAAACAAGGTTAAATGAACAGTGCCCTGTGTCATAAACCAACAGCCTACTAATATTGAAATTTCAACAGCAAAAGTTCAAACATAAATTGAGTCTTGACTCATAAACCAACAGCAGACACAAACAATACAACTAGTCAAATTTCATCAGTTTAAACACAACTACAAACATAAACCAACATCATATAGAAACACTAGGGCCGACCTCCATCACGATCTCCTCTGCTTGGTCTAGGACCACAAGGAGGCCTAGGAAGAGTTGGGGGTTTGATGAAACAACTTTTACTCGTTTCGCCTCGTGTGGTGATCCGTGTGAGCATAGCGTCAGATGGTGAATATGGGGTATAACTGGGCCAATTGGAACCTGCGTAATTGTCGAATCTTTCAACACGTAAAGCAACCAACTGTTGAATGGCCCGGAGTGTATCGACCTCAGCAGCAAGTTCGTCGACCTCAGTAGCAAGTCCGTCTAACCTCTCGTTGATTGAGAGATTTGAGAGTGATAGGTCTTGTAAATCACTGGCACTTGATTCCTATCTCTGTTCGATACGAGCGACCATATCGAAAAGTGTCTGTTGGCTGGCTAATAACTCCCGAAGTGTCATCTCCATATCAGTCTGTCGGGTGTTAATTCCTTGTATCCCTTCCAACACTTGCTCCCATGTACCAGATGAACTTGAACTACCAGGCTCAGTCTGTCGGGGGATGATAAGCGGTCCTCTCGCGTGCTGGCTTCTCGCTGATTGTTGTTCGTCAGTGTCCATCGGGGCAGCATCATCCACACCCTTAGGCAGCATACGGAAGTCGGCAGGGCTTGGGCCACAAGGGAGTTTACAGGGTAAATAGAGGGTTTGAGTAAAGTACGAGGGTGTTTTCCAATGCACAGGCCCGACATTTGGATGACTAAGTGCCTGGGCTGTGATCAGGCTCTTTTCATCGAATAAATGCGAACCATTCTGGGGACAAAACCAGTCAGGCGGTTCTTGTTCGAAATGCCTGGCGATGATTGTGATCATACCTCTTATAGCTAACTTCCCCTTAGAGGCCGGCTTCCCTTGTTCTCGAAGACAACTCGTAAGAAATAATGAAGCCCAGTCAATGACGGCATTACTACATTCGAACAAGCTCCAGAACCATCCCAAATCTGCGACAGTGAACTTGTTCATCTCACTCTGACCCATGAAAGCCATCCTAAACACTTTGTGCACCAAAATCAAGCATGGATGAATTAACCTGCTGTTCGTTTCCCCCTTCCGACTGTCAAATTCAGAACCTGTGACCTCAGCCCAAACTTTTGCAATCAGATCAGGGGGTGGCTTTAAAGAATTCCTTGTAGGTGGATGTGAAACCCCTATGATCTCCCGCAACTCAAGATGGGCCAGTCTCCGCTCGACATCATTCAGGTTAAAGGTAATCGTATTGTCCTCATCATGGACCTCAAGTGTTGAGAGAAATTCCAGCAGATATCTCTGATATGTTGGGGCAGATTTCTCCAAAAAACCACCCAACCCGCACTGATCCAACAACATCTTCGTAATATCGAACAATCCAAGGCGTTGCAGTGTAGGCACATGAAAGAATTTGGTGGGCAGGATATCTATCTTGGCTAACGGCTCCCACCTCTTCTTCTGCACTTTAGTAAGAGTAACAAGCTTCATATAATCCGGGGCCATTTCAGACAGAGCAGTATGTTGTCTAAATCCCTGGAACAACCGAAAGCATTCAAAATCACAAAGAAAATCGAAAGAGCAGCACAATATCCCCGCCACGAAAAGAACTGCCTGAGATTAAGAAAGTGCAAAATTTCGCCAAAACAAAACGAACTCCACAAACCCTCATGACAGAAAAACGATTCCCCATTTCGAATCATTATTCAAAGCAACACACACGAAGTACATGAAATCCGATTTAACCTAGACAAGTAATTCCAACTACTCGTCTAATTCAGGGCACAATTGCATTACAATAACGGTTAATGTATGAAGTTCGGCTAAGGAATCGACAAACAACACAAATTGAAAAGATATCATGAAATCAAATTGTTGAAATCAGCGAGAAAGAGAGAGGGGTGACCTCGTATGAATGCAATCGGAGTACGAAAACTACTCCTACCCACAACAATGCAAAATCTAAAGATGACACTTACAAATTTGGTGAACAAACCAGCGAGACAGGGGCGAGACACGATATGCTGTCAATTACTCCGGTCTCTGACAGTTTCTTAGTTTTGTTTGGCGCTAGACGGTAGTAGTGGCAGGGTGTGGATGAAGGTGCCGCTTATGTTGAGATTCTAGGGTGGCGATTGGGCTTTTTTAAATGGGCTTAATATGGTTGGGATTGGGCCTTAAAACTTAAAAATTGCCGAGTTCCTATTGTTGTATTGTATTCCGAATACAACAAATGAAAGTTGAAACAACGGTGATCAAATGAAAGTTGAAACAAACTGATGTCTTATATTGATAGGATTATAACTGTAATGAAAATCATAAATTGTTGCTTTGTAGATGCATAACATGTCATTCTAAACAAAATCACAAAGACAACAGCAACGGTGATGTAAACCGTTTGCTTAATTTGTAGATGCATAACATGCCCTTCTACACAAAATCACGAAGATCGATAAAAACGGTGCATTAATGAAGTTGATCCGCGACATTGACCTTCCGTTCGGGTTGATACGGGATTGACTGCATCGACGATGATCCCGAATGTTGTGATTGGGCAACCTGCATAAGAACCATTAGTTACTTAATTTTGATAATCGTCAGCCCACGATGATAAGCTATTCGACTCACCTGCGTAATGCGCAAAGGAATATGGCGTACGGTGTGAGCTTCACCACTTTGTTGGAAGGCTTGTGTATGCATCATCTAGCAAACAAATCAACAAAGTTGTAGTATGAGCTACCGAACAATCATGGAATCGCTAGTATGTTAAATGCGAAACGGTTCTTCCATGTACTTGATTGTACATGAGGGTCGGATGGTGCATGGGCAAGGAGATCCTGTTGTACTGGCTTTGAACATAGCTTGCTCCTGCATGACTTGATGCGGGACTGCCTGCCATGCTTCGCTGCTGCTGACGCTCCCGGGCCTTTTCCCTTTCATACCCTAACCTCCTTTTTCTTTCGAGTCCTCTACCCCTTCGGTCAACAGGATCTGCCACAGGGGCTGGTGCAGTATCTCTAGGGCCGTCCTCCTCGTTCGCCACGTTTACACATGGGTGAATCGATCGCTGCCCATACACCGTCCCATTGCCGTCGATATTGTGCAAATGCAGGCCATGCGTCCCCCTTGAAGCCTCCTTTACCATATCTTCGACTTCTGTAAGCTTAGCCACCACTGCCGTGTACAAGTCCTAATTGTTCATCGCGCACCCAGCCAATGCATCGATCTTCTTATGAATATTCTCATACCGCAGGATTGCGTCAGGCTTCTTTTTAAGCAAGGCATAGTAAGGTACCGCAACCGTTACGTGTCCCCGGGGTATATCCTTCCGCCAACGGTTTAGAACATATCTATCAGGCACATAATCCATCTGCTCTTCCACTCATCACACGCAAAATGTGTGTGCAAAATATCCCCCGAAACTCAAAGCACTTGCACTCGCATTTTATGTCCGTCGCGGCTTTATGCATTGTAACCTTAAACGTTTTGCATAGTGTACCACTGTATGTAGGTTGCTTTACGACGATGTCATAAGTGCACACATCTCCGGAGTCGAGAACCTTAACCGCATTGTTGTACACGAGCTTTTGCACCTCCTTTTGTAACTCGGCAAACTTCGCAGAAGTGTACAACCGCTGGAATACGAGCTCAAACACATGCTCGGTTATACACCGAATTGGACTATTGATGGATGCAAATGTCGCAGTCTCCTCCTCCCATACCCTCTTCGATAATGCAAGACCGTACTGCTCAACAAATAGCTTCAAAGTAGTATTGATGTTGACAAATTGTTTGAAGAAATGATTCATACCTTCACTCCTTTGTGTGCTCGACGTTCCGGCCCAAAATGTGTCCTTGAAGTAGATAGGAACCCAACGGCTTCGCTTCTCATACATAGAACATAACCACTTGTTGTTATGCAGATCGAACTTGTCCAGCATCTCCGATCATGCATTTTCGAATTCCGCAATACTTAGTGAATCGTTTAGAGCCGCTCGGAGTGTACTGCGTATGCCATTCTCCCCCTTCCACTGGGGTTTGCTGTTAAGATGTTTTCGCGCATTTTGCATCACATGCCATATGCACCACCGATGTGGAGTGTTCGGAAACACCTGCCCCACTGCGTTTCCTGCACACAAACGCCATAGATCGAAGTTGTAAGGTTGCTACAAGCCTACAATGTATTAAGCAATAACTGGACGGAGGAACGTACAACATACCGATGGATTGACATTGGTCTGTTAAGATTGCGGTTGGCATCTTTTCGGACATACACCTGAGCCAAGTACGAAACAACCATACGAAGTTCTCTATTTCTTCCCCGATAAGTAAAGCACATCCTAGCAACATGCTCTGGCCGTGGTGGTTAACCCCGATGAACGGGGCAAAGGGAATCCTGTATCTATTCGATACGTACGTCGTATCGAAGGAGACGACGTCACCAAACTCCGCATACGCTGCTCGACTCCTTCCGTCTGCCCAAAACACATTCTTCAATGTGTTTTTTTCATCGACATCGTATGCGTAGAAAAAATTTGAGTTGCTTGAACACATTTCTTCAAAATGTTTCCTCATCGCATTGAAGTCACCCTGATCCATGTCTTTTCTTCGGGCCTTGCAAACTAGGTTTCTAAGGTCCCGCTCATTGAAATCAACATTCTCGTGGTGCCCGCTTGCAATTACAAATGATGTGTAGTTCTTAGCTATAGGCACACCCGCCCTATCCATGTCTAAGATCCGTCTCTTGTTCCCTTCGGTGATGATCCTATAATTTGGAAGGAATCTTGTATTCGTCGGGACGCAGTCGTGGTTATGCTCAAGCGAAACTGAAGTTATCTTCCACACCCCCGGTTTCTCACGGACAACATAAACCCCGAACTTACACCCTGTAATAGCCGACGTGGGCCCCTTCCTCAGGTCCCTTGACCTCGTTTGAAACTTACCCCCTTTAGAACATATTATCCTCAACATCTTGTGCCTATCATTCATACCTAGCACACAAGTGCCTCTTTCATCATCCTTTAACAAGGTGGAAGTCCGAATTCTTGTTTGAAATCCTTGTCGTTTAACATAACTATTGATGAATGCGAACACGTCGTATTCGTGTTCCAAAATCAGCCCGACCTTTGGACAGTTAACATCAGCTTCAACACCATGATCCGACGGTGGCACATCGACACCCTCTCCTTCATTTGCAGCAATGTCAACCTGATCTCCACTCATTGACGTACCCTCTGCGGCGTCATCATCCGAACTCACGACAATGGTGTCTTGCGATTCCAACCCAACTGTACGTATTATTCGCAAATGAATGCAACATATGGTATGTCATGGAATTGATTCATATGCATCCATTGTTAATGGAATATTAATTGATAGAGTAAGATATACCTGAGTCGTTGTCGGACCCAATGTCCTCGTATCCGACGTTAAGATCAAATCCTCGTTCTTGACTCATCAGTGATGATAAGATCAAACAATCGTCCCAGTTTGGAGGAACCCGACTGTTATTGAAAGATGAAACCAAGTTAAGACAAAAAAACGTAATGAATGTATGATTAAATGTGTTTTTATCCAATGCCCGCAGGCCCATCGGCAAGCCGCGTCCAGTGTCCGCAGGCCCATCGGCAAGCCGCGTCCAGTTATACTATTGCCACAAATCAACTTATATACAGCTCTTCTTAGCTATATTGCCACATTAATCGATCACTAATCTTCAATCAACTTGTATTCGAATGCACCCTAACCTCAGGTAATCGATTTCGGAAAATAAGAGGCTAATCGGTTTGTTTATACCCTAATCTTCAATCAACTTGTCACATCCGTGAACCCTAATACACGATCAATGTTAATCAAGTGTTTCTCACATCCTTCAAGATTCAAAGGCAACATGCAAACTTCGTTGAAGATTCAAACAAATGAAAACGCCTCCTCCATTGAAGATTCAAAAGCAACATGCAGACTTCAAATTAACTGATAAAGAATAGTATACCTTAAATCGGCAGCGAGTTCGGTGATCGGAAACCTTGAATCCGACGATCCACCACAAATTCCGACGAGTTAACTCCTCATTCCGGCCAAAATGTGTGAGGAGAAGTTGGAGAGATTGAGAGTTTGAATATTGAGAGTTTGTAATTGAATATAATGTGAATTTACAATTCAAATACATTTGATAGGAAAAGTAGGGTACTCACTAAACTAGGCTAGAATAGGCCGGGTACTCATTACTTACTTTTCAGATTTTATTTTCCTTTTATCCATTTGAATTATTTTGTGGAATTTACATAATTACCCCCATTGTCACCCTTATAGGAGTCATCCAAGTATTTTCCCTTCCTGCGCGTGTGAATGAACCTCCCATACACAATCTTGCTTTTCTCAAACAGCCCACGTTTGGCTTTTTTTTAAAGCTATTTTTTTTAAAGTTGATTTATTTTTAACCCTGATTTCGTTTATTTTTAAAATTTATCAATTTAACCGAATAATATTTTATATGTTACCGAATAATATTATCTTATATTTTTTCATCCCTTTAGATGAAAATTTACCAATTCCACTGAATAATTTGTGAAATGCTAACGAAAAATGTTTTTTTTACATCAATTTTAGATAAAAGAATCCTACCGAATAATATTATCTTATATCATCCCGTTTAGATGACAAATTACTAATTCTACTAAATAATTTGTCAAATGCTATCGAATAAAGTTTTTTTGGTCATCAATTTCAGATAAAAGAATACTACCGAATAATATTATCTTATATCATCATGTTTAGATGAAAAATTACTAATTCCACTGAATAATTTGGCAAATGATACCAAATAATGTTTTTTTTTTGTTTATCAATTTCAAATAAAAGAATACTACCAAATAATATTATCTTATATCATCCCGTTTAGATGAAAAAAAATACTAATTCAACTAAATAATTTATCAAATGCTACTGAATAATATTTTTTATATCAATTTCAGATAAAAGAATACTACCGAATAATATTATCTCATATTATCCCGTTTAGATGAAAAAAATAATAATTCCACTGAATAATTTATCAAATACTACTGAATAATGTTTTTTTTTTCATCAATTTCAGATAAAAGAACTACCGAATAATATTATCTTATATTTCACCGAATAATATTAAAAAATTGACCATTATCATGAATAATCTTTAGAGATTTACCGAATAAATCCGCTATTACATTGAATAATCAATCTCGACAAGAATTCCAAATAAGATTCATATTCATATGCCCTGTTCAACCCCTATGTCGTTCTCTGCTCGCCCTTCCTCCTTCCTCAACCAATGAGGAACCCGTCAAGCCGGCCGAGACCAGCGAGATCAGTCTCGACATGAGTTGCCATACTTAGCCGCCGCTTGCAACACCAGCGAGATCGAGCTCCGGCCGAGACCCATCACGCCGGCGGGTCCACTGAAGAGCCCTTGGTAGTTCTCTCCGCAACCAAAGACGAACCCATCGATAAAGTCAGAGGAGATCAAGATCAGTCTCTCATTCGCAAATAATTCGTTATTTTTATTGAAAAGCACAGGATCAGACATACCTGAACAAAGCCTTCGCCGCCGCATATTCCGTCGCACAGGAACCTTCGCCGCCATCAATCTTCGACGACTGTCGCCACCACCGCCCAGAATCTGCCGCCATCAATCCCTCCCTCCCTCATTCGTTCTCCCTCCCAGCCCTCGCCTCTATCCGCTTGAAAATCTGGAGATACTTAATTTCAAAATCGCTTCCTCCTGGCTCCTGCAACCGCCGTCGATCTACGCCTTCTCGAAGGAAAGGAAGGAAAAGGAGAAGAGAAGAAAGAACCTGGACACGATCGCCGTTGCTCTCGCTCTTATCGCCGCCGCTTGCCTTCCTCGTTCCACTGGTAGAAGAAGACAAGGGAATTTAGGTTTTTATTTCCAGTAAACACGCGCTTCACGCTCTTAGGCTGAGTAGTGAATAACCTTTTTATTTATTTCTTAAAAAAAAATGAGCCATGTGTCATCATCACAACCCTTCGTTCAATTTAAATCAAAGGCTCATGTTTGTGTACAAGGTACACTCTCTCTATATATATATATATATATATATATATATATATATATATATATATATATATATATATATATATATAGGGAAGCTTTAAAATGTAAAAACTCCTTAACGTGTAAAATCCGCTTAACGTGTAAAATTTATTTTTTTAATCCCGCGCTCCACGTACAACAACCAGTGGCTTCTCTCTCGGCCTCCCGCTGCCGCGCACCCACCTCCGGCCACGTCGTCGAGCCACCTCCGGCCACCACCGCCTAGCCGCGCTCGAGCCAACCCCTGGGCGCACCCCCCGAGCTCTGACTTGGCTTGGTTCGAGCCCAGACGCGCCCCCCCGACCATTCAAAGTCTCACACCGCATCTTGGCTCATCGGCCTCCCACGCCACCCACGAGCCACCTCCGGCCACCAGCCCCCACCTGCTCGAACCCCCTCCCTCCGGCGCACCCCCCGAGACCGGAACCCCCATGGTTCGAGCCCAGCCGAGCCCACACCGAGCCCATCTTCCCCAACAACGCTAATCGGTACTTTTGGCTCGGAATACCTTCGAAATCCCGATTTTGCTCCTTATTTCCACTCGAATTTGGTATGATTTCTAATCCTAAACTTGTTTATTATAACTATTTAGATTGTTTGAAAGATTTAGGTTGAGATTGAAAACCTAGGGTTTGATTTAGGAGCGGAATTTGGGGCTTTTTGCCAAAAGCCAAATTGATTGAAATTGATGATATGGTTGTGTTGTTGGGTTGATTTTGAGCTAATTTCATGTTCATATCATTGTCAAATTGTTTATGGATCATGAGCTAATTGAATTTTAGAATTTTAGATTGCGATATGTTTTAGAATTTGGGGCTTTTTGCCAAAAGCCAAATTGATTGAAATTGATGATATGGTTGTGTTGTTGGGTTGATTTTGAGCTAATTTTATGTTCATATCATTGTCAAATTGTTTATGGATCATGAGCTAATTGAATTTTAGAATTTTATATTGCGATATGTTTTAGAATATGGGGCTTTTTGCCAAAAGCAAAATTGACTTAAATTGATGATATGGTTGTGTTGTTGGGTTGATTTGGAGCTAATTTCATGTTCATAGCATTGTCAAATTGTTTATGGATCATGATCTAATTGAAGTTTGGAATTTTATATTGCGATATGCTTTAGAATTTGGGGTTTTTTGCCAACAGCCAAATTGACTGAAATTGATGATATGGTTGTGTTGTTGGGTTGATTTGGAGCTAATTTCGTGTTTATAGCATTGTCAAATTGTTTGTGAATCATGAGCTAATTGAATTTTAGAATTTTATTGCAATATGATTTAGGTCGATTCGGTTCTTCTATTTTAGCATAAAAATCATAATTTAGCCTATTAGCTCAATTGGTAGAGCAATGTGCGTTTGCACAAAAGATGTGGGTTCAAATCCCACATAGGTTACATAATAGACAAGAGCGCAACAATCGCAAATTGTTAATCATGCACATTATAATCTAAGTTATGCACTTTTTAACCTTAATTATGCACATTTTAATCTTATTTATGCACTTTAATTTTAAAAGCTTATACGTAAAAAAATCAATTTCAAACTTATATCTATCAACCTAAATTATCCGAGAGGTGAACCCAAACTCTCAAAAGTAAAAAAAAAACAAAATTAAAACATCGATTTCAAAAGCACATCTTTTGACTTATTAATGCGCATTATGATCTTACATTTGCACAATTGTATTCTTAATCTGCACAATTGTATCTTACTTTTGCACAAATGTAGTTTAAATTTGCACAATTGTATCATACTTTAAATTTGCACAATTGCACAATTAAAGTTGCACAAATGCACTTTACAGTTGCACAAATGCACTTCACAGTTGCACAAATGCACTCCACAGTTCCACAAATGCACTTCATAGTTGCACAAAAGTATCGAAAACGGGAAAAAGTGCATTTACCCATAAAATTAGACATATTTACCAATTTACCCGTAAATTAAACATATTTCAATTATAAATTTTTATAATTGAAATAGGCACATTTACCTATTTACCCCATAATGAATTATTTGTCTGCACAAATAAAACTTATATTTGCACAATAAGATGTTATATGTGCACAAAAGCAAGTTATACTTGCACAGCAGAAAGTGTTACCATGAAAAAAAAATTCTGGGCAAAAAAAAATTAAAAAAAAAAAAATAATAAATTCGGGTCCGAGAAGGGGGGGGGCAAGGGGGGCACACGCATGGCAGGGGGCAGACATTCTACTAATGAAATTAGGCCCATTAGTAATTAAATTAGGCCCATTAGCTAATTTTACGCGATAAGCAAATTTTACACGTTAAGGAGTTTTTACATTTGAAGTAAACCCTATATATATATATATATATATATATATATATATAGGTCCCAGCCCCCATGAAGCCGGCCCAGTTCCGCCCTATATCTCTCCTTAATGTCATATTTAAAGCAGCGACGAAAGCCATTGTCAACCGGCTGAAACCCATCCTTCCCGATCTCGTCTCGCCGACACAAGCGAGCTTCATTCCGGGCAGACAGATCATTGATAATGTTGTGGTGATCCAAGAAGTTCTCCATTCAATGTCGGAGAGGCGCCGACGCAAATGGATGATGATCAAAATCGATTTAGAAAAGGCCTATGACAGAATTCGCTGGGACTTCCTCCGGGAGACTTTGGAGGAGATACAGCTCCCCTCAAGGTTAGTCGAGGTGGTCATGAAGTGCCAATCCATCGGGAAAGTGGAGCTGCTGTGGAACGGAGAGAAAACGAATAGCTTCACACCATCTCGGGGTATCCGGCAAGGCGATCCACTTTCACCATACCTTTTCGTACTTTGTATGGAGAGGTTGACGCACATCATTAATGGGGCGGTCAGAAATGGGGCCTGGAAACCGGTGCAAGTGGGGAGCATTCAGCTCTCGCATGTTTTTTTCGCGGATGATTTGGTGTTGCTGGCTGAGGCGTCAGAGGACCAGGGGGAGACCATTAAGGCCTGCCTAGAGTCATTTTGTGGGATGTCGGGAGAAAAGGTAAACTTTAATAAAAGTAGCGTCCTTTTCTCTCGAAACGTGGCCGCTGATACGAAACTGAAGGTCAGCCAGACCCTGGGAATTCCGATTTTGCAAGACTTCGGGAACTAGCTCGGGGTACCAACATCATGTGGAAGAATGACGAGGGGCAGGTACAATTATTTGGTGGAGGTGACTGATCGGCTGCGAAGTTGGCAAGCTCGCACCCTCTCCTTTGCCGGCCGGGTTACTCTGGCTAAATCTGTTCTCACGAGCCTCCCGCTATACGTCATGCAGTCGACCTTTGTGCCGAATAACATATGTGAGGAAATTGACCGGAAAATTAGAGGATTCATATGGGGCTCTACTTCAGAGAGGAAAAGAATACATCTTCTTAATTGGAACGTGATTACAAACAGACCGTCGGAAGGAGGGTTGGGAGTGAGACCGATGAAAGAAACTAACCAGGCAACGTTGGCAAAGCTAAGTTGGCGACTACTTCAGTCCTCGGATGCACTTTGGAGCCGCATAGTTCGGTCCAAGTATTGCCACGGCCACCGTGATGTCGATATGTTCGAGAAAAAGTCGGGGTCTTCACGTACATGGAGAAGCATAGTCCACGGGGCCCAATTACTTACCCCTAATCTGAGATCAGCGGTCGGTAACGGGAATTCCACCCTCTTCTGGCTGCACCCTTGGTTGGGAGAATCACCGCTCATTGATCTAGCTACTGAGGACATCCCGGAGAATCTGAGCGAAGCCACCGTTGCGGAACTTTGGCAAGATTCCTCGTGGAATTGGCCTGTACTCACTCGATACCTCCCTGTGGAGATCCGGCTTAAGCTCCAATCGATACAGCTCACTCAGGACCCCTTGGCTCATGACAGATTTTTCTGGGGTCCGAGTCAGTCAGGTGACTTCTCCGTCAAATCGGCCCTTCACTGCCTGAGAGGAGAAAGGCCGGCCAACCTCTACAATAGAAATTGGAACCACCTGTGGAAGGCCCCAGTGCAGCAAAGAGCGCGAATATTCGATTGTGGCCCTTCTTCAGCGAGGATAATTAGCAAATTCTACTTTTTGCTTATTCCCCCCGCGCTTCGCCCACCATCCCGTCGGCACATGGAAATTTGATGCTAAAATGATATATGGAGCATGCTATTTGGAATTTGAACAGACTTACTCAGCCCATGATAGTGTTGTAAATGGACGATAGTTTAACCACCGTGAATTCAATCATGTGTGTTCTCCTATTCGGTGTGGTCTCTAACATTAGGGCCAATTCGATTGTTCCAGCGACCTCAACTTTGTCTCTAGAGAAGGATACCAGCTTTCCTGAGTACCGGCGTAAGGTGCTTTCAGCGATCCCGAGTAGCTCAAAAGCGTCCCAATAAAGGACGTCCACAGACGAACTTGTATCTATCATAACTCGCTTGATAGTTTTGGTTCCTATCAGCACATGGATGACCATAGGATCTGAGTGTGGCATTCTTAGGCCGCGAGCATCTCGAGAATTAAAAACAGAGAAACTGAGTAGTGCGTGCTCGGTGGATGCTTGCTTGACACTGGCCTCAGATGGGGGGCGTCTGGCTTCTCTTTTATAGTTTTTCCTCTCCTGCTTACTTGTGCCAGATGTCGTGTCCCCCCCCCCCTCGTGATGGTATTAATGCACCCATCTGGTGAGGGAGGCTTCCGTTGATCTTGGTTAGAGTGATCTAGTCGGTTGGACGAGGATCTAGCTTCATGTGCATTCCTCGTGTCCCTCGGGGGAGGTCTGTATCCCTCTCCTCTATTTCCATTTCCTCCTCCCCTATTCTGAGAGTAGGCTCCCCTGCCCCTCCCTCTGGCTGCATATTGGGGATTCTAAGGCCTTGATGGAGCACTCGGTCGCTTATATTGTTGAGGTGGAATCAAAAGGGGTTGGCGTTGTTGTGGCGTCGCAACTGGATGATTAGGACCCATTGTTGGGGCGCAAATCTTAAGGGATATTTCTATCTGAGGGAGGGTTTGAATAATCCCATAGACATGAGGTGATACATAGTCGGGGTAGGCCATCATCACATTTGCGGGGCGCCGAGCGGGCCTGGTCCTGACCTTTGGTTGTACTGGACCTCTTGGATTTGAGGTCGTGGTGGGATGACTGGGTATTGCCAGGGAGAGTTATGGTGTTGTTGGCCCCCGAAATTTTCTCTTCCTTGGCGTTTGTTGGGGGCCCGGTGGTAGGCCGGTGGTCTAGATTCAATGGGTCGCGAGCTAGAGCTTGCAGCTTCCATGGCGTGGATCTGCTTGGTTAAAAGCTCTCTTAGAACATCGTAGTTCTCTGACTCCTTTCGGAACAGGCAGATCTTAAAATCTACTTCGGCCAAATTGCCCATTAGTATGGTGCTCGCGGACTCTTGATTGAATCTTGGGATTTGCACCACCATGTTAGTGAATCTGCTGAAGAAGTTTCCCAACAACTCGGTCGCTCCTTGCTTGATGCAGTTGAGGTCCAACATGGTTTTTTCCTTGTGCGAGCGCTGCCGAAGTGTGCGACGAACGTGCCTGATAGTTGTGCGAAATTGATGATGGAGGATCGAGCCAAATTGGTGAACCATGTCAATGCCACCCTGCTCAGCGTAGATGGAAACGAGCGACAATACATAGCGTCATTGTCCTCGTTCATTCCCATCGCCGTGGTAAATTGGTTGAGGTGGTCATTGGGATCAGTATCTCCCTTATACTTGGCGATGGAGATATCCCTCCATCTCTTGGGGATGGGTGCCTCGCGTGTTTCCCTGCAAAAAGCGGATGGGAAAGTTGCTTCACCTTTGCGAGTTTGCCCCGGGGCCCCAGGGGAATTCGAACGCGACGATACATCCCTGGCGCTGAAGACACGGTTGATCTTGTTGGCGTTTTTGTCGAGCTCTGGGCCAGGATTAAGAGGGCCGCCTGCGGGGTTGCTGAAATGGTTGAATGTTATAGGCACAGGACCCTGTTGTTGATAATAGGCACGGGGGTCATGCTGGAATGACACCCCGTTCGCTTATTGGTTGAAATATGTGCTCTGCGAGTAACTCCCCGCAAAGAATTGGTACGGGGGGGTAACCGCCCCATATTCCATAGGTAGCGAATGGCGGTGGCTGCGCGATGTCCCAGGGAGGTTGTTGAGGGACGTTCTCGTTGCCGCTGTGCAGAGCGTCCTCGTTGGTGGGAACGTTGAGGTTGAGACCATTAGTTTCCTCGGCATCGTGGTGTTGGTTTCCAAAGTCCTCCCTGAATAGGGTGAAGTTCATCATTTCCTACAAGATTCATTAGTGTTTAAAAGGGAAATATGCGCTATATATTAATTATTTTATATAGGATCTCTGAAGGGAAGACCATATAGATACAAAACAGAATGTGAAAAGATATTGAAGGAATGTAAAGTAAAGAAAGCGTATTGCTACGCGGAACCTCTCGTCGTGAAAGGTTCCCACAGACGGCGCCAATGAAGCGCTCGTGGAATTTCACCTATACTTATTACCTCATTGTGATGACAAAATGACTAGAAATACCTGCAAGCCTTAACCGAGAGGGGTTATGATTAGATTATATGGTTATTGGTCCAAGCGATGGGGGTGTTTATGTTCGGCTCGCAAGGATTTGAGTCGTTCCGTCGCGGACTTGGGTGGGATTCAGGTGATGTTCTTATTCCAAGAACGTTCTGCTCCGATCACAGATCTCGAGAACTCAACTCCGGGGGTTTTAGGTCCGGGAGATAATCAGAGCTCTTCTGCCTTTTTTATCTTGAAATCGGATCCCTTTCTTTGGGGTATGAGGGGGGTATTTATAGGGAAACTAAACGAGCAGCTGGCTGGCGACCTCGTGGTTTTACATAGGACACGTGTAACACATGCCTGCACCCTTAAGGGCATAGGCGATACACGTGGTGCCATTTAGAGATGAGGTGTTTGAGCCAGCGAGCTGCTTGCTAGGATCCCGGAGGGTTACGAGATATTCGGAGGACCTTCTCTGGTTCCTACGTGGGATTATATCGATATACAGGTCACGAGGAAATGTGGCTCAAGGTTTTGGAGGGTGCTGGGTCTAGTCATGACTTTGATCAAGTACCTTGCTCGCGATGAATCTGGCGGTGGGGCCAGATATCTTTTTGTGTTGGGTGACTCATTTATGATGTCATACTTGTGTTATTTAATAGGTCTATTTTCTATGGCATCGTCAGTCATCTTGTCAGTAGCCCCTATGAAGTAATTTTTACCTTTTAGGTTTAAAAAAAAAGGTTTAGCTGCAGAAAACCACCCCTTAAATAGGCGATATTGCCCCAAAACCACCCCTTAGATGCATAATTATAGGAAACTCTCCTTATAAACCCTTCGTTAGCAGTCAACCACCCAAATTAGCTTTCCGTCCAACCACAGTTAAATTCCTACAATTACAATTTTACCCTTGTCTCTCTCCCCTTTTCTTAATCGAAACTAACAATGGCAAGCACTAGCTTCATCCCATCAAACCATCCACAACGTCCTTTTATACCCAATCATCCTGTCAAACCCATAATTTCATAAATGATTGCTTCACTTGCCTTGACATGGTGAAGAGGGTGGTGTCGTAGTGGAGCGAGATCTCATGGAGAACTATTCTAAAGGTAAAGCGGCTCCGGAAGCAACTTCAATTTCAAATGGGATCCTAGTGGCATTCTTAGGAGATGAGGTACAAATGGATGAAACCATAGAATTAACAGTCGCCCTGGGATCCGCACCAAATTGGCGCATGGAGAACATCTTCTTCATAGTGGTTAGGATCCCTACCGTATACAATGCACTCTTGGGAGGGGTGTCGCTCTTCAAGTTCCAAATGATTGTCTCGATCTACCATTTTGTGGCAAAATTCCCCATGCCTGGGGGAGGGGTAGTCGAAGTCCGCGGACAGCAACTAGAAAGCCGGAGTTGTTACATAACCTCTCTTAGAAAGAAAGATGAGGTGATGTGCATAGAAGAAGAAGTCGTTAGCACGATCAAGTGTCAAGAGGAAGAATTGCCAGCAGACTCGGAAGTGGGGGATAACAGTCCCACTAGATCGACAGAAGGACAACTTGAAGTAAGATCGACAGCAAAAGAGGTCCCTACCGAGGACGAAAGGTCCGTCCACCAACCTTTCTCCAACCCAAAGGAAAAAGTCTACATGGCGCAAGCCCTGGACTCAGCAGAAAGAGAGCGGGTGTTGGAGATAATTGCTAGCACTACTAGAATTATGATATTTAACATCGGGTCATTTACATCAGTTAAAAAATCCTGCCATGTTAAATAGTTTATTAACATCAAAATTAAATATTGTGTCGTTAAACATAATACAAACATGACGTAAATTTTTTGAGTGATACTAAATATGTTTTTCAAAATTTTTAAAAGTGCGTGAATTAAGACTCAAACCAATTTAAACGCCCGCCCAACCACACCGTATTGAACACTTTACTTAATTTTTTGAATCTGGTAAATTGAAACCCTATTCCCGTTCACCTATCCTTCCTTCAGCTCTTCTCTAAACGCCTACAAGCTAGCTCCGACACCGAAATCAAGCAACATATAATCTCTCCTTTGGTCGGCGCCTCCTCTGTAACACGGTTTTTGGATTTATAATTGTTATGGGTTTATATTTCTGTTTGGGCCGCATAGGCCTTTCTGTCAATGGGTGTCAGCCCATTTATGTTTTGTGTTTGCTTCCTTGATACGGGGTTAGCCGTAGGATGGCCCGATCTTCGACAATCAAACAATAAACTCAAGAACGGAAGCAAGAAACAAGAAAGACTCAAAGAAACGCATCAAGACTCAAAAGAATCGATCAAGAACTTCAAAATCGACCAAGAAAATAAGCAAGACTCGACAAGAACAAGGGACTGACTCGATATCGACTTAAAGAAATAACAAAGACTCGAACAAACAATGTAAATACTCGAAATTTATAATAATTGAAAGACACGACCGATAAGGACTGAGTCGTTCTATATAGAACAAGATAAAGACCCTAGGCCTCCTGAGAGGGTAGGAACCAATATTAATGACTATATAACCCGCCTCTACAACCGTACACAACCAAGCGGACAACTTGGAGGCACAAGGAGGGGGCTCGCGGATACTAGGATCACCAAGTCTTGCTAAGTTGTTGAACACAAAGCAAACCAAGCTAAAACAATACCAATAGTTGCAATCGATGAGCCATGCTTCGAATCGATTGACTTTCACTCTTGTGTTTCAACACAAACTAAGAGATTTTCATTCATTGAGAGATGTCTTATGTTTTACAATGGAGATCAGCCGTCTACTTATAACCCTGAGGCTGATTTTAGATGAAATTAATAAATAAAAGACTAATTAAAATAAACTCCTAAAATTACCTAACAAATTCCCTTCAAAACAGTGACAGC
This sequence comes from Persicaria maculosa, assembly GCA_963922045.1. NCBI lineage: Eukaryota > Viridiplantae > Streptophyta > Magnoliopsida > Caryophyllales > Polygonaceae > Persicaria > Persicaria maculosa. The sequence goes on along the minus strand of OY998251.1, from coordinate 41,178,880 downwards.
TTGCAAAGATGGTGATTTTCGGCCAAGCTGTAGGTCGAATCTGGACAAACCTTCAACTAAAAAGTTGTAGATCTCTTCGTCCTCGTTCTAAAAAGATATGGCAAGCCTCCATCCGATAAATACGACTACGAACGACCCATTTTACTGAGACGTCGAAAAGCTGTCAAATATTCTGAACGAGTCTAAAACGTCATTTGCACCTTTGGATCTTCTCCCATGGTGGAGCCTTCTTGTTCCTCTTGAGGATGACAACATTCTCACGAGCTCGAATAATAGGTCCATCCCCAAGTATAGATGTGTCCAAAGGTGTCTTGGATGGTCTCGCATCAATCTCCCTTTCTTGAAAAGGATTCGTCCTCGAATTTAAGGTCGCATAAGACTCTGCCAATGCACCCACACGATCTCCTGGGTCGAATACCACATATCCATGTAAGCTCCTCAAATGGCCGATTGTAGTAGGGATTGGCCACTTCTGGATGGATTCGATCTCAGCTTCGTCAAGTTGTAGACCACTAGAGCTCACTACAAAACCAAGAAAAGAAGCTTGATTAGTGCACAATTTACATAACATATCATCTTCATAATGTTCTAAGTTAATATGCACTTTATCTTGTTCATTTATCTCTAAATTTCCATCCAATGCTAGCAAGTTTTCTTCCCCTTTCAAGGCTGGATTTTCAATCATTTCAAGGCTAGCAATATTACAACAATTTACACCATCAATGATCATATCATAAACTTTGCCTTCTTCTAAGCATTTAGTATGAAACAAATCTTCTCTTTGATTATCATCACAAGGCATAGGTTTAACTCTTAAAACATTAGTAATAATCAAAGAATCATCAAGCTCATATTCAATGCAATCATTATCATCACATGCAAGCAAATTAAGATCTTGATCATGTTCAACATTCTCTTTAATTTCATCCACAAACTCATTATTTACACTAGAAGGAACATGATTTTGATTAGCATTATTAGGGGGAATAAGATGAGTTTCTTCCCTTTTCTGTGGTAGTGCTTCATCTCTAGCTAGTACTCCTTGTCCGGGCACCGTGTTAGAGCCAAAACAAGAACTAACCATGGGGTAAGAACAATCAACACTTTATACCGGTAAGCCGTACCAAAGCTCTTGTACCTTCAATCTTTCATTGATTTTAGCCAGGTTCTCCACGAAGGTATTGTACCAGTTTAATACCTCAGCTTCAGTAATCGTGTTGTTGCCTTGGTTAGACATCACAAATAAACAAACAAAGAACTATGTAAAAGGTTAGAGAAAATATAAACAACTCACAAGCGTTTCGCTCACACTCCCTCTTCAATTGGTATGCCACGCTTGTTGTTTCAATCCGCCTTGGGAAAACCAACACTCAAGCTACAACCTAGCAATCAAGATATGTGTAAGAGAGAATGAATGAAACAAGGACAAGAGCACTCGACAAAGAGAAAGTACTCGACACAAAGCAAAGAGAAGCACTCGACAGTAGCTTTGAGCACTCGACACAACACAAGAGAGCACTCGACAAGAGGTTGCAGTACTCGACAAAAGGCAAGAGAACTCGATGGGGAAGTAGAGCACTCGACAATCACAAGCAAGCACTCGACAATCAGCAATATGCACTCGATTCAAACAATAGAACACTCGACAACAAGGAGAAGTGCTCGACAATGGAGGACAACAAAAGAAAATAAAGGAAAATAGAAGAAAGTTTGAAAATTTACCCCTTTTGATTTGAAACCTTTAGTTAGGATGTTGTAGTTGCAAGGTAGGGTTTCAAGTTTTGTGTTTTGGGAGGTATGTGTATGAGGGTGTCGACTAGGGCTTGCAAGAATCACCAATTTTGGTCCTTTGGAGCTTTCTTGCACTAGATCAACAATCTCTTTTTTTTTACTTACTTTTACCCCTAGTGAATTTTATCCTCCTAGGTCCAAGTATGTATGTCTTTTTTTTTGAATTTTCGGACTGTTTTTGTTTTTTTTTGCCTAATGCAAGAAAGATAAATAAACAATAAGAAGGACTCAAAAATCTGAAAAGGATAGGTGAATGAAATAAAAACTTAGCCCTAATACAATATATATAGATGACGTTTGGTTAATTTTGGTAAGTAGATCTATCTATGCCTTTTTATGATATATCATAGATAATATGGAATTAATCTACCACAAAAATAAGAAATTTAAATAGGCAAAAATAGATAAATGGAAATAGATAAAAGATAAAACAAAAGTTCCAAAGATAGAACAAACTAGGGTTTCTTGTGTTTGTGGTGGAATCGCCCAAGCTGACTTATGGGGAAACAAAGTGCCGTCGGCTAGGGTGATGCACAAGGGGATGTGCACACGGCTGGTCCACTCCAAGGGTCTCGGCTAGGCTTGTGTTTGGGCTAACGCAACCACAACAATCACAAAAAAAAAGGTTAGTGTAATAATCAATTCAAGATCAAGAAGTAAAAGACCAAATAAATAAAAGACTCTATTTTTTGTGGTTTTTGTGTTATGAAAGAAAAGACAACTTTGATGTCGTAAACCAAAGCTCTGATGCCAATTTGATACGGGGTTAGCCGTAGGAGGGCCCGATCTTCCACAATCAAACAAGAAACTCAAGAACGGAAGCAAGAAACAAGAAAGACTCAAAGAAATGCAGCAAGACTCAAAAAAATCGATCAAGAACTCAAAGACTCAAAGAAACAAGAAAGACTCAAAGAAACAAGTAAATAATGTTACTAAAATAAGCAGTGACAGCTTGCAAAGATGGTGATTTTTGGCCAAGCTCCAAGTCGAATCTAGACAAACCTTCAACAGAAAAGTTGTAGATCTCTTCGTCCTCATGCTGACAAGGTATAGCACGCCTCCATCTAATAAATAGGGACTCCGAACGACCCATTTTACTGAGACGTCGAAAAGCTGTCAAATATTCTGAACGAGTCTAGAACGTCATTTGCACCTTTGGATCTTCTCCCATGGTGGAGCCTTCTTGTTTCGCTTGAGGATGACAACATTCTCACGAGCTCGAATCATAGGTCCATTCCCAAGTATAGATGTGTCCCAAGGTGTCTTGGATGGTCCCGCATCATTCCTGCTATCTTTAACCTAAGGGTTAGTATCTGTAATCAGCGAAGCAGATGTAATCGATAATTGATCAATGAAAAATCATTCCAATCCCAAATTTCTAATTGTCTATCAATCCTCCTATCTCTTGGTCATCTTCGAACCAACTCTTCTACTCCTTGTAGTTGATTTCTAGACCCAAGGTGCCTAGTTTCGGATTTGATTTCGAACTCCTAACTGGGATAAATCTATCTGATTCAGAAAGGAATCTATCGTTCGTGTCTTCGATCGACGGAATTCCTATCTCAATGGTATCAGAGCATCGATCCTCCGCGGGTCTAGACATGGATTCGGCACAAGGCAGTCGCAATTGGAAGACGACAATCTCAGATCCGAGGAAGCAAGTCCATCAGTACTGCAGATCTTGGTTCTCGGAATTGACGACTCTTGAAGACGAGGTAAGAGATCGATCTATTTTTGTTATGGTTTGTTCTAATCAATATATGAGTGAGTTGATAGTACATGGAGAGTTCTCTAAAGTTGGACGAATCGAGCAGTTCAAATATATGCCAGTAGAGAACGGTTTTGATTACCGAATTTCTTTTCGAGATGAGAATGCAACTAGTTATGCACTCAATTTTTATAATGGAAGATTCCTCTTCCAGAGTATTCGATTTGAGTAGCTCTTGTGAATAAGGTGATTTCTTCTCATGTTAACAAGACGTTCGATGAGTTTTATCGCACCGTACATAAGGAGATGCCTAAGGCTGATGAAATCTCAAAGCTACCAGAAGAGATAGTTCAGAAACACGAAGTAGAAGAATTGAAGGAAGCAAGCGAAGACAATCAGGATGAAGAAGTACATCAAATTGAGGTAGAAGATGAACCAATAGCTGCAGAAAAGAGCTCTTAGTTGAATGCCTACCAAGTGTTAGATGAAATGCTTGAACTTATGGAGAAGGAAACTGAGATACCAGCTGCGTTTCCTAAGGAATTTGTGTTTTCTGAAAATGTTGTGAGCCAAAATGGGGAATAAGGTGCCTTGAGTTTCGATCCCTGAGGGCCAATGCAGCTTGGAGCAACTCTCCTAACTAGATAAATGATGGATCTTAGCAGAAAATTGAGCTGAAATATTGTGATAAGGGGTTGACAACAATGAGCAAGGTATTAGGAGCTTGTTCATCTAAAACTGGAGAAGTCTTTGCTGAGCATAGGAATGAGTCTGTTATTGCAAAAGATGAGTTGATTAATTTGAGTAAATTACAGCATGTTTTCGATCCTGGAGGAAGAAGGGAATGGCAGCTTACTCATGTCAAGTTGAGTGCTATGATAGAAATATTTCAAGCTTATCGGTGTGGCACTTATATATACCAATTTGGTTGTTGCATTCACTAGGTGGAGGTAAGTCCCTAGTTAGCACCATTAGCTCTACACACTCTTGTTATCGATAATGTTCAGCAATGTGGAATTATTCTTCCTCTTCTGAAATAGATTGTGCACCCTTCATATGAGCAAACATATGTGCTGATTTTTGACCCGGGAGGTAAAGGATTTATGCTTGATGATCATGATGAACACTTGAAAAATAAAAGCAGGGAGGCTTTTTATGCTTATACATGTGAGAGAGCTCTAACATTCAGTTTGCCTATAATTGGAGCCAACTCACTGGTGCAAGGAAATGATGGTAAGATATAGTTCATGGGAAAGATATTTTGGGCTCAGCAATTGGATCAGTTCAAGCCCTCGGCGTAGCTGTAGGAAGCTTGGGTCATATATGGTTTTGATTTCAGAAATTTTAAAACCAATTGGTGTGTTGGTTATATGCATATCCTTCTATTAGCTTGTACCTTTTGGCAATGTGTGAATAGAGCTTTAGTTTGGAAGATGAAGATGTTTTTGAGTAAGCAAGGAGTACTTGCATTGTATACAAGCACCTCACTACTGGCGGAGAGAGCTTCACTGCTGCCAAGGACAGATTTAAAGTCGGAGAGCACTTTGTTGCTACTAAGGTTAGATCCACCTAAGGAAATGAGGAAGGTGGGTATTGATCTTGAATTTGATAGGTGCGGAGCTAGGATGCTAGTCTTCAATCCAGGAGGATGTTTGATTGCGACCTTGTTGAGTTCATACTACAATGCAGGATGTTGCAACTCTCAAAATATTATTGGGCATATCGATGAGACGTTTGAGGTTCTGTTGCTACAGATTATTGATTGTTGCTACAAAAGCGCTTGCCAAATGGAAATTTTGCACTTTGACTCGGCAAGTGGAGGTTCAGACTTGCTGTCGCAGGGCTCTGCTCAACTGAACCAGGGGACACAACCCACTGTTATACATTTAAAGGGTCAAAGAGAAAGCACTCATAATGAAAATGATAGGGTGGTAGCCTCTGCTGAAGATCGAAGTACCATGGATATCCCACTACCATTGTTATTAGTTGTTGAGGGTTTAATTCATCAGTCGAAGACAATTTATGTGTTCGATGTCGGTGGAAGATGCCTCATGTTTGCAGCTGGAATTCATCGATACATGTCGCATGTTTTCGCTTATCAAATTGCAGCTCATCGATCATTGAGGACAAGATAATTTCAACAAGGGATATCTGTAACAAGGGTTTTGGATTTATAATGGTTATGGGTTTATATTTCTGTTCGGGCCACATAGGGCTTTCTACTAATGGGTTTCACCCCATTTATGTTTTGGGTTTGCTTTCTACTATCTTCAACCTAAGTAGGGTTTGGCGGTGGTAAAAAAATTACCGTACCAACCGATTACCAACCGTACCAACATGAATTTGTTACCAAGTAGTCGGTAACCGAAATCTCGGTATCGATGAAAGTCGGTAGGGTACTCGGTATTGAAAACCTAATACCGTGGTACCGTTGGTACCGATTATATATGTATTGTTTTTTTTAAAAAAATATTTCCTAAATGGGTAAATTTCCTGCCGATATTTTGTTTACTAAAAAAAATTAGCGGCTTCTTGTTGTTCCAATCCCTAATTTGAGTCTCCTGTCTCCTAAGTCTTCTTCGTTCATCTTCACCAGTTCACATCCGCGGCCGCCGACTGCCAGTCCTCCGCCGACTCTGCCCAGCCCTGGATCTGAGGATCTCCGGTCATCTCCGGGCATTGAGTGGAGCATAGCGGGGCAAAATTCGATGTTCTAGGTGAACGACGATGTGCTCTGTTTGGGGTTTGTGGATGGTAACGCTAGCGCTGAGACTTCGATTGTGATGGGTGCATTCTGGTAGGAAGAGAGCCTGTTGGAATTTGATATTGCGAGGTCGAGGTTTGAGTTCAGCGGTAATCTGGGAGGGATGAAAACTAGTTGCTCTAACTTCAACTTCACCTCTAATGCCTAATTAAGTTAATTAGCTGTACTCCCATAAATGTAGGTACTTGGTTTTAAAATTTCCACCTCAAAGAGTTCTCATACTCCGTAATTCAAATACTCCCTCATTACGGTGGAATTTACAGATGACACTTTGTAATTACAGTGTATGCTCTTCGTTTTCAAGGTAATATGCCATCGATACCAATGGTACCATCGGTACCATAGATTATAAAACATAAATTGATGGTTGAAATATGTAGTGTTGGTTACCGCGGTACCGACATTCGGTAACCGACCGTTTCGGTACCAACCATTTCGGTTACCGATACTTTCGGTTGGCACGTGGTAGGAAAAATTCCATACCGAATGGTATCGGTACGGTACGTGGTAATAAAAAATTTACCATTGTACCGTAACGTACCAGCCCTAAACCTAAAGATGAGTATATGTAATCAGCTAAGCAGATGTAATCGGTAATCAATCAATGAAAAATCATTCCAATCCCAAATCTCTAATTGTCTATCAATCCTCTTATCTCTTTTCATCTTCGAATCAACTCTTCTACTCCTTGCAGTTAATTTCTAGACCCAAGGTGCCTAGTTTTGGGTTCGATTTCGAACTCCTAGCTGGGATCTATCGTTCGTGTCTTTGATCGACAGAATTCCTATCTCATCCTCTAGCCTTCGATTTCGCATGTCTCTCCTCTAAAATACTTTCTCCCTCTCTGCCTTCGATTTCGCTCCACGTTCAGCACCTCCGGCCTCCGGCGTGTTTTCCATCTTCGACTTTCATCGATCAATCCGCCACCTCCCCCATCTCTTGCAACAACTCCACCACCTCCGCCTCTGGCCACCCCTGCATTCTTTTTGAACCATGTTGTATGAGGAAATCGAGTTCAATAAATAATAATATAAATCAAACCAGATTACGTCCACGCAAATAATTACAAGACTTCCTCCCGATGTAGCAACAGGAAGTCAGGATCGATCCCCGAGGAAGCGAGTCAGCAGATCCTAGGTAGCGGAGAATTCACGTCGGATTTCAACTGAAGGAAGCACTCGATATCGACCAGTAGGCAGTTGATATCGACCAAATCCAATCGATTTCTGGAAGCTTTGTAGAAGTCAGGCAAATATTGACCAAGGCACTCGATATCGACCAAATAGCTCGATATCGAGCAGTTCCTGCAAAAATACAAACAAGCAGCGATCTTTCTGGATTGAGAATTAGAAGTTGATATCAACCAGTGTTGGTCGAAATCGAGTAGGTAACAGTAAACGAAATGATGTCTCTAAAGTAGCCATGTTTTTATGCACATTTTAGTTCCATATTTTATACACTTTGCATATTTCGGGTTGGGAATATGTCGAATTTATGTAGCATATGCTTATTTTTCAGAAATGGAGATCTACATAAGTTTTTGTTTAATATTGCAGAATATGGAGCAATTTCGGGAGAAAACCAAGAAGCAAAGGCGGAGGAAAAAGTTTACTCGATATCGACTTCATTTTATCGATATCGACAACACATGTCCGGGCATCGAGGAGCTGAAGACACACCAACCTGACTCCAGCTTTCCTCGAGATCGGGTATTTTACTCGAGATCGACAAGAGGTGAAGACCATGCCCGGAGTCGAAGACACCCTGATCGAGGATGCCGAGGAGAATTACCCGACCTGGCCACACAGGCCGGACACCACTACTCGATGTCGAGGAAAGTCCTCGATATCGACGAAAGCCAAGTCACATGTCCGAGCATGTCGAGAAGAGCTACCCGACCAGCCCAAGCCAACCCAGTCGACGAAGCCTTTCTCCTCGATATCGAGGAAAGTCCTCGAGATCGACGAACCCTAAGAGCCAAAGTCCGAGCCGGTCCGAGGAAGAGCTAGTCGACATGACGAGCCACTGAAGTCGATGACCATGTTCCTCGAGATCGAGTAAAGCCTACTCGAGATCGAGGAAATCATCCAGAAGCCGCTTAACGCGTTTTGAGCTGTCCTACTCGGATTGGGATTCCTTGGAGCCGAAGATTGCCGAGTCTATCCGAGATCTATCAACATCTATCCACTTGAAGATACTTTAGTCTTTAGATATAATTTCCTTTTTAGATTTATTATTGTTATTCCATTTATTTATCTTTTAAGCTTTTAGATATAGATTTAGATATAGATAGAGATATTCTATCCTTGAATAGCAAGGAGTAGAAGGCTATAAATAAAGCCCATGGGGCTGATTTTAGGAATCATTCAATTCACAAGTTAGAGAAGTAGTTCACAGAGACGTTTAGGAGTTCGAAGGTTTTAGGGTTTTGGCATTCAACGAGAGTTGGATTGCCGGGATTGTAAAGGGTTTGAATTTAGTTTAATGCAAGTTATTTCCTTTCAATCAACAATGTCTGAGGTTGCAATGAAGCGCGAGTAGTCCACCCACTTCTAGGGTTGGGGCGAGCCCAGCGATAGCCATGCGTGTTTAAGTTAAAGATTCGACTTTTATCATGTTTTGAGCATCTACTACTTGTTATGTGTGTATTCCCCATCTAATGGAGGTCCATGCTAACAACTTGGATTGTAAAAATAAAATCGGTAGAGACAATTAGGGTTTCTTGAAAGAGTTGTCTAATTGTTGGAAAAGGCGAAAGCTTAGTCCTTCAATGCAAGTTACATGATTATCTGTTTATTTCTGCCTTACGCATGCTTGGTTATCGTTGTCGCAAACCCCAATCTTGGAAGTCTTTTTACATACAGTTCATTTTCAAGAGTCCCAAAGCCTTTGCCTTTAATTTGTTTCGTTTTAGTTTATGTCTTACTCGATCTCGACCAACCTGTGTCGATCTCGAGTTACTGATCTTCGATTCCAGAATCGCCGTAGCTTCTATGTACAGGTGATCGACCAAGCCAACTCGACATAGACAGCTTTACTCGATCTCGAGTAAGACCTAGTCGAGATCGACGAGAACCTGTGACTGCTGTTGCGCTGCTTCGTTCGACTTGTATGATCTTCTGTCGACTAACCCTAGTCGAGATCGAAAACCTTTGGTCGACTTCTGTCCGTGAGATTTCTCCGCTGCCTAGGATCCGCTGACACACTTCCTCGTGGATCGATCCTGACTTCCCACTACTGCATCGGGAGGAAGTCTTGTAATCATTTGCAAGGGACGGAATCTGGTTTGCCTTACTTTAGTTATATTTTATATTTGCATTCTCGATTTCCTCCTACAACAAATTGGCGCCGTTGTCGGGGAAGCTATCATTCGCGCCTTAGGTAGTCAGATCTCACTTTTCTTTTAAGTTGCTTCGTAGGTGTATGCGCCGTTCTGGTCAACCACCTGAGTTTGACGGCTTAGACGATCCGGAACGCCTCTTACACATCCAAGCTAAGCTAAAAAGAGCCATGGAAGCCGCAGAAACACAGGAGCAGCTGATACAGAGGCTTACAAGGGAACTGGCCGCTAAAGATGCTGCTATCGCCGCTGAGAAAGTAGCAAGGGAACAAGCAAAAGCTGAGCTTGCCCAATACCCAATCATGGTAGAGGATTATATGCACCCAACTCTCGTCGTGCCTGAATCGACGATTCTAATCCCTGAAAACTCTTTTGAAATTCGCACTCAATGAGTGTCCTCTTGAAAATATTACCAATTTTTCTGACATGTGCCGTACTCTTGCTGAAGGTACCACTCTGGAATATGTCAAGATGAAGGCTTTTCGCTGGTCTCTCGCTGGACCTGCACTGAAGTGGCTTGAAGGGATGAAACCAAGATCCCTCACAACATGGGCCCAAGTAGAGCAAGAGTTTCAGAACAAATTCTTCCCTCCTGCCAAGACAACACTCCTCCGCCAGAAGATTACAGCTTTCAAACAAAAGCCTGGGGAGCCGATAGCCAAAGCATGGGAGCGATACAAAGAACTGCTGCGATCTTGCCCTACTCATGAACAGCCCCCCTACGTCATTCAAGAGATCTTCTTCAACTCTCTTGACCAAGTCACTAAGGACAGGATCAATCAGTACACTCGCTATGAGTACCTGACAATGCCACCAGTTGACGCATGGGGTGTACTAGACAAGCTCACCAATTATGACAACAAATATGGGTCTACTGCAAACTATGAGGAGAACTCCTACGCCAGGCCAGCACCATCTATGCCCCTCTATGAGCCTGCCAAGGAGATTGACCCAGATGTCAGGGAGCAGTTCTACGGAGACCAGAATCGCAAGCTCGTCAAGCAAGTCAAGTATCTCTCTGTCAACCAGCTTTGAATCGAATGCGGATCACAGCGGCACACCACTACTGAGTGCCCACACACTGAGCAAGTCAGGATGGCAGAGACACATGAAGAGGTAGCCTACGCTGGGGGTCCCAATCGCTATATGGGGGATCAAAGGTTCTATCAACCACAGTGGAACCAAGGTCCTCCTAGGAACCCCCACCATACAGAGCTCCAGGACATCTAGAAAAGGATCAAAAGAAGGATGACTTACAGCTCATCCTTGAGGAGATGCGTCGGAATCAAGGCACCATCAACAACCAGTTCCAGAACATCACTACAAAATTTGGAGAACTGGACATCTGGAAGAAGGGAATAGAGACCCAGATGGGTCAAATCGCTGCACAGATCCCACGACCATCCGGACAGCTCCCGGGGCAAATGGAACCAAATCCTAAGGGGAACACCGGACACGTCGCAGCTATCAAACTCAGGAGTGGACACCAATTACATGAGCTAGAGGTTGGGAAGCACCAAGACACAACAAAGCAGCAACTCGACACAGAGCAGAATCAACTCGATCTCGACCAGCCCGTAGTCGATCTCGACAAAGATCTTCCCGACACAGACCAGCAGCCAAGCTCGAACTCCACAGCACAGCCAGGCAACTCGAGATCGACCACCGTACTCGATATCGAGGAGAAGCTGGCCGATGTCGACGACTCTACAACACCTCCGACGTCTGATCTGGCTCCGAAGCAGAAAAAGACACTGCCTTTCCCTTCTAAGGCACAGAAAGATCCCACTGTAGGTAGGTTTAACCGATTTGTTAATATGCTGCAAGAACTGAATGTTTCTATTCCTTTTACAGAAGCCCTGCAAGAGATTCCTGGATATGTCAAATTTCTAAAGGAAATCCTAAGCAAGAAGCGATCCATCTCAGAGATCGCCGGTGAATGCAAAGTACTCCACTTCCCTGAAAAGAGACCTGACCCTGGTAAGTTTTCTGTTACTGTGGGATTTGGTCAATATAAATATGAGTCCCTGTGTGATTTAGGAGCAAGTGTGAGCATCATTCCCTTATCAATCTGGCAGAAGGTAAAGATAGGATGCATAGAGCCTGCGGATGCCAAGCTATACATGGCAAACAATACAGTGGTCATCCCTACAGGTATAGTTGAGAATGTCCCCGTCCAGGTTGGTAAATTCTTTGTTCCAGCAGATTTCCTTATTATAGACTGTGCTGAAGATCCTACTAGCCCTATTATGCGTGGTAGACCATTCTGAGCTACTGCAGATGCGAAGATTAGTGTCAAGCAGCGATCACTCACCTTCACCATAGGCGATGAGGTCTTAGATTTCTCCTTTGGCCCTGCAAAAGAGGAAATTTCATGGCTGGAGGTGAAGAGCATCAGCAACCACGGGACCAAGCAAACAACGGAGGAAGGCACCAGTCAACTCGAGATCGACAACAGCTCCTCGATCTTGACTAAAAAGCTACTCGATCTCGACCACTGTTCATCGACATCGACTTCTTCCTCTGCTGAGCACCAGACTTGCCAAGAGCCTAAGTATGGGGTCCATGTACTCGATATCGACCAGTCCTGCCCGATATCGACTAACCCCAAGCCCGAAGATTTCTGTTTTGGGTCCGAAAAGGTAAGTTCAAGTATGAATCCTACTCCTCCTCAGTCCATTAAGAAATTTATAAATAATTTAAGGGGAGGTAAGGCCCCGTGGCGAGAGAATCTGCGGAAACTAAGAGCTGGGAAGAAGAAGAAGAAAGAGAAGGAAGATTATGCAAGGAACCATCTATCAGCTGAGCTTGCATACTACCACCAGGACCTAGATGATCCAGGATAAGGGTCAAGCACAAGCGGGCCCCACATTAAAGGTCCATAAGCATAAAAGAAGAAGTCGGCCTAGCGACTCTAAAGTCTAGAGCATGTATATAAGACTTTTTGAATTTTGGGACTTTGGAACTTTTGATTTTGGTTTTTAGTTTTGGTTTTTTGTTTTTAGTTTAGAATACCTCATGTGGAAAGTCTTGGTTTTGTGTACAATCTAACACTTTTAGGTCGGCAAGCATATAAGGATCGCGAAAAGTGGACTAAGAAGTCCCTGAAAAACAGTCAGAATCGACGAAGGCCAAGTCGACAACGACAAAGAGGAGCAGCCCAGAAACTCCTCGATATCGAGTAGGCCAACTCGATATCGACTAAGCCAGCAAAGTCTGCTCGACTTCAGAAGCCACTTGACGCAGAGAGCCTCCTCGAGATCGAGTACTGTACTCGAGATCGACAAAAACCATTTCCTCGACCTGCACTGATCTGCCCTCCTCGATGTGTTATTCGGTGAGTTCCTTCCTTTACTCTTGTTTTTATCTTATTTTATACAGTGGGGACACTGTATATTTTAAGTATGGGGTGGGGGAAGGGCTCATTATCATTATTATATGTTTTAGTCTTGCTTTTTGGATTTACATGGTGAAATTTTATTTTTATGTTATGCATTCATGTTTAAGTTTTATGCATTTTAGTCTTTTGTCATACTTTAGTCTTGTTTTTGTTGCATAGAAAAAATAAAAATAAAAATAAAAATAAATGTCGAAAAGAAAAAAAAATGCATGTTTAAATTTTTTGCATTAGTTTTTAAACTCTAACTTAAATGTCCTATGATGATAATTAATGACTGACTTGATCATGTAAATCCTATGGCATGTTTGGAAGGTTTAGCCTAAGTCCTCAAAATTGTTTTTGTGGATTGTGAACTTGTGATGAAATTGAGCACATATGATCCTAAGCTAAAGGTTGAAATCCAACAAAAATTGTCCTAGTGAGAATTTTGGCCTTATAGGGAGAACATAAAAAAATCCCTCTGCTTTCTTGAGTGTATTTACTCTTCCTATGCATCTCTAAATGTTGTGATAGTTATTCAAGGCCAATGCATTTATATGTTTATGTGATTGAGAATTAAATGATGGAGGCACCTTTTAAGCCAATTTTATCCTCTCTTTACCTATCCTGCATTATCCCTGCTTGAAGCCAGAACATTAGCCTGAGACTTTTTATAAACTCCACAAAATTATCCTTAGCCAAATTGAGCCTGACCCCCATTTGGGAATTAAGACTTAGAGTTGGTTGAAATAATGGTTTGTGGAAGGAATGAGCTTGTGTTTCAATTCAAGTAAGAAGGATTTTTGAATTTATTGAGATATGGGTTGGTTTTATATTTTTATCTTGCTATGCATATTATGTAAAACGATTTTTGGCTCACCCTATAATTGCACTAGTTATTTTCGTTTAAAAAAAAAAGAGAAAGAAAAGTTTGTATATGTGTTTGTGAATAAAGTGCATGAGCCAAATTTACCTTAATTCTTTCATTTTCGCAAGATGCATACTTTGGAGAAGTTTAAGGAAGTTTGAAAGGTTACATACTTCATTGACATAAGTTGGAGAGTTTGGTTGTTCCATATGATTGAGAGCTATGGTTTGGTTATGTTGGAGATTTAGGAGTCTGGATTCCCGAATTATATTAAGCACCACATGGCCAAATAATTCCATACCTTTTTATTTTTTACCAAGCCCCATTACAACCCCGCCGAAAGGAATCTTCTTTGAAGACTTCTATTGAGCGAAGTCCTCCTGATAATTCTTATTGCATTTACATAATTGGTTGCGAAGTGGATTTATATTTAAATTGCAATGTTTATGAGATCGTATATGGAATTGAGTTGAGAGTTGATCTACATAGCTTAAACACATTGAGAGCTGAGTGTAAACACATTATCCTTGTGAGGTTGGATTTATATTGCCTATGCCGATAGATCACTCATATATGTGTGATGACGTTAAATTCACTTGTCTTACATTGCTACTACTTGAGATGTTGCTTTTGACTAAGGCGAAGACTTGAAGGATGTGTTGTAGGTCTTGGTTATTGTTTGGTTATTGCTTGAGGACAAGCAAGTCTAAGTATGGGGTGATTTGATGTCTCTAAAGTAGCCATGTTTTTATGCACATTTTAGTTCCATATTTTATACACTTTGCATATTTCGGGTTGGGAATATGTCGAATTTATGTAGCATATGCTTATTTGTCAGAAATGGAGATCTACATAAGTTTTTGTTTAATATTGCAGAATATGGAGCCATTTCGGGAGAAAACCAAGAAGCAAAGGCGGAGGCTAAAGTTTACTCGATATCGACTTCAGTTCATCGATATCGACAACACATGTCCGGGCATCGAGGAACTGAAGACACACCAACCTGACTCCAGCTTTACTCGAGATCGGGTATTTTACTCGAGATCGACAAGAGGTGAAGACCATGCCCGGAGTCGAAGACACCCTGATCGAGGATGCCGAGGAGAATTACCCGACCTGGCCAGACAGGCCGGACACCACTACTCGATGTCGAGGAAAGTCCTCGATATCGACAAAAGCCAAGTCACATGTCCGAGCATGTCGAGAAGAGCTGCCCGACCAGCCCAAGCCAACCCAGTCGACGAAGCCTTTCTCCTCGATATCGAGGAAAGTCCTCGAGATCGACGAACCCCAGGAGCCAGAGTCCGAGCCAGTCCGAGGAAGAGCTAGTCGACATGCCGAGCCACTGAAGTCGATGACCATGTTCCTCGAGATCGAGTAAAGCCTACTCGAGATCGAGGAAATCTTCCAGAAGCCCCGTAACGCGTTTTGAGCTGTCCTACTATGATTGGGATTCCTTGGAGCCGAAGATTGCCGAGTCTATCCGAGATCTATCAACATCTATCCACATGAAGATACTTTAGTCTTTAGATATAATTTCCTTTTTAGATTTATTATTGTTATTCCAATTATTTATCTTTTAAGCTTTTAGATATAGATTTAGATAGAGATAGAGATATTCTATCCTTGAATAGCAAGGAGTAGAAGGCTATAAATAAAGCCCATGGGGCTGATTTTTGGAATCATTCAATTCACAAGTTAGAGAATTAGTTCATAGAGACATTTAGCAGTTCGAAGGTTTTAGGGTTTTGGCATTCAACGAGAGTTGGATTACCGGGATTGTAAAGGCTTTGAATTTAGTTTAATGCAAGTTATTTCCTTTCAATCAACAATGTGTGAGGTTGCAATGAAGCGCAAGTAGTCCACCTACTTCTAGGGTTGGGGCGAGCCCAGCGATAGCCATGCGTGTTTAAGGTAAAGATCCGACTTTTATCATGTTTTGAGCATCTACTACTTGTTATGTGTTTATTACCCATCTAATGGAGGTCCATGCTAACAACTTGGATTGTAAACATAAAATCGGTAGAGACAATTAGGGTTTCTTGAAAGAGTTGTGTAATTGTTGGAAAAGGCGAAAGCTTAGTCCTTCCATGCAAGTTACATGATTATCTATTTATTTCTGCCTTACGCATGCTTGGTTATCATTGTCGCAAACCCCAATCTTGGAAGTCTTTTTACATACAGTTTATTTTCGAGAGTCCCAAAGCCTTTGCCTTTAATTTGTTTCATTTTAGTTTCTGTCTTACTCAATCTCGACCAACCTTGGTCGATCTCGAGTTACTGATCTTCGATTCCAGAATCGCCGTAGCTTCTGTGTGCAGGTGATCGACCAAGCCAACTCGACGTAGACAGCTTTACTCGATCTCGAGTAAGACGTAGTCGAGATCGACGAGAACCTGTGACTGCTGCTGCGCTGCTTCGTTCGACTTGTCCGATCTTTTTTCGACTAACCCTATTCGAGATCGACAACCTGTGGTCGACTTCTGTCCATGAGATTTCTCCGCTGCCTAGGATCCGTTGACACGCTTCCTCGTGGATCGATCTTGACTTCCCACTACTGCATCGGGAGGAAGTCTTGTAATCATTTGCAAGGGACGGAATCTGGTTTGTCTTACTTTAGTTATATTTTATATTTGCATTCTCGATTTCCTCCTACAACACGAAACAAAAGCCAAAGTTCACAGATTTCGAAATAAACTATGTAAAAGAGAACTTCCAAGATCGGGGTTTGCATCAACGATAACCAAACATGCATAAGCAAGATAAAGAGCAATAATCATGCAATCACATCAAAGGAACAAGCTTTCGCCTTTACTAACAATTAGACAATTCTTTCAAGAAACCCTAATTGTATCTACCAATTTTATGTTTATAATCCAAGTTGTTAACCTGAATCTCTATTAATTAAGTAATAAACATGTAAAAGGCAGTGGGTGATCAAAACACAATAAAAGTCAAAACTTTACCTCAAACATGCATGGCTATCGCTGGGCTCACCCCGACCCTAGAAGTGGGTGGACTACTCGCTTCTCATCATAGGGAAAGACATCAATAATAAAAGGGAACTAAATTGCATTAATGAAATAAAACAAAGCTTACAACCGATCGACCAAAGGATAGGACTCGGAATCGACTTATATTTGTCACTGGCAATTGGTCGATATCGACCAAAGGAGGTCAATATCGTGTCATCTTCTCGACTCCGTCTTCTGCTCACTCGATATTGGCTCTGGCAGGATTATTGAGTCGATTTTGGTCGATATCAACCAACACTGGTCGATATCGAGTTGTCTTTGTGTCTTCTTGCCATGTCGAGTCGTTCGAGGAATTTCGACCAGAATCAGATCGATATCGAGTTGGGTGGTTTGATATCGACCACTCTTTAGTATCTCGTTCTGTGCTCAGCTTTTCTCGATGTTAGGCGCTCTTCCGTTGATTTTCGAGCTCCTTCAGTAGACATCAAGTGCATTTCCAGTGCTTCTTGGTTTTGCTCCGAATTGGCTCCGAATTCTGCGATATTAAATAGAAACTCATGTAGACCTCTATTTCTTTCAAATAAGCATAAATTACACAAATTCGCTATTTTCCCAACCCAATATATACATAATGATAGAACAAGGAGCTGAAATAAGTATAAAAACATGGCATAAAACATGGACATCAAATCAACCCATATTGAAGCTTGCTTGTCCCCAAGCAATAACTTGGATGGTCATTCAGGGGAAGAATTCAAACTCTCAACATCATAGATTTATTCTTATATGTCCCTGCATTTAATTACCATCATCTAAAAGGTAATAATGCCACAATCCATCCATGTGCAATAAAAAGCAACATCTACTCACAAAAGAAGGGTTATGCAAAAACAATTCACGTGACAAAGCAACAATAATCAAGAGGACTTTAATTAAGCTCAATAAGGAGTAGATTGGTAAAAGGCTAAAGGTGGGCAATTTTCGGCAATGTGTTGCTGATAATCCGGAGAAATGGAGTATTTTCAAATTGAATTTCCACATTCCTTCTTCATTTGATTCCTCACCTTTCGCTCATTCGCTCAATGCTTTTTTTCAATATTATGCTTTTACCGATCTAACCTCAGCACTGCCTTCTCGTGAGTCACAAACATGGGTGTCATGAATGGCCCCGGATACTTATTGCTTTGGACTCCTCACCTGTGTGGTCCATCTCGCTAAACTATTATCTCAGCGTGCAGGGTCGATCTACCTTTATCTTCTGAGGTGATCGGATTTTCTTTCACTCATTAAATTTTCCAAATATTTTCAATTTCCTGCCAAACTCCAATAATGATAATAACAACACAATAACCATATAGTAATCTTCATACTGTAACATCATTCTCAACATAATCCCCGGATAGGAAATAAGGTAAAGAATAGGCAATATTTAGATCATGTGGAGCAATGTATGAAATAAGGCATAATATGGCTTTTGTGATGCATAAGCATAGGTATGGCTAGGATATGACAACATGAGCATATATGGAAATAATAAAGTCATCCATCCTCTTATCATGCAACATGTCAAAAGCAATATCAAAATTTACCTCTTTTCATGGTTTTTAAGAAAATAATGAACTTCATCATGAGTTCCCTTTACTAGGCAATTTCATGCTATATCTCTAATGAATCCAATTTGGCATCGTCGAATTCTATATAACTTCCAGGACACTAATCTTTGAACAATTTACAAGCATTGGGAGATGTCTCATAAAACAAACTTTGGGTTTAGCAATTAAGCACAAAAATTAAAAATTCACTCAAAATTCACCATGTAAAACCAAAAACAAGAATAAAATTTAAAATATTCATAATGAGCTTTTCCCCCACCCCATACTTAGAATATACAGTGTCCCCAATGTATAAAATAATATAAAACAAAGGTAAAGGAAGGAACTCACCGAATAATGCATCGAAGAGTCGAAATAGGGCTGTAGTAGATTGCCAGAAGTCGATATCGACCAGGTGTAGGTCGATATTGACTGCAATTTGTCGGATTCCGTGTGTGATCAACATGTCGAAATTGGGGGTTTTGGTCGATATCGACCAACTCACTCGATATCGATTAAGTTTGGTCGAAATCGACCTGCTTCGTCTTCTCTACTCCTGGTCGAAATCGCCTCAGAGGTCGATATCGAGTTGACAGGTCGAGATCGACCAGGTTACTCTGACATTTTCACTCGATCCCCATTTTTCGACCTGTAAATTGTTAGTTTCCGCACAAAGACAAGACTTTCCACATGAAGTATTCAAGATAAAAAACTAAAACCAAAATTTTTAAAGTCCTAAAATTTAAAAGTTTTATGCACATGCTCTAGATTTTAGAGTCGCTAGGCCGACTTCTCCGCTTGTGCTTTAGGAACCCTCAATGTGGGGCCCTCTTGTGCTTGGCTCTTCTCCTGCATCATCTAGGTCATGATTGTAGTATACAAGCTCTACTGATAGGCAGTTGTCTGTATGGAATCCTTTGCCTTCCTTCATCTTCTTTCTAGTCCTTATCCTGCACAGGTTAGCTCGCCACGGGGCCTTGTCTCCTCTAAAAATCGTATTTTTATTAATGGACGGAGGAGGAGTAGGGATTGTTACTATTCTTACCTTTTCAAGCCCAAAACAGCAGTCTTCGGGCTCGGGGTTGGTTGATATCGAGCTGACCTGGTCGATATCGAGTGCAAGGACCCTATACTTAGGCTTCTGGCAGGTTCGGAGCTTAGTAGAGGAGGTCGATATCGAGTGGTGTGATCGATATCAAGTTGGGCTTGTCGATATCGAGGAGTTCTCTGGTGCTTTCCTCCGTTGTTGTGTGCTCATCCTCGTGTTGCCTATGCTCTTCACCTCAAGCCATGGAATTTCCTCCTTTGTAGGGCTAAAAGAGAAATCTAAGATCTCATTACCTATTGTGAAGGTGAGCAATCGCTTTTTGACGCTGATGTTGACATCTGCAGTAGCTAGGAAAGGTCTACCAAAAACAATATGGCAAGTAGGATCTTCCGCACAATCTATAACAAGAAAAACAGCGGGGATATAGAACTTACCAACCTGGACAGGGACATTATCGACCATACCTGTAGGTATTACCACTGTATTGTTTGCCATGTATAGCTTGGCATCCACAGGCTCTATTGATCCTATCTTCACCTTTTGCTAGATTGATAAGAGCATGATGCTCACGCTTGCACCTAGATCGCACAATGCCTCATATCTATATTGTCTAAATCCCAATGTAATAGAAAACTTACCAGGATTAGGTCTCTTCTCAGGGAAGTCCATCCTTTTGCAGTCGCCGGCGATTTGTGAGATTGATCGCTTGTTGCTAAGGATTTCCTTGAGGAACATGACATATGCAGGCATCTCCTGAAGAGCTTCTATAAAAGGAATTGAAACATTTAGTTCCTGAAGCATCTTAACAAAGCGTTTAAACTTACCTGCAGTGGGATCTTTCAGCGTCTCGGAAGGGAAATGGAGCGTCTTCTTTGGTTTTGGAGCGGAATCAGCTGTCGGAGGCAATGCAGAAGAGTGAATATCGATCGGAGGTTGCTCGATATCGACCACATGTTGGTCGATATCAACCTGTTGTTGGTCGATTTTGACTGCTGGGGTCGGAATCGAGTTCACTCGTGCAACTGGGTCAATATCGACCTGATGCTAGTCGATATCGACGAGGGGTTGGTCGATTTCGACCCGTTCTCTAGTGTCATCGTTTGCTTCTCCGATCTTTGGTTCGTGCAGTTCGCGTCCGCTCCCTAGCTTTACAGCAGCGACGTGTCCGGATTGCCCCTTAGGATTGAGATCTTGTGCCCAGGGAGCTTTCCGGCTGGTCTTGGGATCTGTTGCACTAGTTGACCCATTTGGGTCTCTATGTTCTTCTTCCAGATATCCATCTCCCCAAGTCGTGTATTGAGGCCATGTAGTTGAGTTTGGATGGCGCTTGTAGATTGCTGCTGTTGTGCTTGGTTTCTCCTCATCTCGTCGAGGATCATCTGTAGATCATCCTTCCGCTGGTCCCTTTCTGGATGTCCTGGAGCTCTGTATGGTGGGGGGTTCCTAGGGGCACCTTGGTTCCATTGTGGTTGATGGAACCTTTGGTTTCCCATATAGCGATTGGGACCCCCTGCGTAAGCTACCTCCTCATGAGTTTCTGCCAACCTGACTTGCTCCGTATGTGGGGATTCTTGTGTGGTGTGCCGCGGTGAGCCGCATTCAATGCGAGGCTGGTTGACAGATAGGAATTTGACTTGCTTGAGGAGCTTGCGATTCTGATCTCTGTAGTATTGCTCCTTGACATCTGGATCAATCTCCTTAGAAGGCTCATAGAGGGGCATGGATGGGGCTGGCCTGGGATAGTTGTTTTCGTTGTAGTTGGCAGGAGCCCCATAGGTGTTGTCGAAGTTGGTGAGTTGTTCGATTGTTGCCCATGCTTATGCTAGTGTCTTTGTCAGATACTCATATTGTGTGTATTGATTGATCCTTTCCTTGGCGGCCGGATCAAGAGAATTGTAGAAAATCTCCTGAATGACCTATGGTGGCTGCCCATGAGTAAGGCAGGATCGTAGCAGCTCCTTGTATCGATCCCGTGCTCGTGCTAGCGGTTCCCCAGGCTTTTGTCTGAAAGTTGTAATCTTCTATATAAGGAGCACTTTCTTGGCGGGAGGAAAGAATTTGTTGAGGAATGCATTCCTAACCTTTGCCCATGTTGTGAGGGATCGCGCAGGGAGACCTTCAAGCCACTTTAGTGCTGGACCTGCAAGAGACCAACGAAAAGATTTCATTTTTACATATTCAAGAGTAGTACCTTCAACAAGAGTTTGGCACATGTCAGAAAAAGTATTAATATGAGCGAGAGGGCATTCATTAAATCTTCCTTGAAAAGCATTATTTTTAATTTCAATAAGAGAGACAATGCGAATTTCAAAGATATTAGAAGGGACTAGAATAGTCGATTCAGGCACGACAAGAGTCGAGTGCATGTAATCCTCCGCAGTGGTAGGGTATTGGGCAAGCTCAGTCTCTGCCTGCCTCCTCAGTTCAGCTTTCAGCTCAGTGCGTGCTCTCTCAGCGGCGAGAGCAGCATTGTTGGCTACTAGTTCCCTCTAAAGCCTCTCAATCATCTCAGCTTGTGTTTCGGTGGTCGCCATGATCCTTTTCAGTCTAGAGTGGATGTGTATAAGACGTTCCGAGTCGTCTAAGGTGTCAAACTCAGGTGGTTAACCAGAACGGCGCATACACCTGCAAAGTAACTGAAAGAAACGTGAGATCTAACTACCTAAGACGCGAATGATTGCTTCCCCGACAACGGCGCCAATTTGTTGTTGGAGGAAATCGAGTTCAATAAATAATAATATAAATCAAATCGGATTATTCCCACGCAAATAATTACAAGAATTCCTCCCGATGTAGCAACATGAAGTCAGGATCGATCCTTGAGGAAGCGAGTCAGCGGATCCTAGGTAGCGGAGAATTCACGTCGGATTTCGACTCAAGGAAGCACTCGATAACGACCAGTAGGCAGTCAATATCGACAAAATCCAGTCGATTTCTGGAAGCTTTGTAGAAGTCAGGCAAATATCGACCAAGGAACTCGATATCGACCAAATAGCTCAATATCGAGCCGTTCCTGCAGAAACACAAACAAGCAGCGATCTTTCTGTATCGAGAATTAGAAGTCGATATCGATAAGTGTTGGTCGAAATCGAGTAGGTAATAGTAAACGAAACAAAAGCCAAAGTTCGTAGATTTTGAAATAAACTATGTAAAAGAGAACTTCCAAGATCAGGGTTTGCAACAACGATAACCAAACATGCATAAGCAAGATAAAGAGCAATAATCATGCAATCACATCAAAGGAACAAGCTTTCGCCTTTTCCAACAATTAAACAACTCTTTCAAGAAACCATAATTGTATCTACCAATTTTATGTTTATAATCCAAGTTGTTAACCTGAATCTCTATTAAATAGGTAATAAACATATAAAAGGCAATGGATGATCAAAACACAATAAAAGTTGAAACTTT
The DNA here is from genome assembly GCA_963922045.1 of Persicaria maculosa. Taxonomy (NCBI): domain Eukaryota; kingdom Viridiplantae; phylum Streptophyta; class Magnoliopsida; order Caryophyllales; family Polygonaceae; genus Persicaria; species Persicaria maculosa. The sequence goes on along the minus strand of OY998251.1, from coordinate 41,156,004 downwards.
ACATCAAACATGCATGGCTATCGCTGGGCTCACCTCGACCCTAGAAGTAGGTGGACTACTCCCTTCTTATCATAGGGAAAGACATCAATAATAAAAGGGAACTAAATTGCATTAATGAAATAAAACAAAGCTTACAACCGATCGAAACCGAATTGCTCTCGCTCCTCTACTCCTCTCGGCCTCCACTCTCTCTCTGTACTTGTGTTCTCTCTAACTTGGAATTGGAATTAATGAAAAACTAGCCCCATGTGCTTTATTTATAGGCCTTAATCCTTGCTAGCCAAGGTAAGGAAACTCTATCTTCTATCTAATGATATAATTCTACTTGGAAATAAATAAATCTAATTTAGGCAAACAAGATAAATCCTAAAGGGAAATATATAAATGTTCCACCCTTAGGATAGATAAAAAGATAAAAAAAAAAATATCTAAAGTCTTTATGTGCATGGAATCTTCTCTTGGAATATCTTCTTACTCGTAATCAGGATAGGATTCGGAATCGACTTATTTTCGTCACTGGCAGTTGGTCGATATCGACCAAAGTAGGTCCATATCGAGTCATTTCTCGGCTTCGTCTTCTGCTCACTCGATATTGGGTCTGGCAGGATTATCGAGTCGATTTTGGTCGATATTGACCAACAATGGTCGATATCGAGTTGTCTTTGTGTCTTCTTGTCATGTCGAGTCGTTCGAGGAATTTCGACCAAAATCAGGTCGATATCGAGTTGGGTTGGTCGATATCGACCACTCTTCAGTATCTCGTTCTGTGCTCAGCTTTGCTCGATGTCAGGCGCTCTTCCGTCGATTTTCGAGCTCCTTCAATAGACATCAAGTGCATTTCCAATGCTTCTTGGTTTTGCTCCGAATTGGCTCCGAATTCTTCGATATTAAACAGAAACTCATGTAGACCTCTATTTCTTTCAAATAAGCATAAACTACACAAATTCACTATATTCCCAACCCAATATATATATATATATATATATATATATATATATATATATATATATATATATATATATATATATAATGATAGAATAAGGAGCTGAAATAAGTATAAAAACATGGCATAAAACATGGACATCAAACCACCTCCTTGAGTGTCGCCTAGTTAGGGTTTTCGGTAAGTAAATTTGAAATTCATCAATTGTTTGCAACTCTCATTCGTATATCAGAAGCAGCTTGTTTCCTTTCTAAATCTTCCCCATTTGTATTCTCCTCAGAATCCGCCTCGTCCAGTCCCTCTCGTTCATCATTCATCTCTGAGGTATGTTTAGTCCGATTAGGGTGCTTCTAGTTGTTTGTGACTTTCTGCCTCAAATTTTTGTTTGTTGTGCAGCACGTGCCCTTAAGCAAATTGAAGTTGTTAAGTACTCTTAACTTATCTTCATATTGACATTGAAGGGGTTTTCTATCTGGTAATGGCCTGTGTCTTCATTCTTTTAATTGGATCTTGTCACTTATTCTGCGATTGTTAAACATTTTTGGTTTATATGATTTACTTGTGTTTGTTGTATGTTCTATAAACCATTGTGGATATTGTTGTCATCAGTGCCATTTTCGCCTTCCATCTGATTGCTAGTGCAGCCAAGTTTGCATTTTCGAATGCAAGTTTTTATGTCAACAAAAAGATGAACACTTATTTGTTCATCTTTTTAAATTTTCCTACTGCTACTAATATTGGTTTGTGTGGTGTTATTGTAGGCAAATCTTATACACCAAGAAAATGTTGAACTGTACAAGAAGATAGATATCATCAATCAGGAAAATATGGAACTAAAAACAAGGTATTCTCATTAACATCCAGACTTAACATCAATACTAATCCTGAAAATCAGGTGCTAAGTGAAATAATGAGAAAATTTGGCAATTATAAGGTATATGGAAATAAGGAAGCTATTGGAACCATTAGAGAGAACCTTCTCACAACAAGATATACAGGACGGTGGAGCGTGCCTTCATCTTTGCCTGTCAAAGCAAGACAATTGTGAGGCTTCCGGAAGCTCTACAATGCCACAAATCTATATTATCGTTTCATCATTTTTAGAGTCAGTTTGTTGGTATCTGATTAGTTTGTTGGTTATTCTGGATTTTGGTATCTAATTGCTTGCTTGATTCTAGTTAGGTTGGTTCATCACTCAATCTACCCAAATTCTTTGGCGCTCATTAAGCTCTCAAGTGTGTTTTCTCTTTGTTTTGCTTCTGTCTCTGATATGTTGTGCACCTGTGTGTTATCTCTTTATTTTGCTTTATGTCTGATCTGTTGTGCAGCTTATACTTTTTTTATGATAGTTGGAGGTGTCATAAATTGGTAAAATAAGTTATACAAATTTATGAAAATGATTCGATAGTCATCAGTTTTTTTTATGACATCTCGTTTATAGTGGAATCAAAGGGCTATATGAATTTTTATGACATCTTGTTTATGCATTCATAATTTCATAATCGCATTTGTTTTTGGAGTATTGACTCTTGACAAATTCCTATAAATCTTGTCTTAATTTTTCATCTTAGTTCTCCCAATTTGTTCATGTTGTTTAATCCTGTCTTGATTTTTCATCTCATGCTGAAAGGATGAATCGACATACCATTATGTATGGAAGTACCAAAGGTGATTACTGTGTTTCCGATCTCGATGATTGTGTTTTTGTGGGTGAATGGTTGAATGAAGGTTGCAGGATAAAAAAATTTTTTAAAGCTTGAGAACTTTTGCTTCAGCAGCTTCATATATTTTGTTCTTCTATGCTGAATTAAGCTTTCGTTCTATGCTGAATTAAGTTTCCGATCTCTGACACTTTCTTAGATTAACATACACTGATTTTGTTCTTCTATATTTCGTTCTATGGCAGCTAGTGAAAGCGCAGTGGATCTGTCTGGAAGCTTAAGGGGTGAAAGTTCACAAATTACCAATCGAAACTCATCCCCCCACCAAACTCATTTTAGTGGGTAATACTATGATTTCTTGTGATATTGGTACATTAGGTTTCTTATCTATAATTTAGCAAATTATATCCTCTAGGAGAACACTGTATTGGCTTGAATATTCAACCCTCAACCTTTTAGTGTATGTGTCCTTATAACATATTTGTTCACACCATCCTCATACTAGGTTTCATGTATTATCCGATTGCAAGTTTAAAATTTCTAATGCTTTTTGGTATGCATGATTCATCACACTTGCCTTACTAAGAAAGAAAGTAAATGAAATAATAAAAACATTCTATCTAATTTAAAGCCTATTAGATCGAATGGTAGAGCGTTGCGTTCAAACACAAAGTTGCGGGTTCAAATCTCGCATATGCTACAATAATAATAAAAAAAACTGTAAATATGTCATTTAACATCGGGTAATAGCCGATTCCTTTAAAAAAATCAATGTCTATGTGGGTGATGTAAAAAGTTTAATGTTTTTCACATTGGCCATAACCCGATGTCTTTGTATATTATAACATCGTTCATATTTTTAAATCTGATGTCTTAGTTATCCTATAAGATTGATTATAAAATATGAACAATGTTATAATATACAAAGACATCGGGTTATAGCCGATGTGAAAAACTTTTGACTTTTTACATCACCCACATAGACATCGATATTTTTTTTTTGAAAGACATCGGTTATTACCCGATGTTAAATCACATATTTCTAGTAGTGTAGGCCGAGAGACGTATTTGGATGGACTCCACGAGATCTATTCAGCGTTCCTACATCAATTTCCACACACATCATCAGGATCCGACATGATGCGATGCTGGTCGCTCGACGAAAGGTTCAGAAAATGAGAAAAATGGCACCCGAAAAAGCAGTAGCTGCTAAGTAAGAAACTAAAAAACTGCTCGACGAAAGGTTCAATGAAGAAGTTGAGGATTCTGACCAACTGCCGAATTTTGTTTTAGTAAAGAAATCTAGAGAGAATTGGCGAATGTGTGTTGACTTTTCTGATCTCAACAAATCTTGCCCAAAGGACAGTTACCTTTTGTTGTCCATAGATGAGCTGGTTGATAGAACTGCGGGGAATGTTGTCCTTAGCTTCTTGGACGCTTACTTAGGATATAACCAGATCCGCATGGATCCGCTTGATAAAAACGCCACGACATTCATCACAAATCAGGGGATATTCTGTTATCGGTCATGCTCTTTGGGCTAAAGAATGTAGGGGCCCCTTTCCAGAGGGAGAAACGTGTCAATATATGTAGATGATATTGTGGTAAAGAGCAGAAGAACAGAAGAGCATGCCACGGACCTACAGAAAACCTTTAATTCTTTGCAACGCAGAGGCTTGAACCTTAACACGAAAAAGTGTGTCTTCGGGGTTGACTCTGACAAATTTCTCGGTTTTATGGCCAGCCGACGTGGAATAGATGTGAATCCTGAGAAGTTTACTGTAGCACAGAATATGCAACCTCCTCGGATAGTCAAGGAGGTCCAGACCATGAATGGAGTTGTAAACTACCTTTTCCAAATCTGCTCATGTCTCGCGGACAAATCTTTACCTTTCTTTACGTTACTCAAGAAGAGAGGACCGATTCAGTGGACCTCGGATTTGCAATAGGCATTTGAAAGTTTGAAAAGCTAATTATTAAAGCTACCAACCCTTCATCAACCGAAAAAGCATGAGATCATGCACCTCTACCTAGCTGTGAGGAGTGTGACAATCAGCGTTGTTCTCACTCGCGACGAAAAATACCCTATGTACTATGTAAGTAGAGTACTTCAAGATGCTGAGACGCGGTATGAGCCTATAGAAAAAATGGTTTTGTGCCTAGTCTTCGCGGCCAGAAGGCTACGACCATATTTCTAAGACCATCTCACAAATTCTTCATTCCCCCTGCCTCTCAGGGTGAATGACTAAATGGGCAGTTGAGATCTCAGAGTTTGAGATTGAATATGCTACGCGAAGAGAAGCGCTTGCACAAACCTTGCCCGATTTCATCCGCGAAACTAGTTTTGAATGATGTAGCCGCGTAGAAGGGAATGAATGGATCCTCAGGGTGGATGGAGCTGCTAACAAAGACAGTTTTGGGGCTGGAGTCACCCTAACGACTCCGAAAGGACAACATTTGAACTACGCCTACAAGTTAGCGTTTCATGCCACGAACAACGAGGATGAATATGAAGCTTTGATAGCAGGCCTTGAAGTCGCTTTGGTCCGCGGGGCGGGAGAGATAACCGCGTATACCGATTCTGAGGTCATGATGTTGCAGGTTGAGGGACAATACGAAGCAACAACTGGTCTAATGCCGGACTACTTAAGGAAGGTCTTGGCCATGGAGAGGGCATTCATAAGTTTAAAACAGACCGCAGTCTCGAGGGATGGAAACCAGCAAGCAGACACCATGGCATGAATGTGCGCGGTTATGCCTTCAGAAGTTGGAAAAGAAGTTGTCTTTAAGAAACGAGATCGGTGGAGGCTCATCAAAGAAGTATATTTTGTTTAGACAAATGAAGATGGGGAATCGAGGACCCCACTCATAGAATATTTGGAGAAAGGAATTCTCCATTTATGGAGAGATGAAGCCAAACAGGTCATTGCAAGAGCTGCTCGCTTCACGGTCCGCGAAGAAAAGCTCTTTAAAAGAGGGTTTTGCCTCCCAAACTTATTACGTGTTTCAGTAGAAGAAGGAAAGATCATTGTAGAGGAGCTACACGCAGGAGTGTGTGGACACCATCAGGGTTGGAGAGCATTAACCACGAAAGCTATGTGGTTGGGGTATTATTGGTCGACCATGAAATGAGATATTCATGCAATCATTCAGAAGTGTGATGCATGCCAAAGGCACAGAAACGTAACACACCAGCCCGCGGAGCCTATGAAGAGTATCTATGACGCCTGTCCTTTCTCCCTTTGGGGAATGGACATTTTGGACCCTCTTCCAACGACACCTGGTCAATTGAATTACGTGCTAGTAGTGGTGGATTACTTCACCAAATAGGTCGAAGTTGAGTTCATGGGGCTAATAACGACAGAAAAAGTCAAAAAATTCATGTGGAAAAATCTACTGTGCCGATTTCGAGTGCCATAAATGATAATCACACGCCACGTCCTCCCGTTCAATTGTGAAGCCATTAGAGACTTTTACGCAAGCATCAACATCAACCATAAATTCTCATCGATGGCTCATCCACAGACGAATGGCCAAGCAAAAACCACTAACCGCAAGATACTGGAAGGGATATAGAATAGGTTAGGAAACAATACCAAATGGCGAGGGGCCGAGCTCCTACCCCTCGTGTTGTGGTCATACCGAACTTCAACCATAACCCCAACAGGAGAGACCCCATTCTCTTTAGTCTATGGCATGGATGTGGTCATACCAATTGAGAGGTTGGTCCCGTCGGCCCGCGTCCTAGCGTATGAATCGTGAGCTAACGATAAGGCTCCCGAGATCGAGATGCACCTACGAGAAGAACGAAGAATGATGGCGGCCTTGAAGGCTCAGGAGTACAAGAGACAATAAGCAAGATATCGCAATAGGCAGATGCATCCGCAGTAGTTCCATAAAGGAGACTTGGTACTCCGACAAGTGCAAATATGAGGAAAGCTTGAAGCAAACTAGGAAGGGTCGTATGTCAAGGCAGGCATCATCAATACGGGTGCATACAAGCTTCAAACCAAGGATGGGAAAACCCTAAACAAAACATGGAATGCGGAGAATCTAAAAATTTACTATATGTAATGATGTATAATGATTGAACAAACCCATGAGAGTGTTGCTGCAGGAGGATGTGTCAAGTATGAAATATAAATAAATGTAAAAGTAAACTGACTCCCTGTCTCAGCAAATAAATACAGGACTTTCTCCCGTTGTAGTAGAAGGCAGTCAAGATCGTAAACACGTGGAAGCGTGTCAGCGCCCGCCTTTTCAGTTCCAAATCTCAGTAGAAAATCAACCAGACAAACAGAAATAACAGAGAAAAGCAGAAAAAAAAAAGAACAAAGGCAGAAACTTGTTATCAACCTGGGTGAACTCGATATCGAGTAGAAAAATCGACTGTAATGACTCGAAATCAACTGGACTCAGAAACTTAAAATCCGGAATTTTGTGAAATAAATCAGTAAAATAAAAGACTTCTAAGATCAAGGTTTCAACACCACAATGATAACCATGCAAAGTAACACATAAAGGCATAAAGATCATGCTTTTCCATCAAATAACTTTCGTTATTAACAAATAGGAATATAGAGGCTTTCGCATAAACCCTAATTGTTACTAACCCTTTTTCACATAATTAATCCAAGTTATATTAAGATCACTTTCGCTTCAATAACACAAACAAGGATCACCTTCAACTTTTGCAAAATAATCATGCTCATAGGGATAGAAGACGAATTCGCATCAAAATATTGTACCTTTACCGCTTCACCTCACATGGCTACCGTCGGGCTCACCCCGACCCTAGAAGTTGAGTGACTACTCGCTCTTCATCATGAATAGACTCATCAAAGATTTCAAGAAAATAAATTGTATTAAATAAACTAAATAAGACTTACAACCGAATAAAGCCAACTTCCGCTCTCGCTTCACAAACCCCACTCGGCTACAAGACTTCTCTCTCTCTCTCTCTCTCTCTCTCTCTCTCTCTCTCTCTCTCTCTCTCTCTCTCTCCTACTCGACTTTCTCTCTCTCTCTCTCTCTCTCTCTCTCTCTCTCTCTCTATTGGCTTGGCTTGGATTGATTGAATGAATAAAATCCAGCCCCTAATGCCTTATTTATAGTGTTCCATGTAGCTATTCTAGGATGGAACAACTATATCTAAATCTATCTAATAATATAAGATAAAACTTGGAAATAAAAGAAATAAATCTAAAAGGAACTATATCTAAAGTAGACAAATATCTCTTCCATCTTGATAGAACTTGATAGAATTTGATCTTGTGGATATCTCCATTGGACTTTGGATAGAACTTTAATTAGAACTCGGATTAGCTCGAAATCGGCCAACTGGGCACCACTCGATATAGACTTGCCTCACTCGATATCGACCTGCAACTTCCCCACTTCACTTCAGAAACTGAATTTCGGCCTCCAGGGATGAACATCGACCAACTTCAACTCGATATCGGCTTAGTTAGGTCGATATCGACCTTCATCTTTCCTCTTCAGCTTCTCGGGTCAAATTCTGGATTTTGGCTCGATATGGGCACTCGATATCGACTTGAGGTAGTCGATATCGACCAACTTCCTTCTTACTTAGTCGATTCTGGCTTCTTCAGGTGAATGTCGACTTGACTCCTCGATATCGACCAGATGAAGTCGAGTCGATTTTCTTATTTCCAGCTTTATTTGTCCTGGTTCTGCTACTCCTTGACCTCGGACTTTCTGTAGTTCACTTCGAGCTTTTCCTCCTTTCTCTGAACTGCTGTAAATTTGCGTCGATTTCTGCGAAATGAAACAGAAACTGGTATAGACTCCATAATTTGGAAAATAAACATAAACTACATAGATTATGAGCTATTCTAGCCCGAATGTATGAAATGCATGTAGAAAATGATATAAAAGTAAGTATAAAACATGGAGAATTAGGCTCACAACAAACACCCCATACTTAAGCTTGCTTGTCCTCAAGCAATACTTTTAATTGTCATACAGGGGAAGAAATCAAAACTCTCAACATCTTAGATTCATTCTCATATGACCCTGCAATCAATGACCATCCTCGAATAGGTACTAATGTCACAAATCCATGCATGTGCAATTAAAAAACAACATCTACTCACAAAAGGAGGGTTATGCAAAAACAATTCATGTGTGACAAAGCATTAATAATCAAAAGGACTTTAATTTAAGCTCATGAAGGAGTGGATTGGTAAAAGGCTAAAGGTGGGCAATTTTTGGCAATGTGGTGCTAATGATCCGAGGAAATGGAGTACTTTCCAAACTTCCATACCACATTCCTTCTTCATAAGAATCATCACCTTTCTCTCATCGCTCATTGCTTTTTTTCAATATTATACTTTTACCTCTCTAACCTCAGCACTGCCTTCTTGCGAGTCACAAACATGGGTGTTATGAATGACCCGGATACTTAGTGCTTTGGACTCCTCACCTATTGTACCATCTCGCCGAACTATTATCTCAGCGAGCAGGGTCGATCTACCTTTATCTCCTGAGGTGATCGGATTGTCTTTCACTCATTAAATTTTCCATATATTTGAAACATTCTTGCCAAGCTCCAATAATGATATATAACAACACAAACACCATATAACAATCTCCATAATGTGACATCATTCTCAACATAATCCCTGGATGGGAATAAGGTAAAGAATGGGCAATATTTAGATCATGTGGAGCAAATATGAAATAAGGCATAATATGGCTTTTGTGATGCATTAGCATAGGTAAGGCTAAGGAATATAAACATATGAGCATTATATGGAAATATATAGTTCTCCATCCTTTTATCATGCAACATGTCAAAAGCAATATCAAATTTTACCTCCATTCATGGTTTTCAAGAAAATATGCATTTCATTGTGACTTCCCTTTACTAGGCAATTTCATGCTATATCTCTAATGAATTTAATTTAATCTTCCATGACATTAATCAAAAATTTCAATGGGGGTCATTTTTTTATAAACTTTGGAAAACATGCATATAGGCACATAAATCAATAATGAATTCCAAAATAGCCATGTATAAGAAATTCAAGAAATAATGGACAAATAATGTCAAATCAAATATGCATAAAGTAAGCCCTTCCCCCACCCCATAATTAAACATTACAGTGTCATCACTATATAAAAAAAATTAAGGGTAAAGAAAGAAACTTACTAGACATGTGTGGAGGACATCAGAAATCGAGTTCTTTGCTGTAGGCCCCAGTCAATATCGAGTAGGCATGGTCGATATCGACCTACTGTACTCGAAATCGATTTGCTGCATTCTTCCTTGTCCCTAAAAAAATTAGAAGAGAAATACCCACAATAGAAAATATAATGTCCAAAACCAAAAACAAAGGCAACAATGTCCAAAAATCCCAAAAACTAAATGTCTATTTACAAGCTCTAGACTTTATAGTCGCTAGGCCGACTTCTCCATTAAGCTCAAGGTGGCATCTGCAGGGCCCATGTAGCTTGGGCTTCAAACAGGACTTCATTCTTGTCCATCAGTTGTAGTCCTCCAGAATTGATCTTGTTCACCGTGAAGGGGTCCATCTTTTTCTTTTTGAATTTGTTGGGAAACCAATGATCCTTTGATTTGGAAACATAGAGCTTGTCTCCAACTTCATAGTATTTGGGTTTATCATTGGAAATCCTATATAAGCGCACATACCAAGGCAAACCTCTCTCATGTATAGATAAATCATTGATGAAAATAGGAGAAGAAAGATCCATACCTTGGCTTAGCTTCGCAGAATCGGATATCGGAAGCTCCTAAGGGTCTGGTCGATATCGAGTAGGGTCACTCGATATCGAGTTCTGCTGCACGAAATCGGGTTGTGTTGGATCAACAGGTGGAAGCGAGTCGGTGAGGGTAGGTCGATATCGACCTGGGTTGGTCGATATCGAGTCATGCTGCTCGATAATTCCCGGCTCGATTTTTGGTGGGGATGACTCGAGATGGGTGGGTCGATATCGAGTAGGTGGGGTCGATATCGACCTGTTCTCTGGCTCAGTCGATTTTTCCGGGTCGATTTTGACCCCATACTTAAGACCTAGCAAAACATCCGAAAAATAGTTAGTCCATATCGACGTACCTTGGTCTATGTCGAGTGGATTATCTGCTTCTTTGTTCAGGATAGCCATGATCTCCTCCACCTGAGCCTCCATATCCCTCTTTTCCAGCTCTTCGGGAGCCATATTTCTTACCTTGGGCTCCCCGCAAATAATGTAACCAGCTGATATAGACTTGACCTCTTCCATGGGACCTGTATGCCTTTCAGTTTTATTAAAGGAATACTCAATTACCTCATCGCTGATGTTGAAAGTGAGCACTCCCTTCCTTACGCTTATGTTGGCATCCACCGTCGCCAAGAAGGGCCTTCCTAGAATAATTGGACAAGCAGGGTCCTCCGCCATATCAATAACTATGAAATCAGCAGGGACAAAGAACTTACCTACTTGTACTGGCACATTGTCCACCATGCATGTTGGGATGACCACCGTGTTGTTCGCCATATAAAGCTTAGCATCCACAGGCTCTAGGGCACTTATCTTAATCTTGGACCAGATTGATAAAGGCATTATACTCACACTGCCTCCCAAATCACACAAAGCATTAAATTTATATTGACCAAATCTAATTGTTATAGCGAACTTACCTGGATTTGACCTTTTCTCAAGAACGTCCATCAGGCTGCACTCCTCTGCGATCTCAGCCATTGATCACTTTTTGTTCAAAATCTCCTTTAGGAACTTGGCGTAGGACGGCATCTCATTAAGAGCTTCTGTGAAGGGTATGGTGACATTGAGCCTTTGAAGCATCTTTATGAAATGCTGAAACTTCTTCTCTGCCGGGTCCTTTGGAGATTTCGTCGGGAAAGACAGCTTTTTCTTTAGCGGAGGTGCTAATGTCGAGTGGGGATGGTCGAAATCGACTAGCGTCTGGTCGATATCGACCTGTGTCTGGTCGATATCGACTGGATTGGCTGGCCTCATGATTTGGGGAGGAATTGGGTCGATATCTACCAGGGGTGGGTCGATATCGACTGGTCTCTAGTGCCCTTCTCCTCCGTCATTTGTTCCGGCGTTTGCATCTGTCGCCCACTCTTTAGGTTCATGGCGGCCACCTGTCCAGTAGATTTACCCTTAGGGTTAGGTTCAGAGGTTCCAGGGAGCGTACCTGACTGTCTAGGGACGGATGCTGCTAGCTGGCCAATCTGTGTGTCAATCGATTTCCTCCAGATATCAATTTCCCCAAGCCTAAAGTTGACACCATGCATCTGAGTATAAATGGAATTGATGGACTGCTTGGTGTCTGAATGATTCCTCTACATCTCCTCAAGGATGGTGTGCAGGTCATCCTTCTTACCTTCTCTATTAGGGTGACCAGGGGCTCTATAGGGAGGGGGATTCTGATGCTGGGGCTGGCGATAGTAGCTCCAGTTCTGGTTCTGATGTGGCCCTGAGTAGTGTCCCCCTGCATACCTTACCTCTTCGTGGGTCTCTGCTGCTTGTACTTGATCGACATGTGGAAACGCAGTGGTGTTGTGCCTCACAGACCCACATTCCAAACAAGGCTGATTTTTAGAGAGAAGTTTGACTTGTTTGGTAAGACGACGTACCTGGTCATTTTGGAATTGCTCCTTGACATCCGGATCAACCTCATTTGATGGCACATACAACGACATAGATGGGGCAGGCCTTTCATACCTTTCGTCAGAAGCGGTCGCAGAAGTCCCATATGTGTTGTCGTAGTTTGCCAGCGTCTCAAATACCTCCCATGCTCGGCGTGGAGTGTATCCAAGATACTCATAATTTGTGTAGTTGTTGATCCGATCTTTAGTAGGCACATCTAGGCAATTGAAGATGATCTCCTGGATGACGTTGGGCGGCTGTCCATGCGTAGGACAGGATTTCAGAAGCTTCTTGTTGCGCACCCAGACTTGTGCTAATGGTTCTTCTGGCTTTTGTCTAAAAGCCGTGATTCGTTGTCTTAGGGCAGCTGTTTTTGCAGGAGGAAAGAACTTGTTGAGGACCAGTCCCTGTAGTTCATTCCAGGTGCGAATTGATCGTGCAGGCAATCCTTCTAGCCATTGTTGGGCTATTCCTGCAAGGGACAATCGAAAAGCCTTTAGTTTTAAGTATTCAAGATTAGCACCATCAGCTATATCTTCGCATAAGTCTATAAAAGTGGTGAGATGCTCTAAAGGACACTCATTAATTCTTCCCTTAAATTGACTCCTTCTAATTTCAGTAATAAAAGAAGGACGAATTTCAAAATTAATAGCAGGGAGAACGATCGCTGATTCTGGAACTTCCAGAGTAGGATGCAGATATTCCTTGGCATTGGCTGGGATATGCCCTATCCGCTCCTCAAGTTCCCTTCTCGTGTTGACCTCGCGATCTACCCTTGCCTCCCATCGTTGTTGATTTTGTGCATATTCCGCCTCTCGTCGGGCGTGTTCAGCTTTTCTGGTGGTGAGTACGTCAATCTGTCGGTGGAGTTGCTCAAGATCCTATGCTGGTGTGAGCTGGCCTGCATTCTCATTGTCAGATGTCGACATGAGTCTTCTCCTAAGCCTTTGCTGAAGATGGAAAAAACGCTCAGGCACGATAATTGGGTCTATAGGCATGTGATATGTTCTTCGCATGCACCTGAAAAGCAAAAAGAAAAAGCAAGTAAAAAGGAACTAAAAAGTAAAAACAACTATAAAGAAAAGAAAAAAGAACTAAAAAGGGCGCGATTTATGGCTTCCCAGGTAACAGCGCCAATTTGTTGTTGTAGGAGGATGTGCCAAGTATGAAATATAAAAGCAAACTGACTTCCTGCCTCAGCAAATAAATACAAGACTTCCTCCCGTTGTAGTAGAAGGTAGTCAGGATCGTATCCCCGAGGAAGCATGTCAGCGCCCACCTTTTCAGTTCCAAATCTCAGCAGAAAATCAACCAGACAAACAAAAATAACAGAGAAAATCAGAAAGAAAAGAACAAAGGCAGAAACTTGGTCGATATCGACCTGGGTGAGCTCGATATCGAGTAGAAAAATCGACTGTAATGACTCGAAATCGACTGGACTCAAAAACTTAAAATCCGGAATTTTGTGAAATAAATCAGTAAAATAAAAGACTTCTAAGATCAAGGTTTCAACACCACAACGATAACCATGCAAAGTAACACATAAAGGCATAAAGATCATGCTTTTCCATCAAATAACTTTCGTTATTAACAAATAAGAATATAGAGGCTTTCGCATAAACCCTAATTGTTACTAACCCTTTTTCACATAATTAATCCAAGTTGTATTAAGATCACTTTCGTTTCAATAACACAAACAAGGATCACCTTCAACTTTCGCAAAAGAATCATGCTCATAGGGATAAAAGACGAATTCGCATCAAAAGATTGTACCTTTGCCGCATCGCCTCACATGGCTACCGTCGGGCTCACCCCAACCCTAGAAGTTGGGTGACTACTCACTCTTCATAATGAATAGACTCATCAAAGATTTCAAGAAAATAAATTGCATTAAATAAACTAAATAAGACTTACAACCGAATAAAGCCAACTCCCGCTCTCGCTTCACAAACCCCACTCGGCTCCATGACTTCTCTCTCTCTCTGTCTCCTACTCGCCTTTCTCTCTCTCTCTCTCTCTCTCTCTCTCTCTCTCTCTCTCTCTCTCCCTCTCTCTCTCTCTCTCTCTCTCTCTCTCTCTCTCTCTCTCTCTCTCTTTCTCTATTGGCTTGGCTTGGATTGATTGAATGAATAAAATCCAGCCCCTAATGCCTTATTCATAGTGTTCCATGTAGCTATTCTATGATGGAACAACTACATCTAAATCTATCTAATAATATAAGATAAAACGTGGAAATAAAAGAAATAAATCAAAAAGGAACTATATCTAAAGTAGATAAATATCTCTTCCATCTTGATAGAACTTGATAGAATTTGATCTTGTGGATATCTCCATTGGACATTGGATAGAACTTTAATTAGAACCCGGACTAGCTCAAAATCGGCCAACTAGGCACCACTCGATATCGACTTGCCTCACTCGATATCGACCTGCAACTTCCCGACTTCACTTCAGAAACTCAATTTTGGCCTCCAGGGATGAACATCGACCAACTTCAACTCGATATCGACATAGGTAGGTCGATATCGACATTCATCTTTCCTCTTCAGCTTCCCGGGTCGACTTCTGGATTTTGGCTCGATATGGGCACTCGATATCGACATGAGGTAGTCGATATTGATCAAATCCCTTCTTACTTAGTCGATTCTGGTTTCTTCAGGTGAATGTCGACTTGACTCCTTGATATCGACTTAGGGTACTCGATATCAACCAGATGAAGTCGAGTCTATTTTCTTGTTTCCAGCTTGATTTGTCCTAGTTCTGCTACTCCTTGACCTCGAACTTTCTGTAGTTGACTTCGAGCTTTTCCTCCTTTCTCTGAACTGCTGTAAATTTGCCTCGATTTCTGCGAAATTAAACAGAAACTGGTGGAGACTCCATAATTTGGCAAATAAACATAAACTACATAGATTTTGAACTATTCTAGCCCGAATGTATGAAATGCATGCAGAAAATGATATAAAAGTAAGTATAAAGCATGGTGAATTAGGCTTACAACATAGAGTAGCCCTGCTGAACACTAGTAAGCCGTTAGCGGGCGCATTTATTGGAACCAAAGGTGCAAATGTATTTAGCTAAGAAAGGAAGACCTAAGTCCCTATACGTAGGAGCTTGGCTCTGCGTCGGGCCTCCGATTGTAGCCTAATCCTCTCGGAGTCGATTAATTCATGAGTCCCTAGAAGGAGGAGCTTGGCTCTGCATCGGGCCTTCGATCATTGGCTGAACTTCTCGGGGTCGAATAATCCATAAGTCCCTAGATGCAGGAGTCTACCTCTGCATCGGGCCTTCGATTGTAGCCACAACCTCTCGGAGCCGAATAAATCATAAGCCCCTAGTCGTAGGTGTTTGGCTCCGCTTTGGGCATCCGATCGTAGCCTGAGCCTCTCGGAGCGGAATAATTTATAAGTCCCTAGAAGTTCGAGCTTGGCTTCCCATCATGCCTCCGATCGTAGCATGATCCTCACAAAGCCGAATAATTCATGTGTCCCTAGACGTAGGAGATTGGCTCAGCGCCAGGCCTACGATCGTAGCCTGAACCTTTCGGAGCCGAATAATTCATAAGTTCCTAAACGTAGGAGCTTTGATCTTCGTCGGGTCTCCGATCGTAGTCTAAGCATTTCAGAACCGAATAATTCATAAGTCCCTAGACGCAGGAGCTTGGCTCTGCGTCGGGCTTCCGATCCTAGCCTGAGCCTCTCGGAGCTGAATAATTCACAAGTCCCTAGATGCAGGAGCTTGGCTTTGCGTCGAGCCTTCGGTCGTAGCCTGAGCCTTATGGATAACTCATATGTCCCTAGACGCAGGAGCTTGGCTCTTCGTCGGGCCTTCGATTGTAGCCTGAGCCTCTCGAAGACGAATAATTCATAAGTCCCTAGACGTAGGAGCTTGGTTCCACGTCGGGCCTCTGATCGTAGCTTGAGCCTCTTGAAGCCGAATAATTCATAAGTCCCTAGACGCAGAAGCTTGCCTCCGCGTCGGGTCTTCGATCGTAGCCTGAGCCTCTCGGAGCCGAATAATTCAAAAGTCCCTAGACGTAGGAGCTTGGCTCCGCGTCGGGCCTCCGATCATAGCCTGAGCCTCTCGCAGCCGAATAATTCTTAAGTCCCTAGATGTAGGAGCTTGGCTCCGCGTCAGACTTCCGATTGTAGCTTGAGCCTCTCGGAGCTGAATAATTCATAAGTCCCTAGACGCAGGAGTCATTAACTGTGGCAGGCTTCCAACTGTAACTACAGCCTCCGAGAATTGGTTTCTTCATAAACACCCAGACGCCGAAACTCTCGTCTGCGCGTTCAGCATTTTTCAAGCAAAATAATCAATCCCAAGCTCATTCTTGGGAGCAACTATCGTAACGAGCCCATGAAGCACCGAAAGAATTTACGAATGCATTGATGTCCCAAGCAAAACCAAGAATAAAGGCTGAAATATAAACAGAAGAAAAGTCTTAGCAGCTGCTCAAACCGTCATTGGCCATTATTATTAAAAAAGGGAAGGCAAAGTACACGCAAAGGATAGCGAAGGATAAAATCCATTGGTTAAACAATTCCCAGTGTTTGGGTCGACACGACCAACATTCCCCTCCTCGTCTTCCGTATCCATGACCTGGACATCACAACGAGCATCACCCTTGCGAATAAAAACCATGGATGATCCAATGGTAAACCCGTGCAAGCAACAAATGTCATTCCATCCGCGGCTAAGCCAGTACATGCCATAGTCCCCTGTAGCAACACAAACCGGGAAGTCCCGCAGAATATAGGATGACAGAAGGACCCGCTCAAGAATGGCGTTCTCATATTCCTCCTCGAAACGCAAGGGCAAAAGGTATGAAGAAACAAAATAACGAGATGAAAGTAGGAAACATGGGATGGGGAGTAGGGAGCCAAACCCACAAACAAGCAAAAACTTACCATGCGACGCATCTGTGATTCAAAGTCAATCGCTTGAAAGAAGGCCCATCAATCCCCACTAGAGGTAGCCATGCTTGCTCTGAAAGCAATGGAAGGGATATTGCCTAAACCACACATTTAAACACCCAGAAACATGCAAACAAGGTCACAACTAAAAATAAGGGAAAGACCTAGGAAAGGCCCTCCATGAAAAAAAATAAAAGGATTTTTGTTCTACTCAAGTCCACGGATGCATAACACATGTCAAAAGCCCAGCCAAGCAAAGACGATTCATGTTGTCTATTCCTAAAAACTAAAAAAAACAGAAGCTCAAAATCCTGACCCCTACATGCGTCAGACTGAGCAAGTTCACGTAGAACCATGTTGCATGGCTCAATTTTGGAAGTAGAATCTTTAGTAACTTCAAAAAACCCATTCGGTCCTAATAACCTCTATTCGACATAGATCAATTGTTATCATCCACTACAAAGGCATAGAAATATTACTAAATCAATGACTTCGTTTGCTATCGAGAAACCAACAACTGATTCATAGCATAGATGCAATTCCTAACTAGATGGTCAGTCATTGAAAGAAACACAAATATAACCAACGAAGAACAAGATGATAAATAAACTCATGAATATTATAGAAATCAAGTATCACAATCAACCAACCAAGTCTTCAATCATAGCAAAACAATAAGAATTCTAGGCAAGGATAACGTACCTTGAATCCCTAAACTTAAATCCTCTCATTATAATGAGTTTATGCGGAATAGAATCAATGATTGAATCCTGATAACCTACTGAAATATGTGTAATATAGGCCTTCTCTTGTCAGCCAAAAACCGTAGAAAAGATAGATAAAAGTTCCCATAATACAGTTGGGCAGCGTATCGTAAATCTGGAACTGACGAGATCGGCGGGCACCGGTATTTTAGCGGCGGGCGACGCTCCTTACAACTTGACAGCTTCGACGGACTGAACTTGTGACGCACTTTCTAGAGTCATCCTTCGTCCGATTGACGCATATGAATATGTGTTAGAAAGCTGTTTCCAAGGAATACGATTCTCATGAATACCTCAGAAGCTAATTCTAACTTCTCAGAACATTAAAGATGGGATTTCTCCATGTTCTCCACTTTTGCTCTTGTTCCTTAGCTCTTCTTTGTCCATTTGATCCATCTTTTCTCCTCCTTTCGAGGCCGGATAATAAGATCTACAAATAAACACTAAAAACCGTATATTCCGAACTATGAACACCAAATGACTAAGAATATGAATAAGCTTATTAAACATGCAATATGTATACTTAATGCACCTAAGACATACCTATAACGCCTATATAAATTATGCATTATTAAACTCCGCCACACTTAAGCTTCGCTAGTGCTCTAACGAACATGGAGTAGAGCATAGAGATAGAGACTCCTTCGTGCCTAAATAATTTTTTTTTATATATATCATAACAAGTACAAATTCTACATGAAAGAAGCAAACAAATTGTCATAACTCCAACTCCCCCACTCTTAAGCCTTTGGTTGTCCTCAAGTAATGAAAAATATAGCAATAACCAAACATCCCACAAACATATTCATCATGTATTCGCCTCATCAAAAGCAATATCTTAATTGAGTGCAAACATGAGCAAGGTAGACAAACATCATAGCATGTATATAAATGACCAAGTAGCCCGCATGCCTATCCATCCAAGCTCACAGGGATAAATGTGTTTCTCATGCTCTCATGTGTTTAGCCTTTAAAGAACAACTCTCAACTCATTCATTATACAAAAAGCTACAAAAGTATTGACATTTATATCACAAATTCTCCACCAAATACGTCAAAGCAAAATAAGCAACATCAAGAGGACTTTAGCTCAATGGAAATCTTCAAAGAAGACTTCATTCGGGGGGGTTATAATGGGGCTTTTGGTAGGAACACAAGGCATGGGAAACATTTATGCTTGTGGTGATAAAAATCCGGGAAAAAGGGTTAACGAACAACCAGAACAACACCACAACTTCCACACTTAAATCATTCCAATGAAAAAACTCCAATACATAACAATAAGCGCTCATAATGTAAGTATCATCTCTCAAAATAACATAAGACTCTCAAAACATCAAAACACTCAAAAGATGATAACTCTCAAAATATAACAATAAGCTCTCAAACTATATATCTCTCAACCAAACATTTATCCAACTCTCATATGCAACAATAAATAACAAGGCTCTTATTCATCACTTTTTTTTTGTTTTTTTTTCGAATGCCCCTTTTTTTTTCTTTTGGCATTTTTTCCCTTTTTTTTAGCCAAAATGCATGAAATTTAATATGAGAAAAATAAGCACATAACATTACATCTCTCTCAAAGCCTTGTTATTGGATTTCAATCATGCCTAGGAACATAAATCATACATGCTCAATTAAATCCACCTAACATGTTTAACATGAAAAAAAATTTATAGGACAAGGCTAAACAATCCAAACATGTCATGGAATTTACATGGTAATGCCAAAATACATAATAGAGGACAAACATTGCATGATGGGTAGTTGAATAACACATATTTATGCAATGCATGATTTTTTCTTGAATTTTTGACATTTTTCTATTTTTTTCTTTTTCTAATGCATTAAGATAATGGAAAATTACACATGGATATATGACAATGCAAACCATAGAACATAAACAATAGAACATAAACAAGAATGCATGAATCTAAGAATGCAACTTTCCCCCCACACTTAAACTTTTCATCATCCTTAAATGAAAATCAAACAAAGACAACAAAATTTAAGATAAAATCACACATGAGGGAAAAGGAGACCTACTTGATCTTGGTAGTGGTGGCTACAATCTTCGGACAACCAAACTTTGGAACACTGATGGTGGCAATGATGCCAGTCATAGGGCGGCGGGCGTCGGTATGCAGAACCGTGAATCCGAGTAGCAAAGTCAATGTTCCGACGTCAAAACTCTTTCCAAATTGCTCTGTGAAGATCAGGACTTGGTTTCAAAGTCTTCTTTTGATGATAGGGATGGTGATAGTATGAAAAAGAATTTGATTTTGATGGATGAAGGGTTGTGATGAATGTGTTTGATGGATGACAGAAAGAAAGGCTTTTGATTAAAACTCAAAGCTTAGGTTTTGGAATTTAGATTCAAGTTGGATAATTAGGGTTCTTGTGTTGGTTGGAGAGAAAGGCTTTGAAAGATCAAAATAAGGAATTCGGGATATATGGTTAATTGGAGAAGGAGTGATCATCTATCAAAAGAAAAAGAAAAATATTAGAAATATAGACATAATAAAAGAAATATAAAATAGAAAGAAAGATAAAAATATGATCCAAAGATAAATGGAAAATAACTAGGATGAATCAACCTAACCTAAGATAGATGAAACTAGCCTAAGATAGAATAAAATCTAATCCTAAAATAGATAAAATAAAATCTAATCCTAAAATAGATAAATAGAAAACATCTAATCCTAAATAAGATAGAAGATATTAAATAACCTAAAAATCGAAAATAATATAAAAATATAAATCAAATATGATAGAAAGTACTCCCTTCCAATCTTACCAAAATCCGAAATTTGTTACTGGGAATAGCGGCGGGCGCTGGTTTTTAAGCGGCGGGCGCCGTGTCATGCAGAACGCCAACTCCGTCCTTTGATCAAGCAAATCTGACATGGTTAGCTCAAGACTCCTCCAAAAATACATATCTAAATGAAACTATATCATTTTATTGAATTTGAAAGACTAAATACCTAACTAGAAGTTGAAAAACTTGAGAATTAAAGAACTTACCATGGGTTGCCTTCCAAGAAGCGCTTTTGGTTAATGTCATAGACTCGACAGTTTATTCTGTCCTTTCCTTAAGACTCATTCAGACATTGTTAACGCCTTGAAAATTAAATCAAATTCTTGTGCCCACCCAAAATTTGAATGAACACTAAACATGAAAACTTGGCAATTAAGGATACCAGCTCGTAGAGAAGCTTTGACACTTCCCTATTTACCCGAGTTTGGTCATCTCCATAGGGAATGTAAGATCACCAACACAGTTCTACTGGTGTCTTATAGAAGTAATGCTCACAGGGATCTAAATGTTCACCATAATCCACAAAAGTGTTAGAAATTTCATTACCTTGCTCAGGAGCCAAGAAAATCGGCTCTAATGGGTTCTGTGATTGGCGCGATTGAGATGAGTTCTTCAGATGAATTAGGAGCCAAAACATATAGATCCTCACCAGATGATGGATAAGAAGACATAATGGGTGATGAAATGGTTCTTAAGCGGCGGACGCCGACCTATGCAGTGGCGATTCCTCCTTGAGTAGCTCAACCAATTTATTGCATCCTTCCTCCCATGTTTCTTTTAACTCACAACCAAGGGCTATGTTTTGGATAAGATCCCTTATTTCAGATTGTGCACCCTCAAGAACACAAATCACCTTATATAACTTACTCTCATTGATGCGCTACGATTTACGCTTACTCACTTGATTTTGCACTCTTACTAGGTAATGGTGAAAATATTCTCCTTGGTTTTGGTATAACCTCAAAAAAAAATTATATTTTTCGAAAGAAACAAATAAGCAAAATAATGAAATATAATTACACAAAACAATAGAAATATAAACAAAAATCAATAAACACACAAAACAAAGAAATAAACTTGCTTCCCACGCAACGACGCCACTTTTGACAGTGAGAGAAACGTCGTTAGATTTCGCCTTGCCAAAGACCATAATAACTCAAACTAACAAGCAATGTGTATAGCGGATAATTAAGGGGTCGAACCCACAGAGAAACAAGTACTTCAATGCAATGTGTATTTATCAATTATGTTAATACAGATGAGATATAAATGTAAATAGACAATGAAGAATGTAAATAAATTATGACAAAGATATGAATAGGAACAAAGAGAAGATAAAAGATAAGACTGTGGTTTGCTTACAATTCGCAACATTGGTTGATTTAGTTGATCCTTGAGTTGATATCAATATTATTCCTAAACCTTTGTCAACTACCTTTAATCGATTAGTCATTAAAGATACAATCTCTTATTCAATATTACTAAAGAATATCGTTAACGATTCGAGTTCTTAAGATCAATTGGCATATCAATTCGATGCAATTAGGAAACAAAGGAACAACCCATTCGGTCCTAATAACCTCTACTCAACATAGAACAATTGTTATCATCCACTACAAAGGAATATAAATATTACTAAATCAATGACATCGTTTGCTATCGAAAAACCAACAACGGATTCATAACATAGATGCAATTCCTAACTAGATGGTCAGTCATAGAAAGAAACACAAATATAGTCCATGAAGAGCAAGATGATAAATAGACTCATGAATAATATAGAAATCAAGTCTCACAATCAACCAACAAAGTCTTGAATCATAGCAAAACCACAAGAATTCTAGGCAAGCATAACGTACCTTGAATCCCTAAACTTAAAATTCTCTCATTGTAATGAGTTAATGGGGAATAGAATGAATGGTTGAATCCTGAAAACCTACAGAAATATGTCTAATATAGGCCTCCTTTTGTCGGCCAAAAACCCTAAGAAAGATAGATAAGAGTTCCCATAAAGATAGACTTGGGCCGCGTATTGCAAATCCGGAACTGACAAGACCGGCGGGGGCCGGTATTGTAGCGGCGGGTGCCGCTCCTTACAGCTTGACAATTTTGACAAACTGATCTTGTAACGCATTTTCTGGAGTCATCCTTCGTCCAATCGACGCATATGAATATGGGTTAGAAAGCTCTTTTCAAGTACTACAATTCCTATGGAGACTACAGAAGCTGATTCCAACTGCTCACAACCTTAAAGATGAGATTTTGCCATGTTCTCCACTTCTGATCTTGTTCTTTAGCTCTTCTTTGTCCATTTCCTGCATGATTTCTCCTCCTTTCTTATGCGCGCGGGACCATCTTCTACAGCTCCAGACAAACCTATCATCTTAGGAGAATGACCTATGACTCGAGCTCGAGCTAAGAAGCTTCAGAGGGACTCATTCATGTTTGTGAGTCCCGCATTGTTCTCGAGCACGGATCAACTCCCCGAGCCTACATTGAAGACCTATATGTGCATAGGGGTTCAAGAACCATCCGAACCACCTTAGTCTTATTAATGCCGATTTGCCTAAGTGTGGAGCACCTATGTTTATTTCCTATTTTAGCAACTTTCTTTACTTAAGTTATTTTAGGAAGGTGGCCAATAATTGCCTACCAGTCACCTTCTTTTCCTTGGAGATTATCCAAGAATGGGTTTTTCAAAACATCAACAAAGAGGACAGATGGAACTCCACCTTTGCCACGATGTTATGGTATATCTGGAAGACTCGGAACGAGCTAGTCTATGAGAACAACGATAAAATCCTGGGCTTAACTCATGGGGTGTGGAGAACGGTTTTGAACTATCTTCACACCCAAACCAAGGTTACCAGGATGAGGAAGGTCGGAGGAGTGGAGGAGAACACACAAGTGGTTTGGGCACTGCCCGAGCCTGGATGGATCAAATTGAACACCGATGGCGCCTCTAAAGGCAACCCGGGGCCGGCAGGAGGGGGAGGGGTCCTAAGGGATGAGCAGGGGACGTTCCTGCTCTGCCTTGGCAGTTGAACTGTGGGCTGTTTTTCATGGTCTTACGATTGCGAAGGAGCTTGGAGTGACAAGGCTTGTGCTGGAAACAGACTGTGCTACCGTATGCGAAATGCTGAACCAACAGGGGGACAAGGTCTTTGCCCATCAGCAACTGGCTTCCAGGTGCAGACAACTGTTGGACGAGACACCATGGGACTACAAAATCTGTCAAGTAAACCGAAAGGCAAACATCACAACTGATAGATTGGCAAAGATGGGTGTGAGGTCGGTGGAGCAGTTCACTCATTTTATCAATGTCCCAGACTGCATTAGTGACTCTGTGTATTTACCCACATTTAGTGGGACTATTATTCAAAACTAATCAATAAAACAACAGGGCTTTAGCCCTCCTTTAAGACCAAAAAAAAAAGAAATTAAAATGAAGCTCTAGTGAGGGTGTTCTGAAAAGCTATCAAGAAGATAAGCTCGATTTTTTTTTAATGTTTCAAAGATATTCTAAATGTATTTCATGATGTCAGGGGTTTTGCTGTTGAAACTTTAATTGTGTTGTCTTCACACACTTTTCACATTTGCGTGTGTGTTTTCCACGACTATTCAAAATTCATGACAGTCATTTGGGAAGAAACAACTCTAAATTCAATTGAACCTATCCATTCAATTGAAAATAAACATGATCATATACATATATTCATACGTAATGAAAACGGGTTGGCATGTGGCTTCAAGCTGCACGTTAGTTCAAAAAGAAGCTTTGCATAATTGAACCAAATAAAGCCCCGTCCTTTGTCAAATTTTCTCTTACATCTATATATATCTTTTACCCATCCAATTTTATTTTTATCAATAGAGATTCCTGTCAATATATAGCATTTACAAAGCTTAAACTTCATGAAACATCTTATGGCCAATTGAAATCTATCATAGTTCATCCATCTTCGTATGTATTTAAATATACATATATATTCAAATTGATAAACTTATAACCTGATTAAGGCCTATTAGACGGATAACTTTACCTTAATCGATCATCCTTTAGAGTGAATGGTTCCCACATGTGGTGGTATTTGGTTCAAAGCGTATCTCAAGGCAAATCTGAAAATAAATAAGAACACAAACACTATGTGAAATCTGTGTCTTCCTTGATCAACCTAGAAATCAAAAGCAACCAATATCAATTTTGCTTACTACGCAAGAGAGTTCCTCTTTGAGCTTATCCATATTTGTAAGCACTGAAGCGGATTCAAAAGATGTAGAGGAGCTCTCTATAGAAACTACCAATTCATCATTTTTCTCTTTCTTCAAATCATTCTCTTTCTTCTTATCGTCTGATCATCAAAAGATCATCAGAAATTAAAACAATCTTCAAGATTTCTCTTCGTCTATGTGGAGAGAGAGTGAGAGAAGATACAAAACTGTAACCTTTTTTTATTGACTACATCTTCGTTGTCAAGAAGGCTTCTTAGTAGGAGTGTCCTCATCGTCAAGATTGAGGATTGTAGATTGAATCAAAATGGGTCTGCGCCTCTACAACCGTGGCTTCCTGAAAAATTAGGGTTCATCTCAACCGAATAATCGAAATTGAAATTGGTGAAATTTCAGAGAGAGAGAAGATATATACCTTCTTGAATTCGTAGTAGGGGTGATGAATTGCAGTTCACACTGTTTCTTCTACTTGGATCCTCTATCCGGAGAGTCCTCGACGACGAGGCTAGCGAGAAGAAGACCCTCTTCGTCCTAACCGGCCACGGCGATGACAGATCTATGTGGTCTATGAGTTGTACAGACTATCTGAGAAACATACCTGGAATCAAAGAGTGTGGCACACGACAGGCGGTGGCGGTGCCGACGGTGGGGTTGTTGTTGTCTTCGAAGAGAGACACCTCAGTCAGATATGGAGAGTGGGAGGGGAGGGCAGGGAGAGGTGGGGGATTTGGGGGAAGGTGGGTAGATCTGGTGGTGGAAAAGATCCCGACGATGGAGAAGGAGAAGGAGGAGGAGGAAGTGCTCTGGCATGGCGGCGAGAGTCTGGAGAGAGGGAGGGTTAGAGATGAGGGGATGCGTTATCTTGAGAGAGGGAGGTTTTATGTTTCCCAAAAGTATTTCAATATACTTTGAGCGGGTTTTCAAATTTTTTTGCAAGTGTTGGGAAATTTGAGATAGTTCAGATTTCAATCTCGCGCCTTACTTTTTTTTTTTCAAAAATCACTTCTCACATCGGTCAACAAAATAGAGCGGTGTATATTTTTTTTTCAATATCAAAAAATTAGAAACCGATGTTAAAAATCTATTTAACATCATGCGTTTTTTTGACTGATGTTAATCACACGATGTCTATGAACACAATTCTAGTAGTGAGAGTTTTAAGTGTTGTTCCTACTCCCTGTGATGACAATCAATGTGAGAACTTGTTTCATACTCGCTGTTTAGTTAAAGGAAAGGTTGTTAATGTGATCATTGATGGAGGAAGTTGTTGTAATCTTGCTAGTCAAGAAATGGTTGATAAATTGCAACTTTCTACTGTCCAACACCCTAGACCTTATAAATTGCATTGGATGAATGATTGTGGAAACTTAAAAGTAAATAGACAAGTTAAAGTGCATTTTAAACTAGGACATTATGAAGATGATGTTTTATGTGATATAGTGCCTATGCAAGCTTGTCATATTTTATTAGGTCGTCCTTAGCAATCTGATCGTAAGGTCATACATGATGGGTTTACTAATCGCTACTGCTTTACTTTTCAGGGAAAGAACATCGTTCTCAAGCCTATGACGCCTACACAAGTGGTTGATGAGATTGAGAAGCGTAAGGTAAGTAAAGGTGAGTTAGATAAGGCGGCTCAGTCGAGCCAAGTGGGTTCACATTCTCGGCCTAAGGTGGTGTTTTTGGCTTCCAAGAGCACGTTCATAGACGAGTTTGTGGATGGGGAAACAACCTGCATGCTCCTATGTAAAGGGTTGAATATGTTGAGTGAGGAGCTTCGAGCTACCCTCCCTCCTCACATCCTATCTCTTCTTGAAGAGTATAAGAATGTATTCCCCGATGACATACCAGCAGGTCTACCCCCTATTCGTGGAATTGAGCATCAAATTGATCTTATTCCAGGGGCTGCCTTGCCTAATAGGCCTTCTTATCGTATGAATCCCACTGAGACCCAAGAGGTCCAATCCCAAGTCCAGGAACTGTTGGATAAGGGATATATTAGAGAAAGCTTAAGTCCTTGTGTTGTGCCTGTGTTATTAGTCCCTAAGAAAGATGGATCATGGAGAATGTGTGTAGATTGTAGGGCTATTAACAATATTACTATCAAATATTGTCATCATATTCCACGCTTAGATGATATGCTAGATGAATTGCATAGTGCTTCTATATTCTCGAAAATTGATTTAAAAAGTGGCTATCATCAAATTAGAATGAAGGAAGGCGATGAATGGAAAACAACATTTAAGACTAAGTTTGGCTTATATGAGTTGTTGGTTATGCCTTTTGGTTTAACTAATGTTCCAAGTACTTTTATGCGACTAATGAATCATGTGCTTAGGAACTTTATAGGGAAATTTGTTGTTGTTTATTTTGATGATATTCTTATTTAAACCAAATCTCCTGATGACCATAAAGCACATCTTAAAGAAGTGATACAAACATTAAGAAATGAAAACTTGTATGCTAATTTAAAGAAATGTGAGCTATGTAATGAACAAGTGTCTTTTCTTGGTTTTGTAGTGAGTTCAAATGGACTGCGTGTCGATGAGGCGAAGATCAAGGCGATCCAAGTAGGAAGGTAAACCTATAACCTTATACTATGTAGTAAAACTCAAAACACACTCTTAGAGTATTATAATAAGAATTTATTACTTAGTATAAGGTTTTATTAGCTACTTATATGAGTTTTACTCAAAACACACTCTTAGAGTATTATAATAAGAATTTATTACTTAGTATAAGGTTTTATTAGCTACTTATATGAGTTTTACTCAAAACACAATCTTAGAGTATTATAATAAGAATTAATTACTCTTAGTATAAGGTTTTGGGTAAACTGCAGAAAACCACCCTTAAAATATGCCACTTTGCTCAAAACCACCCCTTAAATTTCGATTTACCGAAAACCACCCTTTATAATGCTTCCGTTACCAATTGACCACCCTTGTTAATTTTCCGTCTAAAATTCAGTCAATTGTGGAAAAGTAAACTTTTATAAGCTCCTTCGACTGATTGTTCGCATCGGATGTATAGGTTGGGTTTGCTGTTGATGCTTACCTTCTATTTGGATTGGTTCGTCAACATGTTACGAGGCTCCAGTCTTCGGCCTTCTGGGAGCACTTGCCTCCTATCGATCCCCGAGCCTCCGGTAGCACAGCCGAGACGAGACTACTTTACGACGACGGATGACCGCGTTCCTCGAACCACATTTTCTAAACGAACCAAGCTAGAAGTAGCCTTTAGTAGAGTAGTCGGCCAGCGGAAGAGAGGGTTACCGTACATACAAGAGTCTTTCACCAACTCTTATTGAAATGGAAGAAGAATAGCTAGAATCCGTTATTGTGCAATAGGTAAATCAATCATTTGCCCTTGTGAAATTAAATTCAAGAATTAAATTAAATTCAAGAATTAAATTAAATTCAAGAATGAAATAAAAAATTAAATTCAAGAATGAAATAGGGCCTCCGCCTCCTTGGTCACCGTAGGCCACCGTCTCCTTGGCCTCCCCACTTGCTCATTGCCGCCGACAACCGCCTTTCCCATGCTCGCAATCGCCGACCACCGCCTTCCCACGCTCGCACTCGCCGTCCACCTCCCTCGTTCGCAGCCATCGACCACTGTCTTCTTGGCCTCCCCGCTTGCTCGTTGTCGCCGACCACCATCTTCCCCACGCTCGCAATCGCCGATGACCTCCCTCGTTCGCAGCCATCGACCACCGTCTTTTGATTCTCCTCCTCGTTCACAGCCACAACCACCATCTCCCCCTCGATTGCAGTCGCCGCCCTGTCTCAAATCCACCATGGCTACCCCGACCTCATCTCTTGCGTTATACACTTATACCCAGGGCCACAGGGTTACGACCGCAACCACTGCCTCTAACGGAATACTAGGCCATCTCCGTGACATCCAAAGCCATCTGAAAGCCCCAATTCGAAGTCTCAACAACCTCCTCAAATTGATTCGCACAAAAGCCCCAATCGGAAATCTCAACAACCTCCTCAAATCAACCCAAATTAGAGCTATAAAATCCGTCAATATCCTTGTCTAATTCACACAAAAGCCCCAATTTTTTTTGAGTATGATTTATGCAATACAAGGTATGGAACTGTAGATTGAACTTTGAAGAAGAAGAAGAAGGTATGCAAGAACTGTGGATTTCTTTCCCCATTGTTACAACTTTTTTTTTTGTTTTTTTTTTGTATCAAGTGCTATTAAAAAAAAGGAAAAATGGTAATTTTTAAAATTTGACGGAATTTAGACGGAAAACTTAAAAGGGTGGTCAATTGCTAACGACACTGTTATTAAGGGTGGTTTTCGGTAAATCGAAATTTAAGGGGTGGTTTTGAGCAAAGTGGCATATTTTAAGGGTGGTTTTCTGCAGTTTACCCTAAGGTTTTATTAGCTACTTATATGAGTTTTACTCAAAACACACTCTTAGAGTATTATAATAAGAATTTATTACTTAGTAAGGTTTTATTAGCTACTTATATGAGTTTTACTCAAAACACATTCTCAGAGTATTGTAATAGGAATTTATTACTTAGTATAAGGTTTTATTAGCTACTTATATGAGTTTTACTCAAAACACACTCTTAGAGTATTATAATAAGAATTTATTACTTAGTATAAGGTTTTATTAGCTACTTATATGAGTTTTACTCAAAACACACTCTTAGAGTATTATAATAAGAATTTATTACTTAGTATAAGGTTTTTTATAACTCCACTCCCTTGATGAAAATCGAAATAAGTTTCAAAGACTTTGACAGTCAGTTTGTGTCAAAGGTCTTGAAGCTACAACTGTGTTGATGAAACACAAAACCTGTACTCTATGTTATTATGCTCGAATATTATTTTATATTATTATATGCTTCCAGATATTATATTCTAACATTTTAGGAAGCTTTTCGAAAATTATCTCCTTCCTTAAAGCATGAAGATGAGAAGGACACAATCGGAGATCATGGCTTCAAACTTTCCAAGATGGCCATGATCAGCCTAGCCGTTAAAGAGAAGATTCTTCTTTAGAGGCGCTGATTTGTTATCTATAAAGGAAAGGAAGAAGAGAAGACAGCAAGACAATTCGTGGAACACAAGCTCTCATTCGCACTCAAGCCTTCAAGTGAAATCTGTCTTCTTAGTGTGCTCTCTGCTAGTTATTAAGAGTATGTTATTTCATTTCAAAGTATTTGAGAGTTACACAGTGAGCTTATAGGATATATTTTGAGAGAGTGTTATACTCGAGAGTTTTGTAACTCAGGAAGTGAACACTAGGCGATTGATTCACTAAGTGTAAGAGGATTGTACTAGATAGCTGAGAGAGGTGGGGCTCTTCTAGATTGGTCTAGGACTCCAAGGGAACGTGAGTTGACTAGATTGCAATTGTATAGGAGAGAGGCTTCTCGATGAGCTATTAGGATCCTAAGTCTTGTGAATCAATAAAAGCCAGTTGAATCCTAGGGTTGTGGAAGAACCCTAGGCGGGGACGTAGGCCAAGTTCGCGCCGAACCTTGTAAACAACTCATTGCGTCCTTTACTTACTGCTTTACCTTATTTCCGCACTTGGTTCGTATTGTTTAACTTTGTGATTCAGGTTTTCAGAGAAAAGACTAAGTCTAATCTCAAAGGGTTTTGCACGAGCTTCAAAAGTCTTGAGACTATCTGCGAAAAACCGGCATACTCTATTCAACCCCCTTCTAGAGTATCTTTATATTACTTTGTTTTACATTATCGAACCTTCATTTGGGAAGAAGCCTTACCTCATGTGGAGTTTGCTTATAATAGAACTATGCATTTTACGACGAAAATCACTCCATTTGAATGTGTCTATGGTGTTAATCCACTAACCCCTTTTGATCTTACTCCATATCCTATGAGAGAGAAAGAATCATTTGAAGCAGGTAACCCTGCCGAGTTTGTTAAGGAGCTACATGAACGGACGCGTCAGAAGCTTATGCAAAAGGCTGGGTACAACGCCAATAAGGTCAATAAGGGACGCCGATTGGTCAGATTCCAGCCTAGGGATCTTGTGTGGGTGCACCTGATGAAAGAGATGTTTCCAGAAGCACGAAAGAGCAAGCTATCACATCGGGGTGACGGACAAT
Organism: Persicaria maculosa; assembly: GCA_963922045.1. Taxonomy (NCBI): domain Eukaryota; kingdom Viridiplantae; phylum Streptophyta; class Magnoliopsida; order Caryophyllales; family Polygonaceae; genus Persicaria; species Persicaria maculosa. The sequence continues at coordinate 41,124,929 of OY998251.1, read as the reverse complement.
TCATGGTGCTTAGGAGAGTGGGCGACAAAGCCTACCAATTGGAGCTTCCTGGAGACTATGGCGTGAGCGCAACGTTCAACGTCGCCGATCTAATCCCTTACTTCGCTATGGATGAAGGCTTGGATTCGTGGTCGAATCCTTTCCAAGAATGGGAGGTTGATGCGGGACCATCTTCTACAGCTCCAGACATACCTATAATCTTAGGAGAAGGACCTATGACTCGAGCTCGAGCTAAGAAGCTTCAGAGAGACTCATTTATGGTTGTGAGTCACGCATTGTTCTCGAGCACGGTTCAACTCCCCGAGCCTACATTGAAGACTTATATGTGCATAGGGATTCAAGAACCATCCGAACAACCTTAGTCTTATTAATGCCGATTTGCCTAAGTGTGGAACACCTATGTTTATTTCCTATTTTAGCAACTTTCTTTACTTAAGTTATTTTAGGAAACTTTAGGGATATTTTATGAATTACTTTAAGTAGATCTTTTATCTTCTTCTATCCTAGAATCGGCCCAGATCAGCCCTTAAGGCCTATATAATGCCGATTCCTCCATTGTAATCAGTTGGAACTTAACGAATTACAACTCTCTCATATTGTGTGAAACACTTTGAGTGGAAGTCGATCGATTAGAAGCGGAGCTCATCGATTGCAAATTGGTTATTGTCTCAGCTTGGTTTGCTTTGTGTTCATCAACTTCGCAAGACTTGGTGATCCTAGTATCCACGAACTCCCTCCTTGTGCCTCCAAGTTGTCCGCTTGGTTGTGTAGGGTTGTAGAGGCGGGTTATATAGTCATTGGTATTGGTTCCTACCCTCTGAGGAGGCCTGGGGTCTTTATCTTGTTCTATATCGATCGACTCAGTCCTTATCGGTCGTGTTAAGTCATAAATTTCGAGTCTTTCTTTTACTACATGCGTCGAGTCCTTTACCTTTAGTCGACATCGAGTTCATCTTGTTCTTGGTGTTCTTGCTTGTTTCTTGGTCGATCTTGAAGTTCTTGATCGATTCCTTTGAGTCTTGCTGCGTTTCTTTGAGTCTTTCTTGTTTCTTGCTTCCGTTCTTTAGTTTCTTGTTTGATTGTCGAAGATCGGGCCATCCTACGGCTAACCCCGTATCACTTTCAAGGCCGGATCATAAGATCTACAATTAAACACTAAAAAACATAGATTTCGAACTATGAACACTAAATGGCCAAGAATATGAATAAGCTTATTAAACATGCAATATGAATCCTTAATGCATATAAGACCTACCTATAATGCTGATGAACAATTTTTAGTCGCATAAACCGTATCAAAATAAAACTCAAACCTACAAACTAGTATAGCAAGTAAGTAAGAGGTCGATCCCACGGAGAATCAAGTATTCCTTTGCAAAGTGTATTTACCAATTAGTGAAAGGGGGGTTTTTGGATGATTGAAACAAGAAAGAAAACAAAATAAACTATAAACAGATTGATGCAAAAACAATTTAAAGAAGATCGATCTACCTACAACTATCCACTTTATTTGGTTGATTTAATATTGTAACTTTCTCTTGTTCTTTTAGGTTTCCTATGAATGCCCTTGTCCCGACCTAATATAGTTACTAGTCCAATCAGTCCTAGAAACCCTTATCAATCGAACAATCCCTAAAGAAGGATTTAACCCAATTGATAGCTTTAAGTTCAGAGATTAACCAAGGTATTTGCAGTCCCTAAAGAGGGATTTAACAACACATCCAACTTCCTACCCATCCAATTAGTTCATTCAGCCCTAAAGGGATAAGTTTGCTACTTGGGTTAAGGTTCACAATCAAGAATCTACAAAACCCTAACAATTGAATTGATCTAACTAGTTGGCCAGACAAGATAGAACAAAACAATAAACAATCAAGCATAAAGAAGTTGAAGCATTCAATATAGGAAATAAGGAACAAGATTCAGAAACTCACAATCAATCGAAATAAAGTTTCAAATGGCGAACATCGCTCTCTCTCTCCAATTGTCTGATAGAACGTGGAATATAATAGAAGTTTTGTAAAATTAACATAAATTGGCCTTTTAAACAATCCATGTCGGCCACAAGAAACAATAACATAAACTAGGGTTTTTAAAACCGAAATGGTGTCGCTGACGACCCCTGCTGCGTCCGCGGCATATGCTGCGGCCGCAGCATCGGTTCTGGCGGCGGCCGCGGCAAGCATGCTGCGGCCGCGGCATACTGTCTTTCACGGAAACTATGTTTCGAATTTGACCTTGTTGTCAACAGGAAAGTTGTAGATCTCTAAAAAGGCTTTCCAACGCATGGTCATAATAGTCGATCGGATAACTAAGGCCTCCAGAAAGTGCAAAACAAGTTCAGCATGTCTGGCGACAACTTCTGCAGACTTGTTCTTCGTTTAGGCTTGCTTCTTCTTCTCAGGACATCTTGAGATCTTCATGTAAGCTTCTTCGATCAACTATACATCCTCATATAATGCGTCACCAACCCATGTCTCATCCTCGGATCCACAGTTACCTGAAATAATCAATAAAAATGTGTAGATTCCAACTCTGCCAACATAGAGAGCAAATATGCAAATTGTACTTAATCCATGCATGAAATGCATCTTAATTAAGCTAAATGCAACCTATTATGTCTACCTAAATGCATGCTATCAAACTCCCCCACACTTAAGCTGTTGCTTGTCCTCAAGCAATGGAAAACAAATATAGAATTAATCATCCCACAAATAAGATTTTCATGCTATAATTTTATAAAAGCAACATCAAGCAATAGGAAACAAGAATAAGAGAACAAATATCCTAGCAAATATGTAAAGGAAAATTTAATCCAACCTCACCGGGATAATGTGTTTCACTCAAGCTCTCATGTGTTTAGTCTTTAAAGTCCAACTCTGAACTCAATCCAAAATGCTCTTTATACCATGAAAGTTATCACTTGCAAACAACATGATGAGGACTTTTATAGGGTTGTAATGGGGCTTTGGTAGGAACATAAGGCATGAGAAATATTTAAGCTTGTGGTGCTAAAAATCCGGGAAAAGGAACAACAACCAACCAGAACAATACCAAAACTTCCATACTCCACAAACCATTCCAATAACATAAACTCCAATACACATCAATAAGCACTCTTCGATTTCAATAGCCATACAACTCATGCATTTTTTCATTATGATGACTTCTTTTCTTTTCTTTTATGCTTACTTTTGCCCCTAGGTGAATTTTATCCTCCCTAGGTCCAAGCTTACTAGACTTTTACTCCTAAGTGAATTTTATCCTCCTTAGGCCCCTAGTAATAAGTCATCTCTATTATGCAAGAAGGGTTACCTTATTTCGGCTATGCCTCTCACAATGCAGAACCATACATACATCATCTCCACTCAAAACAACTCCAACATATAGATTTTTCACCAATTCTCCTCCTAATTCCCGGATAGGATCAGGCTAATCATTGGCTATGATATATTTTTGTGGAGCTATAAAAAAGAATAGGCTTTAAGGGTCATATGGGTTTCAAGCAAAGGATAATGCAAAGGGTAGATAAGGTATAATATGGCTAAAGAAAACATGCCTCAATCATTTGAAATTCACAAGCAACAAACATGTGCAATACAGTAGTGAAATAAGAAGCATATGGAGAGTATAATCACACAATAAAAGCAAAAGGGAAATAATTATGAATAGTCCCTATAAGGCCAAAACAAACACACAAGGGTTTTATTTTTGCTAGATTTCAATTAAACCTCAACTATGAAGCATACTTGCTCAATTATATTCTCAAATCATGCTCCAAAAATCATTTTTAAGCAATTCAATCAAATCATGGGATTTATGCAATAAGATCATAAAAATAAATTAGAGGACAAACTAAACCAAGATGAGTATCTTTAATAACACCTAAATGCAATGCATGCTATTTTTGTGATTTTTTTTTCAAATGGGATATATGAGTAAAAATAAATATGAAAACATAAATAAACATGATATGCAAACTCTATCTATATGCAATGCAATCCCTCCCCAACACTTAAACCTTTCATTGTCCTCAATGAAACATAAAAGACAACAAAAAATAAATACATAAAGGAAGAGATTAATGTAATACTCACAATGTGGTGGATGGGTCTCTATAGGTCGGATCTGAGCATTGCGGAGGGTTAAAGGCGTCAACCTTTCCTGAAAGGTTAATCTATCCAAAAACTAAAAACAACTATCTAATGCCTAATGGAAAACCTAATTTATTGAAAAGAAAACTAGCTAACTAGGAATTGAAATAACTAAAACTTACCTCGGGTTGCCTCCCGAGAAGCGCCTTTCTTTAATGTCATTGGCTTGACTTATTTTCAATCTCAAGACCTTATCTCTTAGACATCATCAAGGCCCTCAGTAGCCTATCATATTCCTGTGCACACATCTTACAAAAGACATCATAGCACGATAAATTGAAAGTATAAAATATAAATTCAAAAACCCTTTCAATCTATCAAAGAGTCTAGCATGACTCTCTCCTGGAGGAATATGATACCACCAACACAGTTCCGCTGGTGGCTTATCAAAATAGCAATAAAAAGGATCAACATAATCACCATTACCTTCCAAATTGCAAAAGTTTACCTCTATTACATCTTGAGCCTCAGCTGATGGCTTTGGACCTGGTTCATCAACGGACGAGCGCAGAATGGATGATGCAGATGGAGTAGGAGACACATCACATGTGTCCTCATGCGTCAACTCATGAGATTCCAAGTCAGGAAGCACTAGAACCTTTTATCCATCATCGAAAAAACTATCATTGTCATCAAATAATTCATCCTCTTCTTCTTCTAGGCTCCTTTCTTTCTCACCTTTTGCACTTAAAATTTGAATGAGTTGGCTCATCTGATTCTCCAAGTTTTTACAGCGGCTCATTTGTTCCTCCAATTATCCGATTCGACTCATTTTTCCTTCCTCTAACTGCTGCACCACTTGAGTAAGAGTGTGCAATGGATCCTCCAGGTGTGTGACAGAGTCCTCCATCGGTAGATAAGACGTAGCGAGCAAGACTTCTTGTGAAACATGGTAATCCATATAACAGAAAAATTCCCACAACCCCGAAAATCCTCCTAACCGTCTTCCCATCAAGTATGCAAATAATCATATCTCGGATGCTGAATTGATAACCCTATGAACCAAGGTCGTCAACATACTCATGCAATCTAGTGAAGTATTGGTGAAAGTTCTCACCTTCAAATTGCACTAATCTCAATATCTTGAAAAAGTTAGTAGCAAAGGTGTTGTGAACCGTAAGATAGGTTCACAACAAAGTTAGATATATAAACAAAAATTAATAAATACACAAAACAAAAAAATAAACTTGATTCCCCGGCAACTGCGCCAATTTGATGAACGATTTTTAGTCGCATAAGCCGTATCAAAATAAAACTCAAACCTACGAACTAGTATAGCAAGCAAGTAAGAGGTCGATCCCACAGAGAATCAAGTATTCCTTTGGAAAGTGTATTTACCAATTAGTGAAAGGGGGGTTTTTGGATGATTGAAACAAGAAAGAAAACAAAATAAACTATAAACAGATTGATGCAAAAACAATTTAAAGAAGATCGATCTACCTACAACTATCCACTTTATTTGGTTGATTTAATATTGTAACTTTCTCTTGTTCTTTTAGGTTTCCTATGAATGCCCTTGTCCCGACCTAATATAGTTACTAGTCCAATCAGTCCTAGAAACCCTTATCAATCGAACAGTCCCTAAAAAAGGATTTAACCCAATTGATAGCTTTAAGTTCAGAGATTAACCAAGGTATTTGCAGTCCCTAAAGAGGGATTTAACAACACATCCAACTTCCTACCCATCCAATTAGTTCAAACAGCCCTAAAGGGATAAGTTTGCTACTTGGGTTAAGGTTCACAATCAGGAATCTACAAAACCCTAGCAATTGAATTGATCTAACTAGTTGGCCAGACAAGATAGAACAAAACAATAAACAATCAAGCATAAAGAAGTTGAAGCATTCAATATAGGAAACAAGGAACAAGATTAAGAAACTCACAATAAATCCAAATAAAGCTACAAATTGCAAGTAGAACGAAGAGAGTTTAGCCGCCCATGGCGAACATTGCTCTCTCTCCAATTGTCTGAAAGAACGTCGAATAGAATAGAAGTTGTGTAAAAATAACATAAATTGGCCTTTTAAACAATCCATGTCGGCCACAAGAAACAATAACATAAACTAGGGTTTTTAAAACCGAAACGGCGTCGCTATGCCGCGGCCGCAGCATCGGTTCTGGCGGCAGCCGCGGCAAGCATGCTGCGGCCGCGGAATACTGTCTTTCACGGAAAATATGTTTCGAATTTGATCTTGTTGTCAACAGGAAAGTTGTAGATCTCTAAAAGAGCTTTCCAACGCATGGTCATAATAGTCGATCGGACAACTGAGGCCTCCAGAAAGTGCAAAACAAGTTCAGCATGTCTGGCGACAAATTCTGCAGACTTGTTCTTCGTTTAGGCTTGCTTCTTCTTCTTAGCACCTCTTGAGATCTTCATGTAAGCTTCTTCGATCAACTATACATCCTCATATAATGCGTCACCAACCCCTGTCTCATCCTCGGATCCACAGTTACCTGAAATAATCAATAAAAATGTGTAGATTCCGACTCCGCCAACATAGAGAGCAAATATGCAAATTGTACTTAATCCATGCATGAAATGCATCTTAATTAAGCTAAATGCAACCTATTATGTCTACCTAAATGCATGCTATCAAATCCATATATAAAATATGCATTATCACGGCTCCATCAGCTTCTTGGAAATTTCACATTAAATATAGCTTGCTCGGTTTTATGTAAATCTTTCCTCTCGAGAATAAGAATTCGATATCGAAATAAGGCACTTTCGGTGACCACGGTTTACCTTATGAAAACCCAAAATCAAGAAAGAAAGACTAGGAAGACCCGTTCGAAGAAATGACCGAAAGTCGATCATCATCATCACTTCTTCCTCCTATGTTTTGACGTGGGCACACCTTGAAACAAGCGTAGCCCATGTGGAAGAAAATCATAGATGCCCCAACTTCGAACCCGTGATACAAAACAAAGTTGCTTCACCCGCGGTCGAGTTGCAGGAGATTATTTTCATTTCTGCTCACCATAACCTGAATATTTTAGACAGTATAAGAAGATAGAAAGACCCATTCTGGCACGATGGTCCAATACTCTGCCTCAAACTGGAGTGGTAGCAACTGAAGGAAAAAGAAAAGAGGAAGGGTAAGTGCACAAAAGAAAAATTCAAGGTTCTTCTAAAAATAGGAAGAGAACCCAAACCAGAACATCTTACGAGCATGAGCAATTCTCCGCGTCACCTATGACTTAGAAAAAAGCCCAGGGGCTAGGATTATTTGGTTCCATGATTAAAACTGACCAAGTCGGAACGCTCAAGACATCACCAGCACAAGGACAAAGGACAGAGAGTAAAGGGAACTAAACTATAAAAATAAAGAAGAAGCCTAGGCATGATCGCCAAGTGGAGAAAAATCCTTTAAACCTTGAGCGCATCTACAAATAGGAAGGTGCATGAGCAAGTGAAATAACATAAAAAACGGACGACCAAATCTCACCGCGACAATACATTGTTTGAAACTACATCCAAAAAGGTGTTTCCAAAGAAACCAACTTTAACTACACCACAGGCAAATGCCTGACGATTTTCCAAGAATAAGGAACGAATAAGTTAACCCTTCTACTCAGATACTTCCGTGTCATCAGCGACCTCTTCCTCTTAATCCCCAGAATCATCGGCGGCCAGCTCCTTTTTCGAAAGCCCCCAATCTTCATACTTCAAGATGGCCTCGAACTTTTCCACGGGGAGGGGGGGTACCAGGGTTGGCAACAGAGTGTGCCACGCTTTGGTTAATCCCCACGGCCATCCCTTTCTTAAAGTAGCTGGAACACTTGTCCTTCAAAATCCCATCACTCGTAGGGGTTTTAAGACAAGCTTTGACCACATATGATAGGAAACAGAAGCCCGCGTCAGTTTTAACCCATTCCGAGGACATATATTTCAAACCCCAGGAGTCTCGAGCCATTTGAGGGCTATGTCTTGGTCTGAACGGGACTGGGCCGCTTCTAATTCTTGTTTAAGTATGGCCTGATCCTCTCGAAGAATTGAGTTATATTCTTGAAGCTTCTGGATGGAGGCCTGACTTGTTTGGAGCTGGGTCTTGAGATTGTTAACGGACTCTTAAAGCTTACCCTCTTAAAGACGGGAGGTTTCTAGGTCAGACACGGCCGCCTCTCGCTCTCTAGTAAGCACAAAAACTTGGCCAAAAACCTCGTCCAGTTTCTCGTGGATCTCCGCAGATCGTTACTTAAATTTCTTAATGGAAGCAGGGTCCCCAACCGTGTTACCCAATGTCCACACATGGTGATGTAACTCTTTGATCTCGACAGTCTTGTGAGCAATCTCCTGATCTTGACAGACCAACAGTCACTCAGTATCAGTTTGTATTCCCCTTAACTAAAGAAAGCATAAAAATTAAGTCAGTAACCAGATAAATTGAAAAGAGGAAGGGGAACATGTTACGACCCAGACTCACCCATTGAGTTATCCGATAAAATTGAATAGAAAAGTCTTTGGAGTCCAAGCGTTGTAGATATGCCTGCTCATTCTGTGCCAATTTCTTATGGAACTTTAGTCGAACCAGCTCATCCATCCCAAAACCAGGAATGGGGTAGGAAGGAAGCGTCGCCTCTCCTTGAAGAAAGAGAGCCGCATCTTTATCCATGGCTCCAAAATGACTCGCGGAGATGTCCACCTTTTTCTTCTTCTTTGGCTTCGGGTTTTGAGGAACAATGGAGCGTGAATGTTTCTCGCGAGACCCACGAGCAGGAGCAATAAAATCAATATCAGTCTCGACCGCTCTATCAGTGTCCAGCTCCACAGTAACCAGAGGAACTGGTGGGCGAGCGGGCACGCATGCAGCTGAACTTTTCTTTCTTCCACCTCCGTTTTCTTTATGACAAGCAAACATGGACTCGAGATTCATTTGATCTACAATGAAAACAATGTAACATTAAGAGACAAAACAATAAAACTTAGGTATGAACAAGGCAAGCAAAACAGAGAAAGGAAGTAAAAATGATGATGAATGAAATGATGATTGAAACTAAGGGAATACCTAGGCACGAATGAGGTAAGCTCAACGTCGCCATCTCAAGCCGAAGGGCAGAAACCATAGTAAGCCATGGGAGTTTGGGCTCGTGAATGAAAGAGTTCTTGCACTTGTCATGCCTAGCAACCAATGGTTTCTTCATGGTGCTAAACCATCCAGGGACTGTCCTGAACCTCAGATTGCCTCCGGACTTGTCGTGGACGAGAAACCACTTGTATTTCTAGGTTGGTTTGCTAGATAGCCTCTCAATGTAACTACAACTTGAATTGCATTGGTAAAACCTCGAGTCCTGCGACCCCTTCTTCATAGAAAATATGCTCCTTGGACGGAGGAACGCCAATCTCTAAGCATCTCCTAATAAAACTAGTAAATAACATCCAGCGGTTAGGAACGACTTGTGTGGGACTCAGGTTGTGCTCACCCAGAAAGTCTGCGAAAAAGGGATAAAGAGGGAGACGGAACCCCTGAGACAGACTCACCGCGTACACAACCGTGCAATCCTAATAAGCGTCCAAACAACCGCCCCCCTGGGTGGCAAAAAAAAAGTTCTACCCGGAAGTGATACGGGGTTAGCCGCAGGATGGCCCGATCTTCGACAATCAAACAAGAAACAATAAAGACTCAAAGAAACGCATTAAAGAACTATCAAGAATCGAGCAAGAATAGCCAAGATCGACCAAGAATTAACCAAGACTCGACAAAAAGAATGCAAGACTCGAAATTGAATAACAAGAATTGAAAGACGCGACCGATAAGATCTGAGTCGATCTATATAGAACAAGATAAAGACCTCAGGCCTCCTTAGAGGGTAGGAACCAATACCAATGACTATATAACACGCCTCTACAACCCTACACAACCAAGCGGACAACTTGGAGGCACAAGGAGGGGGCTCGTGGATACTAGGATCACCAAGTCTTGCAAAGTTGGTGAACACAAAGCAAACCAAGCTGAGACATGACCAATTTGTAATCGATGATCACGGCTCTAATCGATCGACAAGCACTCAATGTGTTTCACACAATTTGAGAAGACTAATTCTATTCAATATGTTCCAACTGGATACAAAGGTAGGTGTTCGGCTTATATAGCCATAACATAGGCATGATGGGCTGATTGAACTAAATAAAAGGAATAAAAGAAATAATAATCTTAACCTCTAAAGTTTCCTAAAATAACTTAAGTAAGAAAGTTACTAAAATAGGAAATAAACATAGGTCCAAGACTTAATGAAATTCGGCAGTCCTAAGAGAGCTAAGGAGGCTCGGCCTCTTCGATCCCAATGCACTTGTAAGTATTCAATGTAGGCTCAGGGAGCTGAACCGTGCTCGAGAACAATGCATGACTCACAAACATGAATGAGTCTCTCTGAAGCTTCTTAGCTCTAGCTCGAGTCATAGGTCTCCAAGAATGATTGGTGTGTTTGGAGCTGTAGAAGATGGTCACGTATCAACCTCCCCTTCTTGAAAAGGATTCGACCACGAATCCAATTCTTCATCCACCGCGAAGTAAGGGATTAGATCGGCGACGTTGAATGTAGCGCTCACGCCCATGTCTCCAGGAAGCTCCAATTGGTAGGCATTGTCGCCCACTCTCCTAAACACCTTGAATGGTCCGTCACCCCTTGGTGCTAACTCGCTCTTCCGTGCTTCTGGAAATCGCTCCTTTCTTAGGTGCACCCACACGAGATCCCCAGGCTGAAATGTGACCAAACGACGTCCCTTATTGGCCTTATTAGCGTTGTACTCAGCCTTTTGCATAAGCTTCTGACGCGTCCGTTCATGCAGCTTCTTAACGAACTCGACATGCTTACATGCTTCAAATGATTCTTTCTCTCTTATAGGATATGGAGTAAGATCAAAAGGGGTTAGTGGATTAACACCATAGACACATTAAAATGGAGTGATTTTCGTTGCAGAATGCATTGTTCTATTATAAGCAAACTCCACATAAGGTAAGGCTTCTTCCCAAAGCTTCAAATTCTTCCTAATAATGGCTCTAAGGACAGTAGTAAGGGTTCTATTAGTCACCTCAGTTTGGCCATTAGTTTGGGGGTGGCTAGAAGTAGAGAATAGCAATCTAGTTCCCAATTTATTCCATAAAGTTCGCCAAAAATGACTTCAGAATTTCACATCCCTATCACTTACTATAGTTTTCGGCACACCATGCAACCTAACTACTTCTCTAAAGAATAGATTAGTAACGTTGGTAGCATCATCAGTTTTTTGGCATGCAATAAAGTGAGCCATTTTAGAGAATCGATCAACCACTAAAAATATAGAATCCTTCCCCTTCTTAGTTCTAGGCAACCCTACTATAAAGTCCATAGAAATATCTTCCCAAGGGGCCGAGGGGGTCGGCAGTGGTGTGTATAGGTCATGGGGCATAAGCTTAGCTTTGGATTTTATACAATCTATGCATCTTTTGAGACAATGTTCGACATCCCTAAGCATATGTGGCCAATAAAAGTGTGATTTAAAAGTGTGATATGTTATATCTCTACAAAAATATCCCATTAATCCACCACTATGGGCTTCACTAACAAGTAATAATCGCAGAGAACGTCTAGGAATGCACACTTGATCTTTTCGAAACAAGAAACCATCATGTATATAAAAACCATCGAAAGGACCTCTTTCTAAGCATTTTGGAAAAGCATTACCAAAATCAGCATCATATTCACACAATTTCTTAATATAAATAAAGCCTACGACTCTAGAATCCAAAGTGGTTAAAAGAACATGTCTTCTAGATAAAGCATCAGCAACCACATTGTCTTTGCCTTTCTTATACTTAATCACATAAGAAAATGTTTCAATGAACTCCATCCATCTACTATGTCTCCTATCAAGTTTATCTTGGCTTTTAAAGTGTTTTAAAGATTCATGATCAGTCCTAATAATAAACTCTCTAGACCATAGGTAATGAGACCATGTCTTAAGAACTCTATACAAAGCATACAACTCTTTATCATAAGTAGAGTAATTAAGACAAGCACCTTTCAATTTCTCAGAAAAGAAAGCAATAGGTTTACCTTTCTGCATAAGGACTCCACCAATCCCCACACCACTAGCATCACATTCGACTTCAAAAGGCCGAGAGAAGTCCAGTAGTGCTAGGAGAGGTGCATGCGTCGGCTTGTCCTTAAGCTTGTTGAAAGCTTCCTCTTGAGCTGGTCCCCATGTAAACTCGCTTCTTTTCTTCGTGAGCTCAGTAAGGGGTGCCGAGATGGTGATGAAATCTCGCACAAAATGTCGATAGAAGCTCGACAATCCTTGGAAACTGTGCACATGGCCGATATTAGTGGGTGTCGGCCATTCTTGTATGGCTTTGATCTTCGCTTCATCGAACTGCAGTCCAGTAGAACTCACTACAAAACCAAGAAAAGACACTTGTTCATTACATGGCTCACATTTCTTCAAATTAGCATATAAGTGTTCAATTCTTAAAGTTTTAAGTACTTCTCGAAGATGTGATTCATGTTCTTTAGGAGACTTGCTATAAATCAAAATATCATCAAAATGAACAACAAAAAATTTCCCTATAAACTTTCTAAGCACATGATTCATTAAGCGCATAAAAGTACTTGGAGCGTTAGTTAAACCAAAAGGCATAACCAACCACTCATATAACCCAAGCTTAGTTTTAAATGTTGTTTTCCATTCATCGCCTTCCTTCATTCTAATTTGATGATAGCCACTCCTAAGGTCTATTTTCGAGAATATAGAAGCACCATGTAATTCATCTAGCATATCATCTAAGCGTGGAATAGGATGACGATATTTAACAGTAATATTGTTAATAGCCCTACAATCTACACACATTCTCCATGTACCATCTTTCTTAGGGACTAATAACACAGGCAAAGCACAAGGACTTAAGCTTTCTCTAATATATCCCTTATCCAACAGTTCTTGGACTTAGGATTGAACCTCTTGGGTCTCAGTGGGATTCATACGATAAGCAGGTCTATTAGGCAAGGCAGCCCCTGGAATAAGATCAATTTGATGCTCAATTCCGCGAATAGGGGGTAGACCTGCTGGTATATCATCGGGGAACACATCCTTGTACTCTTCAAGAAGAGCTAGGATGTGCGGTGGTAAGGTAGCTCTAAGCTCCTCACTCAACATATTCAACCCTTTGCATAGGAGCATGAGAGTTTTTTCCCCATCCACAAATTTGTCTAAATATGCACTCTTGGAAGCCAAAAGTACACATTTAGGCCGAGTTTGAGGATCCACTTGGCTCGACTGAGCCGCCTTATCTAACTCACCTTTACTTACCTTGCGCTTTTCAATCTCGCCAGCCATTTGTGTAGGCGTCATGGGCTTGAGAACGACATTCTTTCCCCGAAAAGTAAAGGAGTAGCGATTAGTAAACCCATCATGAATGACCTTACGATAAGATTGCCAAGAACGACCTAATAGAATATGAAAAGCTTGCATAGGCACAATATCACATAAAACATCATCGTCATAATGTCCTAGTTTAAAATGCACTTTAAGTTGTCTATTAACTTTCAAGTTTCCACAATCATTCATCCAATGCAATTTATAAGGTCTTGGGTGTTGGACAGTAGATAGTTGCAATTTATCAACCATTTATTGACTAGCTAGATTAAAACAACTACCACCATCAATGATCACATTAACAACCTTTCCTTTAACTAAATAGCGAGTATAAAACATGTTTTCTCTTTGATTATCATCACAAGGTGTGGGAACAACACTTAAAACTCTCCTAACAATCAAAGATTCACCATGCTCATATTCAACACAATCATCATCATCATCATAGCATATAAGGTTAAGGTTTGATAATTGTCATTAGCATGCTCATCATGTTCATCACAAGAATTTTTAGATTCATATTCTCCTATGTGATTAATCATGAGAGTTTTATTATTAGGGCAATCCTTCATATAATATCCTCTACCTTGGCATTTAAAGCATACAATATCTCTAGATCTAGTGGTAGAAGGGTTAGGATTACTCCCTTTGGGACCAGTAGATGTCCCAGACAATTCACGCCCAGTCCATGACGCTTTACCATTGTCGATGGGTTGTTGGGAGGCTCGGCTATCACCCTTCCATTGGGGTTGAGCTGGTCGATCTCGAGAACCACCATCCGAGCGCCCTTGGGGCTGTTGTGGTCGACTTGAGCGCCACCCCTGCTACTGCCCACCCGACATTCGTGCTTGGCTTCTATAGCGTGCTCCTCTTTCTACCTTTATTGCTAAATGTAAAAGCTCAGTATGCGTAGAATAAGGAAAGCAATCAATATCATGAGCCAAAGCGGGGTGCAATATTCTAAGAAACCTGGCATTTGTATCTTCATAGGGTTCAACTACATTAGCCCTAGCCATGGTTTCTTGCATTGCATTAAAGGTTCCCTCAACAGATTTATTACCTTGCTTAAGGTTCTCTAATCGTTGTCTAAGCTCCCTAGCATAGTGTTGAGGAACAAACCTACTTCTCATTAAAGCCTTCATTCCAAGAAGCGATAGGCGCATCAATGGCTCTTCTTCTATCTTTATTCAGATTATCCCACCAAATTAAAGCAAACCCTTGAAACTCTAAAGAAGCTAGTTGCACCTTTTTAGGCTCAGAAAAGTTATGACAATTCCAGATTTGATCCATTTTAGTTTCCCAATCAGTATAAGCATCTGGATTAGTTTTACCTTTAAAAGGATGAATCTTTACCTTTACCTTACCTATGCCGTCCTCGTCAGGATTTCTAGGCTCTCTGTAATGGTATCGACCTCCTATATTGTTCTGCCTCTGGCGTTGCTCCCAATACTCCTCGTCTTGGAAGTCGTCGTCACGCTCCGAATAGTAGAACTCTTCTTGGTAGCCTTGACCTCTTCTCCTTCCTTGTCCTTGTCCCTGTGCATTAGCAAACCCATTATTCCTACCATTTCTCCCACCTTATAGAGAGTTGTTTTCATTAAATAAAGGGTTATTTAAATTGAAATTAAGATTAGGATTAAGGTTAGGATTATGGACTTCCCTTTCACCTTGAGGCGATTCGTCGCACCTTTGATCTCCTCGGCCACCCCTGGTAGTAGAACCACTCGGCCTAGCCTCCAACGCCGTCAACCTATCCATCATCATCGCCAATGTGGTGTTAAGAGTGTTCATCGTGTTGTTGAACATCTCAGGCGACACAGTTGTGTTGGAGGTGTTATCGTTGTTGCCATTGTTGCCGTTGTTGCCATTGTTGACAACGTTCTCATTGTTAACCTGATTACCTGTCTGAGACATTGCAAATAAAATGAACAAAGAACTATGTAAAGATTAGTAAAATTATAAACAACCTCACAATGTATTTCACTGACACTCTCTCTCTAATTGGTATGTCACGCTTGTTGGGGCAATTCGCCTTGGGCAAATCAACACTCAAGCAAAAACCTAACAATCAAAGCATATATGTAAGAGTATGAATGAGAGACAAGTCAAGGAGAACTCGGCAAGGGCTGCAGAGAACTCAACACAAGCAAGACTACTTGATTCAAGCAAAACAGTACTCGAAACAAGACTTCGCAGCACTCGACGCAACCAACAGTGCACTCGACAAGGGTTAAGAACACTCGACAATGATGCAAAAGCAAACAAGAGTACTCGATGCAGGGGAGAAGTACCCGACAACTGAAAAACAAGAGAAAATAAGGAAAAATAAAAGAAAGCTTGGAAATTTACCTCTTTTTGATTGAAAACCTTAAGTTAGGATGTTGTAGTTGCAAGGTAGGGTTTCAATTTTAGAATTTTTTATGGAGGTAATGTGTTTGGTAGAAGGGGTGTGTCGACTTAGGGCTAGAACAAAGATCACCAGTTGGGTCCTTGGAGCTTTCTTACACTAGATCAAACAAACTCTTTTTTTTGACTTACTTTTGCCCCTAGTGAATTTTATCCTCCTAGGTCCAAGTTCAATCTTTTTTTTTTTTTGAGTTTTCGAAACTAATTTTAATTTTTTTTTATCTAATGCAAGAAAGACTCTATAATAACAAGAGGACTTGAAAATCTAATGGAAAGGTGTAAAAGATAAAAATTTAGCCCTAATGCAAAGATATACATAACAACTTGGCTAATTTAGGTAAGAAGATCTATCTAAGCCTTTTTTATAGTCGATAGATATAATGGAATTAAATCTAACAACTTTAAAATCTGTTTTTAAATAAGGCAATGGAAATATATAGAACAAAACATCTCAAAGATAGCAAAGATAAAAAAGATAAACAAACTAGGGTTTGTCTTGTGTGGAGGACTGATTTCGGCCAAGCAAGAACTATGGGGACACCTAGGGTGCCGTCGGCTGTAGTGTACACAAAAGGGCTGCGCACACTTGTGGTCGACTCCACTGGTCTCGGCTAGGTTTTGTGTTTAGGCTATGCAACCACAAACAATCACAAACAAAAGATTAGTGCAATAATCAAATAAAGAACAAGAAGTAAAAGACCAAATAAAGAAAAAGACTCTTTTTTTTGGGGGGTTTTGTGTTTATGATAAGAAAAGACTCGATCTTTGATGTCGGAAACCAAAGCTCTGATGCCAATTTGATACGGGGTAAGCCGCAGGATGGACCGATCTTCGACAATCAAACAAGAAACAATAAGGACTCAAAGAAACGCAGAAAGAACTATCAAGAATCGAGCAAGAACACCCAAGATCGACCAAGAATTAACCAAGACTCGACAAAAAGAATGCAAGACTCGAAATTAAATAACAAGAATTGAAAGACGCGACCGATAAGGACTGAGTCGATCTATATAGAACAAGATAAAGACCCCAGGCCTCCTTAGAGGGTAGGAACCAATACCAATGACTATATAACCCGCCTCTACAACCCTAAACAACCAAGCGGACAACTTGGAGGCACAAGGAGGGGGCTCGTGGATACTATGATCACCAAGTCTTGCGAAGTTGATGAACATAAAGCAAACCAAGTTGAGACACGGCCAATTTGCAATCGATGAGCACGGCTCTAATCGATCGACAAGCACTCAATGTGTTTCACACAATTTGAGAAGATGAATTCTATTCAATATGTTCCAACTGAATACAAAGGTAGATGTTCGGCTTATATAGCCATAACATAGGCCTGATGGTCCGATTTAACTAAATAAAAGGAGTAAAAGAAATAATAATCTTAACCTCTAAAGTTTCCTAAAATAACATAAGTAAGAAAGTTACTAAAATAGGAAATAAACATAGGTCCAAGACTTAATGAAATTCGGCAGTCCTAAGAGAGCTAAGGAGGATCGGCCTCTTGGAACCCAATGCACATGTAAGTCTTCAATGTAGGCTGAGGGAGCTGAACCATGCTCGAGAACAATCCGTGACTCACAAACATGAATGAGTCTCTCTGAAGCTTCTTAGCTCTAGCTCGAGTCATAAGTCCTTCTCCAAGAATGATTGGTGTGTCTAGAGCTGTAGAAGATGGTCCCGCATCAAGAAGGCCACGAAAAAACCCGAGAAATGGCTTCAAAATCTAAATCACTAAGGGCCTCTGATCTTTTCATTTGGGGACCGACACGGTCGAATCCTCTCCGAGATCGCCAAGGGGCCCGGTTGGAGCTCACGAATAGAAAAATCCCCACGGAAGGAGCAGAAGGAAAAGTCATTTAATTTATAATAAGGAACATATAAATCACTAAGGGCATCCTTAGATCGGATCTTTTGGGGAATATCCGTTGTACCAATTGGGGAATTCGCAGAGGGAACCCAGGGTAGTTCGGACTCAAAATCGCCAACTGAAGGATGAGATGTACATGGGATGCCCATGTTAGGTGAAGACCGCAGCTCCGAGTCATCCGCATTTGAAATCCGTTTTTGCCCAAACTTATTTAAAAACATTTATAACTGAAAATACAACCCAAATAACACAAAAAGGACTCTAATAGACACACAAAAGACCACAAACAAGGACTAGAGGGGAGAGCGGAAGAGGGATTACCTAGCCTCTGTCAAGATCTTTGAAATCTTGAAGGAATGGAGTCCTTTGGCTTCAGTTCGACAAATCCTTGCTATGACAGGGCTTAGGAGAGATAGATCTAGCTTAAAGGAAGACCTTTACAAAGATTGAGATCCAAAAATGGGAGGGTTTGAAGAGAGACAACTTACCTTGCCAAAAAACAAGGAGAAAGGAAAGGATGAGCTTAAATCCACTTCAGATGGTGTTAGATTTGACATTTTCTTGACCTCATAAGGTATATTAGAGAGTGAGGAGCAAGTAGAAACAAACGGGGAAGAAAACGGAGTTAAAACAAGTGAGAACGAAGGATTTTACCGAGACGTCGTCGGATCTGGGTGCTGAACTCGCGGCGGCAAGACTACTGTTCGTGGTGGAAAACATGAACTCACGGCGGAGATCATGTACTCACGGCCATAAACATGAGTTTGTTCTTCTGGGTTCATACTCGCGGTGGCGAAATTACCGAGAAACGTCTGTTTTCGATGGAAATGACGATCTAAATCTGATTTTTGGGTTGTTTTCTTGAGAAGAGATCTTCTTGAGGGAGTTTAGAGACTATCTATGGTATGCGAAGGAAGAAATGGAAGAAGAGAGGAGAGAGCCATCGATTCAAGGGGGAGAAACATGAGAATTTTGCGTTTTTGGGATTTTGGGGATTTTGATCTTCAAGTTGGGTTTTGGAGGCTAGGGTTTTCTTCTTTGGCTCATATTTGGAGGCTTGAGGATCCCTTTGGGGATCGGTGCTCCTTATATAGGGGAGAGGGAGAGGCCCATTAAGGTTTTCATGAGCTAAAAGATGAAACACTTTAAGGAGGAGAGAGAAAGCGAGCGAGAGAGAGAGTGGCGTGACTCATGAGGGAGAGAGAGTGAGAGTGATTCCGCTCTTCCGACTTTAAATCCCGACATCCCATCCCGACATCCGACATCCCAAAACCCGACACCCGACATCCTGAAACCCGACATTTTAAAAATCCGACCCAAAATCCGAATTCATCTCAAATGACTCTCGAATTCCTCAAAATCTGAATCCAATAAATAAGATTTAGAATCCGTCAAATTTAATTTTAAAAGCATGTAGGGATATTTTCAAAGGACTTTTCGAAAATAGAAATTGCTCGAGGACGGGTTTTTCCGAAACTTTCCCTTTTTATAAGTTCCCAAAATCCAGTCGTTCAATTCATCCACCTCTAAAAACAAGTCTCGTCCCTGAGACTAAATCTTCAAAACCACGAAATCCTTTTAAAAGCCTTCAAATCCCCTAATCGAGAAATTTTGCCTTTTCCAAAATCGTTCAAAATCCTCCCAACCCCAAATCGGCCACCCAAGCCGAAACACGAGAGGTGGATACATCCACCTCTAAGCGCTAATCCCGCATTTCCTTCCTAGGTTCTAAAATCATTCAAGTATCATCTCTAACTCGATATGAAAGATAAGTAAATCAACTCATCAACTCATACTATCATCAGCCACCTCTTACATGGCAAATCTCAACATCAATCATGATAATCTCCATAAATCAATATCTTAGCCGCATAATATGTTTACCCATAACATAAATCATACCAACATCTCAAAACATGCCAAAAGCAATAATAAGGTCTCAACATCATATCACGAGTCATACAGTATATCTATATAATACTGAAGGTATCACAAGTGCATCATCGAATTCTCATAACTTATCACGCAAGCACACATGTATTGTAGGAGGAAATCGAGTTCAATAAATAAGAATATAAATCAAACCAGATTGTGCCCACGCAAATAATTACAAGACTTTCTCCCGCTGTAGCAAAAGGTAGTCAAGATCGATCCTCGAGGAAGCGTGTCAGCGGATCTCAGATAGCCAAGTGAATCGCGTCCATAAACCAACTCAGAGTACTCGACCTCGACTAGGGTGTAGTCGACAGGGGTCTTGTACAGTCGACTTCGAGCAGAAACAGCGAATCCAGGCAACAGAAGCAGTCGACGTCGACTAGGTCTCATCGACGTCGAGTTGGTGGTCGAAGTCGAGTAGTCTTGGTCGTAGTCGAGTACCTGAAGAAACACAAACGGCAACGATCTCGCTTGATCGAGTGATTAGTGGTCGACGTCGACTAGGTTAGTCGAAGTCGAGTAGAACCGTAGAAACGTAACGAAAGCTAGGGTTCGCAGATTTCGAAATAAACAATATAAAAGAAAACTTCCAAGACCGGGGTTTGCAACAACGATAACCAAACATGCATAAGGCATGATAAAGAGAGATAATCGTGCAATCACATCAAATGATTAAACTTTCACCTTTTCCAACAAGAAACCCTTATTGTATCTACCAATTTTATGTTTATAATTCAAGTTGTTAACATGAATCTCTATTCTTTCGAGCAGGCAATAAACATATAAAAGACAATGGATGATCAAAACATAATAAATATTAAAACCTTGCCTCAAGCATGCATGGCTATCTTTGGGCTCACCCCAACCCTAGAAGTAGGTGAACTACTCGCTAATTACCATAGGAAAACTCAATAATAATAAAAGAAACCTAAATTGCATTAATAAAATAAAGCTTACAACCGATCGAAGCTAAATCCGCTCTCGCAAGACAAAACACCTTTCGGCCTAAGCTCTCTCTCTCCTACTCTCTAACTCTTGTATTCTCTCTGAATTGGAATGAATGAAAAACTATCCCCATGGGCTTTATTTATAGGGCTTAATCCTTGCTAGTCAAGGAAAGCAAACTCTATCTAATCCTAAAGATATAAATTTGGATAAAAGAAAGATAAATCTAAAAAGGTAACAAATAAATCTTCATATGGTAGATAACTCCTCTTCCATATATAGATCTTGATAAAATCTGGCTGGAACCGGTCTTGCTTCGTGCTCAAGTAGTCCACACGTCCTCAGATTGGCCCAATGGACTCACGGCCCAAAAAATAGTGTAGCCGACGTCGAGTAGTGTACTCGACGTCGAGTAGTCTCCTCGATCTCGGCTTCTCTTCACGGCTCCTCGAGTAGTCCTCTTCTCGTCGAACTCGGGTAGGGTTCTAGTTCTAGTCGACGTCGAGTAAGGTACTCGACGTCGAGTACTCTTCATGATCGAGTAGGGTGCGTCTTCATTCCTCGGCTTGATCTTTCTCTGAGTTGTAGTCGACGTCGAGTAAACTTGTGGACGTCGAGTAGAATCCTTCCTTTGTCTCTTATTTTGGTTTCGTCCCGAAATGGCTCCAAATTCTGAAATATTAAACAAAAACTCGTGTAGACCTCATGTTCTTGAAAATATGCTTATACGACACAAATTCAACATATTCCCACCCCGAAATATGCAATGTACTTAGAATAAGGAGATAAAATATGCATAAAAACATTGTTACTTTAGTGGACACCAAATCACCCCATACTTAAACTTGCTTGTCCCCAAGCAAACTTGGATGGTCATTCAGAGGAAACCTTCAAAAACTCTCAACATATTGGATTCATTGTTATATTACCCAACACTCAATTGCCATCCTTGAAAAGGTACTTGGTGCCTTCAAATCTGTGCCTGTGAATGAAAAGCAATTTCTCTGCACAAAAGGAGGTTATACAAAACAATTTCATGTGACAAAGCAGCAGTAATCAAGAGGTCTTTATTTAAGCTCAAAAAGGAGTAGATAGGTAAAAGGCTAAAGGTTGGCAATTTTTGGCCATGTGCTGTTAAATCCGGGGAAATGAAGTATTTCCAAACTTTCTTTACCACATTCCTTCATCATGAGATTCCTCACCTTTCACTTATTCGCTAAATGCTTTTATCAATAACAATGCTTTTACCTCTGGAACCTCAGCACTGCCTTCTCGCGAGTCGCACACATGGGTGTCATGAATGGCTCCGGATACATAGTGCTTTGGACTCCTTACCTTGGTGTCCCATCTTGAGGAACTATTATCTCAACGCAGGCAGGGTCGATCTACCTTTGTCTCCTAAGGTGAACGAATTTTCTTTCACTCATTAAATTTTCCATAAATCTGAATCTTTCACTACTACATAAACGACTGACGGAGGGAAAACCTGTCGTTGATCCGCCAAAGAAAACTCAAACCTATAGCATGTATAGCAATAAGCAAGAGGTCGATCCACAGGGAAAGTTATAATTCTAGTTTGATTCAAGTGTTAATCAAAGTAACCAATTCGGGGGGGTTTTGTGTGTGAAAGTTTCGGTTTTTACCAAAGCGAAGTAAAGAAATCAAAGTAAATGAATTTGTTTTAGACAATTTGGAGAAGCAATTCTACCTACAATTTTCCACTTTATTGGATTAAAGCGATCCTTGTAACTTCTTCTCGTCCTATTAAGTTTCCTATGAATGCCCTTGTCCCGGCCTAATATAGTTACTAGTCCAACCAGTCCTAGCAACCCTTATCAATCGAACAGTCCCTAAAGAAGGCTTTAACCCAATTGATAGCTTTAAGTTCAGAGATTAGCCAAGGTATTTGCAGTCCCTAAAGAGGGATTTAACAACACATTCAACTTCCTACTCATTCAATTAGTTCAATCGGTGCTCTCCACGCTTCTCTGACTTCCAAATCCAGCTCGAGTCATCAGAGACCTCTAGCACGAAAGCCCTCCGGAGCTGCTCTGTCGTATAGGTGTACCCACCAGTCATGGGTGCACCGCATTGTGCAGGCTCCAGATAACGGTAGGCTATGAGGCTAATCATGCCTCCCAAGCCAAACCTCCCTGACTTCTTCCCTTGAATCTTCACGTAGCTCTCCACAAAGATCTCAACCCAGTCCGGCGTACCACGGGACTGGGGAGCAAAGCTCCACAACCAGGATAGATCTCCAGCAGGCACTTTGTTCATGTCGCCTTGGCCGCTGAAAGACATGGCCAAGACTTTGTGAACTAGACGGAGGCAAGGGTGGACGAAATTGTAGTTGTACTCTCCCGTGTGGCTGTCAAATGTGGTTCTAGTCACCGCAACCCAGACATCATGGCGTTGCTGCTCTGTCGCCATGAAATACCAATCTGGGGTATGTGCCCGAGAGATCCCAAAAATCTGTCTCAGCTCGTCATGTGTGCAAACGTGAGGCTGATTCAACAAGTTGAACCGAATCCTCGAGTTATCCACCTGCTGAAACGTGGCCAGAAACTCCCATGCCAGCTCAGGATACGTAGGGGCACTACAGTATATAAATCCCCCTAAACCGCCATGGCTAAGCATTTGCCGTGTAACATCTAACATGCCCAATGTCTGCAGGGCTGGGATATGGAAAAACTTCATCTGAACGAACCGCTTTGCATCGAAGCTCTTAAATATCTTCCTCTGTTCGTCAGACGCATTCCTCAATCGGCGCACTATTATTATCAAATCTCAGCAGTGATATCAACCCAAAAACAGATCTAAAATTCCACCTCAAGCTCAATAAACACAATCCCAAGCTAATCAACAAAATCCAAATCAAATTCCACACACCTCAAGCTAATAAACCAAAACCCCACCAATTCAGACTACTAACACAAATAATTCTCAAGCAAACCACCAAATCCCAATTCTTCAATCAACAAATCCCAAATTCACAATAACTCAATAACACAAGTTTCCATTTTCAACTCACAACCAAGAACCAAACAATACCACCCCAAATCTTTCAAGTCTCCACTGCTCAAACCAAATTCCAACTTAAATCCTCAACTCCACACATTATAATTAAAACAAACCACAAACCTCAACTCCGCAGCGGACAGAGGCGGGCGTAGTAGAAGCGGCGGGCGCAGCAGCTGGGTCGAAACTTCAGATCCGGGGCGCGAGTTCCGTGGTGCTGAGGCGGATCCGGCGATAGGTGCTCGGTGGGAGGTCGGAACTGGCGAGTGGGAGGTAGGGGAGTGGCTAAGAAGGAAAGGAAAGAGAAAGCTTGGGATTGGCTATGGTGATTTGGAAGGTTGAGGAAGAAGACAATGGTGGGTTGAGTTTCTTTGAAGGGGCAGCAGGGGTTTGAGAGGAAAGAGGTAGGGTTGAAGGAGACACTCCCGTGATCTATCTATCTTTATTTTTATTTTATTTTTTTCTTTTTCTTTTTTTTTATTATGGACAGTCACGGACCTGATGTGCGGCGGGCGCAGCATATGCTGCGGCCGCCGCATGTGCTCCTCGCCGCAAATTGATGTGCGGCGGCCACCGCATGGATGCAACGGCCGCCAGTGTAGTGGCCTTCTGTACTCCGTTTTTGTTTTTTTTTTAAGTACTACCTAAGAAATACTACCTATGTCAACTAATCCTAAAGTAATTTAGCTAATGAAAGCTACCTAAGAAATAATGAAGATGAAAAAGAAAGAACTTACCTCGGGTTGCCTCCCGAGAAGCGCCTTTGTTTCAAGTTGTTGGCTCGACGTGATGGCCCTTGAGTGGCCTAGTCGGTTGGTTCAACAAGCACCAACTCCGCTTCTTCGTTATGCAGAATGTTCTCAAAGTATGGCTTGACTATATGACCATTGACTTTAAAGAGCTCATTAGACTTGGGATCATAGATTTCAATTGCTCCGTGAGAGAAAATCCTTGAGATGGTGTAGGGTCCTTCCCACCTTGATCTAAGCTTTCCAGGGAAGAGTTTCAGGCGTGATTTGTATAGAAGGACCTTGTCTCCTATTGTTAGCTCATTCCGCAGGATGTGTTTGTCATGCCAAGCCTTGGTCTTCTTCTTGTAGATCACTGCATTATCATAAGCATCCAGACGCAATTCCTCCAGCTCTTGCAATTGAAGCTTTCTGAATTCACCCACTTTATCCAACCTCATATTGCAATTTTTTACAGCCCAATACGCCTTATGCTGAAGCTCTACAGGGAGATGACATGCCATTCCAAAGACAATTCGATAAGGGGACATACCAATATGAGTCTTATAGGTGGTCCGATAGGCCCAAAGAGCGTCATTCAGCCGTAGACTCCAATCCTTCCTGTTAGGTGCCACTGTTTTCTCCAGAATGGTCTTTATCTCTCTATTTGATATCTCCGCTTGACCATTGGTCTGAGGATGATAAGCAGTTGACACTCTCTATGTGACATGGTACTTCTTTAACAAGGTAGTGGTCGTTCTATTGCAGAAATGTGTCCCTCTATCGCTAATTATAGCCTTAGGCACCCCAAATCTTGCGAAAATGGTGTCTTTTAGGAATTTTGCAACTACTTTAGAATCATCGGTTCTGGTGGCCTTTGCCTCCACCCATTTGGAGAGATAGTCCACCGCAAGCAAAATATATATATTCCCAAAAGAACTAGGGAAGGGACCCATAAAATCGATACCCCAAACATAAAAAATTTCACAAAATATGACAGTTATTTGTGGCATTTCATTTCTAGCAGATATGTTCCCCACCCTTTGGCATCTATCGCATGATTTAGAAAAGGCATTAGCATCCCTAAATAAGTGAGGCCAAAAGAAACCTGCTTCTAAAACTTTCCTAGCAGTCTTTTGAGGACCAAAGTGGCCTCCACATTCATGAGCATGACAAAAAGTAAGGACAGATTGTACCTCATTGTCCGGCA
Organism: Persicaria maculosa; assembly: GCA_963922045.1. Classification (NCBI taxonomy): domain Eukaryota; kingdom Viridiplantae; phylum Streptophyta; class Magnoliopsida; order Caryophyllales; family Polygonaceae; genus Persicaria; species Persicaria maculosa. The sequence continues at coordinate 41,099,305 of OY998251.1, read as the reverse complement.
GACACCTCCTGATTACCTGATCCGCACAACGTTTCCAAAGGTAGGGGTCATCCCAAACATAGAAGCGAGGGTCATGTTGAATCTTGTCCTACTGAGCTTTTGTGAATTTCGGTGGAAATTCTCCCGTGACCAAGAAATTCACCATATTGGCAAACCAAGGTCGAGGAGTATGGACACCCATCAACAATTAAGGAATATCAGGACTTACCTTGTCGGATAGGAAGGAAAAAGACTGAACGGGGTCCTGAACAGCTTGTGGTGGGCGCAGCATATATGCTGCGGGCGTAGCACAATTGTTTGGCCGCGGGCGCCGCAAGGTTGCTGCGGCCGCAGCACCGTCCGTCTTCGTTATTTCCTACAGCTGCAAAGAAGAAGTGTGAGTTAGGTAAAACAATGTATCGTCAGGAAACTCACCGTGAATGGGTCTTTGATCTTCCGGCTTGTCCTCTCCTTGGACAAGTCTGCTGAGGTGGTCCGCTACTAAGTTTTCTGCACCTTTCTTATCTTTGATTTCAATGTCAAATTCACTCAAAAGTAAAATCCAACGAATCAATCTTGGTTTCGCTTCTTTCTTAGTCAATAAATAGCGAAGAGCAGCGTGATCAGTGAAGACAATTACCTTAGCTCCTAGGAGATAGGAGCGAAACTTCTCCAGTGCAAAGACCACAGCCAGGAGCTCTTTCTCAGTGATTGAGTAGCTTCTTTGCGCTCCATTTAGAGTCATGGAGGCATAGTATATGACATGAGAGCTCCTTCCTTCCTTTTGTCCCAAAACAGCCCCCACAGCATAGTCGCTAGCGTCACACATAATCTCAAAAGGTTGAGACCATATGGGTGCTTGAATTATAGGAGCGCTAGTCAAGCGACTTTTAAGCTCATCAAAGGATGCTCTACACCTGTCATCAAACTCAAAAGCTACTTCCTTTTTCAGTAAATCACAAAGGGGTGCAGAAATCTTAGAAAAATCCTTAATAAACCTGCGATAGAACCCTGCATGGCCTAAAAAGGAGCGAATTTCGCGCACATTGGTGGGGTAAGGTAGAGACTGAATGACATCAATCTTAGCCTTATCCACCTCAAGACCCCTGCTAGACACAATATGTCCCAAAACAATGCCTTGCTCAACCATAAAATGACACTTTTCAGAGTTAAGGACTAAGTTGGTGTGTACACACCGCCTAAGCACAAGTGACAAATGATGCAAGCAAGTATCAAAATCATCTCCATGCACAGTGAAGTCATCCATAAATACTTCTATAAAGCGCTCTACATACTCAGAAAATATGCTTACCATACACCGTTGGAAAGTCCCAGGTGCGTTACATAGCCCAAAAGGCATTTTGCGATATGCAAAACTGCCAAAGGGGCATGTAAATGTCGTTTTTTCTTGATCCTCCGGTGCTATTGGTACCTGAAAATATCATGAGTAGCCATCTAAAAAGCAATAAAAGGAGTGGCCGGCAAGGCGCTCAAGCATTTGATCAATAAAGGGAAGGGGGAAATGGTCCTTGCGAGTAACTACATTCAATTTTCGATAATCAATACAGACTCTCCATCCAGTTTGTACCCTGCTAGGGACCAATTCACCATCCTGATTCTCAACAACAGTAATACCTCCCTTCCTAGGGACAACTTGAGTAGGACTCACCCATTTGCTGTCAGATATGGGAAATCATACCTGTCTGAAGGAGCTTCAATACCTCCTTCTTTGCCATTTCCATCATTGGCGGGTTGAGTCTCCGCTGAGGCTGTCTGGATGGCTTGGCAACATCCTCCAATAGTATCCTATGCATGCAGAGGGTAGGACTGATGCCCTTAATGTCTTCTATCGTCCATCCTAACGCCTCCTTGTTCTCCTTTAGAACAGTCACCAATCGCTCCTCCTGTCCAAAGGTCAATTTGTTAGAAATAATGACAAGCAGAGTATCATTTTCACCAAGAAAAGTATATTTAAGGTGATTGGGAAGTTGTTTCAATTCAACATCAGGCACTTGGATAATATATGGAAGAAGCTTTTCAGTAGGAATGGTCAGCTCGATGCGGTCTCCCCTTGGTGGCACATAGGTGGGAGATCGATGGTCTAAAGCTACTATAGCCTCCTGCAAATCAGATGACAATACATAATATCTAGCAATTTCATCTATAGGAGCCTGTAAAGCAACTTCTATCTCATCAACACACTCCAAATCAAAGCAATCTTATGCCATAGTATTAATAATATCCACAAAGCACAGAGAAGGATCATCAGATGGAAATTTCATGGAATCATAAATATTATATTCAACTCTTTGACCATCAAATTCCATAGCAAGAGATCCTGAATAGACATCTATCTTAGTCCTAGCAGTTTTCAGAAAAGGTCTGCCCAACAGAATAGAGCCTTCATTGTTACCAGGACCCATGTCAATCACAAAGAAATCAGCAGGGAATATCAAGTTGTCAACCATAACCAAGACATCTTCAACAATCCCTTTCGGGTAGATAGTAGATCGATCAGCAAGTTGAATTACTATCCTAGTATCATTCAGAGGTCCCAACCCCAAAGCATGATAAACATTAGAAGGTAAAACATTAATAGATGCTCCTAGATCTAACATGGCTTTGTCAAATTTAGTATCACCTATTACACATGGAATGACAAACATACCAGGATCACCACACTTCTCAGACATACGCTTTTGAAATACAACAGTGACATGTTCGCTTACCTTAACCTTTTGCCTACCTTTTAGCTTCTGGTTCCGCTTGATAGTGCAAAGTTCCTTCAAGAATTTAGCATATCTAGGAATTCTTTTGATCAAATTAAGTAAAGAGATGTTTACCTCACACTTACTGAATGTCTCGAAGATTTCCTTGTCATTCTGATACCTTCGTGTATCCTTCAAGGCTTCCGGGAAGGGCGGAATTGGCTTTTGAGTCTCAATGGGCAAAGAGGAAGAAGGAGGAGAAGGAGAAGAAAGAGGAAGAGGGGAGGAAGAGAAAAGAGAGGAGAAAGGTGGGATATGCATACCCGACGGTGAAGACTCGGCGGGCGCCGCATTATGCTGCGGGCGTAGCACTTTTGATTGGTCGCGGGCGCCGCAAGGGTACTGCGGCCGCCGCACTGTAACACTTCCCTCTTCTCCTTCTATCACCTCTATCTCCTCGTCCATTATTTCCTCGTCGTCCTTTTGAGGTGTGACAACCAGTTCTTTGCCACTCCTAAGCGTTACAGCATTGACATTCTCCTTCGTTGGGTTCTCGATGGTCTGTGATGGAAGCTTTCCTGAATTGTTTGTGTCCTTAGCACTTAAGATTTGAATGAGCTGACTCATTTGATTCTCAAGATTTGTCATCCGATCGGATTGCTGCTTCTCTAGATTTGCCATCCGCTCTGACTGTTGTTTATCATTCTTCAAGACCAATCGTGACAGTTTCTGTAGTGGATCCTCATTATCCTCATTTGATTGCTGGTGACCTCCCTGTCGAGGTTCATATTGTTGTTGGGGCCTTGCCTGTTGCCCCCCTTGCTGATTGAAAGACGCTTGGTAGTTCCCATAGCCTTGCTAATAGCCTCTTCTGTAATTGTTGTTGTTGAAATACCCAGGATTTCCATAATTGCCTTGCCTAGGCCTTTGTTGAGCGAAATTCCCAATGGGATTCAAATCAAAATTAGGATCTTGTAGAAGCGGGCACATGTCCATAGGATGAGTGTATTGATTGCAAAGACCATATGCCTTCAGTTGTTGGGGAGTTCTATCAATGACCAATTGTTTCATCATCTCCTTTACCTCTGCCATATCAGTCTGAAGTGCAGCCACATGAGCATCAATAGCGAGTACACCCCTAGCATGAGGGCTCTTGTTGAACTGTCTGGAGCCCTCAGATAGCTCCTTAAACACATCCCAAGCTGCGGCAGGCGTCTTGTTCAGCATGTTTCCTCCACAAGCAGAATTCACTGTTTTGCGCTCCATATCAGTCAACCCATTAAAGAGAAAGAGCACTAGATCTTTTTGAGTGTACCCATGGTAGAGGCAGCTGGCACAGAGCTTCTTGAAGTGCTCAAAGTACTCATGTATAGACTCCGTCGCGTACTGCTCAATGCTGCTGATTGACCATTTCAAAGCATTGAGCTTTGTTGCAGGGAAGTATATCTCTAGGAAGACTCTCTTCATCTCAGCCCAAGTAGAAATAGATCCAGTTGGCAGATAGAAGAACCATTCATTAGCCTCATCCTTCAAAGAGAAGGGAAAAACTCTCAACTTGATTTGATCTTCAGTTACATTCTCTGGTTTCATCCCAACAACCACCGTATGGAATTCAGACAGATGCTTGTGGGGGTCCTCCCCACTCAACCCATGGAATTTGGGTAGAAGATGAACAACCCCAGACTTCAGCTCAAAGTTGACTCCTTCTGCTAGCGTAGAGAATTGGATTGCCAGGGGTTGTTATGCCAGATCAGGAGCAGAAAGCTCTTTAAGAGTGCGGTTCGGGTCATTAGCCATCGCTGTTGTAGGTTCTTCTTGATCAAAAGGGAGTTTGCGAAAGCGATCACGAGTTTCTCGCCTTAGAGCGGCAAGGGTCATTTCAATCTCTGAATCAAACGGCAACAAAGAAGAATTAGTAGCACGGGTATGGACCATATAAGACGGTCCATACCAAGATTAACACCAAAACACACAAGAATTAAATAAAAGTACCCGGCAACGGCGCCAAATTTGACGGAGGGAAAACCTGTCGTTGATCTGCCAAAGAAAACTCAAATCTATAACAAGTATAGAAATAAGAAAGAGGTCGATCCACAGGGAAAGTTATAATTCTAGTTTGATTCAAGTGTTAATCAAAGTAACCAATTCGGGTGGTTTTTGTGTATGAAAGTTTCACTTTTTATCAAAGCGAAGTAAAGAAATCAAAGTAAATGAATTTGTTTTAGACAATTTGGAGAAGCAATTCTACCTACAATTTTCCACTTTATTGGATTGAAGCGATCCTTGTAACTTCTTCTCGTCCTATTAAGTTTCCTATGAATGCCCTTTTCCCGACCTAATATAGTTACTAGTCCAACCAGTCCTAACAACCCTTATCAATCGAACAGTCCCTAAAGAAGGATTTAACCCAATTGATAGCTTTAAGTTCAGAGATTAGCCAAGGTATTTGCAGTCCCTAAAGAGGGAATTAACAACACATTCAACTTCCTACTCATTCAATTAGTTCAACCAGCCCTAAAGGAACAAGTTTGCCACTTAGGTTAAGGTTCACAACCAGGAATCTACAAAACCTTAGCGATTGAATTGATCTAACAAGTTGGCCAGACAAGATAGAACAAAATAATAAACAATCAAGCATAAAGAAGTTGAAGCATTCAAATATAGGAAACAAGGAACGAGAATTAGAAACTCGCAATCAATCCAAACAAAGCTTCAAATTGCAGGCAGAATAGATGATTTTAGTTCCTCATGGAAGACATTGCTCAAAATCTGTAAAGCGTCTGATGAATGAATAGAATAGAAGTGAAGTAAAAATAACAAAATTTGGCCTTATAAAACATCCAAAGTCGGCCATGAAAGAAATCAATAGGTTCTAGGGTTTTTATTAATCAAAACGACGCGCACAGGCGCTGACGACCAATGTTGCGGGCGCAGCATATGCTGCGGCTGCAGCATGTTGTTTCCTCGTACCCCGCTGCAGCGGCCTCTGTTGCGGCCGCGACATGCATGCTGCGGCCGCGGCATGCTATTTTGCCGAATCTTCTTGTCTTCCTTTGCGGGTTTCTCCTCTTGTCTTACATCTTTCCTTCCTTGTTTCTTCCAATGTTTCTTGTGTTCCTCTTCGAGATATTGCATCTCCCAAATGTGTTCCGATTTAATCTGCGAGATAAACACAAAATTGCGCAGAATCCGAACTCTTCTAAATTAATCACAAGATGCAATTTAGCAACAAAGTATGAAAGAAATGCAACCTAACTAAACTAAAAAAGCCTATAATGCCTATCTAAAATATGCATTATCAACGACCTAATGTAGCGCACCATTGTAGCGGTTTTCTCTATTGTAGTGTTTTAGGTGGCGGTTTATTATTTTGTGGCGGTTTGAGGGGCGGTTTTAATAATGTGTTAGCTACTTTCTTCATTGTGGCAGTTTTTAGAAACCTAAAGTGGCGGTTTTCACTTTTATCTTTTGTGGCGGTTTTTAGAATCTATCGTAGCGGTTTTCAGGATCTATTGTGGCGGCTTTTAAAACCTGTTGTAGCGGTTTTGTATTTTCCTCTTTTTTTTTTTAACAATTTAACCCTAAGACGTACATTGTTATTGTATTTGCTCCTTCAGAGCAGAGGCCTAGAGCGAGCGCCGCTCCACCCTTCTACTCATCCTCTTTCTCTCAGATCTCTCCATCCAAGCTCCCGAGATCTCCTTTCAATAGCCTCTCATCTCTTTCGCTCTCTCTCGCCCACTTTCTCTCGCTCTCTGTCTATCTCAAATCTCCATTTCCAATGGCGGATCTCTCATCTCCCTTTCTCGCAATCTCCCCCTCGAGTTCTCTCTCGCCACCATTGCTGAAAACCCACAACTTTTCCACTTCAGATTTGAAGCCACAATTGCTAGGCGCGCTACACTGATGTTGTCGTATCTCATGCCAATATCGATCGGTAGACAGCAAAAGACCCATTCTTGCCTCCAAAAACGCCGAACGTGACACCGCCAATCTCGATTAAGAAGCCATACCCCCTTGTTGGCTTGAGATTGTCACAAGGTAATCTCATTCTCCTTGGTTTAAATTCCCTAGATCTGATTAGTTTATGCTTTACAGATGGTTGATTTCCATTTTCTTCTTAAAACCCTAATTCTAAATTTTATTGGCTCTTTGGTTATGAGTTGTAGATTTATACTCGTGATTGGCATAATTCAACTATTTCAGTTTGGAACTAACCGCATAAAGGTATTATTTTTACTTTTCATTTTCAATTGAATCCCTCCTGATAATTTTTTTAAGAGTGATTAGGAAGCACCTGCAGTTCGAATCTATTTAGCTATTGAAAGTGGTGAATAAATTAATTGCAGTTTCTTGCTATTCTCCGCTTTAGATGAAATTCAAAACTAAGATTTAGTTTTCATTTTTTATGAATGGAAATTTCAATTTCTCCTTAATGGGCTTACTGAATTAGCGGAAATCGTGATCCCAGATGAAAATACTTCAAATAAATCGACATGGCTTCAAATAAATTCATATACTTAGTGCAAATGGATGTAATCATATATTTAGTAATTTCTAATCTAGTTCTTTCAAGGCTTGAATGCCTTTATTCTATTTGCATATTTTGCTCAACATTGATTACTTCATTTATTTGTAAAGAACCTGGAATGAAGATGTATATCGTAGATACTTTTAAAGGGTGTGGTAAATTATCATAAAAAATCATTTAAATAAGTATTCATTTTAGTATCTCCTTTGTAGGACATTTCAAGGACAACCAATCTACCTTAGGATAGTAATTAGTAAGTAATAAAGAAGCAATTCAAGTTAGAGATTTATGAGGTGTTGTGCTCGTTAGGATTAATTTATGTTTCAACTTCTTCTACTTGATTGTTGAGTATTAGTTTTATAGAATATAAAGTTTTTTAGATTTTGAGATGAGATTTGGATTTCTAATTCATTTCTTATAATAGGTGAAGAAAGAACCCCTTAAATTTATATTTCTAAATGTTGCTATAGTGATTTGAAGATACTTACTACCTTGCCTAGACACCTCTTTCACATGCTTTCTCAGGATCTGCGAACCCTTAATCCAGCTTCTCTGAAATAGTCCTAGGAACCATAGAGCAAATTGCCTTGCTAAGCTAAGCAACTCAGAAGAAGAGCAAAACAAAGAACACAAGACAAGTTTCCACTTGCCTCAAATCTCTTGATGTGTTAAATGTGTTTCTTTGACCACCCTTCAAGAAATATAGCAAAAAATAAGTTCGACACGTAGTTGAAATGTGACATTCATGTAATGTAAAATCTGGTATCCTATGTTACTACAGGAGCATGTACGGGATTCGGAGAAGCAAGAGGAAGAACAACGGAAAATACAGAAGGTAGTTTAATGTCCCATTTGCCATTTAATCAATTAGGGTGTATTTTTATCCTCAAGTATTATGTCTGTCTTTACAATGGAGAGAAAATTGCTGAATTTTCTCTTAGATGAAACTAATTATATAATCTGCATGAAGTACTTCACATTGTTCAAATATGAAGCTCTGTTTTTGATGTAGTGAGTTTTTGACCCTTGATTTCCCTCTCCCTCTCTCTTGTGTGTGGGTCTTTGGGGTTCGGGGGTGGGCGTGCTTTTGTGTGTACCTCTCTTACTTTCAGCGGTTCAGCCGATGGTTATACGACAGAGAACCACTCATCATTTATATTTGGATCATCTTCTAGGATTAGAAGATTACTTTTCATTTAGTTTTCTTTGAGTTTTCTTGGCTTAGCTGAGTTGTGTGATAGGTTTATGTTAAGGATTAATTGTTTCTCTATAAGTCAGTTTTTGAGTTATATATTTAAAAATGCGAACTTCATCAGTGAATAATTTTGGGAAAATTGATCATTGGGTATAAGCAAAAAATAACCCAATTTATTGACTTGCATACCAAAAATGACGTGGGTTATTTGTTTTGTTCGAAATTTTGTTGAATAAGTGATGTGGCAGCCGGAAAAGTGATTGAGACTCCACCTGGGTAAATAGAAAATTGAAGTGCAGACTTTAGAAGTTACTTTTTACTTGGCAAGTTGATATTTAATTTGCCAAGGTTGGAATTCGATTAACTTACTTTTCGGCTGCAAGGTCAGCTTCCTCATCACAGTTTTAACTTAAAAAATTAGCCATATCATATTTGGTGTAGAAGTCAGGTTGACCACTAGTGATTATTTTCAAAAACGTTGAACTGCAACACATATGCTCATATTTTGCTCAACATTTTATTTTCTTTACATGTCCACCTTTTTTTCTCAATAAAATTTCAATGTATATATTCTCTGCATCCATTTCTACATCCTATTCCACTCATACCAAGGTATATGAGCTGTTGGTATTTTATCTTTGTAATAATATCTTTATGTGTTTCTCTCACCTTTTGGGCATTGGGGGATCTGCATCTGTCATCTGTGTTTCCTTTTGACTTGCTGCTTCTGGTGTAATGTAGTTGAGGAACTTAAGCAACAGGTGAATGGACTAATTTCTCTTCTCCACCAACCTTTTTCACAGGTGGTTTGATGCTTTACCGGTCTCTCCCACACTTCTCTCTTCTGTCATTCATTCTCAAGATGAATGATGCTCCTATTAATTATTTATATGTGCAATTTGTAGTTTGTTTCTATCTATTTGATTATGATCAATTTGTAGTTTGTTTTGTGAAGTTTGCATGTTTTTCTCAGTTAGTGAGTTGGAAAATTATTTCTAGGTTGGGCTTGTGATTTTGAATAAAGTTCATTTATCTAGAGCTCTTTAGAGATGTACTTAGATTTAATATAGATCACTTTAATTCCTTTATGTACTCGATATATATTCTTATGTTTAGTATCATAACTCTTCGCAAAAGACTTGATATGCTGATGTGACTTTATTGATAATTGATTCATATGTTGAACATTGATTATTTATCTCTATCAATTTGCAGTTATCCCGACAAATTTGGCGAAGGCGATAAATAATAACTTATATCTGACGGATTCAAACACAAGAGAAGTGGCTCAACATGTGGAAACGTTTGCTTTGTGTGCTTAAACATAGTTTGATTTACTATGTAATGTTTTGTTTCAATCCATGAGCTTTAATAAATTACTGTATGGTTGTGTACGAATATCAATGACATTATCTAGCTATAAAGATTATTGTATTTTCATTTTCATGATGAAATGCATTATAGATTTTATTATATATTTGTTATTTGATTGCTTATTTATAGGTATTTATAATGGTAAATTAACCCTTACAAAAGGGCTTATATAAAGCGCTAAAAAACCGCTACAATTGGCTCAAAAAAGCATTACATCTGATTATAAAAACCGCCACATAATGCTTTGGAAGCTGCTACGATAGAATTATGAAATCGCCGCCATAACCGCTACCTTTGATCTAATGCAGCGGCAATAGATGTAGCGATTAAAAAACCGCCACATTAGCCTTTAAGTGGCGGTTTTCCTATTTTTTGTGGCAGTTTTTGGCCGCTACCATAGCAACACAACAAACCATAAAATATCTCCATAAACTCATTTCCATTCTCAACATAGTCCCCGGATAGGGTATAAGGTAAAAATGGACAATATAAAGCATATGTGTGGAGCAATAATGATATAAAGACAAGTAAGACTCATAATATGACTTTTGTGATGTAATTAGGCATAGGTATGGCTAGGATCAGGAATATGAGCATTTATGGAAAATATAATGTCCTCCATCCTCTTATTGTGCAATATGTCAAAAGCAACATCAATTTACCTCACTCTTGTGGTTTTACCTAAAAAATCACACTTCATTGAGACTTCCCTTTTCTAGCCAATCTTGTGCAATATCTCTAACGAATCCACCTTGCATCGTCGAGTCTTCCCTTGGCTTCCATGACTCTATTCTTTGAAAAATTTACAAGCTTTGGGAGATGTCTCATAAAACAAACTTTATGTTTAGCAATTAAGCATAAAAATTAAAAATTTACCCAAAATTCATCATGTAAAGCCAAAATCAAGAATATAAAATATAAAATAATGATAATGAGCTTTTCCCCCAATCCATGCTTAGAATATATAGTGTCCCCACTGTATAAATCAATATAAAAAAAGGTAAAGGAAGGAGCTCACCGAATAAAGCGTCGAGGAGTCAAAACAGGGCTTGTCGAGTAGAATGAGGTAGTCGACGTCGAGTAGAGTACTCGACGTCGAGTACAATTTGCAGCGTCGAGTGGAAGGTTGAAGTCGAGGATGCTTCTAGGTAGTCGACGTCGAGTAGATCTGTGTGCTCGACCCTCCTTGTAGTCGATATCGACTTGGACTTAGTCGATTTCAACTGTTTTGTTAGGGACTTTGTCTTCCCCTCTTCGCGTTCCTTTACGCTTCTCGACCTGAAAATTGTTAGTTTTCACACGAAGACAAGACTTTCCACATGAAGTATTCAAAACCAGAACCAAAACCAAAAGTTTTAAAGTTTCTAAAAGAAAATTTTAAAAGTTTTATGTGCATGCTCTAGATTTTAGAGTCGCTAGGCCGACTTCTTCGTTTGTGCTTAGGAACCCTTAATGTGGGGCCCTCTTGTGCCTGGCCGTTCTCCTGGATCATCTAAGTCTTGATTGTAGCATGCAAGCTCCGCTGATAAGTCGTTGTTCGCATAGAATCCTTTGCCTTCATTCTTTTTCTTTCCAGCCCTAATCCTGCACAGGTTAGCTCGCCACGAGGCCTTGTCTCCTCTAAAAATCTTTTTATTTTTATTCATGGATGGAGGAGAGGTAGGGATTGTACCTGATATTACCTTTTCGTGCCCAAAACAGTAATCTTTGGGCTGAGGGTTAGTCGACGCCGAGTGTAGGCAGTCGACGTCGAGTACAGGGACCCCATACTTAGGCTTTTTGTAGGTCTGGAGCTCATCAAAGGAAGTCGACATCAAGTGGGAGTACTCAATGTCGAGTAGAGTAGTCGACGGCGACCAGATGTCCTCGACTTCGACTAGAATTTTGGTGCCTTCCTCCGTTGTTGTTTGCTCGTCCCCGTGGTGGCCTATGCTCTTCACCTCCAGCCATGGAATTTCCTCCTTTGTGGGGCCAAAAGAGAAGTCTAAGACTTCGTTACCTATCGTGAAAGTGAGCAATCGCTTCCTGAGGCTGATGTTGGCATCTGCTGTAGCTAGAAAAGGTCTACCAAGAATAATAGGACAAGCAGGATCTTCCACCATATCTATAACAAGAAAATATGCGTGAATATAGAACTTACCAACCTGGACATGGACATTGTCAACCATACCTGTAGGGATTACCACTATATTGTTTGCCATGTATAGCTTGGCATCCACAAGCTCTAGTGCTCATATCTTCACCTTTGACCAAATTGATAAGGGCATGATGCTCACGCTTGCTCCTAGATCACACAATGCCTCATATCTATATTGTCCAAATCCCACAGTAATAGAAAACTTACCAGTGTCAGGTCGCTTCTCAGGGAAATCCATCCTTTTGTAGTCGCTGACGATTTCTATGATTGATCGCTTGTTGCTATGGATCTCCTTGAGGACCTTGACATATGCAGGCATTTGTTGCTATGGATCTCAGGGAAATCCATCCTTTTGTAGTCGCTGACGATTTCTGTAAAAGGAATTGAAACGTTTAGTTCCTGAAGCATCTTAACAAAGCGTTTAAATTTACATGCAGTGGGATCTTTCGGTGCCATGGAAGGGAACGAAAGTGTCTTATTAGGATTTGGAGCCAGAACAGTTGTCGGAGGTGATGCAGAGTGATCGACATCGACTACAGGAGTCAACGTCGAGTGTTGTTGATGTGCATAAGTTTCCATGATGTTGTGTGGCTGGTCGACGTCGAGTAGACTGGTCGCCGTCGATTGGCATCTGCTCGACGTCGAGTGGATTTTCAGCTTCGTCTTTCTCCTTTTCGACCTCTGGCTCGTGTAATTGGTGCCCATTTCTTAACCTTACAGCGGCGACTTGTCCGGATTGCCCCTTAGGATTTGGATCTGTATGCCCAGGGAGTTTTCCGGATGGTCTTGGGATCTGTTGCGCGAGTTTACCCGTTTTGGTCTCCATGTTCTTTTTAAAGATGTCTGTCTCCCCAAATTGTGTATTGAGGCTGTGAAGTTGAGTCTGGATGGCGTTGTTGGATGGCTGGTGTTGTGCTTGGTTTCTCCTCATCTTGTCGAGGATCATATGTAGATCATCCTTCCGCTGGTCCCTTTTTGGATGTCTTGGAGCCCTGTATGGTGGGGGGCTCCTAGGGGCACCTTGATTCCACTATGGTTGATAGATCCTTTGGTCCCCCATATGGCGATTGGGACCCCCTGCGTAAACCACCTCCTCATGAGTTTCTGCTAACCTTACTGGCTCCGTATGTGGGTACTCCGGGTTGGTGTGCCGTTGTGAACCACATTCAATGCAGGGTTTGTTAACAAATAGATATTTAACTTGTTTAAGAAGCGTTCGATTTTGATCTTTGTAGAACTGCTCCTTGACATTAGAAACAATCTCCCTAGAGGGCTCATATAAGGACATGGTTGGGGCTGGCCTTGCATAGGCATTGTCGTCGTAATCCGCAGGGGCCCCATAGGTGTTGTCGAAGTTGGCGAGCCTTTCGATCGATGCCCAAGCCTCTGTTGGTGTTTGCCTCAAATACTCATATTGAGTATATTGATTGATCCTTTCCTTGCTGGGTAAATCAAGAGAGGTGTAGACAATCTCCTGAATTACAAATGGTGGCTGCCCATGAGTAGGGCAGGATCGTAGCAGATCCTTGTACCGATCCCATGCCCATGCTAGCCGCTCCCCAGGATTTTGTTTCAAAGTTGTAATCTTCTGGCGTATGAGCGGTGTCTTGGCAGGAGGAAAGAATTTGTTAAGAAACACATTTCTTACCTCAGTCCATGTTGTGAGGGATCGCGCAGGAATTCCTTCAAGCCACTTTAGTGCTGGACCTACAAGAGACCAACGAAAAGCTTTCATTCTTACGTATTCAAGAGTAGCACCTTCAGCAATAGTTTGGCACATATCAGCAAAAGTAGTAATATGAGCGAGAGGGCATTCATTAAATCTCCCTTCAAAATCATTATTTTTAATTTCAGTAAGGAAGGAGTGCGAATTTCAAAGTCATTAGGAGGGACTAGAATAGCCGATTCAGGCCCTATAAGAGTCGGGTGCATGTAATCCTTTGCAGTAGTACGATATAGGGCAAGCTCAGCCTCTGCCTCCCTCCTTTGTTCTGCTTCCCGCTTAGCACGTGCTCTCTCAGCGGCGAGAGCAGCATTGTTGGCTAATAGCTTCCTTTGAAGCCTCTCGATCATCTGAGCTTATGTTTCGGCGTCTGCCATGACTCTTTTTAGTTTAGAGGGGATGCGAAGAAGGCGTTCCGGATCATCTAAGGCGTCAAACTCAAGTGGTTGACCAGAACAGCGCATACACCTGTAAAAGAAAGCTCAAGGAAACCATGAAATCAAGCTATCTAAGGCGCAAATGATTGCTTCCCCGGCAACGGCGCCAATTTGTTGTAGGAGGAAATCGAGTTCAATAAATAAGAATATAAATCAAACCAGATTGTGTCCATGCAAATAATTACAAGACTTCCTCCCACTGTAGCAAAAGGTAGTCAGGATCGATCCTCGAGTAAGCGTGTCAGCGGAAAGAGCCAAGTGAATCAAGTCAAGAAATAAACTCAGAGTACTCGACCTCAACTATGGTGTAGTCAACAGAGGCATTGTACAGTCGATTTCGAGCAGAAACAGCGAATCCAGGCAATAGGAGCAGTCAACGTCGACTAGGTCTCCTCGACGTCGAGTAGGTGGTCGAAGTCGAGTAGTCTTGGTCGTAGTCGAGTACATGCAGAAACACAAACGACAACGATCTCGCTTGATCGAGTGATTAGTGGTCGACGTCGACTAGGTTAGTCGAAGTCGAGTAGAACTGCAGAAACATAACGAAAGCTAGGGTTTGCAGATTTCGAAATAAACAATATAAAAGAAAACTTCCAAGACTGGGGTTTGCAAAAACGATAACCAAACATGCATAAGGCAAGATAAAGAGAGATAATCGTGCAATCACATCAAAGGATCAAGGTTTTGCCTTTTCCAACAATTAGACAACTCTTCCAAGAAACCCTAATTGTATCTACAAATTTTATGTTTATAATTCAAGTTGTTAACATGAATCTCTATTCTTTCGAGTTGGCGATAAACATATAAAAGCCAGTGGATGATAAAAACATAATAAATATCATAACTTTACCTCAAGCATGCATGTCTATCGTCGGGCTCACCCCGACCCTAGAAATAGGTGAACTACTCGCTCATCACCATAGGAAAACTCATTAATAATAAAAGAAAATTAAATTGCATTAATAAAATAATGCTTAGAACTGATCGAAGCCAAATCCGCTCTCGCGGGACAAAACACCTCTCGACCTAAGCTCTCTCTCTCTCTCCTACTCTCTAACTCTTGTGTTCTCTCTGAATTGGAATGAATGAAAAACTAGCCCCATGAGCTTTATAAGCTTAATCCTTGCTAGTCAAGGAAAGCAAACTCTATCTAATCCTAAAGATATAAATTTGGATAAAAGAAAGATAAATCTAAAAAGTTAACAAATAAATCTTCATGTGGTAGATAACTCCTCTTCCATAGATAGATCTTGATAAAATCTGGCCGGAACCGGTCTTATTTCGTGCCCAAGTAGTCCACACGTCCTCGGATTGGCCCAATGGACTAACGGCCCAAAAACAACGTAGTCGACATCGAGTAGATGTACTCGAGGTCGAGTAGTCTCCTCGGTCTCGGGTAGAGTTCCAGTTCTAGTCGACGTCGAGTACTCTTCGTGCTCGAGTGGGGTGCATCTTTAGTCCTCAACTTGATCTTGCTCTCAGTTGTAGTCGACGTCGAGTAAACTTGTCGACGTTAAGTAGAATCCTTTCTTTGTCTCTTCTTTTGGTTTCATCTCGGAATGGCTCCAAATTATGCAATATTAAATAGAAACTCATGTAGACCTCAATTTCTGGCAAATAAGCTTATACTACACAAATTTAACGTATTGTCAACCCGAAATATGCAATATACTTAGAATAAAGAGCTAAAATGTGCATAAAAACATGGTTACTTTAGCGGACATCAACATGTCAAGAGATCAATTGGTTAGGTGTCAGAGAGTTAATATGCCACTACAAGTCAAATCTCACGATCGCATATCAACAACGCAATACTAGTAGAACTATTCATAACGGGGTTTTTCATTTAATGGACACATAACTCACATAATAATCTTATCAACCTATCCAAACTCTATTCCGCATTGCCATAGCAAAATATCATGTCTACATTAGCATTGTAAGGGTAGTCGTAGCGGAATTTCATCATACGATCAATGAAACAAAACTAATTGTAAACAACAAGGTCATGCTAGTTAGAATTCAAAAAAAAAAGGAAAGATCTAACCATATATCAATTATCAAAATGCTACCATACTCATAAAACATCATTTCAACTAATTATAATACCACATAATGATCATTTAGCAACCAAGAAACATTATCTCAAGTATACAAGTCATATTCATAATCATGCTTGCCAACTGTATAATATAACATCATGTTTACTACCGCATAATATAACATCATGCTTACTACTACATAATAAAACATCATGCTTCCACATTATAACTACTAATGCATATTTCATATAAGCATTATAGGTGTTTCTTATTGCAATTAGGTAGTGGTTTTGCTATTGTTTGAGTCTAGTTCCATTTATTACTTGTGGAGAATTCGAGTTCGGAATCTATGCGATTTTAGTGTTTATTCTGAATAATTACATTCCGACCTTGGATGGACTTTGGGAAGAGCCTAAGAAGCATGTTTTGGGAGCATATGGAGGCTAAAGAGGAGCTAAAGAGGAGCAAGGAGGCACGACATTGGAATCTATTGAAGGAAATTGAGGAACATCGGTCACTGCAGAGGCGGCGCCCGCCGCCCCTTGCACGGCGCCCGTCGTGGCTCAGTTCTCCAGATACGCGGTTTTGGATCCAAAGACATTATTTTTTATTATTTTATTATATTTTCTACTAGGGTTTTTGCCAACCCTTGAGAGACTTATTTAGATTGTTTTCAGTTTGTTCTAGAGAAAGAGGTGGATTATTGTGACACTATGAACACAATTAGAGAGAGAGAGAGAGAGAGAGAGAGAGAGAGAGAGAGATAAAATTGGCCTATGAGTTGCTAAACTCATAGTTTCGCCTGTGATTCGAAGACATGGTTGTTTGGATTGTGAGGATTTGATCTCTTTTATTATTCATGTTCTTAGTTGTCATCTTGTGCTTAATTTATATTTGTGTCCATTTCTATGCTTGATCAACATGTTAGGAATTGCATCTTAGCTATGAATTCGTTGTTGTTTTCTCGATAGCAAACAAAGGTATTGATGATAGTTATGTCTCTTTATCTTTGCAGTGGATGATTTCAATTGATCTGTGTTGATGATATTCGATTAGGGGTGAGTTAGGTATGCGCCTATTAGTCTTAATTGTGTTGATTCAATGTGCCAATTGGTTTTGATTACTTGAGTTCTTAATGCCATTCTTTAGTGATGTTGAATAAGATGAGTGAATCTCTGCGGATCTCTCGACTTTAGTCAAGTAGACCTAGGAGTATGAATAATTAATAGATCAATCCGAATACCATGAATTCCAACCATTGTCAGAAAATTGCAGGTGAAATGTTCTTTCTACTTTGATATCAATTTGCTTTGCGATCTTAAATCTGGTTACTTTTACATATTTTTTACTTGTCAAGAATCATTACTTTGCTATAAGGGTCTTTGCTTAGAGTTATAGAATGGGAAATCGCTTCTCCATGTGGGTTCGACACCGGACTTTATCACTATACTAGTAGTTATTTGGTTTATCAAGTGATTGGTTGCCTAATCTATTAGTTGTGTGTTTAAGTTTGGATATTATTACTATTTGGAAAAGGGCGAAAATACCAACGACGTTCGTCTCGCACCATGTTCATGGCGCCATTGTCGGAGAGAAGAAAGGAGTTTTCTTTTCTTTAACTCTTTCAATTACTCTTTACTTTGAGTCTTTTGTATCCTTACATGGTTCAAACTAGATATTCTAATTCATTGCCTTTGTCTTTTGATCCTGAGATTGAAAGATCTCTTAGGTTGAAGAGGAAGCTTGTGTTTGAGACAGACGACGAGATGGTGATGACATCTAAGTTAGTCATATTTTAGGTTTGCATTTGCATATTAGTTTAGATCATTTTCATGCATATTTATCATATTTTATATTTATTTTATTTTATTTTGCATTCTCAGAGTCTACACCTACTTTTTATCGATTTCAGGCACTTTGGAAGCGATATTGTCGAAATTGAAGTTTTAATGTGGAGCGGCGAGGATATTGGATTGGACTTGAGGAGCTAAATTGCCAATGAGTGAAGTTTCTAAACTTTGGGGTTATTTGATGGAAATAACTTTATAATTGGGTATTGGTTAGATTTTAATTATTTAACTTCGTGGGTTAAAATTGTAATTTCATTATTATTCACATATATACTCTCTCGTATGTGAAAGAATGGGGGGGGGGGGGGTGGGCTCTTTAGTTCGGACTTGGGAACGCCGCACAAGGCCACGACGGACTTCGGCGTGGATTAGGTTTAGTTTTGTTTTGTTTCTTTCGTTTTCGGTATTACACTTTGGATTGAAGGCGAAGATTTCTGGTTTGCATTTTATTTTAACCAAGTCTTTAATTTATTCCATTGTTGTCTATATTATGTTTAGCTAAATTCTCCGTTCTAGGGTTAGGGTAAACCCGACAATGTCGCGAATTGTTTGAGTTTGATGTTTGCTTGAGCTTAGTCTGAATTCTATAAATCGATTTGATCCTAGTTGCTTAACCTAATCGATGTGAATCAATTAGAATCCTTTTTAGATTCAAGATGCTACCGCTACGAATTGAAATTGGATAAATAGATGAAATTCATGAACCCGAAAGGAGGATTGGTTTCATCGGAACCCTAGGATTAAACTTGATAAGTTAACAATTGTTATTGTGACATTTAAACATTTGTTGAGGACTCTTGAGGATTAATAAATCATCGTAGATTCTTAGGTAAGAATCGGTTAGGCGGAGTGCGACAGCGAAAGTTTAATTGATTTTCTCCTAAGGTATATAAAGAACTTAAAGGGTCTAGATTTGGTTAATTTAGACACAATTGCTACAACATGCGACAGCTGAGTAGTGGACTTTAGATAATTTACCTTCAATTTTACTAATCAAGAAGATGATTTTCGAGTGAACATCGGGTTGAATTCTTTGTGGCATTGTTGTGGGAATCCTTATCCCTGGAATTGCTTCTCATATATACTTTCTTCATAATCTTTGCTTGCTTTTCTTAATTTAGTTTAAAATCAGATCCCTCTTTCTTGGCTTAGCTTATTAGTTTTAGATAACAATTGATACATATATAATCCCCGTGATCGATATCCGTATACTGCAATTGATCTCGTATTCTTGCGAGATTGGTTGAGGCTACACTATTCTTGTGTTGGTTTAGACCACATCAATTTTTGGCGTCGTTGCCGAGGATTATTGATAGTATTGGTTGTTTCTATAAACTAGTTTGCTAAGTCTTTCTTTTGCTTTTGATTTTTTTTTCTTTCTTTTTGTGTTTTCAGGTGTATTCTTCTAGAGATGAACAACGTTCCACATTGTGATGTTTTTTCATCTATTGGTCATGTCACTTTGGAAAATCAATTCTCGAGGTATGAGAACCATGCTCATTGTGAGTTTTGTGGGGGTTTTGGCCATATGATCTCTGAATGCCCGGTGTTGTGGGCCCTTGACTACGAGATGCGGATGATATGTACCATAGGTGCAGTTCTGATGAGTATTGTGAGAGCAATCACACTCATGAAAGGGCTCCGATAGGATTTCATTTTCGACCTCCACAACCTCGTCCCGAGCAAGGACCTTATTCACACCTATCAACGGAGGAGCTACTCGCTAAGATTGCGGCAATTGAAGCCCGAATTACTCAACTTACCATGAATGCTCAAACTCTTCCAAAGAGCCTCTCGAGCCAAACAGATGTCAGTGACAGTGACAATGACGATTGCACTGTCGTAACTATTGAGATTGAGGAATATCTAGAAGAACATATACATGAGTCTAAGGTGCCTGAGATTGATGATCCTAGGGAAGAGGAATCTAGAGAAGAACCCAGATTGGTTGTTCCCCAAGTATACATGTCATCATCGCTATTTTCTGAAGTGATGGTTCAAGAGAATGTTAAGGAACGATTTGGAGCGTTGATGTCCATGTTTTGTGCCATGTTTTATATTGACTTTTATATCGATTTCTGTATGCATTTCATGCATCTGGGTTAGAATAGTACATAATCTATGTAGTTTATGCTTATTTGCCAAATTATGGAGTCTACACTAGTTTCTGTTTAATTTCGCAGAAATCGGACGCACTTTGGAGCTTAAAGGAAACTCATGGAGAAGCTAAGTATTGTGCAGCTGGAGAAAAGACCATATTTCGACATCCATCATTCTGAATCAAGCTTTGATGTCTTCATGAGAGTTGTAGCCCTCGAAAAGAGCTTTCCAATGCGTGCTCATATGCGTCAATCCGACGAACGAGGACTCGGGAAAAGGCGTTTCAAGAGCAGAGCAGAATGCTGAAAGATGGGATCTACTCGAAGTCGACTAAGGCTACTCGAAGTCGACTAAGGTTGAAGCATACTTGATCTAGGATGGAAGAAGAATGCAACTCGAGCACGAGCCGTACTGTACGTCGAGTACACCCTACTCGACGTCGACCAGAATTGAACCTGACCCAAGCTCGACGAAGAGAACCAGATCGACAATCTGAAGATTACTCGAAGTCGAGTACGACCTACTCGAAGTCGACCAGGCTTGGTCGAAGTCGACTACGCATCTTTGGGCCGCGAGACTATTGGGCCATTCCGAGCATATGTGGACAACTTGGGCACAAAGCAAGGTTGATTTCATCTAATTCTATCAAGATCTATCTATGGAAGAGAAGGATTTATCCACTTGAAGATATGTAGTTATTTTCCATCTAGATAAATGTTCCCTTTTATTTAAGTTTTATCTTTAGATATAGATAGAGATTTCCTTCCTTGATTAGCAAGGATTGGAAGCCTATAAATAAAGCCTATAGGGCTGATTTTTATGCATTCCATCGCACAATTCAATTCTAGAGAAGGAGAAGAGAGAGAGAGAGAGGGGAGACCAAAAGGAGTTTGTGAAGCGAGAGCAGAATTGGCTTCCTTTGGTTGTAAGCTCTGTTTGGTTTAATTTAATTTGCAAGTAGTTTCTTTTCCATCAATGATGTCTGCGATTGCGATGAAGAGCGAGTAGTCCACCCACTTCTAGGGTTGGGGCGAGCCCGACGATAGCCATGCGTGTTTTAGGTAAAGATCCGACCTTTATCATGTTTTGAACATCTACTACTTGTTATGTGTTTATTACCCATCTAATGGAGATCCATGCTAACAACTTGGATTAATAAACATAAAATCGGTAGATACAATTAGGGTTTCTTGAAAGAGTTTCTTAATTGTAGGAAAAGGCGAAAGCTTGATCCTTCGATGCGATTTGCATGATTATCGTTATTCAACTCGCCTTATGCATATTTGGTTATGGTTATTGCAAACCCCGATCTTGGAAGTTCTTTTACATATTTTTATTCCGAATTCCGAAAAGATTTGTCTTTTATTTTAGTTACTGTTCCTACTCGACTTCGACCACCCCTTGGTCGACGTCGACCAATGATTTCTCGATCGAGCAAGATCGTTGTTGCTTCTGTATCTGCAGGAACCCAAAGTTGACCAGACTGTACTCGACGTCGAGTAAGCCTAGTCGACGTCGACCACCATCCAGAGTCTCCTGTTGCTCGGAATCGACTGTACTGACCCCTGTCGACTACCACCTAGTCCAGGTCGAGTACCCCTGTAGTCGACGACCACTTGTGAGATTTTCCGCTGCCTAGGATCCGCTGACACGCTTCCTCGGGGATCGATCCTGACTTCCCACTGCTACATCGGGAGAGAGTCTTGTAATCATTTGCGTGGGCACGATTCTGGTTTGATCTATTTTATTATATTTTAAACTCGATTTCCTCCTTATAATAAATTGGCGCCGTTGCCGGGGAAGCTATCATTCGCGCCTTAGGTAGTTAAATCTCACGTTTGCTTTGAGTTACTTCACAGGTGTATGCGCCGTTTTGGTCAACCACCTGAGTTTGACGGCTTAGACGAACCGGAACGCCTTCTACACGTCCACGCTAAACTAAAAAGAGCCATGGCGGTCGCAGAAACACAGGAACAACTGATACAGAAGCTTCAGATGGAACTAGCTGCCAAAGATACTGCTCTCACCACTGAGAGAGCAGGCAGGGAACATGAAGTTGCGCGAAGGAGGCAATTGGAAGATGAGCTTGCCCAATATCCTACCACTGCAGAGGATTACATGCACCCGACTCTCGTCGTGCCTAAATCAGCTATTCTAATCCCTGAGAATAACTATGAAATTCGCACTCACTTCCTTATTGAACTTAAAAATAATGCTTTTCATGGAAGATTTAATGAATGCCCTCTTGAACATATTACCAATTTTTCTGACATGTGCCGTACTCTTGCTGAAGGTACTACTCTGGAATATGTCAAGATGAAGGCTTTTCGTTGGTCTCTCGCCGGCCCTGCATTGAAGTGGATTGAAGGACTGAAACCACGATCCCTCACAACATGGGCTCAAGTAGAGCAGGAATTTCTCAACAAATTCTTTCCTCCTGCCAAGACATCACTCCTCCGCCAGAAGATTACAGCTTTCAAACAGAAGACTGGTGAGCCGTTGACAAAAGCATGGGAACGATATAAGGAACTATTGCGATCTTGCCCTACTCATGGACAGCCACCCTATGTTATTCAGGAGATCTTCTTCAATTCTCTTGACCAGACCACTAAGGATAGGATAAATCAGTATACTCGATATGAGTATCTGATGATGCCACCAGCTGACGCATGGGGTGTACTCGACAAGCTCACCAACTACGATAACAAATATGGGGCTTCAACAAACTATGATGAAGATGCCTATGCCAGGCTAGCCCCATCCATGCCCCTCTATGAGCCTTCCAAGGAGATTGACCCAAATGTCAGGGAGCAGTACTACAGAGATCAGAATCGCAAGCTCTTCAAGCAAGTCAAGTATCTTTCTGTCAACCAGCCCTGCATCGAATGCGGATCACAGCGGCACACCACTACTGAGTGCCCACACATAGAGCAAGTCAGGATGGCAGAAAACCACGAAGAGGTAGCTTATGTAGGGGGTCCTAATCGCTATATGGGGGACCAAAGGTTTCAGCAACCAAAATGGAACCAAGGTGCCCCTAGGAACCCCCCACCATAGAGAGCTCTAGGACATCCAGAAAGAGATCAACGGAAGGATGATCTATAGATGATCCTTGATGAGATGCGCCGAAATCATGCACAGCAGCAGTAGTCTACAAGCGCCATGAATAATCAGCTCCAGAATTTCAAC
Organism: Persicaria maculosa; assembly: GCA_963922045.1. Taxonomy (NCBI): domain Eukaryota; kingdom Viridiplantae; phylum Streptophyta; class Magnoliopsida; order Caryophyllales; family Polygonaceae; genus Persicaria; species Persicaria maculosa. Next base: position 41,076,040 of record OY998251.1, on the reverse strand, counting down.
ACAAGATTTGGAGAGCTGGATATCTGGAAGAGGAACATAGAGACCCAGATGGGTCAATTCGCAGCACAAATTCCATGACCGACCGGGCAACTCCCTGGGCAAACAGAACCAAATCCTAAGGGGAAGACCGGACACGTCACAGCTGTAAAGCTCAGGAGCAGGCACCAACTACGCGAGCCAGAGGTCGGAAAGCAGCAGGACGAAACTGAAAAGTTACTCGACATCGACCAGTCTACTCGACGTCGAGTAGGCGTACCCGAGGTCGACCAGCCACAGAAACTCGAAGAAACTTCTGCACGATAACAAAACTCGAAATCAACTACACCTGTGGTCGAAGTCGAGGAGGATCTAGTCGACGTCGATGAGAAGCAACTTGAAGTCGAGGAGTCTGCAACACCTCCGACATCTGTTCTGGCTCCGAAAAAGAAAAAGATGCTACTTTTCCCATCCAAAGCGCTGAAAGATCCCACTGCAGGTAGGTTTAAAAGGTTTGTTAAGATGCTTCAAGAACTGAATATTTCAATTCCTTTTACAGAAGCCCTTCAAGAGATGCCTGCATATGTCAAATTCCTCAAGGAAATCCTTAGCAACAAGCGATCACTCTCAGAAATCGCTGGCGAATGCAAAAGGATGGACTTCCCTGAGAAGAGACCTGACCCTGGTAAGTTTTCTATTACTGTGGGATTTGGACAATATAAATATGAGTCCTTGTGTGATTTAGGAGCAAGCGTGAGTATCGTGCCCTTATCAATCTGGCGAAAGGTAAAGATAGGGTCCATAGAGCCTGTGGATGCCAAGCTATACATGGCAAACAATACAGTGGTCATCCCTACAGGTATAGTTGAGAATGTCCCTGTCCAGGTTGGTAAGTTCTATGTCCCTACTGATTTCCTTATTATAGATTGTGTTGAAGATCCTACTAGCCTTATTATTACTGGTAGACCATTCCTAGCTACTGCAGATGCTAAAATCAGCGTAAGACAGCGATTGTTCACCTTCACGATAGGCGACGAGATTTTAGATTTCTCTTTTGGCCCTGCATAAGAGGAAATTTCATGGCTGGAGGTGAAGAGCATCAGCAACCACGAGATCGAGCAAAAAACGGAGGAAAACACCAGAAGTCTACTCAACGTCGACCAGGGCTACTCGACGTCGACCACCGTCCTCGACATCGACCAAAACTGTTCGACGTCGACTTCCTCTGTTGAACACCTAACTTGCCAAGAGCCTAAGTATGGGGTCCCTGTACTCGACGTCGACCAGACCTACTCGACGTCGACCAACCCTGAGCCCGAAGATTTCTGTTTCAGGCACGAAAGGGTAAGTCCAGGTATGATTTCGACCCCTCTTCTGTCCATTAATAAATTTAATAAAAATTGAAGGGGAGGTATGGCCCCGTGGCGAGCTAATCTGCGAAGAATGAGAGCTAGAAACAAGAAGAAGAAAGGAAAAGGATACCATGTAAGCGACCGCCTATCAGCTGAGCTTGCATACTACAATCAGGACCTTGGTGATCCAGGAGAAGGGCCAAGCACAAGGGGGCCCCACATTGATGGTCATTGAGCACAAGCGGAAAAGCCGGTCTAGCGACTTTAAAATCTAGAGCATGTACATAAAACTTTTGAATTTTGGGTCTTTGAAACTTTTGGTTTTGGTTTTGTTTGTTTTTGTTTTTTGTTTTGAACACTTCATGTGGAAGGTCTTGTCTTTGTGCAATATCTAACATTTTTAGGTCGAGAAGCATAAAAGGATCGCAAGGAGTGGAAAAAGAAGTCCCTGAAAGTTAGTCGAAATCGACTAGGCCAAGTCGAGATTGACCAAGAGGAACATCGAGCAGAACCGTTCCACTCGACGTCGACCTAGCTACTCGACGCCGACCACCAGGAGCATCCTCGACTTCATCTTTCACTCGACACAACAGATCTGTACTCGACGTCGACCACGCCTACTCGACGTCGACCAAGGGTCCTCGACCTCGACTACCACAGTTTACTCGACGGCTCTGTTTGGACTCTACAACGCGTTATTTGGTGAGTTCCTTCCTTTACCTCTGTTTTTTTTATTGTTTATACAGTGGGGACACTGTATATTTTAAGTATGGGGTGGCGGAAGAGCTTAATATTATTTATTTATGTTTTATTCTTACTTTTGGTTTAACATGGTGAATTTTGAGTAAAATTTTAAATTTTTGTGCATAATTGCTAAACTCAAAGTTCTATGAGACATCTCCCATAGCCTGTAAATTGTTCAAAGAAATAGTGTCATGGAAGCTAATATTGAACTCAACGATGCAAAATTGGATTCATTAGAGATATAACATGAAATTGCCTAGTAAAGGGAAGTCACAATGAAGTGCATATTTTTATGAAAACCATGAAAGGAGGTAAAATTTGATGTTGCTTTTGACATGTTGCATGATAAGAGGATGGAGGACTTTATATTTCCATATAATGCTCATATATGTATATTTCTAGCCATACCTATGCCTATGCATCACAAAAGCCATATTATGCCTTATTTTATATTATGCTCCACAGGATCCAAATATTTGCCATTCTTTACCTTATTTCCTGTCCGGGGATTATGTTGAGAATGATGTTACATTATGGAGATTTTCATATGGTGTTTTTGTTGTTGTTATCATTATTATTGGAGTATGGTGGGAAATGGTTTGAAATATATGGAAAATTTAATGAGTGAGAAAAAAATCCGATCACCTCAGGAGATAAAGGTAGATCGACCCTGCCTGCGTTGAGATAATAGTTCCGCATGATGGAACACAAGGTGAGGAGTCCAAAGCACTAAGTATCCGGGGCCATTCATGACACCCATGTTTGCGACTCGCGAGAAGGCGGTGCTGAGGTCAGAGAGGTAAAAGCATTATTATTGATAAAAGCATTATGAAAGGTGATGAATCTTATGAAGAAGAGATGTGGTATGAAAGTTTGGAAATAATCCATTTCCCCGTATCCTTAGCACCACATTGCCAAATATTGCCCACCTTTAGCCTTTTACCAATCTACTTCTTATTGAGCTTAATTAAAGTCCTCTTGATTATTAATGCTTTGTCACAGAAATTGTTTTTTGCATTACCCTCCTTTTGTGAGTAGATGTTGTTTTTATTGCACATGCATGGATTTGTGGCACAAGTACCTTTTCGATGATGGTAATTGACTGCAGGGATATATGAGAATGAATCTATGATGTTGAGAGTTTTAAATTCTTCCCCTGAATGACCATCCAAGTTATTGCTTGGGGACAAGCAAGCTTAAGTATGGGGTGATTTGATGTCCATGTTTTGTGCCATGTTTTATATTGACTTTTATATCGATTTCTGTATGCATTTCATGCATCTGGGTTAGAATAGTACATAATCTATGTAGTTTATGCTTATTTGCCAAATTATGGAGTCTACACTAGTTTCTGTTTAATTTCGCAGAAATCGGACGCACTTTGGAGCTTAAAGGAAACTCATGGAGAAGCTAAGTATTGTGCAGCTGGAGAAAAGACCATATTTCGACATCCATCATTCTGAATCAAGCTTTGATGTCTTCATGAGAGTTGTAGCCCTTGAAAATAGCTTTCCAACGCATGCTCATATGCATCAATCCGACGAATGAGGACTCGGGAACGTGCGTTTCAAGAACAGAGCAGAATGCTGAAAGATGGGATCTACTCGAAGTCGACTAAGGCTACTCGAAGTCGACTACGGTTGAAGCATACTTGATCGAGGACCGAAGAAGAAGGCAACTCGAGCACGAGTCGTACTCTACGTCGAGTACACCCTACTCGACGTCGACCAGAATTGAACCTGACCCAAGCTCGACGAAGAGAACCAGATCAACAAGCTGAAGATTACTCGAAGTCGAGTACGACCTACTCGAAGTCGACTAGGCTTGGTCGAAGTCGACTACGCATCTTTGGGCCGCGAGACGGTTGGGCCATTCCGAGCATATGTGGACAACTTGGGCACAAAGCAAGGCTGATTTCATCCAATTCTATCAAGATCTATCTATGGAAGAGAAGGATTTATCCACTTCAAAATATTTAGTTATTTTCCTTTTAGATAAATGTTCCCTTTTATTTAAGTTTTATCTTTGGATATAGATAGAGATTTCATTCCTTGATTAGCAAGGATTGGAAGCCTGTAAATAAAGCCTATATGGCTGATTTTTATGCATTCCATCACACAATTTAATTCTAGAGAAGGAGAAGAGAGAGAGAGAGGGGAGGCCAAAAGGAGTTTGTGAAGCGAGAGCGGAATTGGCTTCCTTTGGTTGTAAGCTCTGTTTGGTTTAATTTAATGCAAGTAGTTTCTTTTCCATCAATGATGTCTGCGATTACGATGAAGAGCGAGTAGTCCACCCACTTCTAGGGTTGGGGCGAGCCCGACGATAGCCATGCGTGTTTGAGGTAAAGATCCGACCTTTATCATGTTTTGAGCATCTACTACTTGTTATCTGTTTATTACCCATCTAATGGAGATCCATGCTAACAACTTGGATTAATAAACATAAAATCGGTATATACAATTAGGGTTTCTTGAAAGAGTTTCTTAATTGTTGGAAAAGCCGAAAGCTTGATCCTTCGATGCGATTTGCATGATTATCGTTATTTATCTCGCCTTATGTATATTTGGTTATCGTTGTTGCAAACCCCGATCTTGGAAGTTCTTTTACATATTTGTATTCCGAATTCCGAAAAGATTTGTCTTTTATTTTAGTTACTGTTCCTACTCGACTTCGACCACCCCTTGGTCGACGTCGACCACTGATTTCTCGATCGAGCAAGATCGCTGTTGCTTTTGTCTATGCAGGAACCCAAAGTCGACCAGACCGTACTCGACGTCGAGTAAGCCTAGTCGACGTCGACCACCATCCAGAGTCTCTTGTTGCTCAGAATCGACTGTACTGACCCCTGTCGACTACCACCTACTCGAGGTCGAGTACCCCTGTAGTCGACGACCACTTGTGAGATTTTCCGCTGCCTAGGATCCGCTGACACGCTTCCTCGAGGATCGATCCTGACTTCCCACTGCTACATCGGGAGGGAGTCTTGTAATCATTTGCGTGGGCACGAATCTGGTTTGATCTATTTTATTATATTTTAAACTCGATTTCCTCCTTACAAGAAGCGTTCGTTGGACGACTCTCCAAGTGGCATATACATGACCCTTACCTTCTTCCTCGCCATCCTTCCCTCTCTGGATCCCTGTCCCACACCACCAGCACCACCCCTTCTCTTCCCGTCAGCCATCCCGCCACCCTCGCGTTCACCTGAACTCTCTTCTTCACCACTTCCGCTACTCCCACACCCGCGCTTCCGGCGATCTGCCCTCACCACCACCGGCTGCACCTGCTTCCTCTTGCTCTACGCTGACAGTCGCCGGAACCCTCGCCACCGCACCACCAGCGCATCCATGGCTGAATTACACAGGTACACTGCCTCTCGAAGCCTCGAATCGATCCCACTGCGGCTTCTGAATGAATCTTCACTCAAACCCAATGATCCTAGTTTCAATTTGGTAAGTGATTTGTTTGGATTGCTATTTGTATCGGAATGGTTTTTGAATTGTTCTGGCCTTTTCATTGTGCTGAACATATGTTTAGTTTTAAGAGGATTTGATTACTTGATTTGGATTATTAGTCGAGCCCAATTTATTGATTATTATTGCAGATTTGGCTTGATTGGAATGAATTGGAGAGTCTTATACTTGAACTTGCTTATCTGCGGAATGTTGTTTGGTGCATAGGATGCAGTTTATATTTGTTTTGACACTTTTGAATGTAATGGACGTGCAGATTTTCGGATATTATGGGATGTTCTCTATTATTTGCTGCCTGATCTTGGTGTTATGGCCCAAATTAGGCCAGTCTTTAACTTGAATATTGGTGGCTACACTAGCTGATGATTGAGTTTTGAATGAGATTATGGTGATGAACTTTAACCGGCTTTTGATCATTGTGTTGGACCTTGAATGTTTGTTGTATTTGATGGTTTCATAGAGAATGTTTGATCTCAAGTGTCTATCACCTAGTGTTTAATTGTCTTATGGTGGTTTTGATTTGTCCAAGTTGTTATTTGAGGTGGTATAGTGTTGTTCTTATTGTTGATTGGATCCTGGTTGCTGTTGTGATTATGTTATACCGGTTAGGATGGTATCTGCTGTTGTATTATATGCATTGCGCAAGCCAGATTACAAAGGAGATGCTGCCTTGAATTTACTAGATATCACAGATGGTTCCAAAACAATCCTTGCACTACCACCTCGGACTAGGAATGCTGAAATATGCTCGACTGTGCGTGATTCTTTAGTGAGTTTCCTCTTCCCTTACTCTTTACCATTCTCTACTTTGGGGACAAAGTAGGAATTAAGCATGGGGTGGGGTAACTCACTTGTGATTCATGTGTAACTCTGTTTTTGCATATCGTTTTTGCATTTTTTTTCTTCATGTGCATTTCATACATTGCATTTCATTTGCATATAGATGTTTTGAGCTGAACCCTTGCTATAAAAATTCCTTGCTCTTCTTTAAGAACATGTTATTTCCTTGATTGAATTTGGTTGATGATATCCTTGAAGGCATGTTAAAAAGCTTGTGATGATTTGGATATTTGGGTTTATGCTATAATTCTTTCAAAACTAATCATTGCTTGAGACTTGTTGAGATTGAGATTCTGAGACAAAAGCATGTGAGCTTCTGATCCTAGGACTGACATTCATGAGTCCTCTTTCTTTTATGTGTGAATTGCTCATCTTCATTGCTCTATCTTCAGAACTTGCGTTAGAACCTCTCGAGATCACATATATAACTTGTGTGCATTGCATAAACATGATTGAGGCAATTTTTGTTACCCTATTATTCCCTTCCTGCCCATGAGTGTATCCTTAGCTTGAAGCCCATTGAGTCTATTTGCCTATTCATTTGTAGCTCCACGAGATTATCCTTAAGCCTTTTTTAGCCTTGTTACCCATTTGGGAATTAGGATGAAATAGAATTATGGTTCATCTGAGTGGAGTAGGGAGAATAATGTGCCTTGAGTGATTGATATATTGAGTGGAGGATTTTGTGCTTCAAATGTAATTTTCTTGTGATGAAGAAATTAAAAAAATGAAAAATAAGAGACAATGGAAAAGATGAAAACAAAAGTGAACAAAATTCTTCGTCACTAGAGAAATGTTTGTGAAAAGGGAATGGGTTTTCAAAGTTGTGAGTTTTGAGCTTATTTGATTATGTAATATGGTTGTTGTGAGAGATTTGGTATGCTTGTGGAAAAGAAGTTGGAATTGTGGTTGAAGTTTAGGAAGTAGTTCTATTTCCCGAATTTAGCACCACATGGCTAAAGAATCCATACCTTTTGTTTCTTACCTTGGCCCCGTTACAACCCATGAAAAGACCTCATGATTTATGTTTAAGTGCATAGTCTGAGTGGTGGAGAGTTAGGAGGCTAATGCAAGCCTATGGTAGATGAGTCTTCAAGATTTGAGCTCGAACGGAATATTTAACCTTAAACACAAGAGTGAGAGCGTTCCACAAAAATTTATCCTATGCAAGGTCTTGGAATTGATGTCTTGAATTTGTCTCTTGGATGATTTGCTTGTCCTTGTTTTTTAACCCAATGTCTAGATCTAAATGAGCAAATGCATAGTTTGGATAGAAATCGAAATCCTTCTTGTGAAATCTTTACACTTGTTCTTGCTTGAGGACAAGCAAGGTTCAAGCATGGGGTGATTTGATGACATCTAATTTAGTCATATTTTAGGTTTGCATTTGCATATTAGTTTAGACCATTTTCATGCATATTTATCATATTTTATATTTATTTTATTTTATTTTGCATTCTCGGAGTCTACACCTACTTTTTATTGATTTCAGGCACTTTGGAAACGATATTGTCGAAATTGAAGTTTTAATGTGGAGCGGCGAGGATATTGGATTGGACTTGAGGAGCTAAATTGCCAATGACTGAAGTTTCTAAACTTGGGGGTTATTTGATGGAATTAACTTTATAATTGGGTATTGGTTAAATTTTAATTATTTAACTTCGTGGGTTAAAATTGTAAATTTCATTATTATTCACATATATACTCTCTCGTATGTGAAAGAATGGGGGGGGGGGGGCTCTTTAGTTCGGACTTGGGAACGCCGCACAAGGCCACGGCCGACTTCGGCGTGGATTAGGTTTAGTTTAGTTTTGTGTCTTTCGTTTTCGGTATTACACTTTGGATTGAAGGCGAAGATTTCTGGTTTGCATTTTATTTTAAGCATGTCTTTAATTTATTCCATTGTTGTCTATATTATGTTTAGCTAAATTCTCCGTTCTAGGGTTAGGGTAAACCCGACAATGTCGCGAATTGTTTGATTTCGATGTTTGCTTGAGTTTAGTCTGAATTCTATAAATTGATTTGATCCTAGTTGCTTAACCTAATTTATGTGAATCGATTATAATCCTTTTTAGATTCAAGATGCTACCGTTGCGAATTGAAATTGGATAAATAGATGAAATTCATGAACCCAAAAGAAGGATTGGTTTCATCGGAACCCTAGGATTAAACATGAGAAGTTAACAATTGTTATTGTGACATTTAAACAATTGTTGAGAACTCTTGAGGATTAATAATTATCGTAGATTCTTAGGTGAGAATCGGTTAGGCGGAGCGCGACAGCGAAAGTTTAATTGATTTTCTCCGAAGGTCTATAAAGAACTTAAAAGGGTCTAGATTTGGTTAATTTAGACACAATTGCTACAACATGCGATAGCTGAGTAGTGATGACTTTAGATAATTTACCTTCAATTTTACTAATTAAGAAGATGAAGTTCGAGTGAACATCGGGTTGAATTATTTGTGGCATTGTTGTGGGAATCCTTATCCCTGGAATTGCTTCTCATATATATTTTCTTCATAATCTTTGCTTGCTTTTCTTAATTTAGTTTAAAATCAGATCCCTCTTTCTTGGCATAGCTTATTAGTTTTAGATAACAATTGATACATATATAATCCCCGTGATCGATATCCGTATACTGCAATTGATCTCGTATTCTTGCGAGGTTGGTTGAGGCTACACTATTCTTGTGTTGGTTTAGACCACATCAGATGGCAGAAGACGGTGTTGGTGATCCACCAAGAAGGACCCTAAGAAAACTAAAGGAACCTAATTTGAGTGCTCAACCACTTGGAATTAGTCTTCTTGATCTCCCTGAGGGTTCAAGATTTGAGTATAAGTCAAATTGGTCTTCTATTTTGCCCTACTTTCATGGATTGCTTGGGGAGGAACCGAACAGGCACCTTACTATCTTTGTGAGCGTGTGTGAATGACTGAGACCCCAAGGCCTGACTGATGACCAATTGATGTGGAGAGTGTTCCCCTTTACCTTGAAATATCCTGCAAGCGATTGGCTTTATTATCTACCCTCAAAAAGCATTACTACTTGGGTGCAATTGAAGAAAGCTTTCCTGCAAAATTATTTTCATGTGACTCGCCTCAACAAACTTAAGAAGGAGCTGTCCAGTATTGAGCAATCACCTGCGGAGAGTCTTTATGAGTATGTTGAGCAGTTCAAGAAGCTTAAGGGTAGTTGTCCGCAACATGGTATACCCGAGGATGATCTAGCACCGTGACCCTTAAAGGAGGTAAACAAGTGAATATGCCCACTAGGAATGTTGAAAAGAGGCCTAGGGAAGAAGTTGATTTGGGAAGTAAGGACGAAGAGACGGAATATGAGACACACTGCATAGACGGTGCCCGCCGCCCCTCACCACGGCGCCTGCCGCCTCCTCCAGTGACGGGTCCGATTTCTGACGTTGTTCAATCCCCAAAGAAAGCTTCTAAAGAGTGGTCTTCTAAGGTTTCAAGACCCGCACCACCCTTTCCTCATGCCTTATGATCTGATCGTAAGTGGGAAGATAAACGAATTATGTATAACACCTTTGCTCATTGTGAGGTAAATATTCCACTCTTCAATTTCATTAAAATTGTGCCTCGCTATGCGAAATTCTTGAAAGAACTATGCACGATGAAGCGCAATCAAAGGATGCGAAAGAAAGTTTAAGTGAGAATGTTTATGCTTTGCTTCATAAACGATTGCCTGAAAAGTGCGGAGATCTAGGTATGTTTACTATACCATGTGCAATAGGTAATGCTAGCTTCACCAAAGCTATGTTAGACCTAGGTGCTTCAATCAATGTTATGTCTTATAACTTGTACATGTTTTTGGGTCTTAATTCATTGTATGAAACTGGTGTTACTATACAACTCGCTGATCGTTTTACTATTAAGCCTAGGGGAGTTGTTGAGGATGTTTTGGTTAAGGTAAATGATTTGATATTTCCAGCTGATTTCTTCATTCTAGACATGGAACAAGGTACGCCTGAAACCCTGATTATCTTGGGAAGGCCATTCTTGCGAACGGCTAAGACTAAGATTGATTGTTTTGAAGGTTCACTAACTATGAAATTTGATGTAAGAAAGATTGAGCTTTCTATATTTGAACCTATTGTTTCTTCTGTTAATGATTCCGTAAATGTTCTTGACTCTAATGAAAGTGATCACATGAATGAATCAAATGGTTTGTTAGATGCTTTTGTTAAAACTGAATCTATGAATCTTGAGTTTTCTAACAAAGATGAAACTGGATTAGGGAAAGATGACATTGAGAGGAAAATTGAGAATTTGTTTAAGTCACATGAAAATGTGTCTCATTCGAATGATTCTATTGTTGTTCCCTATGAGAAATTGATTCCTAACAATGTTGAGGTTTTTGCAATTGCAGGACAACCTCCCAGAGTAACTCATTTCAAGAAGAAATCGATAGATGCAATTGATCGACATGTCGGAGAAGTTCCTAAAGTTCCTGATGAGTTTCCCCTTGAGGATCCTTAAATCTCAGTACAAAGTAAGTCGGAACAAGCCTCGAACCAGCCGGTGGAAGATAGATGATATAAATGGATTTTGGTGGAATATTTTTGGTATTTTTGTGATAACGATAAAACTCGGATTTGGGGGAAAACAAACTGAATTTTGTAAAGGATAGGTGAACAAAAAAGAGTGGATATGACTCACCACAAGTTTTTGAACAAAGATCAAGTACAAACGGATATTACGCACCGAAAATACAAGATCGGACCTTCGATATGACTCACGAAGGAGATGAAGTTTTCAAGCTTCAAACAAAGGATATAAACCTGGTTTTTGAGGATAATTTTCGTGCCCCCTAATGGCCCCAAGGGCTAAGTAATATAGAGGTAGTTTGTGGATAACTTGTGCATGCTTGGGAAAAGGTGGCGTGCATTAAATGCAATCTTGGAAGTTGTTCTCTGCACAAAAGCACCAGCTGCATGGGGGATGTATTCCTTGATGTCTTCTCTTCCCAATGTGCCTTTAAATACATGAGAAGTTTGAATTTGGATCAGATTTGCCTCTATAATCAATAGCGGGAACCGAGGCATTTCCGGGCTTCTTGGGTTGCGGGTTGTGATCTTCAATTTGTTGTAAACTTGTGAATGCTTGTTTTTGATCTTCATAGTTAATGGAAATGGTTAAGAGTCCTTGAAGAAGGTCGGCTTGAAGACGTCTTGCCCGAGCTCGAGTTATGGATCCGAGAGGCTGCTCATTTGATGTGTCATTTGGAGCTTCGGTAGGTCTTGCTTCTTGATTGATCATAGGTGTGATCACATCATCCTCCCTTCCTTGAAAGGGATTCAACCTCGAATCAGACCCATCATCTTGTTCATCATCATCACCTACAACAAAAGGAGACAAGTCAACAACATTGAACTCATCATGAACACCATACTCACCGGGAAGCTCAATTTTGTAAGCATTGTTGTTGATCTTTTCAAGCACTTGAAATGGGCCATCTCCTCTTGGCTTCAGCTTGGAATTTCTCAATGTAGGAAATTGATCATTTCTAAGGTGAATCCATACAAGATCACCCGGTTCAAAGATGACTTCCTTTCTCCCTTTGTTAGCTTGATGCACATATTGGGCAGTCCTCTTTTCAAGTTGCAAACGAGTGGACTCGTGTAAACTCTTGATGTGCTCAGCTTGGGTTACTCCTTCAACACGTTTGTGATCTTTCATGGAGTGGGAAACCACGTCAAGAGGAGTGATGGGATTCTTGCCATACACAACTTCAAATGGTGTCTTCTTGGTGGCCGAGTGGACTAACCTATTGTAGGCAAATTCAACAAAAGCAAGACATTCTTCCCACCTATGAAGGTTAGCTTTCAACAAAGATCGAAGCAAAGCACCAAGAATACAACTTCAGTTTGTCCATCCATTTGAGAATGACAAGATATAGAGAAAAGCAACTTAGTTCCTAGTTTAGACCAAAGTGTTTTCCACAAATAACTAAGAAACTTAGCATCACGATCAGAGACAATGGTCTTAGAAATTTCATGCAATCTAATAACATCTTTAAAGAACAAATCGGGCACATGAGAAGCATTGTCAGTTTTATTACATGCAATGAAATGAGCCATTTTAGAAAACCGATCAACCACAATAAAATTAGAATCTCTCCCCCTTTTGGAATGAGAAAGTCCTAACACAAAATCCAGGGAAATGTCTTCCCAAAGAGCATGAGGAATAGTCAGGGGAGTATACAATCCATGGGGATTCATTTTCGACTTAGCACTTAAACAAGTAGTACATGCAACACAAAACTTCTCTTCATCCCTATGCATGTGAGGCCAAAAGAAGTGCTCCTTCAAAGTATTCAAGGTTTGGGTAACACCAAAATGTCCTATTAAACCACCTCCATGAGCTTCATGAACAAGCAATCTACGAATAGAACTACTAGGCATGCAAAGCTTTTCACACTTAAAGAGATAACCATCATGCATGCAAAACTGATCACTACTACCCTTATCCATGCATGTATATAATTCATGCATGAAAGCAAAGACCAACATTTTAGCATCTAGGGTAGAGATAAGAGAATACCTCCTTGAGAGTGCATCAGCTACTACATTGTATTTCCCCTTCTTGTACTTGATCACATATGGGAAAGCTTCAATGAATTCAAGCAATAAAGTAGAAACACTTAGTGGAGGTAGATAATTCAAATCTTGGGAAACAAACAAATTATCTTTAAAAAGCATAAGAAAGCAAGTTTTACTTCTCTGAATTGCATACTCCACTTCTTTCGCCTTAGCTAGGAGAATCTGGTGAGAATTAGCCATGTTTGAACCGATGGTGAGCTTTTTCTTTTGCTTTCTTCTCTCCAAGTTAGTTATATGGTCAGCAACAATCTCATGAGGGGCCGTAGGATGAAGTGTAATTTTCTTACCTTTCATTTGGAATGTGTGCTCATTGGTGACTCCGTTGTGGATCACACCATGATCATATTGCCATGGTCTCCCTAAAAGAAGGTTACACGCTGTCATGGGGAGAACATCACAAAGTATCTCATCTTTATATCCTCCAATTGCAAATGCAATCATGGTTTGCTTGTCTACTCTTAGAGGTGCCTTGGAATTCAGCCAATTCAAGGTGTATGGTTGCGGATGTGGGCTGCATTTGAGGTTAAACCTATCTACAACTTCTTGATCAATAAGATTGCAACAAGATCCTCCATCAACTATCACACTACATACCTTGTCGTTGATGAGGCATCGAGTATGGAAGAGGGTCTCTCTTTGCGTGGGCAAAGAAGGAGCATCATTGGAGATCAATGATCTCTTTACCACAAAACACTCTCCAACAGCAGCATTAGCATGAATCTCATCTTCTTTATCTTCTAAGGTTGGTTCTTCTTGGCTCTTCTCCTCAGATTCATACTCTTCTTGATCATTGAGTAGCGCTTGTTTTCGAGTAGGGCATTCTCTAGAGAAATGACCCCTACCCAAGCACTTGAAGCACTTGAGGTCCCGAGTACGGGGTTCAGATTCACCCCTTGGATTCGAAACATAAGGCTTGTTGCTTCTTGGGTCTTGGACTGGTGGTTGGGTTTATCGTCGTGTGGATGGCCTAGAGGGCTCACTCCATGGCTCAATGTGACGTGGATTTGAGGTAGCTCGTGCGCTAGGAGGGTTAGAGCTCCAAGGTTTAGAGTCATGTGTTCCCTTTCTCCTTTGAAGGTTTTGGTACACTTGGTTAGTGTAATGCAGCACCTCCTCAACTTGAGTTCCCACGCCAAAACGATGTATTTCAACATGTGAAGCAATATCTAAATTCAGCCCACCAATAAATTTTGAGATTTCATACCTCTCGGGAAAGCGGATTCCCGATCTAAACACAAGCTGCTTTAGTTCCTTTTAGAACTCATTAGGAGTGCGGGAACCTTGCTTGATTCGTTCCAATTTGACTTGGACATGATCCACATAATATTGGGGCAGAAATCTTTCTCTTAGGGCTGTTTTGAGATCCTCCCAAGTGGTGATATGAGGGTATCCCATATAGGCTCTCTCTTGCTTTTCTTCTTGCCACCATGAGTATGCAAAATCTGAAAAATGAAGAGTAGAAACAACCACCCTTTGAGCATCATGATAACCATAGTAATCGAAAATGGACTCGACTTTGGAGTCCCAATCCATGTAGGCCTCAAAATCAGAAGTTCCGGCAAACTGAGTGATGGTAAGCTTTACGCCATGGTGTTGATCTCGCCCCATATCTTGGCGATACTCACGCTCCTCATTTTGCTACCTCCTATGAAACATGCCATCAAATCTAGCACGTTGAGCTTGTGGATTGCGTCGGGGCATCCTAAAAGGTTGAGGTTGTTGCGGGTGTGGTGGATCTTGAGCATAATGAGCTCGTTGATGCTCCCTACGATCATTAACACTTATGTTATCATCAAATTCAGTTTGGTAATTATGTGGTCATCGGGGCCATGTCTCATTGTGAGGGTCTCTTGTTTGACCACGCCCTTGTGGAGTCCCATTGGGCTCACTCTCATGAACGGTGTCATGTGGCTCATCATTTCTGCCATTGGTTCTAGTACCACTAATTCTTTCATCGATCCTTTCAACTAGGGCTCTCAATAGTTCAGCCCTAGTCCTCTCATACTCTTCTTGTCTCGCCGCCACATCTTCTTCCTTAGATTGTCTAAGAGTGGCTTGCAAATCAGCTAGAGTGACAACTCTTCCTTCATTTCCTACATTAGACATGTTTTCCTACACACAAAATGCACAAAAAAAAGGGAAAAACAAAGAAGAACCGAGAAAATCACAAAAACATGCAAACACGTTAGGGTTAGAAATCAAAAGATCTCTCTCTCACCTCCCTCATATTCTTTCACTCATGAATTTTTCTTTTGGGGGTGAAACTCTCCCTCACTTTGAATGTGATCTCACTTCACTCAAAACTCAGATTGTAAGCGCACAAGTATGCAAACAGTACTTCTTCAAGCAAGCGATGTGAGGATGCTTCTTCCTTGCTAGAACAAGGTCTATCTCCGCCGAGGCAATGCACTTAGTGATGTTGTCCTAGAAACTCACACAAAGTAGCAAAAGCACAAGCCAAGGCAAGCCCAAAGGCGAGTATTTACCAAATTCCAAAATCAAGTAAGTAATGCTCGAATGGGAAGGGGTAAACAAGGTTTAGACAAGGCAAGGAACAAGGCTTGGAGTAGCTAGTGATATGATGAGGTGTCTGGTTTTCGAGAACAACAACAACACAACTTGCACTTCAAATGCTCACAACTTGCATATAGAACAACTTTTGGAGCTTTTCTAACTTCTTCTCCTTTTCTTTTCTTTTCTCTTTTTTTTTTCTATTTTTTTTTTCTCTTTTCTATTTTCCAGAATCCAAGAACACAACAACACTTGCAAATCAGAACTTACTTCCATCTTCAAACACTTATCAAGCACATTCCATCAATAGATCATCACCATATACTATGCAAAGCATTAGGTGAATAATGGTGCAACACTTTTGAGGGCGATGTTTAAATTTTGGGTAAGAAGGATGAAGGTTTATGCAAACACACAAGAACACTAGATAGAAGCATAGAAAACCGAAATAACAATGGATAGATCTGGTTTTTTTTTTTTTTTTTGCAGATCTTAAACACACATATAAAGGTATAAAGGATGAAAAAAATGATGAAAAAGGCTGCAGAATAATCAGAAAAAAGGATAGATAGAAATGGCTGAAAATCGAGCAAAACAAACCGAAAATGGAGAGGTAATTTGTACCTCTCTGGCTTGAGAAACTTACCTTGAAGATAGCTCTGATACCACTTGATGATTTTCCCCATGAGGATCCTTAAATCTCAGAACAAAGTAAGTTGGAACGAGCCTCGAACCAGCCGGTGGAAGATAGATGATATAAATTGATTTTGGTGGAATATTTTTGGTATTTTTGTGATAATGATAAAACTCAGATTTGGGGGAAAACAAACTGAATTTTATAAAGGATAGATGAACAAAAACAAGTGGATATAACTCACCACAAGTTCTTGAACAAAGATTAAGTACAAACGGATATTACGCACCGGAAATACAAGATCGGACCTTCGATATGACTCACGAAAGAGATGAAGTTTTCAAGCTTCAAACAAAGGATATAAACCTGGTTTTTGAGGATAATTTTCGTGCCCCCTAATGTCCAAAAGGGCTTAGTAATATAGAGGTAGTTTGTGGATAACTTGTGCATGCTTGGGAAAAGGTGGCGTGCATTAAATGCAATTTTGAAAGTTGCTCTCTGCACAAAAGCACCAACTGCATGGGGGATGAATTCCTTGATGTCTTCTCTTCCCAATGTGCCTTCAAATGCATGAGATGTTTGAATTTGGATCAGATTTGCCTCTATAATCAATAGCGGGAACCGAGGCATTTTCGGGCTTCTTGGGCTACGGGTTGCGATCTTCAATTTGTTGTAAACTTGTGAATGCTTGACCTTGATCTTCATAGTTTATGGAAATGGTTAAGAGTCCATGAAGAAGGTCGGCTTGAAGACGTCTTGCCCGAGCTCGAGTTATGGATCCGAGAGGCTGCTCATTTGATGTGTCATTTGGAGCTTCGGTAGGTCTTGCTTCTTGATTGATCATATGTGTGATCACAGCAGCTCCACCTGGTTTTTTGAAAAGGAGAAGTGTGGGGGATTTTGGTGGAATAACATGATCAAGAAATGCATCACGTCGAGCCAAAGACGTTAAACAAGGCGCTTATTGGGAGGCAACCCAAGTTAGTTAGGTTAGTATTTCTATTTTTTCAATTAGTTTCCAATTCAATAACATAGGATCAATCGTTTCGCCGGATTTCGGAAATTACGGTAAGTGAAACTTATGTTGGGATTGAGTTTGGTTTCATTTGGAAGAACGGAGCCACTATCTGTGGACACGGCGCCCGCCGCCCCCTTCTCCGCTTGACCAAGTCCGAATTTTGGTAAAATAGGAAAGGGAAGTTTCTATCTTTTTATTTTTGGTTAGTTTTCGTTTTAGGATTAGATTGTTTTTCTATTTTGCTCTAGGATTAGATTATGTTCTTTCTATTTTAGGGTTAGATTATTTTCTATTTATCTTAGGATTAGATTTTTCTTTTTAGGACTAGTTTCCTTATTTCCTAGGATTAGAGGTTCAATCTTTGTTAAATCTAGTCTAATATTTTCCTTTTTTCTTTTTGATAGATATTCCCTCCAACTCACCATATATTGTTCTCCTTATTTTGGATCAATCAAACTTGCTTAAGAGGAATCTACAAAACCCCAAAAGCCTACTGGAATCCATTCAAACTACCAAAAGCCTTGTGTTTCAATCGATTTTTCCGCAAAAAACACTTTCCGCCATTACCCTACATCCACAAAACTCAATCTTTTCTCATTCCATTCCTTTATCTATCACCAAAGAACGTTTTGAAACCAAGTTGTTCGTGAAAGTTTCGAGTTTGAAGGAGTGGACGTCGGTTTTCCAATGTTTTCACTCGGATTCGTGGTTCTGCTTACACCAAGCCCGCCGCCCCATCCATGGCGTCCGTTGCCGCTACAGCAAGCCCGTCTTTTGGTCATTTTTGTGATTCTTCGTTGGTTTTTCCTCGAGTTGCATCATGTCTTCTGCTCCTATCAAGAACGATGTGTCAACCTATTTTGATAATACTGATGTGTTATGCTGGAATGCACTTGGGAAGCACACCTACACGTCCACCATGTTCTTTGACTAAATCACCTTGCAATGGTTGGGCCTGTTTGACTCAGTGTTCGCTTTGATGACACATGGACGGCTGCGTGACTTTATTGGAAGAAGGGCTCCTACCTATCCTTGCTTGGTTAAGGAGTTCTTTACTACTTTGGAGGTGATATCACCCAAAGATGTTCGATTTCGACTGTGAGGAAGAGCCTGTAATTCCTCATATGTTGCAATTGGAGTTGCTTTCGGTGTTACGAAGAAATGCTCTAGGAAGTGGAATAATGCCATGCATATCCTTGATTCAGCAGGAATTTGGAGGAGTCTAACAGGGACGCCTGAGAACTTCAAAGATTTCAGTATCTGCCAACTATTTTACCTATGGGGCTGAAATTAGTAGACTTCTGTCGAAGCCATGTTCCTATTGACACTCATTTGCGAAAGCCTGATGATCCTATGACCCGTGCGAGCAATGTTGAAGATATGCAGATAGAGATGACGCCACCTACAGTTCATGATGCCGCACGTATGGCCTATCTGGAGAAGAAGTTTACTGAATTTGAGAAGCGGAAGGCAGAGGAATTGATGAAGCTAACAAAGTCCCATGCGATTCTTGTTGGGAAGATCGATCAACTACATGAAACTTGTCTATTATTGATGGATTTAATCAATCAGCGGTCTGTCCCTAGACCCTGCCTTCACAGTAATTGGTCAGTCATTTGCTTCTTTCTAACCCTTTATTTTTATATTTTTCATTGTTCCTTTTTGTGTTTCTATGCATTGAGGACAATGATGCAACATGTAAGTATTGAGTGGGGGGGGGGGGGATTGAATTGAATTAGTTAGGTTAGTTCACGTTTGAATTTCTGTTTTTGAGTCTTTGTTATTTCTTTTGTGTTATTTCTTTTATGTTATAGAAAATGTCAAAAATGAATTTTTTTTTTAAATGTCGAGAAAATTGGAAAAAAAAAGTAAGTCTTGTTTTGTTGTTTTGCATATTGTGTTATCAAATATTTCCATCTTAATTTGAGTTTGTCCTGGCATGATCTTATAAATCCCATGAAATTCTGGAATGATTTGATCTTATCTTGGAAATTGGTTTTTATGTGAAATATTATTGAGCATATATAATTAAGCATGCATGATCTAAGTTTGGGAGTATGCTTAAAAGTCAATAAAAAATTTCCAAGTGAGATATTTTTGGCCTTATAAGGATACATCTTTATTCCTTTTGCTTTTCTTGTGTGATTTACTCTTCCTGAAGTAGGGAAAATCCGGTCATCATAGCACAACGGCGTACTGGTCTTTTACCAAATCCGAGTATTCAATACGGCATTAATGACACCGATTCGCCTATTGATTACGATAACGGTTTCGTGGATTAAGAGCATTGACTGGATTAAATACGGTAACGGTTTTTATTTAATATCATAACGGTTTCTTGTATTTATGACTCGACTAGTATAAATAAGGGGAGATAGATTCCGATTGAGGATGGACAAGGACTGACTTGAGCGTTGGAGGGTCCTCCGGGGAGACAAACCCCGCCCCGACCTCGTTTGTTGTTCTTGTTTTGCAGGCTACGGTTCAGGCGGAGTCGATGATCAAGATCGATCTCCTTCAACCACTATGATGCGGATTTTATGCATCACAATTGGCGCCGTCTGTGGGAAATCCGATCAAAAAGCCATGAGATCGGATCTCTCAATCAAAAAAAAAAAAAACATTGACTGGTGATGGGAGGAGGAGGCGTTGGATGCTCAGCCTTGGCCCCAAACCCTAGGAGAGGGCGCCGCCGGGATGAGAAGGGAGAGACGGATTGAGGCCTGAAGCGGCTCCAATCGTCTTCTCCGGCGACGTTGTGAGAGAGTAAGGCGGTGTCGGTGATGGGAGTGGAATGGGTGCCGAGCAAGGCGGCTCCAATCGTCTTCTGCACTCACTAGTTGAAGAGAAGAGGGGAAATGGGGAAGTGAGTCCCCTCTCGCTCGCTGATTGTGAGTCCCCGATCCGGCTTGGAATAGACATCGGCGGGGGCACGGAGACTCTCGTGGCGCGGATGAAGGAGCGCAACGCGACGATCTTGACAACGACGATTGGATCTCGGCGCGCCGTAGAGCAAGGCGACTGCGCTGCGGGGGCTGATACCGCTCCACGCACCGCTGCAACAACGACTTCCGGTGTACGACAGCGCCGTCGATCTGGTCCGGTGCGAGCGTGCCGTGAACAGGTGGATCCCGCTGCCTCCGCCTCATCATTGGTGCTGCTGCGTCTCCCTCGCCAGAGAAGCCGAAGAGCGTCGTCAAGAGCGGAGCAGCTTGTCCCCACCCCGGTGCCGAGGTCGCACCCTCAGCCGCCTGCCGCGAGCCCTTCTTGGGCTGTCGTCGTCGACTTTGCAGCCCTCCGTGTGCGTCGATTTGAATGATGTTGTTGAGCAGTTGAAGTGATCAATCAACCTTAGACATTTCAATTTCGCAGCCCCGGACCTCGATTCCATTATGGTTCACGTAAGTGCAGGTATGAAACAAGCAATCTGCTTTCTCATTTGATTTGAAAACTATGATTAATTTTCTAAAGAGCCAAGTAGATTGCAATTTGGGTATTTGGTGTCCAAATCGATCAGTGAGGTGAACATCCAATTTATTGTCTGTTTGAGAAGCTTGAAGAATTTACCTTTGTGCTTAAATTATATATGAATTCTTCCATTATGAAATACTAGTAGCAGTGGTGTTTGGTTCAGAGATCCATCGTTTAGAGAGGGTTTTGGCTGCCGTCAATGTAAGTCTTCGATGTCCATATATCCTATATTATATGCTATTGTTAATTTACATACTCATCATGAGATTGGACTCCTAGTACACTTGAATATTGCTGATCTACTCTCCTAATATCCATTCGATTCTACCTTGCAAAGCATGAATAATCGAGTTTGAATTGAGTTGATCATTACTCTAGTTGTTTCGATTGTGGGATGTGCTTTTTGCTTTGTCTTCGTTTTCTATGCTTGTGTTGCATTCCTGAATAGGTGTTTATAGAGGAAGTATGAGCAACAATCGTTGAGTGTACTCGGAAAGCATGAATTCTAATCTCACAACTGACGTTGGGGCAAGAGTCAATATTGCATAGTACGTTGGGGCAACCAAAATGATTCGAGGCATCGAGAGATATAAAAAAGCAAAAGGCAAGTTGGAGGTTTGATATTTTACCAAAGCCAGCTTCTTGCCAAGTCAGGAATGACACTACAACAAAATCGGGAATAATGAAGGCCATCGAGAATCATATTACTTAAGCAAGGAATTCGTGAGATAAGTTTTCTATTCCCCTTGCTTGCGGATAATTTCTTAATAAAGACATGGTTGTTTATTAACATTCTTCTAAAAAATGTTTATTGAAAGATGAATGTGTAGTTCCAAGCTAGATTTTTAGCCTACTACTTCTCCGCAAAAATATACAGATTGTGTGCAGGGGCATACAACAACTCAAGAAAGTGAAGATTCGCCACTTATGGCCAGGAAAATGCCAGTAAAGGCAGAAGAATCGCCACTTAAGGCCAATGAAATCGCCACTTACGGACAATCTGATTCGCCACTTATGGCCAACGAAATCGCCACTTATGGCCAATCTGAATTGCCACTTAAGGCCAACGAAATCGCCACTTACGGCCAATTCGAATCGCCACTTAAGGCCAACGAAATCGCCACTTACGGCCAATCTGAATCGCCACTTAAGGCCAACGAAATCGCCACTTACGGCCAATTCGAATCGCCACTTAAGGCCAACGAAATCGCCACTTACGGCCAATCCGATTCGCCACTTATGGCCAACGAAATTGCCACTTACGGCCAATCTGAATCGCCACTCACGGCCAATCCAAATCGCCACTTATGGCCAATCTGAATCGCCACTAAGGCCAAAGAAATCGCCACTTACGGCCACCGAAAATCGCTGCTTACGGCCAATAGCCAATTACTGATCAAGCGACTAGCATCTACGGCAAAATCATCGCTCACTCGACAAACTTCGCCATGTACTTTTTTCGGCTTCCTTCATCATCGAGACATGAAGAAGAAACCCGAGGGGCAATTGAAGTAGGGAAAATCCGGTCATCATAGCACAACGGCGTACTGGTCTTTTACCAAATCCGAGTATTCAATACGGAATTAATGACACCGATTCGCCTATTGATTACGATAACGGTTTCGTGGATTAAGAGCATTGACTGGATTAAATACGGTAACGGTTTTTATTTAATATCATAACGGTTTCTTGTATTTGTGACTCGACTAGTATAAATAAGGGGAGATAGATTCCGATTGAGGATGGACAAGGACTGACTTGAGCGTCGGAGGGTCCTCCGGGGAGACAAACCCCGTCCCGACCTCGTTTGTTGTTCTTGTTTTGCAGGCTACGGTTCAGGTGGAGTTGATGATCAAGATCGATCTCCTTCAACCACTATGATGCGGATTTTATGCATCACACTTCCTATGCATTTATCATTGAGTATTGCCATGATTATCTATTTTCAAGGCCGATTATATACATGTTCATTGCTTGATAAGTTTAAATGATAGAGGCAACCTTTTTAGCCACATATTTATCCATCTCTAACTTATGTTATATCTTGCTTTGAAGCCAAATTGAGCCTTTTGCCTATTTATTGATAGCTCCACAAAATTATTATTCCTAGCCTATGATGAGACATACCCTTATTCCGAGGGACTTGAGATTTTGAGTGGGTTATGGAATCTATTTTTGAGATTGAGGAGAATGAAGCTAAAGTGTGATGTTATGGTCTATGGTTTTGAGAAGATGTAATGTTATGTGCTTACTTAGTCCCTCATTGTTATGCATTGGATTTTCATGAAATTTGGCTAAAAAAAAAAGTTTGGACCTAGGGAGGATAAAATTCACCTAGGGGTAAAAATAAGTAAAAAAAATTCCGAAAAAGAAAAAAAAAAGAATAAAAGAGCCATTTATCTTATTTTTGCATAATGAGGAAGAATTGGGATTTATGTTGGTTATGAGATATATTGGTTGGGTGTTGAGACTGCATGATATGTGAGATGATGAGATGAGATGATTTGATGAGATAGTATTTTTTATGATGTTAAGGGATGTTCATTTGTGAGCTTGATTTATTGAGTTGGTTTGTGTTATGTTGGGAGTTTTGGAATCTTGTTTTCCCAAAATTTATTGCACCACATGACCAAATACAATTCCTTGCCCTTATGTTTCTACCAAGCCCCATTACAACCCCGCCGAATGGAGTCTTCTATGAAGGTTTCAATTGAGCGAAAGTCCTCTTTATGTCCTTATTTTGGCATTGACGTATCCGGTGAAGATTTTGTGATATACATGTCAATATTTGAGTTGATGCTTGTATATGGAACTGAGGTGAGTGTATGCTTAAAGCCTGAACACATGAGAGTGAGAGATACACATGTTATCCTTGGTAAGGTTGATTTTTGAGCATGCAATCAACTTGATCGCATATATACATGTTATGACGTTTATATATTTGATTGTATTTTCACCATTAATGATGTTGGTTTTGATGAGTAAAGTTGTGAAAGATTTCATTTGGGATGCGTAGATGATGTTCTGCTTTATTGTTGCTTAAGGACAAACAAAAGTTAAGTGTGGGGGGATTTGATAATGCATATTTCATATAGGCATTATATGTGTTTCTTATTGCAATTAGGTAGTGGTTTTTCTGTTGTTTGAGTCTAGTTCCGTTTATTACTTGTGTAGTATTCGAGTTCGGAATCTATGCATTTTTAATGTTTATTATGCAGAGTTACATTCCGACCTTGGATGGACTTGGGGAAAAGCTTAAGAAGCATGTTTTGGGAGCATATGGAGGCTAAGAGGGAGCTAAAGAGGAGCAAGGAGGCACAACATTGGAATCTATTGAAGGAAATAGAGGAACGTCGGACACTGTAGAGACGGCGCCCGCCAACCCTTGCACGACGCCCACCGTGGCTCAGTTCTTCGGATACGCGGTTTTGGATCCGAAGACATTATTTTATATTACTTTATTATATTTCCTACTAGGGTTTTGCCAACCTTTGAGAGACTTATTTAGGTTGTTTTCAGTTTGTTCTAGAGAAAGAGATGGATTATTGTGAGACTGTGAACACAATTAGAGAGAAGAGAATTGGCCTATGAGTTGCTAAACTCATAGTTTCGCCTATGATCAAAGACATGGTTGTTTGGATTGTGAGGATTTGATTGATACGGGGTTAGCCGTGAGATGGCCCGATTTTCGACAATCAACAAGAATAACAAGAACGGAAGCAAGAAAGATAAAGAACGCAGCAAGAACTTCAAGAACAGACTCGATATCGACTATGGATGCAAGAACTCAGCCAAAATCGACCAGGAACATGCAAGACTCAACTCGACAAAGACAAGAAACAAGGACTCGATTCAAGAAAGCAATAAAGACTCGAATTTGATATAAAGACGCGACCGATAAGAAATGAGTCGATCTATATAGACCAAGATAATAAAGACCCCAGACCTCCTTAGAGGGTAGGAACCAATACCAATGACTATATAACCCGCCTCTACAACCCTACACAACCAAGCGGACAACTTGGAGGCATAAGGAGGGGGCTCGTTGATACTAGGATCACCATGTCTTGCGAAGTTGATGAACACAAAGCAAACCAAGCTGAGACAATAGACCAATTTGCAATCGATGAGCTCCGCTTCTAATCGATCGACTTGCACTCATGTGTTTCACACAATATGAGAGAATTCTAATTCATAAGTTCCCACTGATTACAATGGAAGAACTCGGCTTAAATAGACCTTGAAGGCTAAGTTGGGCCGAATTCTTGATAAAAGAAGATAAAAAGGAATATTTAAAGAAATTAATAAAATATCCCTAAAGCTTCCTAAAATAACTTAAGTAAAGTAAGTTACTAAAAATAGGATAAAATTCGTCTAAACATATGACAGCTTCAAAGATGGTGATTTTCGGCCAATCTCGAGATCGAATCTGGAAATATCTTCAACAGCAAAGTTGTAGATCTCTTCGTCCTTGTTCTAACAAGATATGGCACACCTCAATCCAGTAAATATAGGCTCCGAACAACCAATTTACTGAGACGTCGAAAAGCTGTCAAACTGCTGGACGAATGTAAAAACGTCAAGATGATCAAGCTTGCACCTTTGGATCTTATCCCATGGTGGAGCTTTCTTCTTCCTCTTGAGGATGACATCATTCTCGCGAGCTCAAATCATAGGTGTGTCCGGAGGTATCTTGGATGGTCCCGCATCAATCTCCCTTTCTTGAAAAGGATTCGTCCTTGAATCCAAGGTCGCATAAGATTCCGCAAATGCATCCACACGAGCTCCTGGATCGACTACCTTTATCTTGGCTACGTCAACTTATAGACCATTAGAGCTTACTACAAAACCAAGAATAGAAACTTGATTAGTGCATAATTCATATTTCATATCATCTTCATAATGTTCTAACTCAATATGCACTCTAGCTTGTTCATTTATCTTTAAGTTTCCATCCAACGCTAGCAAGTTTTCTTCCTTTTCCAAGGTTGGATTTTCAAGTAATTCAAGGCTAGCAATATTAGAACAATTTTCACCATCAATGATCATATTAGAAACATTGCCCTTTTTTATGGATTTAGTATGAAACAAATCTTCGCTTTGATTATCATCACAAGGTATAGGTTGAACACTTAAGACTTTACTAACAATCAAAAAATCATCATGCTCATATTCAATGCAATCATTATCATCATAGGCAAGTAAACTAAGATCTTGATCATTATTAACATGCTCATCATTTTCACCACTAGAATTTTCAGATCCATTTTTGCCTAGGTGAGTAATCATGAAAGTCTTCTTATTTGGGCAATTCTTCATAACATGTCCACTACCTTGGCATATAAAGCAAGGAATTTACATAAGTTTAAGAGTAGAAGAGTTAGGATTACTCCCTTTAGGGCCAGTAGGTGGCCAGAAGAATGTCGTGCCTCTACTGTTGTCAATCTTTCATTTATCCGTACCAATGTCTCATTCACGGCTTCCAACTGTTTGATCATCTCAGCTCTAGTAATCATGTTGTTGCCCTGGTTAGACATGGCAAAGAAAGACAAACAAAGAACTATGTGACAGTTAGTAAAAATATAAACAATCACAAAAGTGTTTCGCTCACACTCGTCTCTCGAATTGGTATGACAAGCTTGTTGGGGCAATCCGTCTTGGGCATTAACACTCAAGTAAGGACTTAACAATGCAAGGTAAGAGAACAAGACAAAGGACAAAACAAAACAATCGCAAAGTTCCAACATAAGAGAAGTATCGAGCCGAAAGTATGGGGTATTGACTCGGTAGGGTGGGGTACCGACTCGATATGTGAGCACTGGTGACTAACGTCGATATCGACCTACTGACCCGAAATCAACCAAAGAGGAACTCGACAGAAACCAGACACTCGAGCAGCACTCAAGGGACACTCGACCAGAACTGGAATGGCACTCGACACTTGCAAAAAGGGCACTCGACCAGCAAGATAACAAAAGAAAAGAAAGGAAAGAAAAGAAACTTGGACTTTTACCTCTTTTTGATTCAAACCCTTAGCAAGGACGTTGTAGTTACAAGGTAGGGCTTTAAAAAAAATTGTGTTTTGGGAGGTATCTATTTAAGGCTTTTCGAGTAGGGCTATGAAATTTTTACCAAGAATGGTCCTTGAAGTTTCTTGCACTGGACTCGACAATCCTTCTTTTGTTTTTTTTTTTTGAAGTTACTTTTGCCCCTTGTGAATTTTATCCTCCTAGGTCAAAGCTTTAAATGTTTTTTTTTTTTGAAATTTCGGACTTTTTTTTAAACCAAATGCAAGAAAAGTTAACAATGAAATAAAGGACTCGAAAATATATGCTAAGGTGAAAGAACTTCAGAAAATATATGTAGCCCTAAGGAAATATATATAGGTGGAACTTTGGCTAAATTTGGTAAATAAATCTATTTATACTCTTATAATCTAAGATAGATTAAAGTAATTAAATCTACCAAAGAATTTCAGAAAATACCAGGAATAGAATAAATAGATAAGAGATAGATCAAAGATAACAAACTAGGATTAACGCTTGGAATGAAGACTGCCGACTAGGAGGTTCTTTCAACCACGGTTGTCGGCTGAACTAAGGACTAATTGGCTCCAATGGCTGCTGTACATGGGTCACGACTTGTGTGTATTTAGGCTAAGTGCAACCACAACAATCACAAAAAAAGGTTAATGCAATCAAATTAAAAAAATTCAAGAAGTAAAAACCAAGAACAAAGAAAGACTATTTTTGTAGGTTTT
The DNA here is from genome assembly GCA_963922045.1 of Persicaria maculosa. Taxonomy (NCBI): domain Eukaryota; kingdom Viridiplantae; phylum Streptophyta; class Magnoliopsida; order Caryophyllales; family Polygonaceae; genus Persicaria; species Persicaria maculosa. Next base: position 41,048,640 of record OY998251.1, on the reverse strand, counting down.
GTGTTTAGGGAAACAAAAGACACAACTTTGATGTTGGAAACAAAAGTTCTGTTGCCAATTTGATACGGAGTTAGCCGTGAGATGGCCCGATCTTCGACAATCAACAAGAATAACAAGAACGGAAGCAAGAAAGATAAAGAACGCATCAAGAACTTCAAGAACAGACTCGATATTGACTATGGATTCAACAACTCAGCCATGATCGACCAAGAACATGCAAGACTCAACTCGACAAAGACAAGAAACAAGGACTCGATTCAAGAAAGCAATAAAGACTCGAATTTGATATAAAGACGCGACCGATAAGAACTGAGTCGATCTATATAGAACAAGATAAAGACCCTAGACCTCCTTAGAGGCTAGGAACCAATACCAATGACTATATAACCCGCCTCTAAAACCCTACTCAACCAAGCGGACAACTTGGAGGCACAAGGAGGGGGCTCGTGGATACTGATCACCAAGTCTTGCGAAGTTGATGAACACAAAGCAAACCAAGCTGAGACAATAGACCAATTTGCAATCGATGAGCTCCGCTTCTAATCGATCAACTTGCACTCATGTGTTTCACACTAGAGAATTCTAATTCATTAAGTTACCACTGATTACAATGGAAGAACTCGGCTTAAATATACCTTGAAGGCTGAGTTGGGCAGAATTCTTGATAAAAGAAGATAAAAGAAATATTTAAAGAAATTAATAAAATATCCCTTAAGTTTCCTAAAATAACTTAAGTAAAAGAAGTTACTAAAAATAGGATAAAATTCGTCTAAACATATGACAGCCTCAAAGATGGTGATTTTCGGCCAATCTCGAGGACGAATCTAGACAAACCTTCAACGGCAAAGTTGTAGATCTCTTCGTTCTCGTTCCAACAAGGTATGGCACGCCTGAATCCAATAAATATAGGCTCCAAACAACCCATTTTATTGAGACATCGAAAAGCTGTCAAACTGCTGGACAAATGTAAAGTAAGATCCAAAGCTCACGGGAGAAGATCAAACTTCTCCTATAATGTTCCCCGATAATCTAGTATTCCGAACCTTATTTACCTTTTAAGTAGGTTTACGGAGGTTAATTCGGGTACTTAAATTTCGGGTCGTTACAAAGTTGGTATCAGAGCCGGGGTTGTTCGACCTGAGTACGCACGAGTTAAAAAATTAATTTTCAAAACCCGCCCACCGTTTTTGAAATTTTCAAGGATTTCGAAGTATTTAAAGGGCAAAGATGAAAACCCTTTGGAAAATAAAATGGTTAGGATCTTTATACACGAGAGATAGGATCGACGGGCAGAGACAAGGCGATAGGCATCCTTAGAGATGTAGAAGGGTTCGGGTAGACTGCTTAGCTTTTCCTTATAGACGAGCCTGGAAGACTCCAAGGGAGAAACCATGGTGGTTGGAGTAGGATAGGATTTAGAGGCGGGCTCGCCAAGCTATCCCTCGAAGGATAGCTATCTAGTTAGCTTCCGTGCAATATAAAGTTGTGCCTGCGGGCCATCCCCTGGAAGGGATGTAATTATGTGAAATGAATGTGTCTGAGGGCCGTCTTCCTTGAAGAAGACGTTTTATTTAGTTGTATATTGAGTACACTTAAATGTCCAGTTGTCAGCATGGTCGACACCCAGATTAGTAGAGGACGCGAGAGACCACGTGGTCGACGTCGTGGCCGCATTCCCGAGACAGAGACTGAAATTGAGACCGATGCTGAGGTCGAGATCCCCGGACAGCACGAGGGAGAGGCTGATAGGCAGCAGCAGGGATCAGTGATAGACAGAGGCTTGATTGGAGTACCCGATGCGGAGAGACAGAGGCTTGCTGCTGGGCAGCTTCGAGGAGATGCTTTTGACAGATGGCTTGTCTACTGTGATGATCGTACTGCATGGACCTACGAGGAGTTCAGAAAGTTAATGCTGAGAGAGTACTGTCCATTTGGGACACAAGCAGCATAAGAGGTTGCGTTCTTCAGCACCCGCTATGACCCACGGCTATCTATCTCCGAGATCGTCTGCCAGTTCAAGAAGGAGCTCGTCTATTGTGGAAAGGTCTGTAACACCGACGAGATGCGCATCCACATGCTTTCTATGAGGCTTCCGCCAAACGTTCTTCTGATCTCTACCAGCATGGAGGGAATGACATATGACAGATTTCTAGAGATGATCCTCCGCTATGACCAGCAGCTACGTGTGACAGCTGCCACGTCTTCAGCTTTTTGCACTCCATCTGGCGGAAAGAGGCCATGACCCCAAACGGAACGGAGCCCAGATCAGCGCCGTTCGAGCAGCGAGACTTCTAGACCAGGGATGCACGAGCTACTGGTGTTACACTTTAGAGGTGGATCGCGAGCGACCCAGCCTGACAGATGTCCCCGTTGTTAGTGAGTTTGCTGACGTTTTCCTAGACAAGCTACCAGGACTTCCGCCACAACGAGATGTTGATTTCGCTATACAGTTGGAGCCGGGCACCAGGCCGATTTCGAGGGTCCCGTACAAGATGGCGTCGACAGATATGGCCGAACTGAAGGCACCGTTTAAGGAGCTAGCCGTGAAGGGCTACATCAGGCCGAGTGCTTCGTCGTGGGGAGCACCAGTGTTGTTCTTGAAGAAGAAGGATGGGTCGTTGAGGCTATGCATAGATTACAGAGAGTTGAATCGGGCTACGGTGAAGAACCGTTACCCGTTGCCGAGAATAGAAGACTTGATGGATCAGCTACAAGGAGCTGTCGTCTTCTCGAAGATAGATTTGCAATCGGGTTATCACCAGCTGAGGGTGAAGGCAGAGGACATCCCGAAGACGGCCTTCAGGACTAGATACGGACACTACGAGTTTGTGGATATGCCGTTCGGGCTAACCAACACGCCAGCCGCCTTCATGGAGTTGATGAACAGAGTGTTCATCGATTTTCTTGACAGATTCGTGGTAGTATTTATCGACGACATCTTGATCTACTCGAGGAGCATAGAGGAGCATGATGAGCACCTGAGGATTGTGCTGAGGACTCTGCAGAAGCACAAACTGTTCGGGAAGTTTAGAAAGTGTGAGTTCTAGCTCTCCGAGGTGATGTTTCTTGGTCATGTTATATCCGCAGCAGGGATATCAGTAGACGCGTCGAAGGTTGATGCTATCGTTGCTTGGGAGGTCCCCAAGAACGTCAGAGAAATCAGGTCTTTTCTAGGTTTGGCTAGCTATTACCGACGGTTCGTCGAGGGCTTCTCCAGCATAGCTAGGTCGATGACACAGCTAACGAAGAAGGGAGTACCCTTCGAGTGGAGCCCAACGTACCTAGGCCAGTTTTGATCTGCTGAAACAGAAGTTGACATCCGCGCCAGTGTTAGCACTACCAGAGGGGACGGAGGACTTCGTGGTCTACACGAATACTTCGAGTTCAGGTTTAGGTTGTGTGCTACAGCAGAGGGATCGGGTCATCGCTTACGCTTCACGCCAGCTGAAGCTAGGGGAGGAGTCATACCCCACGCACGATCTTGATCTAGCCGCAGTGGTACATGCGCTCAAGATCTGGACGCACTATCTGTATGGCACGTCGATGAGGATCATGACCGATCACAAAAATCTGAAGTACATTTTCACGCAGAAGGAGCTGAATATGCGTCAGAGGAGGTGGCTGGAGTTGATCAAGGACTACGAGTTGGAGATTGAGTATCACCCGGGGAAGGCCAATGTGGTGGCCGACGCCTTGAGTCGGAAGACTCGTCAGGAGATTGTTTTGTCCAGATTGACGGCTTAACCCGAGTTGCAGCGGGATCTGATCAGTTGTGGGATAGCGGTCTTGTCACAGCGAGAGAGTGGACAGTTGAGTTTCCTGAAGGTTCAGTCAGAGTTGATGTTTGAGATCCGACGAGCGCAGGCAGAGTGTTCGCGAATTGCCGATATCCGACAACGCATGGCCCAGGGCCACTATAGGTCTTTTACCGTCCTAGATGATGGGATGCTGATGTTGTAGGGACGAGTTGTTGTGCCTGATGTGCACAACCTGAAGCGGAAGATCATGATAGAGGCACATTCCACTCCTTATTCGGTCCATCCGAGATCGAATAAGATGTACCAGGACTTGAGGAGGACGTTCTGGTGGCGCAGGATGAAGACTAACGTCGCTTTGTTTGTAGCGCGATGTCAGGTTTGCCAATAGGTGCGGATAGAGCACCAGAAGCCCGGAGGGATGACACGATCACTTCCTGACCCTGTGTGGAAGTGGACGGATATCACGATGGACTTCGTGACAGGATTGAGGAGAGATGTATGAGGCTTTGATGCGATTTGGGTGGTGGTCGACAGGTTGACCAAGACCGCCGATTTCATTCCGATTCAGGAGACATGGCCTGTGTCTGATTTAGTCCGAGCTTTTATACAGCATATAGTGAGGTTGAATGGGGTTCCCGAGAGGATAGTATCTGATTGAGATGGCCGCTTCACTTCGAGATTCTAGAGGCAGGTGCACGAGGCTTTGGGGAGCAAGTTACATTTTAGCACGGCCTATCACCCTCAAACGGACGGGCAGAGCGAGAGGACGATTCACACGTTGGAGGATATGTTGAGGGCTTGTGTTTTGGAGTGGGGGAACCTTTGGGTTCGGCATCTTCCCCTAGTAGAGTTCTCGTACAACAACAGCTATCATTCATCGATCAGGATGACTCCTTTTGAGGCGTTGTACGGGAGACGATGCAAGTCACCTATCTATTGGGATGAGCCTGCAGACCGAGTGGGGACACTATCACAGTACGTGCAGGAGGCGACAGATCAGGTCAGACGGATCCGAGAGCATCTGAGGGTTGCGCACGACCGACAGAAGAAGTATGCTGATAGGCGCAGGACTGAGTTGGCCTTTGAGGTTGGAGATCATGTTTGGTTGCGAGTGTTACCGACGAGAGGGATCCGACGATTTGGGATGAAGGGCAAACTGAGCCCTATATATGTGGGCCCCTTTGAGATCCTCGAGCGAGTAGGAGAGGTTGCTTACAGAGTTGCTTTACCGCCCCGTTTGGCTGGTATACACGATGTCTTTCACGTGTCACAGCTGGGAAATACGAGCCAGATCCAAGTCACAGATTGGACTACTCCGGATTAGAGATAGCACCTGACCATACCTTCGTGGAGCATCCGATTGCTGTTCTTGACCGCCGGGTCAAGAAGTTGAGGCGCAGAGAGGTACAGTTGGTACTTATACAGTGGGCTAGGAGGAGCCTTGAGGAGGCTACTTGGGAGACGGAGGAGAGTATACGGGCGAGCTATGGAGATGTATTAGATGAGTTGCTACGTCGTATGTATAGCCACGGGAAGTTATAGTTTTGACTGCGTGAGTGGCCGGTGAGTACCTGGGAGGGGGACCCTTAGCCGTACTATGTGTGATTGGGTGTTTACCTCTGTGATTGAGTGCGCATTTTCTGTGATTGATATGCGTGGTGGGGCCCATGAGCGGTCCTACATGATGTGATTATCATTGATGTGTGATACTTTATGATATATGACTGATATGATATCGTTATAATTATGTGATTGTTGTGAGTATGGTTGACAAATGATGGTATGTCGGAATGTTGAACCTAGGAAAAGGAATAAGGCATAGCCTTAGAGGTGGATGTTAATCCACCCTCTATTTTGATTGAGTCGTAATGAGATCATATGTTTGATCCTTAGAGGTTGATTTTTGATCCACCCTCCCGTTGGGAGAATAGAATGTCGGGAATCGGGTTTGAACTTTAGAGGTGGATGACCACCTCCCGAGAGAGAAAGTCGAGCAGAGTCTAGAGGAGTCTAGGCCAAGTCGTGTCGGGACGCCAACGCCTTTAAATCGAAATTGATTGAGGAATGATTGAGTTTACGCTTCCATGATCCGGGTAAGCTCATTGTGCTTCGCGAAGTGGATACGGACTTTTCGCGATGGCCATCGTGGAATTTTCGCTAAGACTTAGTGGTAGTGTGATAATTCTCTCGAGTTGTGATACTTTCGGGGTTGAGGCAAGATGTGACGGGGGCGCTCGTTCACATGCTCGGCGACGCAGTTCAAGATTATTACGATCGTGACAAAAGAATCATGAGATTCTTGGGTGACGCATCCGAGATGATCGCGTGTCTTTTGTTCCGATCCAAGGACTCAAAGTTTAACACCTTCTCCATCGGTTTAAATCTTTTTGGTCTCGGGGACGAGACTTATTTTTAGAGGTGGATGATTGTAAAGACCAAAAATTTTAATTATAATTAATTAAGATTTAATTAATTTCCGAGGGATAATTCGATCAATTATCCTTCTTTTGACGATTTTGAAAACCCGGAAAAAATTTAAATTTTTTTGATGACATATTTTATATGGAAAGAGGATTACAATTCCAATCTATTAGAATTCGTATGATAATTTTCCGAGAAATATTAGTGAGGCAAAAGCCTTGTCATCCGTTTATTTCGGTAATTTTCGTAACTTGTGGCGACATTTTGGGACGTTGTTTTAATATTAAATTGCCGCCCAAACCACCCTATTTCAGCCCTTTATATGATCAAATATGAGTTATATGTTTTTGCATTAAACAAATAGAAGCCATGTTGGATGAATGACTTGTTCCTATTTTGCCACTATTCTACCTAAGCCTTACCAACTCCTTGACCAACTTTGGCTTCACCTTTTGGCTCTCTTAAAGCCACATTTCTGGCCTCGTTCAGCCACTCCACATGCCAAAAATCAGAGAGGAAAGGAGAAGGAAAGAAAGAAAAAGAAAGAGAGAGCAAGTTTGCCCTAGCAACCTTGCCACCTTCAAACACACATAACTCACTCCTCCCTCAACCAAATTGGCAGATTATCAAAGCCAAATCACCACAAGAGAGAGGCCTTTCCAGCCATAGTGAGTTCACAAAAATCCAGTCCCATCAAGCTGCCCGTTGAGGCCCATTTCCGAGCCAGCTGTGCCGAGCCCTTTGTGTTCTTGAGGTTTTCAAGTGTGTTTGGGTGAGTATTGGTTTCCTCCCCTTCAAATCTGATTTTATACTTCTTGTACAACTAATTTTGAAGGTTTTTGTCTAAGACTTCCTTTTATGTTTTGGTTTGGATTTGTCAAAAATGCTAGGTGTTTGGCGCAAGGTCCCGGGAAGCTTTGAGGGGTAATCTCTCATCCACCTTTCCCTCTGTAGATTAGGAGCCTTATGTGTAAATTAGGGCTTAGGAAGTGGAGCCTCTATGTGTTTTTGGTTGCGTTTTGTAGCAAACATAAAAAAAATGGATATATATGCCTCCGTAATGTGGACTTTATTTCCAATCCAACGGTCTGATTCGGCTGAAATCTTAATATAATGTTCATGGAAATGTTATCTAACTTACCTTCAAATATTACAGCAATCCAACGGTTGGATCAAGATTTATTATAATTTTAGTAACTAGTGTTATAATGACTCAATTAAAAAACTTGGTTAAGGGAATGCTAAGAATATGATTAAATATATGATGGCATGACCGAAACTTAGAGCATATAAAATATAGAAATGAAGTATACCCATAACTTGGCTTATGATCCGATAAGAAGAAAATCGATTATGTGATAATACGATATAGATTATAACTGGTTAAGTCTGGATCACTTAACCAAAGTGCGTAATCTATAGAATCGTGAACCTCATGTGGATGTATGTTGATTATTAGGTTGGGTACCATGCATTAGAATACCACCTAATGAAAGCTTAATGAAATTAATAGGCTCTTGTTGATTGGATCCTTGGTTGTGCACTTTATTGCTTGCTTATTCTCCGGACTCCAGGTAAGTCCCCTAGACTTACTCATGATGGATTTATTTGATACTCCTTGTCTTATCGAGAGTCTTCATGCATCACGCGACCTAGTAACATGTTTAGGAATATAAACTTGTAATATGACATAGGATGAACTTAGTAAATTCAATAATTCACATGTATGCTATATGTGTATGGTAGGACGGTCGTCAAAATCTGAATAAATGACTTATACTCGATGGAACAAGAATGAAATGATGAAAGACTTATGATGAGAAAGAATGAGTATGTTTGAGAAGGATGAGTACGTTTGAGAAGATATTATGATATGATGGTGATGATGATGATGATGACTATTATGATGATGATACGGGCCCTTGTGTGTTTATTTCGCATCTATATATATCTATACACTTGCTTATGTATTACATTTTAACATTCATGTAGTTTAAGTATGCCTCTTTATATGGAATTGAGTGTGCATATTTCCGATGATTGACCCCGATTTATTTCTTGTTTTTAGATTCGGGTACCCCTTACCCGATATGACTTACTTATGTGGATGGATGTCGGGACAGACCTTTTGGACGATTAGAGTGAGGGAGGCGCTTGACATTCGTACTCTTTTGCTCATACGTTTTATCGTTTTGACCCGGCGTGGCCGTGGCATTTTGTTGTATTTATGATTTCTGCTTTATTTCTGTTCGAAACGTTTTCGCGATAGTCTAGGACAGGTAAAGCTTTGAACGGGCTTATGATCTTTTCGGGGTTTGCAATCCCCATCTTTTGACAACTAAATCTTCCGCTTAAATGAACTTAATAATAACTCGTACTCGGTCGTAAGATCCAAAGCTCACGGGAGAAGATCAAACTTCTCCTATAACGTTCCCCGGTAATCTAGTATTCCGAACCTTATTAACCTTCTAAGTAGGTTTATGGAGGTTAATTCAGGTACTTAAATTTCGGTTCGTTACAGCAATGGTCGATGCTCATCGTAACAAACCAAGATTGGCGCAATGTGCAAGCACATAACAGTAGTGTGTAAATGTTTTGAGGGGCCGGTAAGGCCAAAGAGAGTGAGTTGGTAGACATATTTGAGCAAGATTGTGTTTACTTGTCTGGCAATGACAACCCGACAGTGAAGGAGGTGATCCAATAATGAGCTGGTGTAGTGGGTATGCATCTAGGGACCTAGGCTGCACATACACAAAAGCAAAACCAGCAGCACATCGCAAGGCAAAGGTAGAGGCAGACTAAGACAAAATTGTAAGTACCAATAGCGTGTATTGGGATGAAACAAAGAGTAATCGAATCGCGGGAAAACATTTGAGTAATTAAGGGTGAAACCCAATAGCCTTATGAGCAATAAGTAGGATGCATTGATGTGGTAACTGGCGCCACAACCCAGGGGAAGGCATTCAGAACCAAAGAGACTAAGAGAACAGTCACACACGTTCAAGTATAACAAAAGTATTGTATATAATTTCGAATGGTTAAAAATACAAGAGGGCTTAAGCAGCCATTGGGGAGTAGAACCAAAAGTGGGGCTGCGCCAACAACAAAAAAGACAAACTTGATTAAACTGGAGGTTCAATTGGTAGAGGTACAGGCTGAAATTCGACCAAGACATGACACAACGCCAAAGCAACGGAGGGAGAGACGAGCGACCACACCCACATCTCCACCCAAAACCCCACCGCCAGGGCCAAAGCAGACACCGATCGGATAGCAGGCCTTCCAGAAAGCCCCACTTGCTTGCTCTATAGTAGATCTTAACCCCGTAGGTCGAAAAGAAACTTGCTACTACATCAATTTCACTGGCATAAATAGAGATTTTTGGATTTGGCTTAATCGCACTGGAGGCGAAATCAGAATAGGGGGGAGCTACCCCCTGAAATCTGGAGTTATTAGGTTGACTAGGGAGAGTCTGATTTTGATTTGAGGGCAAGTGGGGAGTGATTGCAAGCGGGAGAGGCCAAAAGTGCCGGTAGACGGAGAGGAAGGTAGAGGAAGGAGGAGTGCAGGAGCGGCGTTGAAGGCCAGAAAGAGATGCGCGTGAAGCGCGTTCTATTTTTATTTTTAGGGTTTTCATTTTGTAGCTTGTTTCGATGTTGGTAGTATTACTTCTTTAGTGATTTGCCCTTATTTCATTAGAAATTAGATTCAATTAGATAGATATATTATTATATATTTAAATTAGGTAGAATAGATTAGATAGATTAGGATGTTTTTCCACCTACATTATATTATATATACATTCATACGGAAGAGCAAACGGAAGGTGAGCCGTGAGTCCGACTAACTTTGGATCCCTAAACCCTAATTATGTTTTGTCTTATTTTTATGGAGATCTAAACTCTTCCGTTCTATCTACTATTTGAAGCTTTGTTTGATTGAGTTGTGAGTTTCTGAATCTTGTTCATTATTTCCTATATTGAATGTTTCAAATTCTTTATGCTTGATTGCCTATTGTTTTGTTCTATCTTGTCTGGCCAACTTATTAGATCAATTCAATTGCTAAGGTTTTGTAGATTCCTGATTTTGAACCTTAACCTAAGTAGCAAACTTGTCCCTTTAGGGCTGATTGAACTAATTGGATGGGTAGGAAGTTGGATGTGTTGTTAAATCCCTCTTTAGGGACTGCAAATACCTTGGTTAATCTCTAAACTTAAAGCTATCATTTGGGTTAAATCCTTCTTTAGGGACTGTTCGATTGATAAGGGTTTCTAGGACTTATTTGACTAGTAACTATATTAGGTAGGAACAATGACATTCATATGAATCATAAAAGGACAAGAGAAAGTTACAATATCAATTCAACCAAATAAAGTGGATAGTTGTAGGTAGAGCGGTCTTCTCTAAATTTTTTTGCATCATTTGTTTATAGTTTATTTTGTTTTCTTTCTTATTTCAATCACTCATAATCCCCCGTTTCATACTAATTGGTAAATAAACTTAACTTAGGAATAACTTGATTCTCTATGGGATCGACTCGTGCTTACCACACTACATTAGTTAGGTAGGTTCGAATTTATTTTTATACGGTTTACGCGACTAAAAACCATTCATCAGACACTTATCTATTGCAAACAAGCTTGTGCTTGGTTGATGTTATATGTTCGGTTAGTGATTTACAATTGAGTCCATACTAGGGGTTTCTTTGCATGTTTATTGCTCCTTGAAATCACTTGAACTCCATGTTTTTACTTTGACATATCTGACTGAGCATGACTTCCAGGGACTGATTTTGGTATGGCTGGTCTTTGTTGTTCTTCATTATTGGATGATATATTTTTCTTGGTTGTTGGAATGTGTTTGTTTGTGGTGCATTCTTTTTGTTTTGTGTCTTGGCCATGCGTTTTGCAAAGAGGATAGGCCTATATTTATCCAACTCCAACAAGGTTCACGAGTTCCTATTGCATCCAAGTTGCTGCTGCAAGTTTTTGCTGGACAGCCAGGGCTGTAATGTCTGCTCTTTCACTACTAGAATTATGTTATTTAACATCGGGTGATTAACATCGGTTAGAAAAACCTGCCATGTTAAACAGTTTTTTAACATCAGTTTCTAAATTTGTGATGTGAAAAATTAGGTAGACATCGTCCTAATTTTTTTGACGGATATTAAAAAATTTTCAAGCGCGGAATTCAAGTTCAAAATTATTTAAAAAGCCCGCTGGCAAGATACATCTAGACTTTAAATTTTGTTCCAAAAAAAACACTTATTCCCTCCAACCCTTTAAATATTTTTTCATCCAAGTGCCCAAACTCAAGTTTTCCCCAAAACACTTTATCTCCTTTACTAATTCCGCCGAAGCGACGCTCCTATCTCCAGCGTCTTCTCTTCTTCGATTTTCAATCTCCATCGTCTCCGCTAGCTCTTCCCTCAGTTCGACTGGTGAGGGAAATCTCCAGGTAATCGATCGTCGCTCTTCTTCGCTCACCAGTCTTCACTTCTCTCAAACCGCCTCCCGTATCGCCTCTCTGCAAATTGATGTCTCTGGTACGAATTTCTCCTTTCAATGTTCAGTATTTTAGATCTAGGGTATATGTTAATTGGTTCCGATTCATCATATCGATCTTGATAAAATTGTTTTTCAGTTTCGATTTAGGGTTTCTTTAGGGATTTTTGTGCTCTGTGTACATGTCAATCTATTTGCTTATCGAGTTCTGAATTCTTAATAAAGAGCAGTTGTTTAATGGAAATTGAGCTGCTCAGATTTCTAGGGTTTCTCTTTTAGGAACTCGGTGGCCTAGGAGATTGATTATCAACCGTCTTACTTGGATATGTTGCTTTTAATCTATTAACAAATGTGTTTCTTTTGGATCTGCTGCTTTTGAATCCTCATACCATGCAGCATATTTTATGAGGATCAATTGGTATTTTCGGTTATTTGTATGTCTATTTGATTTGTCCAGATGAAAGCAAGAAAAATCAGAACATGAAAGGTATGGAGAAAGGTAAGACTTTTACTTTTAATATATTTTCCCTCTTTTGTTGTTTAACACAGGTATCCATGATACCTATATGATGTTTCATTCCGTAGAAGCAAAACCAAAACATGAAAGTTTTGAACCAAAAGGTATGGGATTAGGTGGTTTAAACTGCCACTCTCGTGTTGCTTGAGTGCATTTTTGGACTGTTTCATATATCAGGTGGTTGTTTCCTAAGGTTAACTTATTGTTTCTTGATATATTACCTTGTTGTTGCCTGACTTTTCCCCTTTTGAATTTTGAATATTTATGATTTAGGGTACTACAAAGTCAACTTACATAAATTCATGATAGATTGAGGTACTGCTTTGGTTCTTTAATTTCCCAAATGTTTTGATCTAGTGTGCGGGATACATATTTTCCAATCAGTCCAGATTTATCATACATCTTATGGAAATGAATTATATATAATTGCATTCTTATACTATGATGACGGGGATTGGGTATAATACTTTGGCTAGTTTTTGTAGCTTGTGAACTTTTTCTAATACTATGATGATGGGGATTGGGTACAATGGGTATTTCCTCCTGGTAAAAGTGTGTTGGTTTGCCATGATATTAATGAATCCTTAAACTTGTTATCCTGAGCTTAATGTTATACTTTGTTTTCTTTCAAGTGTTGGATGTTTTAGAATGATCCTCAAGAGGGTTCAGTTTGTCTATTGGATGTTCTTTCATGTATGAGGTTGCGAAATTGAATGAATCCTCAAGTGTGAAAAGTTACTGCCAAGCCTTTGGCATATTATAGACTGGAAATTTTTTGCCTGTTGGAATTACTAATATGATAAGTATTAGCTATCTGGCCTGATCCTATTTGATTAAGATGAGTATGAGGTACCTTTCGATTGTCCTTGCCATGCAGCTTATAGGTTTTTTTTAATCACAAGAAGATATATAGAAATTAAACATTAAAGCTATCTTAGAACCATGGGAGAGATATCTCTATTGAGCTTTCTAAGTTGTGATCTACGATGTTCTATTCCAATCATTCTCTTTCTATACAACTAGATTTGTTTAGTCTGTACTTATTGGTGCACGAGACTAAAATCTTCATTTTGTTTCCAGGTTTAGATGCTTGCAAATAAATATGAAGAGAAATATAGGGAAGCTGGTGATGTACATAGCATCTACAGTAACGATTGACAAACCTAGCCACATTTCATTACATTCAGGTTAGGAGATCACTCATTATTATAATCCTTTGTCGATCATGCAGCTTTATGCGATCTCTTCAATCTCTGTTTGAAGATAATATTACTGTATTTTTTGTAGGAAAGAAAAATGGAACTTTAAGCAGGAGCAAGGTGGCAGCACTGATGAAACTCTTAGGTATTATTCATCATAAGTCATAAGCCCCCTCTGCCTCTCTTTCCATGATTTCCGAACCTGTTAATCGTCCTCATTGCCATCTCAGTCGCTGAGCCCCTCTTTTTCTTCTGTATTTTTCTTTCTTGGCTTTTTTCTTGTATGATTGTTGTATCGACTCTTTTCATTGATTTGTGCTCTTCTTCTCAATTTCACCTCGTTTCTACTGCTTGGGGGTTTTCAGTTTTCACTCTCCTTTTTGTCGAGTCTCAAATCGGAGAAAGTTGTGATCTTTTTGGTTTTCTTGCTGTTTTTAGGTCAAGTTTTGTTTATTACTTGCCCAATTTTCCCTCTTTCATTTTGCTTTTAGCTTCCAATTTTGTATGTAAATGGAGTCTTCTTGGAGCTATGGCTCTGGGGACAAAACTGGATTCATGAACTGGGGATCGAAGGGCTCTTCTTACACTTATGACTTTGGAGCTATGGCTTTGGACCTGTTTTGTCTTGTGCAGATTCATCTACTCTTGCCAAGAGAGTGAAGGCCTCAATCCTCAACTCTCAGATTGCAATCTGTCACGTTTATGGTTGCAACAAAGATCTTAGCTCCTCCAAAGATTACCATAAGAGGCATAAAGTCTGTGATGTTCACTCAAAGACTGCAAAGGTTATTATCAATGGAATTGAACAGAGATTTTGTCAGCAATGTAGCAGATGGGTATCTTCTTTTCTTTTCTTCTTTTGCTTCATTATTTTACACTTGTTAGTCCTAGAATTTGGTTCCACTGAACCTCTATCAAGCAAACCACCAAGGTATCTATACTCTGAATGTTCCTAGTTCATGCTTTATCAGACAAATTTCATATTCCTTCATGAACTGTTGTTAGCCCTGTTGTTATCTTAGAAGAAAACAGAGTGAAAACAAGGTTATGCATGCTTGGTCTTTCTTAAGTTTATGCATTGAAGCTTAATAAATGTCTTTCTTAAGTTTCATGTGCTCTTTTGGCTATTATGTTATCTAATTTAAAGCCTATTAGCTCAAATGGTAGAGCATTGCGTTCAAACACAAAGATGCGGGTTCAAATCCCGAATAGGCTACGATAATTAAAAAAAACGCAAATATGTCATTTCACATCGAGTAATAGCTGATGTCTTTAAAAAAATCGATGTCTATGTGGGGGATGTTAAAAGTAAAAACTTTTTTACATCGGGTAATAGCCGATGTCTTTGTTAGTTATAACATCGGTTATATTTTATAATCGACGTTATAAGATAACAAAGACATCGGATTTAAAAATATCAACGATGTTATAACATACAAAGACATCGGGTTCTGGCCGATGTAAAAAACTTTTGACTTTTTACATCCCCCACATAGACATCGATTTTTTTTTTGAAAGACATCGGCTATTACCCGATGTTAAATAACAAATTTCTAGTAGTGTTTTATCATGTTGTGAGGGTGTTAGTACTTAGGAATAGTCACCTATCTTGCTGAATTTTTTGCTTTGATATTCCTCTGTTACTTAACTGATTTGGTGGTTGATTACCATGCGAGTTTTCTTGTTTTTGCTAATGTTTGTTGTGTGGGCAAACTCGGTTACTCTGATAAATTGCTGAATTTTAGGTGTTGTTCGGAGACTACACCACTACCTCCTCTTTAGTTGAAGATTAGTCCTAGGACAGGTACATTGGTGTTAACCCCGGGTCTCCAACGGACCTTACAACATTTTGGGTTCAAAATCCCACTTTCTGCTACCAACTTGTTGTTTTCAAACTTCAACCTATACTCGGTGCGCAAGATCCGAATTGAACGAAGGGTTCCATCCTTCAAAACGTAACCTGGGTTTGGCCGTTACATTAATGTCATCGTAACCGCTTTAGCCTTATAGGGACATGCAACCATGCTCCCATAAACAAGATGATAATAAATAAATACTTCCTTCGTTAATTAAAACATGTCGTTTTAGACATTTGCACATTTTTTAAGAAAGCAAATAAAAGAAAACAAAAATACACTTATATCCCTTATTATTACTTTACTTTTTCACTTTATTGAAAACTACAACTAACAAATCCTCAATCATTACAAGGGTAATTTTGGAAAGTGAACACCAAAATACCTACAACGACATGTTTTTCTTAACAAGATTTTACTCCTAAAACGATATGTTTTTCTTAACAGAAGGAGTATTAAATAAGCGGAAGAGTTAAAATAATATTCTAAAACAATGTTACCCAAAACAAGGATCTAAATAAATTATCCAAAACAATGGAGTAGTAGCAATAGAAATAATGTTCAAATAGCTGCAACGGAATTAAATAAGCTCAATTACATAAATTTGAAATGGTTGTACCTTAATACAAAAAAATAAAACAATGTAAAACGATAGACTCCTTTATTCTTCAGCGCCTCAAGACCGTTTACCTAAACCTGTGGATTAGTAACTGATGTATAGTATGCAAACAAGGAATCTCAACTGTCCAAAGGAGAAAAATAGGACGGTTAGTCTTTTTCGACTAGCAAATGGCAGAAAGTAAAAGATTCAAGACTTATTCTACCAACCATTGTCTATAAAAGGGTATTGGTCATTGTAGACTAAAATAAAAATAGAGATTTGTTTATGCGGAAACCTGACTCGTTTGATTAAAATAAAGTAACTGGATGATCCATAATGACCGAGTTTTTGAGTGGGATGTGGAAACCTGACCCGTCCCTCTTCCATAGTGCTTCCCCGCCCAGCACATTAGGGTCAATCATTCCTCGTTGTTTTCCCTTCCAATTCGATACCTTAAACTTCGATTCTCCCTTCTTCCTATTGTCGCATATCTCCATTCTCGCTCCTTCGAAGCACTCGATCGCTTAGAGGAAAACCTGTAATTTATTTCGCCGATTAACCTCTTCTTCTCTCTTCATTTCTCTTTCGCCTCTCTGACAAGTCTACAACTTCCGTCCAGATCTAAGGTTCGTCACTTGAAATCAAGGAGATCAAAACCTGTGATGTCTTTCGAAAACCCTAATTTTTTACTTCGTTCTCTATAATTGATTTGAATCAAGCCGATCCAGAGTTTAGTTTGGAGGTCCTGTTGTTGAATCAGAGCATCTTCTCACCCATGTAAGTTTTGATTCTTACCCAATTTGTGATTTTTAGTACTACTGATTCCTGCTTTTGTTTTCTTTGTTTTGAATCTAAACTTTCTAGATCCAAACCATTGGAATTTGATAGGTCTCTATAAGAAATGTATGGAGTTATCACTTAATTTAAAACAATAATGAAATTATTTTAAATTCATAGATTACAAAGAACTGAATTTTTTTTGTTAAACTTGCGATTCATTGATGCACTTAAGGTGTTTGATGAAATGATTATCAAAGATTCATTCAATTGATTAAAGTTGATTTACCCCGAAATGGATCTTTCATCGGCACCCCCCTTAAAATTGGCCGGATTCATGATTTGGTGTTTGAAACAGCTTGCATGCATTTTAACCATTCCGATTCCATCTCAGCAGGTGGGATATGATTATGAATTGAGGTGGCTCTTGCTCCATCCTTTTTTTTTGCATTTAGCTAAGCGTTTTTAATGCTACTGTCAGTTGCTATTTCGGGTTTGATTGCATTTTAAAGTCAATAAGATCTTCTTTCAATTGTCAATTGTGGAAACAGTTCGTGTGTGAAACTGTCAAATTCTCCATTACTAGCATTCATTGTAACTTCCCTCTTAGTCCTAGAGTGAAGCGAATTGTCAATGTTATGACTTGAACACATGAACTGCAGGATTTACAACATAAACCTTCCATCATTCATTCATTCCACATCGAGCTTCAAACTTTTGCTTTGTTCAATTAGCCTTATATAATTGATCAGTTTCTATGTTTTCTCAACCTTCCTTAATAAAAGAAACTTTGTTATTGTGTAATATTTCTGAGTTAATGTAGTGACTAGTTTGAATGGTGCATTATAGGTGGAAAGAAGAGCAGAATACAAAGAATTACTATTGTATTCTTGTCCCTATATACCGTCATTTATTTTCTTGTTGACTTACTGGAATTTGTTTCTGCAGATATTGCCATGAACAACATCAAGAATAGCCTTAACAATCATCCACAAGACTAGGGCGGTGATCCTTGTTATCCTATTGGATACTCCTAGTCTGGTGTTACATGTGCTGCTGGGAATCAAACACGTATAGTTTCCATGGGAGTTCTGGTGCAATGAAAAAACCTCATCAATATATTGGCAACTTGAATGCAATAAACAACATGTAAGTTTAGAAGATTTATTTTTAATTGTGTGCAAATGACTGAAAGTATGTTAATTTGTTGTGAACTTTCTTGCTTTTACAGCAAGTTGGAAAAGAACTTCCTAACTGGACAAATACCCAATCGAATTAAATTGAAGAATCTTGAAACACTGTAGTGTCCTTGATTGTTTAAGGTCCTTTTTTCATGGTGTTTCTGATCAGTGGCTTGTAAGTTGTCACCATATTGACTTGAACTGTTTGTACTTAATTACAACACTTTTGTGCTCTTACATCTTCTACAAATGTTATTGTGGTCTGCAGCTAGATTTTCCATTGTTATCGGCTTAATATATGTCTTAATTCACCGGAGCCTGGAAAACAATAAGTTGAATGGAACAATACGTATTGTTCAATTCAACTGATTGTTCAATTGCTGAGGTCTCCCAGTGATGAGGGTATACCCTCATCATTGGGAGAACTCGGCAATTTGCATGAGCTGTAAGTCATTTCTCTTTTTTAAATGTGTTTGTTGATCTACTCATCTTCTTTTCCTTTTCAGATGTGAAGGTGTAGCAAGCAACGTGAAATTAGTTCCTAACTTTTGTATTGAATAATTCATTACTCATAAGCTTTTGTTAGTTGCATTAGAATCATGGAACTAGAAGCATTTCATTTGGTACTCATTTCTTCTATTGGTTAGAAATTGAACTTCTGGAAATTTCTAATTGCTTACTTGATCTACTCCTCAAGCAAACTATCATATTTAAAATTATTAGAGAATAAGATTGATGATTTTAGATCTTTTATTAGATTGTTTCTGTAAAATGAGTCAAGAGTCAATAATTTATGAGCTGCTATTTTGTAGTGGTCCAACATGGATCAATGACTTGGGATTTGAGTGAACAGGGTCTGGTCTGGTTAACCATATAATAGTTATTGAAAATATCATCATTTGTGTTGATGGAAGGGTCTGTCTACCTTTACCTTGACAAATTTTTTTTCCCGAAATTTTTTTTAGGGTGATAGAGACTTTATTCACTATCTCGTGTCAAGATTATTCATTAAATTGATCAACCTAGAGTCTCAGCTCTATTACGGTAGCTAATAAGATTGGCCCAATTCCATTCCAATGGGATAAACAAGCGTGTTTGATGGACGATTTTTAGTCGCGTAAACCGTATCAAAATAAAACTCAAACCTACAAACTAGAACTAGTATAGCAAGTAAGTAAGAGGTCGATCCCACGGAGAATCGAGTATTTCTCAGCAATATGTATTTACCAATTAGTAGAAAGGGGGGTTTTGGTGATTGAAACAAGAAAGAAAGCAAAACAAAATATAAACAGATTGATGCAAAACAATTTAGAGAAGATCGATCTACCTACAACTATCCACTTTATTTGGTTGAATTGATATTGTAACTTTCTCTTGTCCTTTTAGTCTTCCTATGAATGCCCTTGTCCCGACCTAATACAGTTACTAGTCCAATCAGTCCTAGAAACCCTTATCAATCGAACTGTCCCTAAAGAAGGATTTAACCCAATTGATAGCTTTAAGTTCAGAGATTAACCAAGGTATTTGCAGTCCCTAAAGAGGGATTTAACAACACATCCAACTTCCTACCTATCCAATTAGTTCAATCAGCCCTAAAGGGATAAGTTTGCTACTTGGGTTAAAGTTCGCAATCAGGAATCTACAAAACCCCTAGCAATTGAATTGATCTAACTAGTTGGCCAGACAAGATAGAATAAAACAATAGACAATCAAGTACAAAGAAGTTGAAGCATTCAATATAGGAAATAAGGAACAAGATTCAGAAAATCACAATCAATCCAAATAAAGCTTCAAATTGCAAGTAGAACGAAGAGAGTTTAGTAGCCCATGGCGAACATCGCTCTCTCTCTAATTGTCTGATAGAACATGGAATAGAATAGAAGTCCTCTCCAAATAACATAAATTCGGCTTTATAAAAGTCATAGGCGGCCACAAGAAAGGAAAACATAAGAAACAAGTTCAGCATGTCTGGCGACAAATTCTGCAGATTTGTTCTTCGTTTAGGTCCGCTTCTTCTTCTCAGGACCTCTTGAGATCTTCATGTAAGCTTCTCTGATCAACTAGACATTCTCATCTAATGCGTCACCAACCTATGTCTCATCCTCGGATCCACAGTTACTTGAAATAATCAATAAAAGTGTGAAGATTCCGACTCCACCAACATAGGAGCAAATATGCAAATTGTACTTAAACCATGCATGATATGCATCATAACTAAATTAAATGCAACCTATTATGACCATCTAAATGCATGCTATCAAACTCCCCCACACTTTAGCTTTTGCTTGTCCTCAAGCAATGAAAAACAAATATAGAATTGATCATCCCATAAATAAGATCTTCATGCTATAGTTTTAGAAAAGCAACATCAAGCAATAGGAGACATGAATGAGAGAACAAATATCCTAGCGAATATATGAGCGATCCAATAGTAAAGGCAAATTTAATCCAACCTCACCGGGATAATGTGTTTCACTCAATCTCTCATGTGTTTAGGCTTTAAAGTTCAACTCTCAACTCAATTCAAGATGCTCTATACACCGTGAAAGTTATCACTTGCAAATAACATCATGAGGACTTTTATAGGGTTGTAATGGGGCTTTGGTAGGAACATAAGGCATGAGAAATATTAGGCTTGTGGTGCTAAAAATCCGGGAAAAAGGAATAACAACCAACCAGAAAAACACCAAAACTTCCATACTTCGCAAACCATTCCAATAACATAAACTCCAATTTACATCAATAAGCACTCTTCGATTTCAATAGCCATACAACTTATGCAATTTTTCCATTTGGAAGATGACTTCCTTTCTTTTCTTTTATGCTTACTTTTGCCCCTAGGTGAATTTTATCCTCCCTAGGTCCAAACTTACTAGACTTTTACTCCTAAGTGAATTTTATCCTCCTTAGCCCCCTAGTAATAAGTCATCTCTATTATGCAAGAAGGGTTACCTTATTTCGGCTATGCCTCTCGCAATACACAACCATACATACATCATCTCCACTCAAAGAAACTCCAACATATAGATTTTTCACCAATTCTCCTCCTAATTCCCGGATGGGGTCAGGCTAATCATTGGCTATGATATATTTTTGTGGAGCTATATAAAAAAAATAGGCTTTAAGGCTCATATGGGCTTCAAGCAAAGGATAATGCAAAGGGTATATAAGGTATAATGTGGCTAAAGAAAACATGCCTCAATCATTTGAAATTCACAAGCAACAAACATGTGCAATACGGTCATGAAAAACAAGCATATGAAGAGTATAATAACACAATAAAAGCAAAAGGGAATAATATGTAAAGTCCCTATAAGGCCAAAATCAAACTCACAAGGGTTATATTTTTTTTTTTAGATTTCAATTTAACCTCAACTATGAACCATACTTGCTCAATTATATTCACAAATCATGCTCCAAAAATCATTTTCAAGCAATTCAATCAATTCATGGGATTTATGCAATAAGATCATAAAAATAAATTTGGGCACAAACTAAACCAAGATGGGTATCTTTAATAACACTTAAATGCAATTCATGATATTTTTGTGATTTTTTTTTAAATGTGAATGTGATATATGAAAAAAATTAAATATGAAGACATAAATAAACATGATAACTGATGTGAGCCTAATTCGCCATGTTTTACACTTACTTTTATATCGATTTCTGCATACATTGCATGCATTTGGGTTAGAATAATACAGAATCTGTGTAGTTTACACTTATTTGCAATATATGGAGGTCTACACAAGTTTTGGTTATATTTCGCAGAAATCGGACGCACTTTGGAGCTTAAAGGAAACTCATGGAGAAGCTAAGAATGGTGCAGCTGGAGAAAAGGCCATTTTTCATCATTCTTCGTTCTGAATCAAGCTTTGATGTCTTCATGAGAGTTGTAGCCCTCGGAAAGAGCTTTCCAACGCATGGTCATATGCGTCAATCCGACAAACGAGGACTCGGAAAAGTGCGTTTCAAGAACAGAGCAGAAAGCTGAAGCCAAGTGTACTCGATATCGAGTACACCTTACTCGATATCGACCAACTTTGTCGAGCAGACCTGGTCGAGCAGAGCTGATCGAGGACACTGAGTCAGAGACAACCCGACTCCCGGAATCCTACTCGATGTCGAGAAGGCCTTGTCGAGATCGAGGAGCCATGTCCGGAGTCGACGAGCTGTGCCAAGTCGAGAAGCCGAAGACGGAGACGCCGAGCCAACCCTACTCGATCTCGAGGAGGCCTTGTCGAGATCAAGGAGCCACCCTGCGCCAGTCCGAGCCCATGCCGAGGAGGAGTCCTCGACAACATCAGTCCGAGTCATCCTCGACCGCACTCTATTCGATCTCGAGTACCCTTGGTCGAGATCGAGGAGCCAGAACCACCAGATCCGGGCCATGTCGAGCAGGGCCACCCGACCAAGCCAGCCAGACGACGAATCCTACTCGATCTCGAGTAGAGCCTGGTCGAGATCGACGAGCAAAGTCCGAAAACGCGTTACGCGGTTGAGCAGTCCGAGTCGAGCTGGGATTCCTTGGGCACGAAGGAGGTCGAGTAGGCCGAAATCTATCATCATCTATCTATGGAAGGAAGATCTATCAACATGAAGACATATTACCTAGTTTAGATTTATCTTTTCCTTTTAGATTTATTTCCTTTATTGCTTTTATTTATCATTAAGCATTTTAGATATAATTTTAGATATAGATAGAAGATTCTATCCTTGATTAGCAAGGAATAGAAGGCTATAAATAAAGCCCTAGGGGGCTGATTTTCATTAATTCAAGCAAAGCCGTCTTCGGGCGCAAGGAGAGAGAGAGAGAGAGAGAAGGAGGGAGAGAGAGAGAGAGAGAGAGAGGGAGAGAGAGAGAGAGGGAGAGAGAGAGAGAGAGAGAGAAGGAGAGAGAGAGAGAGAGAGAGGAGGCGAGAGAGGAGGAACGTTTGGAAAGGTTTTGTAAGTTTTAGTTTATTTTATGTTAAAGTTAATTTCTTTCATCATGTTTGCTTTCTAATTTTCCTTCTTCTAGGGTTAGGGTGATCCCAACATAGATATGTTTGTTTGATTTATGAATTCATGATTTTGTATGTCTTTATTATCATCTACCTATGTGCTTAATTAATCCTTTGCGACAGTCGAGGACAATTTCTTATTTGCAATTATGAAGCGAAAGTGAATTAATTATGAATTTGGATAGTAATTAGGCTTTGCCTGCGAAAGTTGATTGATCCTAATTAAGAAAAGGTAGTAACACTTAGGGTTTATGCGAAAGCCTCTATATTCCTATTGTTAATAACGAAAGTTATTTGATATAAAGCATGCATCTTTATGTGATTTATGATCTGCGCATATGTTTATTGTTGTGGTGATCCCTAACCTTGGAAGTTTGCATCTTTATATATTTTATTTCATTATTTTTATCCTGCAAAGTTACCCGACACCGACCACCTCTTCTTCTATCATTCCCTCGACATCGACCAAGTCTTAGTCGACATCGACAACAACCTCCCCACCTTTTCCCGCTATCCCTGAACTCCAAAACACACTAAACCTAGAACCGCTGACTTCTCTCCTGAGGACGAACCTGACTCCACTATCCTATAGCGGGGTCTTGACTACAAATTTATTTGGTCGAGAAACCCTCTCGTCAAATTGGCGCCGTTGCCGGGGAAATATCAATCGCGCCTAGTTTAATTGTGTTTAAGGTTCAGAAAAGCCCATCCCTTTTTCTTACCCTTCACATACCCTACCACCACCTACCTCACCGGTACCAACTGAGTGCCAAGCTTTTACCACTAATTTGTGTTCTTGATTGTGATTTCAAAGCTTAGGTACAAAGATGGAAGACTTTGTCGAAGGGAATCCTGCATGGGAAGAATGGTATCAAGATTTGAGACGGAGAAATAGGATCGCAGTGGAGGAGTCACGATTAAGGGAAATAGCTCGGCTGGAAGACGAAATCCGAAGGCTCGAGGCTTCCATTCAGTCTAAAGGACCATGCCCTCCTCTCGACGAGCCAATTGACCCACTCAATGTCGACAATCAGGTATATCCTTCCTCTAATTTCATTCCTACTTTGCTACCTATTGTTGATGAATCATATGAAGGATCCCACGGCGAAATAGCACTAGAAGAGAAGAAGTTGGACATTGTTGACCAGGGCATTCCAAGATCGCTTTTACCTTACAAGGTGAAGGCTATCCCCGATGATTTTGAGCAACCGATGTTCATATTCAAGTATGGGGTCCTGGCAAAGTGGCATGAAGCTCCACATGATGAGGTGGAGATATCTCTTCCCACTCCCCCGTTTTGTTGTGGTGGAGATATGCAAACAAATCAACCAATAAAGCGGAAGAGGTATGATGATGAGGTATGTATATTTTCTTTATATCTTCCTTTATGCATGCCAGCTGGAGCCCATGAAGATGAATGGGTGAAGCCATGGAGCGTTCACTCGGGGAGGTTTAAGCTTCTTCACATGATGCCTCCGGATGACATCCCACGCTTTCCACCACCGGAGGAACCACCAGATCCACCTATACCTCCGGACAAAGATGAGCCAGGCTAATGCTAAATGGAAAGTCGGCCTAGCGACTATAAAATCTAGAGCTTGTACATAGACTTTTTTTAGGACATTTTTTGGGACATTGTTTTTTTGCTTGTTTTTGGTTTTGAACATTTTTTGGTTTTTGTTTTTTCTTTTGTGGGTATATGTCTTCCATACTTTTCAGGACCATGGAAAGAACCAAGCAATATTCATACTCGGCCCAGGAGGTGCTTCCATTCGAAATTATCAAGCCATGCATACCTGTCTAGTGAGTTTCTTTCTTTACCCTTGTTTTTATACAGTGAGGACACTGTAATGTTTAAGTATGGGGTGGGGGAAGGGTTTACTTTGTGCATATTTGCCATATTTGACATTATTTGTGCATATTTAGAATTTATTTCTTTGAATTGCTACATGGCTATTTTGGAATGCATTATTGATTTATGTGCTTATATGCATGTTTTCCAAAGTTTGAAAAATGACCCCCATTGAAAATTTTGATAAGTGTCATGGAAGCTTTAATTGAACTCGACGATGCAAAATTAGATTCATTAGAGATATAGCATGAAATTGCCTAGTAAAGGGAAGTCACAATGAAGTGCATTATTTCTTGAAAACCATGAAAGGAGGTAAAATTTGATGTTGCTTTTGACATGTTGCATGATAAGAGGATGGAGGACTTTATATTTCCATATAATGCTCATATTGTTATAATCCTAGCCTTACCCATGCTTATGCATCACAAAAGCCATATTATGCCTTATTTCATATATTGCTCCACATGATCTAAATATTGCCATTCTTTACCTTATCCGGGGATTATGTTGAGAATGATGTTACATTATGGAGATTATTATATGGTTGTTGTGTTGTTGTTATCATTATTGGAGTTTGGCGAAATTGTTTGAAATATATGGAAAATTTAATGAGTGAAAGAAAATCCGATCAAAGGAAGAATGTGGTATGAAATTCAGTTTGGAAAGTACTCCATTTCCCCGGATCAAAAGCACCACATTGCCAAAAATTGCCCACCTTTTAGCCTTTTACCAATCTACTCCTTATTTGAGCTTAAATTAAAGTCCTCTTGATTATTAATGCTTTGTCACATAAAAATTGTTTTTGCATAACCCTCCTTTTGTGAGTAGATGTTGCTTTTGTATATTTGCAAATGCATGGATCTGTGACACTAGTACCTTTTCGAGGATGGTAATTGATTGCAGCGATATATGAGAATGAATCTAATATGTTGAGAGTTTTGATTTCTTCCCCTGAATGACAAATAAAAGTATTGCTTGAGGACAAGCAAGCTTAAGTATGGGGTGTTTGATGTGAGCCTAATTCGCCATGTTTTACACTTACTTTTATATCGATTTCTGCATACATTGCATGCATTTGGGTTAGAATAATACAGAATCTGTGTAGTTTACACTTATTTGCAATATATGGAGGTCTACACAAGTTTTGGTTATATTTCGCAGAAATCGGACGCACTTTGGAGCTTAAAGGAAACTCATGGAGAAGCTAAGAATGGTGCAGCTGGAGAAAAGGCCATTTTTCATCATTCTTCGTTCTGAATCAAGCTTTGATGTCTTCATGAGAGTTGTAGCCCTCGGAAAGAGCTTTCCAACGCATGGTCATATGCGTCAATCCGACAAACGAGGACTCGGGAAAGTGTGTTTCAAGAACAGAGCAGAAAGCTGAAGCCAAGTGTACTCGATATCGAGTACACCTTACTCGATATCGACCAACTTTGTCGAGCAGACCTGATCGAGCAGAGCTGATCGAGGACACTGAGTCAGAGACAACCCGACTCCCGGAATCCTACTCGATGTCGAGAAGGCCTTGTCGAGATCGAGGAGCCATGTCCGAAGTCGACGAGCTGTGCCAAGTCGAGAAGCCGAAGACGGAGACGCCGAGCCAACCCTACTCGATCTCGAGGAGGCCTTGTCGAGATCGAGGAGCCACCCTGCGCCAGTCCGAGCCCATGCCGAGGAGGAGTCCTCGACAACATCAGTCCGAGTCATCCTCGACCGCACTCTACTCGATCTCGAGTACCCTTGGTCGAGATCGAGGAGCCAGAACCACCAGATCCGGGCCATGTCGAGCAGGGCCACTCGACCAAGCCAGCCAGACGACGAATCCTACTCGATCTCGAGTAGAGCCTGGTCGAGATCGACGAGCAAAGTCCGAAAACGCGTTACGCGGTTGAGCAGTCCGAGTCGAGCTGGGATTCCTTGGGCACGAAGGAGGTCGAGTAGGCCGAAATCTATCATCATCTATCTATGGAAGGAAGATCTATCAACATGAAGACATATTACCTAGTTTAGATTTATCTTTTCCTTTTAGATTTATTTCCTTTATTGCTTTTATTTATCATTAAGCATTTTAGATATAATTTTAGATATAGATAGAAGATTCTATCCTTGATTAGCAAGGAATAGAAGGCTATAAATAAAGCCCTAGGGGGCTGATTTTCATTAATTCAAGCAAAGCCGTCTTTGGGCGCAAGGAGAGAGAGAGAGAGAGAGAAGGAGGGAGAGAGAGAGAGAGAGAGAGGGAGAGAGAGAGAGAGAGGAGGCGAGAGAGGAGGAACGTTTGGAAAGGTTTTGTAAGTTTTAGTTTATTTTATGTTAAAGTTAATTTCTTTCATCATGTTTGCTTTCTAATTTTCCTTCTTCTAGGGTTGGGGTGATCCCAACATAGATATGTTTGTTTGATTTATGAATTCATGATTTTGTATGCCTTTATTATCATCTACCTATGTGCTTAATTAATCCTTTGCGACAGTCGAGGACAATTTCTTATTTGCAATTATGAAGCGAAAGTGAATTAATTATGAATTTGGATAGTAATTAGGCTTTGCCTGCGAAAGTTGATTGATCCTAATTAAGAAAAGGTAGTAACACTTAGGGTTTATACGAAAGCCTCTATATTCCTATTTGTTAATAACGAAAGTTATTTGATATAAAGCATGCATCTTTATGTGATTTATGATCTGCGCATATGTTTATTGTTGTGGTGATCCCTAACCTTGGAAGTTTGCATCTTTATATATTTTATTTCATTATTTTTATCCTGCAAAGTTACCCGACACCAACCACCTCTTCTTCTATCATTCCCTCGACATCGACCAAGTCTTAGTCGACATCGACAACATCCTCCCCACCTTTTCCCGCTATCCCTGAACTCCAAAACACACTAAACCTAGAACCGCTGACTTCTCTCCTGAGGACGAACCTGACTCCACTATCCTATAGCGGGGTCTTGACTACAAATTTATTTGGTCGAGAAACCCTCTCGTCAATAACATACATAAACATGATATGCAAACTCTATCTAGATGCAATGCAATCCCTCCCCCACACTTAAACCTTTCATTGTCCTCAATGAAACATAAAAGACAGCAAAAACACAAAAACATAGAGGAAGAGATGAATGAAATACTCACAATATGGTGGACGAATAGGCTCATGGACTTTCATCGACAACCATATCGTTCGGCTGGGCTTTGCGGCGGCCGCTACCTCGGCTGATTTCGGCGACTTTTCCTGAAAAGTTAATCTATCCAAAAACTAAAAGCAACTATCTAATGCCTAATGGAAAACCTAATTTATTGAAAAGAAAACTAGCTAAAGAGGAATTGAAATAACTAAATTAGAAAACTTACCTCGGGTTGCCTCCCGAGAAGCGCCTTTCTTTAATGTCATTGGCCTGACTTATTCTCAATCTCAAGATCTTACCAATCAAACATCGTCAAAGCCCTCAGTAGCCTATCATATTCCTGTGCACACATCTTACAAAGAACATCATAGCACAATAAATTGAAAGCATAAAATGAGGAACTCAATAACCCTTTCAATCTATCGAAGAGTCTAGCATGACTATCTGTAGAAGAAATATGATACCACCAACACAGTTCCGCTGGTGACTTTTCAAAATAGCAATCAAAAGGATCAACATATACACCATTAACTTCAAAATTGCAAAAGTTTACCTTTATTACCTCTTGCACCTCAGCTGATGGCTCTAGACTTGGTTCATCAATGGACAAGCTCAGAATGGATGTTGCAGATGGAGTAGGAGACACATCACATGTAACCTCATGCGTCGACTCATGAGATTCCAAGTCAGGAAGCACTAGATCATCTCCTCCATCATCTAAGAAACTATTGTTGTCTGCAACCAATTCCTCCTCATTCGGCATGTCATTGTCATGTTGAAACCGCATAAGAGGGAATGAACTAAGTGTAATGACTTCGATAGGATCTTCCATTCTTGCATCCTTTAAAGACTCAAGGGGTGGTGGGGTGGGTTTCTCAAAATCAAGGGAAGAAGACGTCGATGGGGGCTCATTAGTAGCAGTGCGGTGACCGCCGCCCTCCTGCGGCGGTTGCCGCTCCTCAGAATTTTCACCCTCCGTTACGACTTCAACTCCTTCTTCTAAGCCCATTTCCTTCTCACCTTTTGCACTTAAAATTTGAATGAGTTTGTTCATCTGATTCTCCAAGTTCTTACTGCTCTCAGCTTGCTCTTGCAACACTTGTGTAAGGCTATGGAATGGATCCTCCGGGTATGTGACAGAGTTCTCCATTGGCGGAGGAGACGTGGTGAGAATTTTTTCTTGTGCAACATGGTAATCCATATAACAGAAAAAATCCCACAACCCCGACAATCCTCCTAACCGCTTCAGGCCTCCGTTACTCAAGTGCTCAGCAAGCGCTCGTGTCTCAACAATCATCCCATAAATTATGCACATAATCATATCTCGGATGCTGAATTGATAACCCCATGAACCAAGGTTGTCAACATACTCATGCAATCTCCTGAAGTATTGGTGAAAGTTCTCACCTTCAAACTGCGCTAATCTTAACATCTTGAAAAAGTAAATAGCAAGGGTGCTGTGAACCGTAAGATAGGTTCACAACAAATTTAGATATATAAACAAAAATTAATAAATACACACAACAAAGAAATAAACTTGATTCCCCGGCAACGGCGCCAATTTGATGGACGATTTTTAGTCGCGTAAACCGTATCAAAATAAAACTCAAACTTACAAACTAGAACTAGTATAGCAAGTAAGTAAGAGGTCGATCCCACAGAGAATCAAGTATTTCTCAGCAATGTGTATTTACCAATTAGTAGAAAGGGGGGTTTTGGTGATTGAAACAAGAAAGAAAGCAAAATAAACTATAAACAGATTGATGCAAAACAATTTAGAGAAGATCGATCTACCTATAACTATCCACTTTATTTGGTTGAATTGATATTGTAACTTCTTCTTGTCCTTTTAGTCTTCCTATGAATGCCCTTGTCCCGACCTAATATAGTTACTAGTCCAATCAGTCCTAGAAACCCTTATCAATCGAACTGTCCCTAAAGAAGGATTTAACCCAATTGATAGCTTTAAGTTCAAAGATTAACCAAGGTATTTGTAGTCCCTAAAGAGGGATTTAACAACACATCCAGCTTCCTACCTATCCAATTAGTTCAATCAGCCCTAAAGTGATAAGTTTGCTACTTGGGTTAAAGTTCGCAATCAGGAATCTACAAAACCCTAGCAATTGAATTGATCTAACTAGTTGGCCAGACAAGATAGAATAAAACAATAGACAATCAAGTACAAAGAAGTTGAAGCATTCAATATAGGAAATAAGGAACAAGATTCAGAAACTCACAATCAATCCAAATAAAGCTTCAAATTGCAAGTAGAACGAAGAGAGTTTAGTAGCCCATGACGAACATCGCTCTCTCTCTAATTGTTTGATAGAACGTGGAATAGAATAGAAGTCCTCTCCAAATAACATAAATTCGGCTTTATAAAAGTCATAGGCGGCCACAAGAAAGGAAAACATAAGAAACTAGGGTTTTTTTAGATAAAATGGTGCGCTGGCAACACGTACTGCGGCCGCGACATCTTCCAAACCCGCTGCATCCTCACTGGCGGCGGCCGCGGCATACATGCTGCGGCCGCTGCATTGGTCTTTTATGGAAAATCAGTCTCGAATTTGCTCTTGTTGTCAACATGAAAGTTGTAGCTCTCTGAAAGAGCTTTGCAACGCATGGTCATAACAGTCAATCGGACAACCGAGGCCTCCAGAAAGTGCAAAACAAGTTCAACATGTCTGGCGACAACTTCTGCAGACTTGTTCTTCGTTTAGGCTCGCTTCTTCTTCTCAGGACCTCTTGAGATCTTCATGTAAGCTTCTCCGATCAACTAGACATTCTCATCTAATGCGTCACCAACCCATGTCTCATCCTCGGATCCACAGTTACCTGAAATAATCAATAAAAGTGTGTAGATTCCGACTCCACCAACATAAAGAGCAAATATGCAAATTGTACTTAAACCATGCATGATATGCATCATAACTAAACTAAATGCAACATATTATGACCATCTAAATGCATGCTATCAGTGTTCATTGACATCTTCTCTCTCCATCACATGGATGCGCTGAACGCGTGTAAGTTCTTGATTTTGATGATGAAGTCGAAGCAAGCACAATCATATACACTAAGCTATAAGGTATGAATTACCTTGCTTCTCCAACGCTGCACTCTTTGTTGATTAACGAATAGTTTTTGCTCCTTTTCATTTGTAGTGTCATTATCATTAAGCTATAAGCTGATTGTTGCCAAATACTTGTCTGCTTTATCAGAAGATTTTGGATCAGAGTAGAAAAAGGTGAGAAATGTAAGTTGGCTGGTGTGACATCTTTTTGTTAAAAAAAATCTACTTGAAACCTCAAAGGCTAAATTCTCAAATCCTACAAAAAAAAAAGTCTACTTGACACCTCAAAATCTGAATTCTCAAATCCAAGGTCACTATTTTAGGAGTATTATTATTTTTTGGAACTTCAAATTTTGGGTAAGGTAAAGAAAACACTCATAAAAACACAAATTTCAAGTTCTCAACCATCAACCAGTGTCCAAGTCTTTGTAGCTACTTCCTTATAACAATATGCTTTTCAGCTCATATGCTTGTTTATTCACATTCTTTTGCTATTCATTCTCCCAGGGTTATCTGCTAGGTTCAAATGTGACTATTTTTTATTTATTTTTTTTGCTATTGTCCATTAAAGACAAGTTCTTTTGTTGCATTGGTTCGTGAATTAGATGAAGAACAGGCTGATTGAGAAGAATTTGGTTTCCTAAAGGAACTATTGAGGATTGATCTTCTTCATTGGGATGGATTGATGACATTTTCACTTTGTTTTTCATGCCATGTTTTTTAGATGTCGTGAGAAGCAGAGAAAGGAAGCATGTTGACTCTCGACAGTGATCAAGAAGTTGAATAATAAGTTATTAATGGAGGAAAATGACAGGTTGCAGAAACAGGTCTCTCACTTGGTGTATGAGAATGGATATATGAAGCAACAATTGCAAGCTGTAAAGTCAAATATATTTTCCCCTTAAATTCTGTTGATTTATTGAACTTTGTTGATCGAAAGCTGCATTGGTGAAAAAGCATGTTTTACTTATGATTTGCTTTTTTTCCTGGCGGTTACATTTCCTTGTTGGACGTTTGTGCTTTTGAAATCTGATGGGCATATCTTAGCTTTTTCCAAGGTCTTCAAACAAGTTTCTCAAAGAATGTTTAGCATTCACTCATTCAGTTATCTCAATTCGCTCGCTTATACATTTTTGCTTCTGATCTTCCATGCCATGTTTACGGCGGAGCAGATTCATGGAGTGAAAACTTGCTACTATGTATCTTTCATGCCAAAT
Organism: Persicaria maculosa; assembly: GCA_963922045.1. Classification (NCBI taxonomy): domain Eukaryota; kingdom Viridiplantae; phylum Streptophyta; class Magnoliopsida; order Caryophyllales; family Polygonaceae; genus Persicaria; species Persicaria maculosa. The sequence continues at coordinate 41,016,554 of OY998251.1, read as the reverse complement.
GTTTGCACCTGAACTGTTTTTTCAATAGGCATCAAGTGCTGCTGCTACCGATACAAGTTGTGACTTTGTCGCCATGAGTGGTCAGAACCAATAAAAAGCCCCAACATCTCGGCCCTAACAAGGGATGCCAACAGCCCAGCAGGGTAATGGGAACTAGTATCATCTCCTCTCAAAATGGAAAGTGCTTGCTTGTAGAAGACCAAACCTCTCTTTTATATTGCAGTCTTCTTGCTATAGCAGATGAGACCTTGGCAGAGTCCCATTCCAAGTCTACAGGAACTGCTGTCGACTGGGTGTAGTTGATTAGGATGAAGGTTGGTTGCAATTTTGAAATTTCTCAAGTTTATTTTTTTAATCATCCAACATTTGGTTGTTAAAGTAGTGGGTAGTTGTATGGATAATGGATATGTCATGCTTAATTGATTAATGTTCTGTTTACTAGCATTATGATTTTTTATTGAACTTTGGTTTGAACTAAATAGCTGACTGAAAGGTGAAAGAAAAGGCTCAGACAATTTATAATCAGTGCACCTCATTTTATGGTCCAATAGTCTATACCAAGTTGAAGTTTTTGGTTAATTAATTATCTTCTAATGAACGCATATTGTTATGATGCTTGCATGGTCTGGATTCCATTGGCATTGTTGTTGTCTCTCACAGTGTCATTGGTGTAGGAGCACGTGCCTGCGGTCTTGTCAGTTTAGAAAAATACCCCGTACCTTCTACTGTGTATGTATTTATTTCCAGCCTTCAAGCTTATTGAGTTTTGGATGGAATTAGCTATTTATATCATTCTATTAAGACATTTATGTAAATGACTTTAAATAGAGTAACTAAACCCAGTCCATTGTTGCGAAGGTAACACATCGGTTAGGATAAGTATAGAGTTGTTTATTGGAGTTACTTTGTGCATTACGTACATGTACTTTATGTAGATTTATTCATCTTAGCCATGATGTATGAATGGAGGAGGAATCCAACTACTTCAAAGCATTCCTCAGCGAAGCAAGGGTCGAATGCTAACGACTGAACCATATATCATTCTACTCGTGAAAACATTGCCACATACGCAACTTTAGAGTGCAAGTGCTTGTACTTTCAATAGCAATGACCACACGATACACAATCTCGACAATCCGCGCAAGTGCGCGCGGTAACGTGCCTAGTTGTATATAAATATGGAACATGATATAAAATGAAAGATCTTCCGTCTTATTTACAAGCCTAGACTTTATAATAATCAATTCAAAAGATGTTTGTCTCCATAATCCATGTATTAGTATCAACAGTATTTAACAATACAAGCACTTCATGAGTATAATAAGGATGAGACTCCAACACAACAGACACGTACATTAGGCTTCTTACCAGCAACATTTTCATCTCTTTTTCTTTTAAAACAATATTTTTCAATATGACCAGACTTAGAACAGTAAGTACACATTAAATTGGACATATCATTGTCAAATTTATCATGCTAGTTGGGCTCAGGTTTACCATTATCCTTTTGAGACTTATTCTTATTGTGATTCTTGTTGTTATTATTCTTATTGGCCCTGTAACTACCTTTAGAAAAAAGAACTTCATTCTTAGTCTCAGGTTTAGCATCAGATTTAGACTCATATTTGTTTCTAAACACTTTTAATGCATCATTTTTCTGAATAATGGATTCAAGGATAACCTTTTTCTCTAATTTATCAGTGCTATATTGAACAGCATCTTTAAAAGTGTCAAACTGAGCAGGCAAAGCATTTAATAACAACACACATTGCTGAGTTTCCTCAACTTTGTCACCACAATGCTGCAAGTCTTGAATGATATTCAAAAACTTATGAAGATTCTCAAATAAAGGACAAGAAACATCCATCTTAAAGATAAACAACTTATTAAATAGGTTAACTCGAGAAGGGAGAGATCTTACCAAGTAAAGACTTTCCAAACCATCCCACGACTTTTCAGCTGTATCAAAACCAAGCACCTATCGAGCAACTTCATCACCCAAGCGTAACATAATCTCACTAAGGGCTTGCTGATCTGTTTCCATAATGGTTTCCTTTGAAGTATTTTCTGGAAACTTGTTTGTAATAGCCACCTAGCATTTCTCTTTGATAAAGATTGCCTTCATTTTTATCTGCTACATAGAAAAATCAGTGTGGCCATTGAAGGGCTTCAGATAAGCGCCCTTGTCACCCATTGTAACTCGTACGTCCCAAAAAAAATCAAAGAAACAAGTTAGTTACAAGTTAAAGCGACATAAAATGATTCAAGAAAGACTTGTATCTCAATAGAAAAATTCAGATCTACACAAATAAAGTAAAAGAAGCAAATATAAGGCAGATCTAAACACCAAAAGCTAGAATCAAGCACATGAACCCTAGATCTAGCAAACAAGGTGTGGTATGTCATGCAAGGGGTGCGACACCAGCGATGTCGCCTTTTAGGTCCGTCCGAGGCCCTACGTCCGGTCTCTAGCTCTGAGATCAAGAATGATTCAGCACATCAAGAGCGTGACACTCAAGTTATGATACCACATTGTAAAACGAAAGAATCGATAAAGCAAAATCGGTTTTATGCGGAAGCGTAATAGATCGAAGCAAGAGATCAACAAACACGTCGAACATGCAAGCAAGAGAACAAACACAAGCGATTTTACGTGGTTCGGCTATGCCTACATCCACAGGGCCTCAAGAGTTGGCCAAATCCACTAGAAAGAGTTTGTACAGGGATAGATCAAGTAAAACGATACAAGATAACCCTAGATCTAAGCATGCATGTGATCAGAAAGAAAGAGATAAGAGAATTCCCTTGTGTGAGAACCGAAGAATCGAAGAAGGCTTTGATCTCCAACCCTAGATTGCCTGGAAGGAGAGCGGCCACCCAAAGCTTCAAGTGTCGAATCTCAAGAACACCTACAAGGACACCGTCGGCCACCTACTCTTCCTCACTCGGAAAACCGCCGGCAAAGAAGATTGAACACCAAACCCTAGAAACCCTAGCAGAGAGCATTTGAAAGTTGAATAGACAGAGCTGAACAAGTGAGAGACAGAGTAGGCACCTCTCTCCCTTTATAGCTAGGTCAAACCTGGAGACACCTCTGCCAAGGAAAACAATGCGTTCCACTTAAGTGAGACAAAGAAGGATCCGAGCTCATCTTTGGGCTACCGCATAGCTCTCCGACCATCATGGGCTTCTCATCCTGTATGGGCAAGCCCAATCGAGGAATAAAAGCTCCCAAAATCATACTTCTACATATTATACATACAATAGGATATTTAGACTATGTATTATCACCCCATATATAACCTTACAACCTTGTTAGAGGATCAAGCCTATGAAGCTCAATACAACTCAGTCAAGGTTTAGGTTGATATATGCATCCATACATAGAATAAACCTATTATATGTTATATGTATGATCATCACATGCACACACATGTTACCTGATACGTTTGGAATCCACGATCCTTCGCCTGTGGGCTCGGAATCAAGAACCCCAAACTTTTGATGGCCCGATCTTGCAATATTCTTGCTATCCTTGATGTTTACAAGTAGTTACAATAAAAGGGTTCGAACTATTGCGAAAGAAAGGAAAACAAACAAACAAATAAAAACTAGAACAAAAGACAAAAGCCAACAAAGGAAACAGCAGCAGCGACGGCAACGGTGGTGGCGACGGAAGCTGCGGGCGCAGCAAGTCTGCTGCGGCCGCCGCCAGCGACGGTTCCTCTGTTGCAGCGACGGTGGCCTGGGTTCCAGCGACAGTTTCTCAGCTTTTCTCTTCTTTCTTGTGTTTGGTTTTGTGTTTGGGATTATGGTTTAGATCTTGGTTTGGTATCGGATGAGCAAGAACATAAATTAATTGCGAAGGCTTTTGGATTGGGAATCGAGGGAACCTTTTAATCCTTAAAAGGGTTCCTCAATTATAATTCCAATCTAATTTTTATTGAATGTAAAACATGAGTTTAAATAGACAATAGACCAATTCTATCTTGTGCAAAAGATAGAGTTTTGGTAACTAAAGATAAATCAAATAATCTAAAGATATGTAAATCTTTCCTAAGATAAGTAAATCTAACTAAGGATAGAAAATTAACAACTTGGTGGACAAGAATTATATCTAGAAGAGATATAATTATTTCCACATTATTTTCCTAAATTCATAAAATAATTAAATCTAATTTAATTAAATAAATTCGAAAATAATTAAATAATTATGTAGAAATTCGTCCAAACAGTGACAGCTGCAAAGATGATGAATTTCGGCCATTCTCGACGTCGATTTTGGAGAAACCTTCAACAGCAAAGTTGTAGATCTTTTCGTCCTCGTTCCAACAAGGTATGGCACGATCTCATCCGATAAATATGGACTCCGAACGACCCATTTTACTGAGACGTCGAAATGCTGTCAACCCATTAAGAACGAACCCAAATTTGAACATTAGCTCACCTTGCTCCTTTGGACCTTGTTCCATGGTGGAGCCTTCTTCCTCCTTTTGAGGATGACACTCTTCGCCATCAATAGCCCTCGAATCGGTCTTGAGAGCTCGCCTGGATCAAGATCATTGTTGGACCCACAAAAGGACATCTTGATCTGCATCATTACCAGCATACACACAATACTACATGTAACAAAACAAGCATAAAAGGAAAGTATCACATATGCTTACAATGATGACTTCGTCATTACATGGGATGCTGGCGATGGAAGGGCTAAGACACTTGACAATGGCAAGTTCCTTGATCTATACCTTGACAAGGCCTCAGGGTCAAGTTTTCAGTCAAAGAAAATTTTTCTGTTTGCGAAGATTGACATGCAGATCAACCTTGTTCCTTCGCTGGAACTGTCACCACATTTTATGTAAGTTTGCACACATATTTCAACTTGTTAGATCTTATTGTAGAGCAAGTGCTAGATCTATATGTGTGCTACAGATGTCATCTTTAGGCTCAAACCACGACGAAATAGACTTTGAGTTCTTAGGGAACGAAATGGGTCAACCTTACACCCTTCACTCGAATGTCTACAATCAAATCAAGGTAGAAAGGCGCAGAAATTCTGCCCATGGTTTGATCCCACCAAAGAATTGCATACATATTCAATCTTATGGAATCCTCACCTCGTCATGTAAGTACATTGTACATGCCAACAGATTAAGACGATGTTTTCTCATCTTGCGTGGTTCACTATAGGTTCTACGGTGATGGTACACCGTACACCGATTCATGCATTCAAGAACATGGAATCCAGTGGTGTACACTGTACAGTACCCAAAGAGCCAGAAAATGAAGATATATGCGAGCCTATGGGACCTAGAAGACTGGGCCACGCGAGGACACATCAAGACAGATTGGTGGAGCAACGGGCCATTTATAGCTACCTATGGAAGCTTCAACATCCAAGGATCCAACAGCATCGATGCTGAATGGATGGACCAAAAGGACCCAACATATGATTGATGGGGTGAGAGCAAATACATGATATACGACTACTGCAGTGACGAGAAAAGATTCCGAAATGCCCTTCCTCGGGAATGCAAGGCATCCTGAACTTTTCTTGGAGCTTCTTGTTATTGATTGATAATCAACAACTTGAAAAGTTGTAGTTCATTCTGTACATAAGAACCTCTTAAACAGAAATGCAAGTCCATGGATTTGAACTTTGCAAGGTTGTTGCATTGATTTATGTGATCCACACTGAACATACATGGTTTTTCTGGGTGACAAAACGGGTGATGAAACATCTGGGGATCCATCGAGATCAGAAGGTGAAATACAAGATTAAAAGATGCATAAATTGTCACAGAAGATTCCTGAAATGTTGATGATGAGTGATGACAAGTACACATGTTAATCTATAGTCATTTGATAAACAAAGGGCTAAAAAGAAAGACATTATATTAAGAGAAACAACTAGCTGTACCGTCTGTACAATAGAAGATCCTCTCATTTGGAGCAGCCTCTACGAATTCATGTCTCGTGGTTCACATTTTCACAAAAAGAAGAGGCTGATGGGCGAAAACTCAGTCGTCTAACTCAACAAGCTGTGCGCGTCTCTCAGCTGCCTTTTTCCTGATGAAGAAGCCCCACCTCATTGCTGCCTTGATCTTCAACCAACCAACCACGGCTTTTCCAGAACGTGTCCGATCATCATCAAAGCCAAAGTTGGGAGCTGGCGAAGGCATGTACCCTGGGTAAGAGAACCCTTCATCGGGGACATTGATAGAAGCATGGTCTCCCATGCTGAAAAGCCGTAGCAGCTGTTGCATGTCCTCGTTCTCAAGCATTGCGTGGCTTCTAAGCCGGATTTCCTCTTCTGTTAAGAAATCATTGGCCTCTCCATCACGGCTCTGTGACCAGTCTACGTCTGTAAATCCTGATGCTATTGATGGCTGTGATGCAGATTCTTGAGAACGCATTGCCAGTCCCACCCTATTTTCATTCCTTACAATATGGTTTTGCTGCGAGTTGCCCAGCAGTTCATGTGGGGCAAATGTAGTGTTGTCGTACAAGTTCACAGAGTTAGAGTTAATAATCTGGGACTGATTGGAGAATCCAGAAGATGTCAAGCCATCATTATACCCTGGTCATGTGAGATTACAGGGGTGAGGTGGAAATTTTCTAAATGAAAGTAAAACAAAACCAAAACATATATCGAAAAAGAAGGCAGGGGAGCAAAAGGTGACAGCGCCGCAAAACAGCAGTACTAACCTGCAATAGGCAAGGCCGACTCCATCATAGGCTGTTCAGAAGGAACTGAAGCTGGTAAATGAGGCAAATCAAGCTGATGATCGAAAGAGTTTGGGAAGCCTGAAGTAGCTGGAAGCTCATTCTTAGATGATCTCGTAACCCTCCTGGTTTGCTTGGTCTGTAAAAGAGACTGTCCATCATACTCTATAACCTGATGCCAGTTGTCATATGCCTTCTTCACAAGGGTATCAACATAGACCTGCAGGGAAGGAGAAATTGATATTTTAGAATTTCAATCCCCCACAATCTAGCAGCATAAGTAAGTTCACGTCTTGATCAGTTCAGTTCTTGTTCATATAGAAAACTCCTATAAATAGAGACACAGAAAAATGACAACAAATTGTCATCCAAAATCTTCTCTTACAGCTATTTTTTGAATAACAAATATCACATTTGGGTAAGAAAGTGATCCAGGGATTTGAGAATAATAGCACAAAATTACCGATCTTCACTTGCCTGAAAGTGCAGGGATAACAAACAGATAACCTCTACCAAGAAAGTAAATGGCTATATAAATATAATAAATATTAATAACGTTCTTAGAACAAGGTTACAAGATGCATCACTGAACGAGTTGGGAGAAAAGAACAAGGTAGAATGACCAACCTTCTGACTATCTGAAAGAGAATCAGCAGGGAAATATTGATCTCCAGTAATGAGTCCGCTAAGTTCATAAATGTTGTTGAATACAACACCAACATTTCTAACATCATCGGGATAATAAACATAGAGCTTCCCACTTAAAACACAAGTCTTAGCATGCTCCATAAGAGCATCCCACATCCTATTTGACATTCCACTTCCAAGAGTCTACAAGATAAGAAACAAAAGTGATCAGCATAAAAGCTAAAGGAGTGAATAAATGATTATAAGGTTAAATATACTAACACTACGTAGTTTCTGAGGGTCCCGGACTGCAACACGGAGAAAATCTTCAACTGTGTAAATACCGGCACTATTCAGCCTTTTGTGGAATGACCCATCTTTTCCGATCTTCTCCAATCGCCATACATCGTCGTTCAAGGCCGGTGGGTAATGCTTCTTGTACACTGAAAGCAATAAGCAGGCAAGGAATATGAGACGGGAGGGGGTGGAACTAAAAGGCAACTGATGAACAAGGTATCATGCGTAAATAAAACTTACATTCCCCTCGGTGATCCTTAACAGAAAAGGCTTCTGTCTTGGCTTCACGTATCCGCATGCCATCACAAAATCCTGAGGCAACCTTAAGTCCGAGTCTGAATTTCCTACTTCTTGTCCAGCTTGAATTATCTGTAAATGTTATATCCCCTAGTGAACCTACCCCTTCTTTGAGTGTCACCACCAATTCCCCAGTCAACAGTGGCCTCTTTCCCTCCCGCTCCTTCACTAGAAATCTTTCAAATACTTCAGGAGACCAATCTTCATCATCTTCATTGTTAAAATCGCCCTCAAGGACAACAACATCAAGCTTTGCACATGATTCAGGTCCTGATGTGACCACACGACCAGTGCTGGCATCAATCAGCACAACGTGTATAGCAGCACCCTGCTCTCCTTCCACCTTCCCCCCTGTGAAAAGAGGAAGTGCCAACCTGGACCTGAAGTTGAGTTGTAAATTTCTTCCATCTGAACCTTCAATTCTTTTTGGTGATGACCTGTGATCAGCCAAGTATGATCAACAGAAAGAATTCTCCACCTCAAATGGGCATGGAGGAAAAAGAAGAGAAAAAAAGAGGTACGAAGCATACTAAGCCAAGCCAATTAACAGAGCAGTTTGTGGCTTTTCCCTTTTGCCGGTATATGTGAGAAAACCATGCAGCTCTAGCTCTAAAATCTTGATAATTAGTTTCCAAAAGGCAGAAAATTATATTGGGAGTAACTGCATCGCTAAACATTAAGTCATGACTTATATGTAGAGTTTTTGTTTACAGTTCCTAAAAACTTGACAGGGCGGGCTAGCTAACAGAGATAATCTACAGCTGTACATATTAACAACCTAAATGTCATTCTGTTGGAAACTTGGTACTGATTCAGCCCTCTTACAAGCATGTCAATTGGAGGGTAAACACCTTATGGCCATGCAAGAACCTATTGACATGCTTTTAAGAGCCTAAATGTCATTCTGTTAGAATCTATTTAATAAGCAGGACCTTTTCTATTCACATTTTTTTTGGTCCAAGCATATAAGGTTGGTGCCAGGGTGGATTCCTATTAGTTAATTCAACCATGATCAGTATGAGTTCTTAACCCCATATCAGCCACACAATTTGTACCATTATCCTCATTTTTTATATAGGCAGCATTTCCCACACAGAAGAAGGTAACAATACCCAAAACCAATGTGGGACAATTTCATATGAAATCAGAGGTCTTAAAGAACCCCTTATCATGCATAGTGCCTACTGCCTACTATGGCTGCTCTTGTGTAAAGTACAAAATGAGGTTCACACAATAAAAGGAATAAAGGTTTCAAAAACGGTGTTGACACGCACATTATCAAACAGTTGTTAGCTCAATAATGGTTACCAGTTACCACAGAGGCCGATAACCGTCCATTTAGCTGGAATTTGAGGATTAATTTTGACCCTTTATAATGGAACTTTCAGGGTTTAGCATAATCATTGAACATCACAGCATTTAGGGAGGTACAAGTGCAAAAGGGCAAACTGAAGAAATTGTACAATTAAATCATCAGGAATTAAATTATGACATTCTAGGAAACCAATATTTAGGTGTGAACATAGCAATGGAGAAAATTAAATATAAAATACATGTACAGTACAAGTATATGATAGTACTGCAAGGAGATATCACATTCGCAACACTTCAATTATATCATAGAAATATCTTTCAAATCTTACCTCCCACTGAGTCTAGAAGGGCCTATCTTGGCCAAAGCACGCTCCACTTCTTCACTGACCTATAACACCAGGTGTAGATAAACAAAAGTAAGAGATAGAATGAAAGAGAAAATTACAGCAAAATATAAAATCATTGAAAAACGGTTATACTCCCAAGTCCCGACCAGAAGATAATATATCCATGCTGATTCCTAAGCACAAAACAAGAGATATCAAACAACAAAATAATGGTTTTATTCCCTTTTTTTGATCTCATCCATAATAGGCAATGATTTCCTGCACTAGAATCCTTGCACAATGTTCTTAATCGAGCATAAAATGATGTGGTTTTTAAAAATCCACCCTATAAATTTTACTTCACCGAATAATTCAACTTATGATTTCAAGTTACTATTCTACTACAGCTGCCTCGTTTTCTGAAGCAGTTCTTTAAGGAAACACTCAATTATTATATCTTAACCAGAAACCTACATAACACTTCCACCTTATGGTCCTGTAGAACAAAAGACACCCAGTTTTTGTAAAACCCACGTCATTCATACCTCAAAAACGACACACTTCTCATTCTTCTTCCACCAACCTCCACTTCAAATTTTTCCCTTTTTATTTACTCCCTCTTATTAGTGCAATCATTTTTCACCCTTTATTTGATCATGCAAATTAAAATAGTTCCAAGTATTAGACTACTAGTCTTTTTATATCTTACAACTCTGCGAAGAATGGGCTCCAGAGATGAGCAAAGCTTCTGCAGACTATCCACCTTGAGAGCTTCAACAATCACACTGCAAGAAACGTGTCATGTTAAATTACCTACAGACAAGACCGGAACATTTTGAGCGTCATATTCTGATAAGGAAGATCTAACAAGGACTAAACGAAATCTAACATCCGCAAACAGCATGAAGGCTAATTCTCCACAAAAGCCAGGTAGAGCTTCAAGTAATTTTATATGAACCACATGTTTCACCAATGAACAAAGGAGCTAGTATTACTCCGAATGCCTCCGTTAGAAATAAGAAATATCATGCTTTAGAAACGTAATACCCTGCTTCTGCAACATAAGAGGATTTTCATACAAACATATGGCCCAGGGAAAAGAGTTCATCATAATCATCCACCTAAGGTGACAGATGTTTCCAATTTGGTTTAGAAAACAGGTTAGAATAAATTACATATTAGGGTTCTGGCTGTGAATGGGTTTTTTGGAGCTATTAACCAGCTAAGTAACCTCGCTAACTTTAGGAGCTAATAAACCATCCACTATGAACAAACTTAGGCTTGAAATGTTGTCACTAAGAGAAAGATTTCCACGAACTTCATGAGAAATGCACGGGAGATCAAGGCATTGCTTGTAAATCTGTGCGAAAGACCCTCCAGAAAGTATCATTGAAAGTAGCAGAGATGGAATATTCTAACTGAAGGAAAAAGGAATCTTATACAAGGCAACAAGCCAACAACAGCATATTCACAAGTAATACTGCTTATTCTGTCAGAAACCTCAACCTCAGAGAGTTCTAATGAATTAAAGCACAAAATTAAAAAATCACAGACAGAAATATTGCAGTTGACACCAATAACAAAGGAAATCGTAACATTTCACTCATTGAACTCCCTTCCAAGTCAAAATACCCAACACGTACTACATACACCTAAACTTTGTAAACCTAAAAAAAGAAAAGATGCTCCGCAAGAGGGTCATAAATATAAATTGGACAGCAACAAGCAAAAAATGGATAGTAAAATCCAAACAAGAAAAAGGAAAAAGCAACATAGGAAGTACAGTGAAGCAGCCAAAACACCTAGCTAAAGCAGGGCGCTTTCTCTCGGGCTGATCATTATCACCGCCACTTTCACCAAAACCATCCAAGGTCCGCTTTCCCCTATTCATGCCGTTCGAACTTTCCACAGACCTCAACTGCCACTGAAATGATCACACAGTCCAGCAACCGAGTGAAACCCTAATTAACAGATTTAAGAGCACTGAGCAAATCAGCACGAGTACGCTTCAATTCCGCACCAGATGAATCGAATCCCGCACTCTGCATACCCAAACTGAAGACTCAAATCATTGAGCAATGAAAACAAGCAGGTTTCACATAAGCCCTAATTTCAACAACAGTAAGCAAATTGCAGCTAAATTTGGTGACCGCTGGAAAAGGGAAAGGGCAGAGAGAGAGAGAGAGAGAGAGAGAGAGTTAGGGGGGTCTGTGTGCGGCAGTGACGGAGGGAGGGAGAGAGATTCGTTTTGGTGGGGGTCTGGTTTTGTTTGTATTGGGTGCGAGAGGAGAGCGTGTGGTTTCCTCTCTCTACCGCCATTGGTCATTGGTGGACATTTGTAAGTTGAATCCTCGCCGTTGGTTGGGGGAGGGCACGGTGGGCCCTATTTGTCAGCTTGCCACGTCACCAGCAAAATATCCCCATCCTTCACTCACTTCATTATCTCTTCCGTTAAATTTCTCGTCAAATACACGGAAGGAAACACGGTTGAGGAGTGCGAATGCACGGAGGAAAAGGCAATCGCGTATCACGAAGCCACGGATGTTACGTGACCGAAAATGGGAATTTCTGAATTCCGCAACCACGCATTACAGATGCGCATTTTTTTTTTTAAAAAAAGTTGAAGTTGCGTGGAGGAGGGATGAAGCAACACGTCCCGTCATACTGGGCACTCAATCTTCTTATTAGATTGTCAGGTTACAATCTTCTTTTTAACTCTATGCAAATACTCCGTAGTACTGAGTATAAAAAAAAATAAAACTAAATAAATACTCACAATAAAGAAATACAACAAGGGCTAGATTAGACATGATACATAACATGCCTTTCTTGTCAGCCTTCTTTTCATATTAACAGGGTTAAGAGATAGCAAAAAAAATAACCTATTGGAAATACAACGAGGGCTACATAACATGCCTTTCTTGAAAATACAACGAGGGCTAGATTAGACATGTGCGTATGCTGATTTTTCTTTTAAACTGAAACCCCACGCACTCGCAATGCGCGGTTGCGAAACATGTAAATGGCGAAAAAATCACCGTGTAAATAGTAAGCCCTTTTTTTCCTTGAAATTCATCATTTTTTTATGATGAAGAAACTCACCTTTAGTGGTAAATCTCGGGCACGTGATTCAGCCAGCAAGAGTCACATGCCATGTAAACCGACTTGCACCGACCAGCTCAACCCACTAGTAGAGAGCAAGGCAAACGTTGGATTTTCATCCACGGAAAGGGACGGAGGCAGGAATCGAACCCGAAAACTCCTTACTCTCCCCCTTGCTCCACACCACTAGACCACCCTGACTACATTGAAATTCATCATTTTGCCACCAACATTTCGTCGCTTATTTTAAAAAAACGGTCACTTACGACTCACTAGCCGAAGTCGAGTGGTGAGTAAAATCGGTTAAGAATAATAGGGTTGTTATTTACACCTATAAATTTTACTATGTACTGATGCGGGACCATCCAAGACACCTTCGGATGATGTCCTTATCACGAGGAAGAAGAAGGCTCCACCATGGGAGAAGGTCCAAAGGTGGAAGCTTGGCGTTTTTACATTCGTTCAGCAACTTGACAGCTTTTCGACGTCTCTGTAAAATGGGTCGTACGGATTCAATATTGATTGGATTGAGGCGTGCCATACCTTGTTGGAACGAGGACGAAGAGATCTACAACTTTGTTGTTGAAGGTTTTTCCAGATTCGTCCTATAGCTTGGCCGAAATCCACATTCTTTGAGCTGCTGCTGGTTTTGACGGGATTTTGTTAAGTTTTGGAACATTATATTTATTTCCTATTTAGTATTTCTTTTACTTAAGTTATTTTAGAAAACTTTAAGGTTATTTTAATTAATTCCTATAGTTGTTAGTTTTATTAAAATCAGCCCATTCGGCCCTAGTTAGGTCTATATAAGCCGAATGCCTCCTTTGTAATCATACACGTTGAATTTGATAGAAAGGTTCTCTTTTTGTGTCAAACACAATGAGTGTTTGTCGATTGAATAGAGCTGTGCTCTTCAATTGAAACTATTGGTATTGATCTAGCTTGGTTTGCTTTGTGTTCATCAACTTCGCAAGACTTGGTGATCCTAGTATCCACAAGCCCCCTCCTTGTGCCTCCAAGTTGTCCGCTTGGTTGTGTAGGGTTGTAGAGGCGGGTTATATAGTCATTGGTATTGGTTCCTACCTTCTACGGAAGCCTGGGGTCTCTATCTTGTTCTATATAGATCGACTCAATCCTTATAGGTCGTATCTTTCAATTCTTTTCTTGTAAATTTCGAGTCTTTCATTACTGTTTTCGAGTCTTGATGAGTTCTTGATCATTCTTGATTGTTTCTTGCAGATCTTGAATCATCTTGTTGAGTCTTGCTAGTGTCGACATCAACAGCCCTTTGGTTCTTGGTGTTTCTTGCGTTTCTTGCTTTAATCTTGCTGCGTTTCTTGAGTCTTTCTTTAGTTCTTGCTTGTTGTCGAAGATCGAACCAACCTACAGCTAACCCCGTATCATGTACACTCAAAATCAAAAAAAAAATTAAATAAACCTACGCCTCTTGAGTCACACATCTGTGACTCAAGATGTGCAACTATATATATATATATATAGACAAAAATGTCCGTTTCAATCGAAAGGATATATATATATAACTACGGAAAATAGAGATCGACATTATTTGTGCATTTTCTCAAATGAGATTACAAGTCTTTATATAGGCAAAAGTGCAAGGTTAAAGGAGGTGAAACATCCACCTCTTAATGGCTTTATAGCACTCCTCATTGGATGTACACCTCTGATATTACAAACTGTCTCGTTCAAAAACTTCATCTAGAAAAACTCAATGGGATAAAAAACTAGGACTAAAGGAAAAGAATACAAATGTCGTTTGATACGCTTTGGTGATACTCTCTCATTAAAAACCTTGTCAGGAAAACCCAGTGGGACAAAACCTTATCGAAAGTTAAAAGAGTGCAGTGCATATATTCTCCCCCTGAATTCAACGTTCTTATTGCAGCTTTCTCATTCTGATAAGCTCTTCGAACTTTTTTATAATGCTGACTATATGAGCTTTATGGTCGAGTCTGGACATTGTATAGCCAAAATGTCTTCATATATATACAATTCACATCGACATACTTGACTTATATCTCTTGGTGTTGAGCTTCTTTCAATGCACAATCATAAGGTACTTTAGGACCTAATGTGCTCATCATTTGATTTGGGGGATCTATTGTATTAAATGGTGCATAAGTTGCCTCGTAAAAACCTTAACTTGAAAAAACCTAGTGGGATATATATATAAAACAAGATAAAGAAAAAAAGTACAACACTTCTGGACCTAATACAATGTCACGAATTTCACAATTATATGTACTTCAGGTGCTCTTATAAGGCTCTTTTATGTAATTATCAAAAACGTACAACCCAAGCCGCAATTTTGGAAATTCTAAGGCTGGTTTTGTAACTAACCCTTCATTTGCAACAAATTGCTTCGTCTTCTTTGTGCGATATGCAGAGAGTGGCTCGCCATTTTGGAGCCCCAAGTAGACGAGCGGCTCGTCTTCTTCGTATGACATGTCGTGATGCCAACGATACCTGGTTTCCCCATGACTGATGGTCCCTCCTTCACCTATGTGATTTTCGGAGCCCCAAAACCGCAACAACGACGGATACATTGGCGGCGAAGAACAACTTCGCTGTCCGGGCGACCATCGCTGCGAATCCCTACACGAACTTCTGGATTGGGAGGAGAAAGGACGCCACGCCAATGATGAAGGCCACCACACCTTTCAGTTTCCGAGTTCTAGTGCTCACGATCGTAGTCATCCCATTCCATCGCGACCATTGTTTCTCCTTTGCAATTTTGGTTGGCATATACTAATGAAACCATTAGCAATTCAAGGAGATCGAAGGAAATCTTAAATTTTATTTGGTTCAATTCAAGAGATCCAAAGGCGTAGATTTGTTTTTTTTTTCAAGTCAATCGTGCTGATAACATGTTATAACAACTATGAAAATAGAGATCAACTTCATTTGTGCATCTTCTCAAATGAGATTACAACTCTTTATATAGGCAAAGGTGGGAGGTTAGTGGAGGTGAAACATCCATCTCTTAATGACTTTATAACACTAGTTGTGTATTGTATGCTTCGCACACAACCCTCAACTTCATTGATGTGTTTATACTTTGTTATGCACTTATACTGATCTAAGTACACTGAACAAGTTGGGTTCATTAGTTTGTGTTAATAAAGTTATATCTTTTGGGTGATATTTGTGAATCCGATAGTATTCTTTAGTGATATAAGATGAACTTTATCTTGAATTAAGTGTTAAAGGATTTGGAATTGATTCCATATACAATCAATGGAACAGCACGTGTCATATATAATATTATTTTTGAGGAAAACCTTACACTACAATATTTGCAATTTAATCAAATACAGATTCATGTAGTACGGTACTCCATTCCATCACATATATGTCCTACTGACTAAATCGTGTAAATCATTGAGAAAAGTGGAACGGAAAACGAAAGCAAGGTACAACTCACCACGGCAGAGCCGGGTCAAAGTCAAAACCATAAGCATAATTAAATACCACTTAGCCAAGTTAGTGGGTTAGACCGGTTCTTCGATTTCGCCCAAGGAGATTCCCCGTCATAGAAGCAATGAGCAAGTACTTGACACTATCCGCGAAGTCAGGCCCAGAGATGCCTGCGGGCCCTAAAGGCCGCGCTGAGGCCATATAATATGCCTATACCTAAATAAAAGATGGTCTAATGCAGTACGGAATTTAAACACACAAGCATGCTTTCATTAGATATAATAATATGCAGAAAAACTGTAAAGGGCCCCAGACAATGCCAAGTGGCATATCCCTCTCCTACTCCGCCTCCTATTTCATAAGCGAACATGGCCAGTACGGTACTCCATTCCATCATATATGTGTGCACATAATCATTATAGCATGCTCATCATCACATCTCATCATCATAATATAGCATCATCATCTCATCATCATATCATAGCATCATCATCTCATCATCATAGCATAGCATTGTTATCTCATCTTTTGCCCGGTTGTACTAGGCTATCATATCATGCTTATATCGACACTACTGACTCAAGGCAAACCGATGAGGCTGGGCTACCCTATGACCCTAGCAAAGACTCTAGGACACACAGATAACGGCCGTTCTGTTTTCAAACACACCAAGTAGCCAAATGCTCATTCACAAGTGCAATCCTTGCATGATACTATGCTTTTATGCATATGCAACACTTACACACTATATGACACATCAAGCAGGAGGTCTAGGTTCCCGAGTAAGTCTCGTAGGATACTTACCTAGAAATGTCGAACAACAAAAGATAACGCAAGCAAAGTCCAACCAATAATAAACACCTATAATCATATAAATGTCATAAGCTACTGAACTAACAACCATGCACACAGAATCCAAGTTCTCAAACGCTTTCAAAACCAATCGAGAGTAAAACCATCTTAAAGACTTTCTGATACGATAACGTCAGCAAGACCATTTGATCATTTTGATTCCAATCAAAACTATCGATAAATCCCACCAACAATATTTCCAAACTTCTTTCTCAAAACCAACTTCGATCATTAAACCGAGACAAGAATCCCGACATTTGAAATGACATTCTTTAACATGTTTTCCAAGCATAAAATCTGATAATTCAAGTTCCGTCAAAATCCCCTTTTTAATTATTTAATATTAAAATAATATTCTAAAAGCTCGTTCCCCAATCATTCTCATCTAAAGCATTTTAAAGAGAATCGGGTCAAAAGTCGACAAGAGAGTCCAAAGCATAGGGTGGGGGGCTTGGCCAAGCCACTGGGGGCATGTCGCGGTCGTGAGAGGGCCTGTCGCGGCCGCGACATCCTCCCAGGTTCCCCACCGTAAGATAGTCTCTCACTGGTTGTGACTCGCGGCCGCGGCTGCGAGAAGTCGTCTTCAACCTCTGGCATGCGTGTTTTGGCTCGCCGCGGCGACCATGGTTTCGCCGCGGCGAGTTCGAAACTGGCCTTGTCCATTTTAGCTCGTTTTCGCTCGTTTCAAACCCGTTTTTGTTCAAACTTGTTTTAAAACCTTTCTAAATCAAAATACTATGCAATCAACACAAAAAGACTCCAAACAAGACTAGACGGGAGATCGAAAGAGGGATTACCTAGCCTCTTGGAGGCTCTTCAAAAATCTTAAGGGAGAGAGGCCTTGGGGCTTAGATCCTACGATTCTTGCTACTACAGAGCCTATGGAGGTTGGACATGAGTTAAAAGAGCAACTTTATCGAGGAACAGCCTTGAAATCGAAAGATCCAATGAAGGAGGGAGTTACCTTTGCTCAAAACTCAAAAGTGAGTGAAAAGGGCTCGAATCCACACCAACCCACGATGGATCTAGGATTTCTTGACCTTGGAAGATTGAGGAAGGAGTTAGGAACTCACGACAACAAACGGATTTGCAAAAGGAGGAGAAACTAAGAAGAACGAAGTATTTTACCATGAGGATGCACGTTCCAAGCTCGGAGTCGCGACGGCGAGGAAGAACACCGCGACCGCGAGGAAGAACACCCGTTACTGGGTTCTTGGTTGCGGCGGCAAGAAGGGTGGGTCGCGAGTTTCCCTAGGTCCAAGCTTTTTGCTCGGTTTTGGCCTTCCAAGCTTGATTTTGAGGTTTGTTTTGTGAGATTGGAACTCCTTGGGATGAATTTGAGGGGTTTTTGGCTCAAAGAAACACAAAAGAGGAGAGAGAGTTGGGAGGTTGTGGATTCAAGAGAGGAAAAGTGAGGTTTTTTGTTTTAGGGATTGGGAGGAGAATGGGAATCCATTTGGAGGCTAAGGTTCAGATTTTTGGGGCTGAGTGAGTGATGTGAGTGAGAGATCAACCTAGGGATTGATGCTTATATAGTGGAGGCAAGGGAAGCTCCCTAGATTTTAATTCACAAGAGGACAAAACACATATGAGAGATAGAGAGAGAGAGAGAGAGAGGCGTGTGGAGTGAGAGAGAGATTCCGCTCTTCCAACCTTAAATCCCGATGTTTCAAAAATCCGACCAAAATCCCAAATTCATTTCCAATGACACCCGAATTTCCCAAAATCAAAATCAAGTAACTAAGATTTAGAATCCATCAAATTGAATATTAAAAGCATGTCGGGATATTTTTCAAAGACTTTCCGAAAATAGAAATTGCTCGAGGACGGGTTTTAACGAAACTTTCCCCTTTTTAGAAATTCCCAAAATCCGGTCATTACATTCATCCACCCTTAAAAACAAGTCTCATCCACGAGACTAAAACCATACAATTCATTCAACCAAAGAAGTTCGCTTTTTCCAAAACCGTTTCAAAACCTCCCAATTCCGAATCGGCCACCCAAGTCCAAACTCGAGAGGTGGATATATCCACCTCTAAGGGCTAATCCCGCATTTTCTTACTAGGTTCCAAAATCATTCAATCATCATTCTCAACTCAATATGAACATAAGTAAATCAACTCATCAACTCATAATATCATCAGCCACCTCTCATATGGAAAATCTCAACATCAATCATGATAATCTCAACCAATCGACATCTCAACCGTATAACATGTTTACCCATAACATAAATCATATCATCCTCTGAAAACACGTCAAAAGCAATAACAAGGTCTCAACATCATATCACAAGTCATAAAGTATATCTATGTCATACTAAAGGCATCACAAGTGCATCATCGAACTCTTATAACTTATCACGCAAGCACACATGTCAAGAAATCAATGGGTTAGGTGTCATGGAGTTAGTATGTCATTACACTTCAAATCTCACGATCGCATATCATCGCAATGCAAGTAGAACCAGTCATAACAGGGGGTTTTTTCATTTAATGAACACATAACTCACATAATCATCTTATCAACCTATCCACATTCTATTCTGCATTGCCATAACAGATTTAGAATGTCAATTTAAACATTAGCATTGTAAAGATAGTCATAGCGGAATTTCATTATAAGATCAACGAACCAAAGCTAATTGTCAACAACAAGGTCATGCTATTTAAGATTCAACAAAAGGGAAGCTCTAACCATATATCAATAATCAAAATGCTAACATACTCACAAAACATCATTTCAACTCATTATAATGCCACATAACGGTCGTTTAGCAATTATGCATCATTATCTTATATATACAAGTCATGTTCACACTTCAAGTCATTTTCATCATTTAACATATCTATAATCATGCTTGCCAACCGTATAATACAGCATCATGCTTACTACCACATAATAAACATCATGCTTCAACATAGTAACACATCATTATCTCATAATTCATATATCATATCACAACACATCCTAACATGCTTCTAAACAACATAACATGATAGCAAAGCATCAATATATCATAATAACACTTGTCACTTCCATCTAGATTTCAATATTGCATATCAACATGTAATATCGTTCCATATCAGGTTCGTCATGGTTGTTATCTAACATCATGTCAGCAGATATAAATAAATCACATAATCAAGAAAATCCTCACATCATACCAGTCAAAATAAAACGCAATCCCCGCTCGCTTGATTCAAATTCCCAATCCAATACCAATCTTCTCCTAGGCTCACCAACATCAACTCAGACAGAATCCACTAAAGAAATCCCAATTCATTCTGATACCCCAATCTCACCCCTCATTCCACCGAGCACTCCCACACACCATCCACCTCTAAGAATCCAACTCCTATCTCTAACTTCACACCCAAGTGCCCTCTCATACTATGTCCTCAGTACTCTCAAGAGCCATTCCCTACACTTCCCATACTACTCAAGACATCACAAGCATCATACCATGCTAGCCACATCTCCTCTAGGAAATCCCTCGATCACCACCTAGCCGAGCTACTGCTAACCATACTCCCACCTGATATTCTTCTAAAAGCTCATCGGAACCACCAAGCATTACCTCTCATAAACCCCAACACACACTTAGTCTAACCAACATCCCTCTCACGCGACTTGCCTCATAATACCTTCGGTCATCCTAACCGCTTAATTTCTCTCACCACTCTCCTACCACTCTACCAAATGACCTCACCCACAAGTTTAAAGAAGAAGAAATCATGAAGATCATCACATAAGGACTACAACATATCAACCAACATTCATAATAATAGCATCATGGGTTCATCATCAATTATAGCAACTATGTCAACAAGTCTCAGTTTACCATCATGCTCAATATTTATTGCAAGACATCATGTATGAACATAATCAAATCAAGTTATCAAGTTTCATCATAACTTTATCAAATAAACAATTCAAGTTTCTCAGTAATTACGGTTCATACTTATAGGCAAGGAATTTAGGTCATGCTTAACAACTCAGAGTAGCAACACATCAAGACATCATAAAACATTAGAATTGTAAGGCATCGAGTCACACCATCGAAACAAGGGATAATCAGGCAACATTCATCACCAAATTAGCACATTAAACACGTTAATTTCATCGTCAAGTCAGTGCAATATCATCGTCAACAAGTTCAGGAGGATTAGTGAATTCAAATGGATGACACTTTTGCTCGTAGGTCATGTCATACTAAGTAACTACCACCCTCGAAATGTGCTTGTCCCACCGATACCGTTGATCCTGAGGCCCATGGGTTATGGGCCCACGCTTCCGCCATGCTACTCCAACACTATCTAACTTCCCATTTCCTCTTCCATGCGATCGCTCATCCAATGTATCGTGTAGGTGTTCAATTAGCGGAGCTAGGGGAGGGACAAGAGCAGATAACTCAATGTTCATTTCGGAAACAAACACGGACCAACACTAAAGACGACAACTAAAGACAAAACTCCGACCCGAGAATAGCAACGATGCCCTTTTGAAAGTCTATTAGGTTATAATCGCGACAAACAAACACGAATTCATCATGGAGAATATCAATCACACTGATCCACACTAACATGTACCTATTTCAAGGGGGACAACATTCGTATTCACTTCCAAAGATACAATCGAGTCCTACACTGATGGATGTGAGATGAGCTAGTAGTATATTATTCCATGAAAGCGGATATGCTTAGCAACTTTAAACAAAATTTGCGGGATTTAATGAGCATAGCAATTATCATATATATGAACAATACACGGGCATGGTGTATGCATCAACAAGTGAGGTCAAATATAGCATGGTGAGGTATATCGTAATAATCAGATTAAGCTCACACTAGAACACATAAGAGCAACATGGTAACTATCACATCTGACAACAATGATCATGCAATAGGTCAAGAATGGCATGTAATCATACGACGAGATGCATTTAGAAAGCATAGGTCCTACATGATACTAGCGATACATGATGTGATACAAGCATAGTCAAGAGTCATTAAAAGGAGTTCAACATAATATTCATGAAACATGAGGCATCATCTTAAGTAACAAGAAGGACATCATGGGCGATAGATTATAATCATGCTAGAAACGAACCATCACAGGGAACATATAATGGTACAAAAGTTATCACATCATAGAATAAGTACAACATGTAATCATTTTGCGGGTCATATTGGAAATCATAAGCCCTACAGGGCACTACTAGCACATATCGGACATGAACACAATCAAGGTAACTCGACTAAATTCATTCTAACATTCATGCGTTATGCGTATGCCAAATCATGGTATAGGGTGGTGTGTGATCATGCGAGTGCCAAGTCATACGTTCATGCAAGCACGAGATGATAACATAGAGTAATTGGGAAACACTACCGAGCGGCAACATGTTAGCATGCTAGGATAAACCATCATGGAGAGCAAATCGATCATCCAAATCAACATCAATCTAATTTGCATGAGTAAGACATTTTACGATGATAGAAAGAAGGAAGGATCACACTATCAGAGACCTAGCTCGAGAGAGAATCAGAAATAATGCAGGTAAGGTATACATTCGCACAAGTCACAATCAAGGATCCTACATGATGCTAAAGGCTCAACATAACACACGATTCATGCATGCAACTAATCATGACGGTGCGTAAGAAATCACTCAATCACATTCCAACGATATAGAGGCATGAGAAAAGTTCAACGATGTATAACACGAGTCTAAGTAATGGGCAATATGATTAGAATACGGGGGCATGAGTGCAAATCAACACATACTAGGATAAAACGTGCATTCATCAAGACTCAATTATACCACATATTCTCCATTCAACACAAGTAACACACAACAATATTAATTGCAAAATAATCAACAGTAGTTAATCCGACGAATACAAAATAGATGAGCATGCTATAGATTCTTGTCACAAAAGGAACAATAAGCATTGATGCGTCATCATCTAGCATGCTAAGGAGATCATTTACTAGCATTCATACAAAGAAGAGTTGATCACACTATCATGAACCTAATCTAGGAGAAAACAACATTCGTATATGTTCATATCATGTGGTTCATGCTCCCAAAGGATCATTAGCACAATTAATACAATAGGTCAAGTAGGCATACTATGACAACGTATACTCATGATAGAAAGCAAGACACAACACGAGACTTAAGCAATGTGACTAATCATAGATGTAATAACATGAGCAGCTTTGTACTAATGGTCATTCGCAAGGCACATGTCGGAGATTACAAAATCATTTCATGCAATTCAGAGGGAGCCACCATTACAACTGGACAGAGATCCCTAAGGGCAACCATTGACTTCCTCAACTGACTCATCACCCCTCTTTCCCATGGGACTCTAGTACGACTCTTTGTGGCAAGAAAACACTGGTTGATCGTCATAAGAATAGAGAAAGACAGCCCTAGAAACACCTCACTCTCTGACTCGGAATGACGTCAAGAATCATCTTCCAATACTTACTCGAATAACCCTCATATCCATACATGATCCCCGACACAATGTGTTTACCAACCTGATTTCCCGTGGAAGAAACTGACATATGGGAGAAAGACTCGATAGAACTGTCAAGGGGTTAACATAGTGGAAGGGGCTGTTCCACACAAGCTGGGCTTGACCATATGGAAATAAGGGTACTCCCGTTGTCCCGTTTGCACAGATTATTTAGTAAACATTTCATACTCAAGGCATACCAATCATATCCATAACAAGCACTTAGCATAGAATCAGTTAATGACACTCATAAAGCATATCAGGCTATCCAATTTCGCTCTTCGAGGAGCGACGAACCGGAGGGGCAAAACCTCGCGATCGCTACCTAAGTTGTCACTCCAACCACCACGGTGCAATTCCTTGGAGTCTTCCAGACCATCTGTAAAGAATAAGCTAATATTTCACCTACCCATTCCCAACTACATCCAATAGGGATGGTCTAACATCTTTCTACCCACTCGATCCCCTCTTTAGTTGGTTTTCATTTTGTATAATAACCCAAGTTCATATTTAGTCCATTTGGGTTAGGCATATTAAGTTCATTTTGCCCCTTTAAATCCTTTCTGGTGGGATGAAATGTAGTGTTTTTCACCTCGCCAAAGATAATGATTCCCAAACTAATAAACTAACTAGTAAACTAGTATAGCGGATAAGTAAGGAGTCGAACACATAGAGAGAATACCTTTCATGTCTACTCAAACTGTTATTAAAGTAATGGAATTGAAGGTAATCGAGATGATCAAAGTAACCAAATAAAGTAAAAGTAGTAATGGTGATTGATTGATAACAATAGGGATGAAGTTGTTTCACTTACAAATTCTCAACAATGGTTGGTTTATTGATCCTTGGCCATCTTTCTAGCTATTTATTATAATTATTTGGATTAATCCGACTTGTTTTTGTATGGATTGACACTCTTCGCAGATATGACAATCCCTTACATCTATAGGCAAAACCCTAACCTTGTAGGATTTAACATACAAATAGCACAAATTCCCAAAGTTCTAGGCAGAATGGTCGCCCAAACTGTCATTACCCTACACAATCAAGATCATCCTCGTGGAATCACTTGCTTGTGGTTGCTACAAAAGGCACAATTACTCTCACGAGAGAATTGAAATCCTAGCACGATGCAATTCTATCAAGGATGCGAATCAAAGTAGAATCAACAACACAAAATCAGCGTAAAGGTAATGAATTAATCGTTGGAATAACATAGAATTCAAGTCTCACAAATCAACCAACCATGTCTCCGAATTGTACGTAGGCGAAACTAAAGAGATTTAGTGAGTCATACCAAAGTAGAAAATCTTCATTCTTCTCTCCATAGTTGTCTCACTAGTACAAAAATGCTCTTTAATACCAGTTTTTTAATAAAGGTTATTAAAAACCGGTTTTAAGTTATTTTCGGTTACCGGTTATATATTCAAACCGGTATTAACTTAGTTAACACCGGTTATTTAAAATCATACCGGTCTTAAGTGAAAAAAGTAAAATTTCTTACCGGTTATTAGAAAAAAAAAACCGGTATTTAACCTTTGTCCTAGAAATAGAGAAAGCATTTGTACTAGAGATTTACAACTCATCAATCCATGTACCTCTTAAATTATAATCTCCACCGTTCATTGTATTACTTGTGACAAATATTAACCATTGATTTCTTTTCATTTTAACTTTTCCTATCCTACTTCCATTATGTAATGTACTTTCCAAAAGAAAATTTCAGATCTAGTTGCAGGGAAGATGGAGAAATCAGAAGGAATTGGGCACAAATCAAAAGCTTCTCTCAAATCCTTCTCGTCGATGATCCCTCTCCTCCTCCTGTAAGAACCTTAACCCTCTCTTCCTCAATTTCATTTTATTAATTCCTAATTTCATTATCTTTCCTGTAGGTTAAATCTATTGGGATTCCACTCACAAGGTCGAGATTGAGAGCATGGAGTTCTTTGACACTTCCTCCCAGATCCACAAAATCAAAGTTTATGACTTCATCATCTCCATATTCAGGGAAGAAGACGAGCGAAAAACGGCGAGCAAAGGCTAAGGGTGGAGGATTGCTTCTTCTTCGGAGGCTGGCATCAAAGAACTTGTAGATCTACTTACAAAATTTGAGTAGATTTTTTAGATCTACTGTGAAGATTTGTTAATTTCTCTTTTGAATTCAGATTTGGATTTCTTCATTTGTTGCTCTTATTATCAATTTTGTGGATACAAGATCTGGTACTTGTTAATTTGTTTGAATATTGATTGAGTGCTGATATGGGTGGTGGAAGGAAGGTGATGGTATGGTGGAAGTGACGGAAGGGGTGAGGGTGAGGACGCATATGTTTATTTATTTATTTTTAAATAAAAAATGCTCTTTTTAATACCGGATATTACAAACAACCGATATCTAGAAAATGAATTTTCTCTTTTTTAAATGGTAAAGGAATTAATACCGGTTATTTCAAATAACCGGTTTTCGTGTCACTTTAATACCGGTTGCAAAATAAGTGGTTTTAACTAGTTAATACCATCATTGTTAACACCGGAGGAATAACCGGTATCCCATTCACAAAATAACCGATATTAACTGGCTTTAAAGGCTAAAAAACCGGCCCTTGAAAACCCTAGCAAAAGATAGATAAAAGTTCCCATAAAAATAAACTCAGGCCGCGTATCGCAAATCCGGATCTGAGAGGACGGCGGGCGCCGTGGAAAGGGCGGCGGGCGCCGTCCGTACAACTTGACAGCATCGACAGACTGAACTTGTAATGCACTTTTTGGAGTCATCCTTCGTCCGATTGACACATATGAATATGCGTTGGAAAGCTCTTTACAAGCACTACGATTCTCATGAAGACACCAGAAGCTAATTCCAACTTCTTAGAACCTCAAAGATGGGATTTCTCCATGTTCTCCATTTCCACTCTTGTTCCTTAGCTCTTATTTGTCCATTCGCTCCAAGTTTATCTCCACCTTTCGAGTCTGAATCATAAGACCTACAAATAAACACTAAAAACCATAGATTCCGAACTTCGAATACCAAATGATCAAGAATATGAATTAGCTATAAAACACACAAGAAACACACTCTAAATTCATCTAAACCCATCTATAATGCCTATCTAAAATATGCATTATCAAACTCCCCCACACTTAAGCTCTTGCTTTTCCTCAAGCAAAATAATAGAAATCAACATATACCTACGAGTTCATCATTCATGCAATAGCCTTAATAAAAAACAACATCGATTAAAATAAACACATGATCAAGCGAATAAACATCATAGCATGTATTTAGCGATCAAAGCGTAGGGTAGAGATCATCCAACCTCACTAGGAATATGTGTTTCACTCAAGCTCTCATGTGTTTAGGCTATTAATTTCAACTCTCAACTCAATCTAAAATGCACTAAGCTCATAGACATTGACAACAATATAATCAAATCTCCACCGAAATGCCATCACTTGCGGAAAACAATAAAAATAGAAAGTTTGGCTCTAGAATTTCACTCTTTTTTTCCGGCCTTTTTCTTTCTTTCTTTTTCTTGTTTTGCTTTCTTTTGGCCTTGGTGTATTCCTTACGCGAATCGCAAACATGGGTGTCATGAATGCCCCCGGTCTATCAACACCTCAACTTACTTGAATAAAGTCCACTTGAACATCTTTTGACACGAGTTGCAAACATGGGTGTCATGAATGAACCCTGTTACTCAATGATCAAGCTTCCTGTCTTAGTGGGTAACTTTTGACACCGTTTTACGCAAATCTGATGTGCATGTTTTTAGTTATATTTTCCGATATGTTTTATCATTAATTTGAGTCATTTTCATAAGTTTTGCATTGGGTTTAGTGTCTTTTGCATAAGTTTTCATATTTTAACGAGAAATAGATGTCTTCACTAGTTTTTATGTGTTTTACAGGATTTTGGAAGTTGTTTTTGAAGAAACTTTAATGAGGGAAAAGATGCGGAAAAGAATAAGAAGAGCATAGGAAAAAGAAGGGAAGAAATCGGAGTTATAACGAAGGAGATACGAGCGTTTCCCTAAGTCCGAGATGGATCACCGTCATACCGACCCTATACCGACCCCACCTGGGTCGGTACTGAGGCCTAATCTGGACGAGCGAAGCAAGATCAAGCAACAGTGAGCATACCAAGGCCAAGGGGGGTCGGTACCGAGGTCCAGCGCTTTGGTATGGGCCGTCTGCGAAAAAATTTGGTCCGAAATTAATTGTTTTATCCCTTTTTCTTAGATAGAATTTAGATAAAATTGATTTATCTATTCTTCCTAAAATAGAATTAAATTATTTTAGTATAAATAGAACATTATGTTGAAACCTTAGGGGGGATTTCTTTGGAGACTTTCAGCCCTAAGGGGCGTGAGATACGTGTGAGAGAGACGTTGGTTTTGTGATAGATTTCAGCGATGGTTTTCGACGTTTTGAAGTTTATGCAAGGTGTTTTCTTTCTTATTTCTTTTGTTTATGCTTTCTTTCATGAATTGTGAGTAATTCTTCTATTTTCTAAGGTTGGGGTGATCCCAATGATAGTTATGTGTGCGAATTGCTATGAATTGATTGATTTTATCTATCCTTTATGCTTAAGTACTCAATGAAAATTGGAGAAATTCCTTTTTGCAATTAAAATTAAAGATTGAATTGTGAATTTGATAGTAATTAGGGTTTTGAAACGCAAGTTTGATAACCTAATTAATATTGTTAGTAAAGTTTATTAATTTGTGAAAATAAATTGATTGCTTTGCTAGGGTTGATGCAAGTTGACCTATTTAATAGATAAAAACATGATTTTTATATGATTCATTGCAATGCTTGCATGATTATCGTTGTGATGATCCCTATGTCCTAGATCTTTTATTAATATTGATTTTATTCCAAAAATTCAACAACATTAAACCCCCCTAAATCTCTACCTTTTCATCGCTTCTTGCTACTCTTTGCCCTAAAACAACTAATAAAGAACCGCTGACTCTCCGTCGTGGACGATCTTGACTCCCTATACTATAGCGGAGTCTTGACTATAAATTTATTTGGTCGAGAAACCCTCTCATCAAAATCATACCCATGGGTGTCCTGCATAGATCTGGTTACTAAGTGTCTCAAACCATTGCCACCTTATTTTACTCAAAAATCACAAGCAACTAAAGCCAAATGTATAACATAAAAGCATAAATTCCGCAAGTAACATACATGTTAGTCGGCTTTGACAATAGCTAATGAATTCAATATCAAGAGGTAGAAACATATGGAGAGTAAACCACACATCAAAGCAAAAAGAATTATAAATGATTCCAACAAGGCTAAAAACAATCTCACAAGGGTCATGTTTTGTAGGATTTCAATCATACTCAAGCTCAATTATACATGCTCAATTACATCACCAATCATGCTCCATAAGAAAAACATTTCAAAGCAATAAGGCTAAACACTTCAAACTTATCGTAGGATTTACAAGTTCATGCCATAAGAAATTGCAGAGTTTCGCTAACTAAGGTTGGTGTTTGCATAAGAACATATATATGCAATGCGAACATCCACTGCTCCATCAGGGTAGACCTGGACCACTGTGTATGGTCATGTCCAACGTGAGCCGAGCTTTCCTAAAAAGAGTGCAAGGCGCGATGTATACAATAAGACCCTATCCCTTGGATGGAACTTCTTTCGCAGGACATGCTTATCATGCCAAGCCTTAGTTTTTTTCTTGTAGATCATGTCATTCTCATAAGCATCCCAACTGATCTCTTCCAACTCCTAAAGTTGAAGCTTCCTCAATTCTCTTGCTGCAGACGCATCCATGTTGGCCTGTTTGACTGCCCAATATGCTTTGTGTTTGAGCTCAACTGGAAAATGAGAAGGCTTTCCATAAACCAAGCGAAACGGTGACATCCCAATGGGTGTCTTATAAGCAGTACGGTAAGCCCACAGAGCATCCTCCAGTCTAAGACTCCAGTCTTTTTGATTCGGTGCAACAGTTTTCTCCAGAATCATTTTCACTTCCCTATTGGACAATTCTGCCTGTCCATTGGTTTGAGGATGATAGGCGGTGGAAACCTTATGAGTCACGTTGTATTTCCTTAAAAGAGCGCTGACAATCTTCTTGCAGAAATGAGTTCCCCTGTCACTGATGACATCTCTAGGCATCCCAAATCTAGCAAACAAACTCTTCAAGAAACTAGCAACTGTGCGAGCATCATCAGTCTTTGTCTCCTTCGCCTCAACCCACTTAGACACATAATCAACCGCAAGCGAGATGTAGACATTCCTAAATGAACTAGGAAATGGTCTCATGAAATCGATACCCCAGACATTAAAGATCTCACACACCATGATCGAAGATGATGGCATCTCATTTTTGCCTGAGATATTTCCGGTTCGCTGACATCGATCACAAGTTATGCAGAAAGCATGAGCGTCGCGAAAGATATGCGGCCACCAGAATCCCGCTTCCAGGACTTTCCTAGTCGTCCTTTGTGGTCCAAAATGTCACCCGCTTGGATGTGAATGACAGAATCTCAAAACAGAGGTTACCTCATTGTCTGAAAGACATCGACGGACAATTCTATCAGCACGGTGCTTCCACAGGAAAGGATCAACCCAAACATAGTAGCGAGTATCATGCCAAATTTTGTCCTTCTTATCTTTTGGACAATTGGAAGGAAAAATTCCAGCCACCAAGTAATTAACAATATCAGCAAACCAAGACTGCTTAGTTTGAATACCCATAAGCGAAGCAGGCGGCTCCTCATCATCCTCAAGAAACTCAGACCTTAAAACACCGTCAGGGCGGCGGGCACTCCATCATCAAATAACGGAGTGCCGCATGATCACTATAAACCACTACCTTGGCACCCAATAAATAAGACGAAACTTTCTCCAAAGCAAAAACCACAGCTA
The DNA here is from genome assembly GCA_963922045.1 of Persicaria maculosa. NCBI lineage: Eukaryota > Viridiplantae > Streptophyta > Magnoliopsida > Caryophyllales > Polygonaceae > Persicaria > Persicaria maculosa. The sequence continues at coordinate 40,986,148 of OY998251.1, read as the reverse complement.
GCAACTCTTTCTCAGTAGTAGTGTAATTCCGCTGAGCCGTATTCAACATCATAGAAGCATAATAGATCACATGAGAAGCTTTCTCAACTTTTTATCCCAAAACAGCCCCAACGGCATAATCACTAGCATCACACATCAACTCAAACGGAAAAGTCCAAATAGGAGCCTGAATAATAGGTGCTGAAGTCAACTGATTCCTCAACTAATGAAAAACTTTCTTACAATTATCATCAAACACAAAGGACACATATTTCTTAAGGGGTTCACATAATGGGGAGGTTATCTTAGAAAAATCCTTAATAAACCTCCTATAAAATCCTGCATGGCTTAAGAAAGAACGAATCTCACGCACATTAGTAGGATAAGGTAAAGACTGAATCAAATCTATCTTAGCTTTATCTATCTCAATGCCTTTCTTGGACACAATGTGACCAAGAACAATCCCTTGTTCAACCATAAAATTACACTTTTAAGAGTTTAAGACCAAATTGGTTTTAACATATCTCTTAAGCACTAATGACAAATGATGCAGACAAGAATCAAAATCATTCCCATGCACAGTAAAATCATCCATAAACACTTCAATGAAATGCTCAACATACTCAGAAAATATACTCATCATGCATCTTTGAAACGTACCAGGTGCATTGCATAATCCAAAAGGCATCCTACTATAAGCAAAAGTACCAAAAGGACATGTAAAAGTAGTTTTATCCCGGTCCTCAGGTGCAATAGGAATTTGAAAGTATCCAGAATAACCATCCAAAAAGCAATAATAGGACCGGCCGGCAAGGCGCTTAAGCATTTGATCAATAAAAGGCAAAGGAAAGTGGTCCTTACGTGTCGCAACATTAAGTTTGCGATAGTCAATGCAAACTCTCTAACCAGTTTGTACCCTCAGAGGTACCATCTCACCTTCCTAGTTCTCAGAGACTGTGATGCCTCCCTTCTTAGGGACTAGTTGTGTCGGACATACCCATTGACTATCAGAAATAGGATAAATTATACCTGCTTGAAGGAGCTTTAAGACTTCCTTTTTGACGACCTCCATAATCGGGGGATTCAACCGTCGCTGAGGTTGTCTTACCGGCTTCGAATCCTCCCCCCATGAGTATACGATGCATACACAATGTCGGACTGATTCCTTTAATATCAGCAATGGTCCATCTCAAGGTAGTACGATGTTCCCTAAGGACATCCACTAACCTTTGTTCCTGGTCAAAAGTAAGCTTGTTAGAAATAATCACAGGAAGTGTAATACCCTCTCCAAAAAATGCATACTTCAAATGATCAGGGAGGGGTTTCAATTCAACTTTAGGCGCCTGAATGACAGACGGAAGAAGTTTCTCACTAGAAGGATTCAATGGTTCAGTTTTATAGGAAGGGGACCAATTCCTTGAATTTGCATCCATAGCCACATACAAGTGATGCAGATTGTTAGGCAGAGAATAATCAAGAGATAACTCCCCCAAAGGGGATTCCAAAACAACCTGTAGGTGGCCAGAAAGATCAATACTCATGATATCCTTAGTGAAAATATAAATGACATCAACAAAATTCAAAGAATATGCACCAGATTTCTCATCAGGGATCAAATATTTAGCCATTTTCCCATCAACTTCCACAGGTAAAGACCTAGCAAAACAATCAATTTTCGCTTTAGTAATTCGCAAGAAAGGTCTAACTAGTATGATGGGTGTCTCAAGTATACCAAGGCCCATATCAATCACATAAAAATCAGCAGGGAAAATCAAATCATCAACCATAATTAACACATCTTTAACTACCCCCCTAGGGTGAATTTGAGAGCGATCAGCAAGCTGTATAAAAACCCTAGTTTCATTCAGAGGCCCCAGTCCCAATTCATCATATAACTTGTACGATATCAAATTAATAGATGCCCCAAGATCAACCATGCCAGTTTCGAATTTAACTTCACCAATCGTGCAAGGAAGAGTAAAAGGAGGAGAAACGAAAAAGAGGAGAAACGAAAGGTAGAGGAAGGAGTTAGGAACTCATGACAACAAACGGATTCGCAAAAGGAGGAGAAACGAAAAAGAACGAAGTATTTTACCACGAGGATGCACGTTCTGGGCTCGGAGTCACATCGGCGAGGAAGAACACCGCGAACGCGAGGAAGAACACATGTTAGTGGGTTCTTGGTCGCGGCGGCGAGAAGGGTGGGTCGCGGCTGCGAGCTTCCCTAGATCCGAGCTTTTTGCTCGGTTTTGGCCTTCCAAGCTTGATTTTGAGGTTTGTTTTATGAGATTGGAACTCCTTGGGATGAATTTGAGGGGTTTTTAGCTCAGAGAAACACAAAAGAGGAGAGAGAGTTGGGAGGTTTTTGATTCAAGAAAGGAAAAGTGAGGTTTTTCGTTTTAGGGTTTGGGAGGAGAGTGGGAATCCATTTGGAGGCTAGGATTCAGATTTTTGGGGCTGAGTGAGTGATGTGAGTGAGAGATCCACCTAGGGATTGATGCTTATATAGTGGAGGCAAGGGAATCTCCCTAGGGTTTTAATTCACAAGAGGACAAAACACTTATGAGAGAGTGAGAGAGAGAGTGAGTGGCGTGTGTAATGAGAGAGAGATTTCGCTCTTTCGACCTTAAATCCCGGCGTTTCAAAAATCCGACCAAAATCCCAAATTCATTTCCAATGACACCCGAATTTTGCAAAATCGAAATCAAGTAACTAAGATTTAAAATCCGTGAAATATAATCTTAAAAGCATGTCGGCATATTTTTCAAGGACTTTCCGAAAATAGATATTGCTCGAGGATGAGTTTTTCCGAAACTTTCCCCTTTTTAGAAATTCTCAAAATCCGGACGTTACACATAATAAGTTATTCAGATTTTAGCCACACAACTCGACCTTAAGGCTCAACATATATCAACACAGTTTCGATCCATTTTCACAACCATGGCAGAACATTTGTACTTGCCCAACATATATCCAGATCCAAACATGACTACAAAACAAATTGTGTTTGATAAAATTATTTAAAAAAAACCGTAGAGAATGGTTTAGGCATTCTTATTAGGAGGAAGCCTAAGGTTTTGTTTGTTCCCTGACATTTAATCGAATATGTAGCAGACAATTTAATCAAAGACGTATCAGGCATCCATAAAACACATACGTAATCTAAACCATCAATTTAAAGAAATTATAATCTAGGTATTATTAGATACACATAAATAAAATTAACAAATGCCTACAAGATAATTTCATCTGTAGGAACAAAGTTTCCCCTTGACTGGTAATTGGATAGATGAAAAATGTATCGAGAAGAACACGTCGTACGCGCTTGCTTCTTCCCCTCTTGCCTCAAAATTGCAGAGCCTTTTCCCTGTCTACCAAACCCTAGATCATTAGGGATCACAAATCAGACTACTCGCCAAACGGTCAAAACCCCGTCTTCAACGTGGTGTCCTTATTCTACGGTTGATGATGGCCCTAACCCTCTCCGATTTCTTGCAACCGGGTACCTACGGGTGTCTTGTGATGGCGAGCCTTCGAGAGCCTAATCTATCACTCCAATTTAGGGGTTATTTTGCTGGTTCAGCCTATGGGCTAATTGGTCTGCTCTTGGCGATCGAGTGCTGCTTCTGAGAGCATCGTTGATGGAGATTGCTCGAGCCTGTTCGCTTCGCCCTCCACCTTGGCCAAATCCGTTAAGTACGGAACAAAGATCTGAAGTTTCTTTGACTGGTATTAGTGTTTCCCCTTTCTGATGGTTTAGGGGCAAAGGGCTTCTATTCTGCAATGAGGATCCGGTCTGGTGGTTTCGACTGCATCTCTACTTGGTTCGTTCCCCTTCTTTCTCCTTCGATTCTTCCTTCTTTTAGAGTTGCGGGGAGTGCTGGTTTGCTCACTCCTCTCATCGTCCCTCCTTCTGTTACCTCCTCCTGAAAATCTTACTTTATGCTAACCCTCGTTTTCTTTTTGTGTATCTCGCGGCTCCCACTGAGATGGATAAAAGGAAAAAACCTATGGGAACAGATGATCCTGTTTCCCAAAAGTCTACCCCCGAAAGGGTTTGAAATTGCCGAAGGGCATTAAACTCGAGGAGCGTTATTGCTCCGATATTGGACAAAAAACAGTCTCAAAATCTAGATATGAGAAAAGTTTCAATAGGTGCACAATCAACAAGGAGAAGTTACTGTTTCTCCATGGTCGAGTAATGGTGAATATTTCTACTCTTAACCAATCCTCTCTGTTTGCAACATCCACTAGCGATCCTACCGAGACTAAAGAGATCCGGGAAAGGATCAGGTATGTTTGGAAATGTCTATCTGATGGCTTTGAGTTGTTCATACCCATTTCTATTATTTGGTTTGAATTGAGGTTTGCTATTGCGGAGGATCGTTCCATGGTCTCCTCGTCTACCTACTCACTTTGGTGGCCCTTTTGGTGTCTTGAAAGTGGTTTTTTTAACCATTATTGAAGTTAAACCTCTGGTTTGATTGTGTTCTGTTGTGTCATTGTCTAACCCATCTTCTGTCTTGTGGGTCTGTACCTGTATTGCATTGCTAAGTTTGATCATATTGACTTTGGTGGTCACTTTAGCTCATCTTACATCTAAATATCACCTTTATAAATGGAAATGTCTATATCATGATGGCAATATGTACAACTGTTCTTGTATTCCACCTATATGTCTACATATGCTTATTAACACCCCTTACAAGCCTTTGGATATGTACGTTAAAGGAGGACGATACCAACTGCTGAAATTCAATATCAATAAGTTGTTCTTTCATCTAGTCTCGCATTTGCGCTTGTTTACTGCAAGAGCAATTCATAATCAATTCCACAAGCTCATAATCCACTTCTTTTGGTGTTTTGCTCTTAAGGCGAATTGCGAACTTCTTTGGGTGTCTTTTATTTCAAACTCATTATTGATAATCTATATTATTCCTGAACCCTTCTTGGTTCAACTCTACTCTTTTAGGAAATGGAATCGTCTTCACTCTTCTTGTTGGTTGGCTCAGTATCCCTACATACTACTGCTTACCACACGTGGCCACCATTTCATCGATCTACCCAACCCATCTTAGGGTTCATACATTATATACTTTAGTCTTAAGTTATCTACAAATCTAGGCACTTTCTATATGGATAAACATTATTATTGGCCAACCCATATTAGAATATGTATCCTTTATTGTTGGCCAACCCATATTAGAACATCTTTTGCTGATGAATCCATCCCTAAATGGTGTACCTTCCTTATGTCAATTCTTTATTGGCCAAAAGCTTATGCAATTGTATGTCGATTTTTTTGGTTAAGCCTCCTGCCTTGCTTTTATAATTCTTGGAGTAATTACTCTTGGCTAGTTTTAAACATCGTTTTGGTATGCCGGGGACATTTATATGATAGCTCATTCCTCCATGGTTACACTACCGCTAAAACACGGGTTATTTCTCCTTGCATTTTTTGTGAATGCTTTGTCTGTACTCTAAGTGGTCGTAGGGTTGGGATAAAATCCTAGTACGACTGTGGTCTAATATGTTGTATAAGAAGGTTAATGAGACTGCGTTTATTTGTGCAATTAATTTTTATGGCTAGCCTTGTTTTTTTCTAAAGGTAGCATTAAGAACCTATCCTTGTTCAGTAGATTATCTGGCACCATGTCTTTGTTAGACACAAAACTACCAACTGTGGTTTACCTTAGACAAGTACATGTGAAACGTCTAATTATGCATTATAAGTGGGTATACTTATCGTACCACAATCCAAATGAGAATAATCTGCCTCTCTTAGAAGCACTACACCCTCGGCTTCTGACGGATTGGGCAATCAAATAATGAAAACCTGTTTTTGGAATGTTAGAGGTTTAGGAAAGTCGAATATTTGGACATATCTTATAGCCATGCGCATCAATGAGCACATTTCGCTAATGGTAGTTGCAGAAATTAGATCAAACAAAATTCCTCAGGAGAAGATTTGGAAATCGAGTGGATTCAATAATGCTATCTGGTCAGTAGGGAATGATAGAACGGGAGGAATACGATTATTATGGAATGAGCACGTTCTACTAAATGAATCAATTGAGGTCGATGTTGTGCTACCGAGAGTGATTCGTGTAAAATATTCATGCTTAGATAAAAATTTCACAGGAATGATATTCTTTGTCTATGCCCCTCCCCATGAGTCTGATAAAGATACCCTCCTGGTATGAATTCTCGAATATTGTCACTAGTGAACCCCTACCATGCTTTGTAATAGGAGATATGAATGAAATTAGTAGCAGCAGTGAAAAACTCGGGGGAGTATTGAATAGTCAAGCTAGATATTTTAGAATAAATCAATTTAAAAATCAATGCTCTTTGTTGGAGATCCCTTCCTAGAGAAATCAATTTACATGGAGGAAAAAAAAGGAAGGGGAGGATAATATCTGGGAATAATTAGACCGAGTCATAGTTAAGCATGAGTTTCTTGTAACATTCCCAGACCTAGCAACATTTAACGGAGCTTTTACAGGGTCTGATCATTGTCCCATTTCTATTTGCCTAACTTCTGGAAGAGAATTTACGCCTCCACCGTTTAAGTTTGAAAACATGTGGCTACATAGGAAGGATTTCAGGAACATTGTCAAACAAGCATGGAGATTCAGGTGCACTGGTTCAACAATGTATAGATTAATGTACAAAACAAAGTTTCTAAATGGACAAGCCAAGGTGTAGAACGAAAATTCCTTTGGGAATGTCTTTCGTTAAATAAAAATAGTGGAAAAAGAACTGATCGGTATCCAATCAAATATTATATTCAGAACAAGTAAGGATAATTTAATCGAAAAACAACTGATTAGAAAAAAAGAACAACTATTAAATTCCAAAAAGAATACCGGGGACAGAGAGCAAAATCAAAACATCTTAAACTCACTGATTCAAACACAACATACTTTCCTACAGTAGCTTATGGGAGACAAAATAGGAAAATAATAAGAAATATCACGACAAATTCTGGAACACAGATTATAGGGGAAGAAAATATTAGGGGGAAGTTTAAAACGACTTCGAGAAACGATTTTCAAAAGAACAAATAAACATGACACTTCTCAATGAATACCTAGATCTAATCCCACATGCTACCACGGAAGAAGAAAATAGGACTCTTATCCAACGGCCATCTAATAGTGAAATAAAAAATGTGGTCTGGTCTTTGGGACTCAATAAATCTCCATGACCAGACGGAATGAAAGCAGAGTTTTATAAGGCATAATGGGGCATTGTTGGCTACGATGTCATTAAAGCTATCAAAGCCTTTTTTCATTCAGGTAGACTACTCCGACAGATTAATCATATGTTTATCACTCTGCTACCAAAGTGTGACAATCCATCTAAAACTACAGACTATAGACCCATTAGTCTGTGTTCCACAGTATATAAAATTATATCAAGATTTTTAATAGAGAGACTCAAGAAGGTGATCGGTAAGTTAATTCACCCGTTTCAAGGAGCATTTGTATCTAATAGAGCCATTCAAGATAATATAGTGATCACACATGAGATTTTCCATTCATTTAAATCAAGAAAAGGGACAGATGGTTGGTTAGCTATTAAACTGGATATGGAGAAAGCTTATGATAAAGTAGACTAGACCTTCACAGAGGCAGTTTTAAGAAAATTTGGATTCAGTGACCATGTTATCAAATTAATCATGGAATGTGTAACAACTGTTTCATTCTCTATATTAGTCAATAATGAGCCCACAGAGGTTTTTAAACCTTCCAGAGGCTTAAGACAAGGCGACCCCATGTCACCGTTCATTTTCATTATTGATGCAGAAGTGCTCGCTAAAAAACTAACATCGGAGTCCAATCTAAACCAATCAATGGCTTCCGGTTTGGTCAATTTGGTCCAAGGATCCCGTTTCTGGCATTTGGTAATGATATCATCATTTTTGCAAAGGGCAACATGACATCATGTGAAAAAGTTAAGAAAATCATTGATGATTACTGTCAATTGTCAGGATAGAAAGTAAACTACAATAAATCTGCCTTTCAAGGTTCTCCAGGGATACCGACATCGTGAATAGCAACCATTGAAGGATATTTAAATATATCAAAGCAAGTCAAACTGGACAAGTATCTGGGGTGTCCGATTGTTAATGGTAGAGTGAACAAAAACACTTTTGAAGAAATTATTGGTAAAACAACTAATCAATTATCAAAATGGAGGGCCGATTCTCTATCCTAACCCGGTAGGTCTGTGTTAATTAACTCAAATTTAGCTTCTAAACCACTTTTCTCTATTCAAAGCTTCATGCTCCCAGTGACAATTCACTCAGCACTAGACAAAATCAATAGGACTTTTTTCTAGAATAAAGATCTCCAATATAAACCCCTTATAGGATGGGACAAAGTATGTAGACCAAAAGCGAAAGGGGGAATGAGATTATGAAAAACAAAGGAAATGAACGAGGCATTACAAATGAAACTTATTTGGAAAATTATAGCCGAACCATATAATAGTTGGGTCAAAATTATCAACCATAAGTATTTAAAATCAACGCCAATACTTAAATTTGAGAAGAAAAGAAATGCCTCATGGCAATGGACGCATCTTAGAAAACTTATCCAGCCATTTAAGGAAGGTCTAGCATGGTCAGTAGGTGATGGGAAAACTATCAAGTTCTGGTTAGACAAGTGGGCTCCAGTTCAGAATATCCATACTGCATGCCTCGACCCGACAAAAATCATCTTGGAGGAAACTGTTGATCAGTACATCCGAAATGGGGAATGGGATTTGGGAAAAGTTAGATCGGTAATGCCAAGTGGAACTGCGCAACAGATAGCAGATATTCCCCTTCCGATAAATCAAATACAAGACAAATGTAATGGTGGCCGGACAAAAAAGGATGGTTTGCGACTTCAAGTGCATATAAGCTTAATACAAAAGCAATAGAGCTAACAAAGGATAATAATGCATGGATTTGGAACTTGAGGTTCCACCTAAAATTAAGAATTTCATGTGAAAAGTTTGTCATAATGAACTCACAACGGCTGCCCGACTCTCTAGACGTGGAATTGCGATTCCACCTTATTGCGCCGTGTGTAATCACCATGAAGAAGACACCACTCACCTATTGTTTGAATGCAAATACTCACTCTATTGTTCTAGTTTATCACCAAAAGTGAAATCAGAAATTTCAGACTATATCACATTATCAAGAGATACTGATTCATTAGTGACAAAATTAGATAGATTATTTGATACTGATAACATCTCTTTTAGTCATATTTTAGGGTTGCATTTGCATATTAGTTTAGATCATTTTCATGCATATTTATCATATTCTATGCTTTATTTATTTTATTTTGCATTTTCGGAGTCTACACCTCATTTCTATTTGTTTCGGGCATTTTGAGGTCAATATTGAGGAAAATCAAGCTTTAATGCGGAGCGGCAAGCATAATGGATCGGACCCGAGGAGCTAAATTGGCAAGTGCGGAATTGCAAAATATGAGAGCTGTTTTGTGGAGTTAATTTATAATTGGGTGTTGGGAAGCAATTTAGTTATTTATGTTTGTGGGTTAAAATTTTAATTTCCTAAAAATAAAATTATATACTTCGTGTGTTTAGAATTGAGAAGGGAGTTCAGAGTTTTTTGCCGCACAATAAGCTTCGGCCTCCTAGTTTAGGTTTGGATTTTCTATGTTTTCGGTCTAATACACTTTGGATCGAAGACGAAATTCCGGTTTGCATTCTATTTTATTTCAACGATTTATTTTTGTCTATGATTTATTTCGCTGATTATCTTATTATGCTTGCTTGAATCTTCGATCTAGGGTTTGGGGGATCCCGACGATGAATTAGTAGCGTTGAAATTGATATTCGTTTGTCTGATAATTTGTTAGATTTAATCCTATTGTGCCAGCCCTAATTGATGAAAATTAGTTAGAACTGATTTAGGATTTGAAATCGAAAGACGAAAACCCTAAATTGGAATTTAGATGGTGAATATAGGCCGAAAAGTTATTGGATCTATCAGAATCATAGGATTAAACTTGAAGTTTGATTTATCGAAAGAGAATCAAATTTCTTGAGGATATATAGATTGTCATAGATATTTTGGATGATTGTGATATTGACGGAGACTGAAAGGCGACTTTGATATGATTTTCATTTAGAATTCTAAGAACTTAAAGGGTCTAAATTGATTTCTTGAGTCCGAAAGGAGATTGTTAACCAATTTAGACACATTTGCTTTGATACCGAAATGAGATTTGCGATTACCTTAGACAATATGTCTTTAACAAACTTAGACAAGGTGACACGAATATTAATATTAATATACTAAAGCATTGTTGTGGTGATCCTTTACCCTAGATTTGCCTCGTATCCATAGTTTCAATACCAATTTTCTATAGTTGTGTCCTTTTAGTTGGTTACTTTCTTCGTTCCATATAATTATTTCTCTATTATTTTTCTTGGCTTAGTTAAATCAATTTGAATTGACAATCAATACCACATAGTCCTTGTGGATACGACACTCGATATACTACAACCGATCTCATACGCTTGTGGGTGTAGGTTTTAGCCTATCAGATACTCAACAAAAATAGAATTGGCATTTCACTGGTGGACCATATGTATAGTTCATAATAAACTTATTTTCCAACAACAAAACGTGCCAAATGCAGAAGGGTTTGTAAAATTGGTCGACTCATATATTAATGAATGGAGTAAAGAAGAAAAGCACAACAATGACATACAACGGCGACTAAATACCCCTAAGAAAAGTATGAGTATAAGGAAGAAGGATAAATGGAAAAGACCACCGACTAGGAAATTGAAATTAAATTTCGATGGTTCCGCCTATGGCCAACAGCAAAGCTCGATAGGGTACATTATTCGTGACAACACAGGGCACTCATTAGCAATGGAAAGTAAACTTATTGGATACCAATCCCCTTTAATGTCCGAAGCCTTGGCATTAAGATCAGGTGTTCTGAGGGCCCTCGAGATGAGAATCCCTAAACTTATTATTGAAGGCGATTCACTGACCATCATCAATCATCTACAGTCTCAAACCAAATGTCCATGGGAAATTGAGCTAATAATGTCCGATATTAGCACTCTACTCACGGGGTTTTACGAAGTCACGTTTTCTCACGTCCTTCGTATCGGCAATTGCATGGCAGATAACGTTGCACGCCTTGCTCATGTTGCCCCCATCCCTTCTCTATACACTGACTTAGGTCTTATCGACCTCATTCAAAAGGATGTTGTCGGATAGCGGTTCGCATCCGAATTTTTACTTAATAAAAAAAATATCTATAGGAGTCTTCTATAAAGGAAGGTGCGTAGAAAAAGGTGGTCCAACCAGCCAGCTGAATGAATAATGGATTGGATGGGTGGCCATTTCATGATCGATGCCTTTGTTTATGCAAAACAACTCATAGAATTTATTTCCATATTCATTTAATGCAACTGTATCTGCAAACAATCAAGACACATCATATTAGAAAAGATGAATCTTTAAGGTACAATGAAACATAAAGGCTGAGCATGGTTTTTGTTCCAGTTATGTTTTCAGATTTACCAGCTGTATGTTAATAATCTTCATTTTACCCTTTTGAGCGTTCAATTCAACCATTTTCTGGTTGCGTAGCCATTGTAGGATTATTCATTATCTTTGACACGGTAAGATTTAACAACAGCAAAAAGTCAAAGGCATGCACTGGATCGGAAGTGCACCTTTCTATCTTTACAAACTAAACCCCCCACCCCTTATGAATACAAAAACATTGTAGTATTCTGTTTTACGCGTATGAAACTACAATAAAGTTTTATTATAGCCATTAGAGCTAGTCTTTAATAGTCTTATAACTTGACAATATGGAGTATGTGATTTGAATGAAATATTCTAAGTTAATCTGTCAGAATTCTTCTTATTCATCTCTCTCCTTTGCTGATCTGAGCTACTTCTTTAGTAAAATGGTCACAATTATTTCAAGGCAATAGTTCACAAGTTACTTATAGCTAATTTAAGTTAAAAATCCACAAATCTTGGATTCTCTTTTGCCATTCCTAAATGTATAGCTTATAAGCAGTAGCAGTAGTAGAACTCAATCGTGAACTTAAGTGGAAGATAACGATTGAAATAGAGAGAGTAAAAAAGTGACTACTAAGCAGAAGAGAATGCTTGCATCAGAAGGATTGAAATATACACAATATCTAAATGAAGTTTTATTCAATCAAATTTTATTTAAATAAAATATTTTATTTAAATAAAATATTTTATTTATTTAAGTATAACAGTTGGCCATTTTAACAAGATTTGAGCAAAATTCTAATCCAGATCAAAGAAAATAAGTCATAGAACGAAACAACAACTGATTGACATGAAGCTTTCCCTCGACATAGATTCACAACAGTTATATTTTTATATTTAATGATAGAAAGATTCAAGAAATATGTTCAATTTTTACACCAATTTGGCTAATTCAAGATAAAATGACAAAATGAACTTATGATTTAAGATTTAAAAAAAGAGATGATTTAGATAAATGGATAAATCATCATTTCTGGAGTAAACAGAAGTAGGTGAATTTTCATTAGTAACAAAATTAGGTCAAGCTCTGATAATAATCATCAGTATTGGGTTTAAACTATATTAACTTCCATTTAAATCTAAAAAAATTAGGCAAATAATCAGAAATAAACAAAGGAGTGATTTAATAGAATCTATATAGTCAGAAAAAAAAAATAAAAAAAATAAACAAAGGCTTAAATTTTCCAATGGAAAATAAACTGTAATTAGATCAATTGAATTCAATCTACAATTGAAAACAAGCACTAACTAAATCAATTAATTAACAGCTTATCCCAAATCCAAAAATTCTACCTTTTGAGTTAATATAAGTTCTAAAACTTGAAAGAGAATTCTTTTATTAATTAAAGAAAAATTTAAGTTTTCAAATTTCCCTTTTTCAACCAAACGGATTTCTCAAAGTCCACCACCTAATTCCGATTTTTCGGCTTTTGAAACTCACAAAGTTATTTTTTTTCAATTTTCTCGGTGATTTTAATTTAGCGGTAGCATTGCCGACTAGGGTTGCAATTTAAAGTTTGGTTCTGGTGAAGTTATAGATCAAATTAAGGGATGAAGTGCAAGAAGAGTATCATCAAACCAATTGCCAAATCACAAATTACTAAAACGTAACAAAGGAAACAACTTTAACGAAAGATCCATGTTCCAACTCTCCTTTCAGAGGCTTAACTGCCGCTTCTTTTTATTTTACCATTTTTCATCTGGATTACTAAAGTTGCCGAATGAATAATATTTCTTATTGGCTGGATATATTTTAGTTTCATAAGGTGAGTTCATTCTAGGTGACCGGGCAATTAGGTTCATCTTCTGAATATTCTGAAAGCAGTAGTTTGGAACCATTATTTCTAACATCCTCAGAAGATGAACCCGACAATCAGGTCAAAAGTAGGCCAATAAATAACTTCCATCCTTACCACACTTCTTAATTTCTAGTTACTATCCCGTCTATTCACCTCTTGAAACAACTACTTGTATTAATAATGTCACTCTTTCTATGCCACTACATCACTTTGTGATTTTCAATTGGATTAGACTATCTAAGAACACAATCAAATTTGCAACACTAAGAAAACGTAATCTACACACATAGAGAAGTAGAAGAGATGGAAATTCTATAAAGACCATGGGTGAAAATGTAATTTTACTGTTCAACTTGCTCATTCTCTCTTTTTATATACTAGGTTTTGGGCGTGCGCTCTGCGCGCAATGATCTATTGTGTCGGATTGTTTAGCTCTTGTATTCAAGCTACGAGATAGAATATCCCGCATTCGACTTTGGGTTCCATTCTGGCTCGGAATCGAGAGGTGCCTTCCAAGTATCTACAAGGGAAAGCACAGAAAACCACCACAATAACAAGCATAAAAACTAAATGCGAAAGAAAGTCAAAGTGATCGGAACAATAGAATTTGTGCAATCTCAATCATTCTAACTCAAATTATCAACCTAAATATTCTTTTCAATAGGAATGGGATGTTGGTAAAGTGGACTATTCAACAAATGGGATTTTTTTTTGAAACGGAAAAAATTTGACCATAGGGCTAGGCCCTATCAGCCAAGAGCATCCTTTCGGATGAGACTACGCAATAGAGAATCATCAGGTATCATAGATCCATGTGAAGCAGAACTGATACGTGATAAACGATCAGCCACTTGATTTGCTTCCCGGAAGACATGACGAATCTCAACAGAACCAAAGAAGCCCAGCGAGACTAGACTGTCCGAGACAATCATTTCACAGTCACCAGTACGCTTCCCCAAACCTTTTAGACTTTTGATAATTGTTAAGTTATCTCCTTCAATGATCAATTTCGTAATGTTAAGGTCCTTTGCAGCTAAAAGACCTTTCAAAAGTCCCAGGCTTTCACAACCACAAACCGAATTGATATGCGATGGTCCTGATCCACAAGAAATAGGAGAACCTTGGGAATCACGAATGATAAACCCAAAAGTTCCCCTATCATTCTGAGATAGAGAACCATCGAAATTCAGTTTGTAGGTGTCATTTGGTGGGGGTTCCCATTTGGTTCGTTTTCTTCTTGAAGTCATTTTGGGTTGATTATTTTGTTGTGTATTTAAAATTTTTCCTTGTGTAATTTCATTTGTTTGTGAGGTTGTCCAGATAAATTTTTGATCCATTTTAAAAGATAAAATACGCCTTATGTCCGGGTTTATTTGGTCAAAAAATGTTTTGTTTATGAAGTACCAAACTCCCCACCAAATAAACGCTAGGTCTTCAAATATGTTTTTCCCAATTGCATGTTTGATATCCGATATTGTGTCATTCAAGTGGTCCCCTTTATTGAAACCTCCGTGGATCTTCATAAAAGCACCCAGGTCATTTGCAATTAGGGTTTCCTTAGTGATGGGACAATTCCATAAAAGATGGTTCAGATCCTCATAGCAGGAATCGCAGTGTGGAAAATTAGTTGGAATACCAAGACGTCGAGAGGCTAACGTAACAGCAGTGGGTACCCCGTTTTTAAGGATTTTCCATAGAAAAGATTTTATTTTCGGGGGCACATTCAGCTCCCAAACCCAGCTTATATTCGAGCTTGTATGGTTTTTGTATTTATGTATTATATCGATTGCAGACTTTGTCGAAAACCATCCATTTTTGCTCCATTTCCAATATAATCTATCAACATGAATGTTTTGTGGTATTGGTATTGTCTTGATTGTTTCTATTATATCATTAGGTAGTATGTTTTGTAATTTTTCATTTAATTTATCTTGATCCCATGTTTTGTTATCCTTGAGGAAGTATTTTATGTTTGTAGATTCGTCGATTTGTTGTGTATTTGGGATTAATGATTTAAGAGGCGATGATCCCAACCAAAGGTCATACCAGAAGTTAATGGTTGAACCATCCCCAATAGACCATTGTCGACCTTGTTTAAATAAAGGTATTAATTTTATTAACTGCGCCCATTGCCACGAGGTGCCACCATGCTTTTGATAATTTAGGATACTGCTATTTTGTAGATATTTTTCTTTGATTAAGATAATACACGGGCTAGTAGGTTCTGCTAGTAATTTCCAAAGCAGTTTCATCTGTAGTGCTTTGTTCACATCCTCTGAGCAACGGAGACCAAGTCCACCATTTTCCTTTGTTTTACAGACTTCGAACCAGCTCATGAGGGGTTTGTGATTCGGGCCCTTGTTCCAAAGGAAATTCTGATTGATTCTATCTAGTTCTGTGTGGACAGATTTGGGTAGCATAAAGCACTGCATTATATGTAATGGTTTTGCTGATAGCGTTGTTTTGATTAGAGTACATCTTCCAGCTTGTGAGAGGCAATTCGCCTTCCATTTATGCAGTTGAGATTTGGTGTTAACTAGTAGGTCCTTAAAATCATCTTTCGTCACTCTCCGCTCGATGATCGGGCAACCCAAACAGCAACCCAAATTGGGGGTGTGAGCTATTTCTAGTTCATTTCGAATAAGATTTTTTTGTGTGGTCAAAACGTTCTTGGATGTTTGAAATTGGGACTTGTGCTGATTCACACGTTGTCCAGACAATGCTGAATATTCTCGTAATATTTGGTTAACTTGGTCATAACCTGTTTTTGTAGTTGAGGCAAAAATCACAATATCATCAGCAAAGGCTAAGAATGGAATCCTTGTTCCACTGCTTGTTAGTTTGATTCCTATGTGGCTCTGTGGTTTTAAAGATTCGTTAAGAAGGCCCCGAGCTAAGATTTCTGATATTATTAAGAATAGATATGGGGAGAGCGGGTCACCTTGTGGTAAGCCCCTCTTTGAAAAAAATATATCAGTGGGTTCGTTATTTACTAATACCGAGTAAGTAACCGTGGTTATGCATTCTTTGATCCATCCCGTGAATTCGGGTGAAAAACCAAATTTGATCATAGTGGAGAGAAGAAAGTCCCAGTCCACCATATCAAAAGCTTTTTCCATGTCGAGCTTAACCGCCATCCAGCATGTGTTGCCTTTTTTCTTAGAGAACGAGTGAAAAATTTCATTTGCAATTAAAATGTTATCTTGTATTGATCTACCAGCCGAGAACGCACTTTGTAGTAGGTTGGTTAGTTTGGGTATGATTTTTTTTAGTCTTGATGCTAATACTTTGGATATAACCTTGTATGTTGTTGAACAAAGGCTAATGGGTCTTTAATGGGATGTTGTGGTAGGGTTGTCTATCTTTGGTATTAATGCAATGAAAGTGTGGTTTGTTTGTTTTAGGATCCGTCCACTAAGGAAAAAGCTCTTGACCGCTTTGATTACAGAGGGTTCCACTATATGCCAGTATTTTTTGAAAAACCCAGCCGGGAAACCATCAGGTCCCAGGGATTTGTCATTAGCTAGGCTGAATACCGCATTTTTAATTTCTGAGTTTGTTACTTGCCGAGTTAGCCAGTTGTTGTCTTCATTCGAGATTTCATTTCCTACATAATTTAGTAAGTTGCTTGGTACTTGTTGCCTTGTTTGGAGTGAATATCTTAGGTTGAAGTCTTGTTTGACTAATTTCCTTATATCTTCTTCTTTACTGAGAGTTATACCAGCCGTGGTTTGAAGTTGTTTTTATTATATTTCTGTTCCGTCTTCCAGTAGCAATTTTGTGAAAATACTTTGTGTTTGGGTCGATCGATTTGACATGTATTCTTTTCGCTTTTTACCCCGAGTATTTTTTTTGGTATGTTAATAGAGAAGCATGCTTTGATGTGAGCCTTTTGATTTTGGTATCTAGATCATGGTTATAAGCATTACATAGAGTGTTTTGCAGTTCTAAAAGTTGTGAATCCACTTGTTTTATTTGGCAAAATGCGTTCCCAAAGGTTGCTTTACTCCATATCTTGCTTTTTCTTTTAACTTCCCTCAATGTCTTGGTTAATTTGAACAATTGCGAGCCAGGAGAATCTAGCCTCCAAGCAGAGCGTACAATGGTTTCATAGTCAGGTCTTGTTGTCCATGCCATTTCAAATTTAAAAGGTTGTAATTTTCGTTTTTGGTTATCCATGAGGTCCATAGTGATTTGCGCATGATTAGATTTCAAAAATGCGTGATTTTTAGTGCAAAGGTTTGGGAATTCTTTTAGGACAGAGTGGCTGATAACTGCGCGATCCAATTTCTCAAAAATGTTATCGCTACCATGTTCACGTTTTCTCCAAGTGAATTTATTCCCACTAGTTGGGGAATCAACTAGGTTGTAAGTGCTAATTATATCTTGAAGTCTTGTAAATCTGTTTGCCGAGGGAGATCGTCCACCCATCTTGTCTTTTGGTTCCAATATTTCATTTAGGTCTCCCAAAACTATGAGAGAGTCCTTGGCATTGCGGATGTAATCTGATAGGGAAGCCCAAAAAGTATTTTTTTCATTTGCATAAGGCGTTGCGTAGACAAATAAAATTTCAATCGTAATGTTGAGTGTCGCGTTGGTATAATCTGCCTGGATGATACGGTCAGTGTAGTTTCTAATGGTAAAGGTTTCATTTTGGAATTGAGCTTCTTTCCAAAGGAGGCACAGGCCCCCTGACAGACCATTTGATGGACATAAAAACATTCTGTCGAAACCTGATTTTCTCCAGCATTTCTCCGGTGGTGGGTTTGTTAATTTAGTTTCCGCTAACATTAATACTTTGATGTGATCCGATTTAGTAGTAGATTCAATATGAGTCCAGACATTCTTTCTACTTAGTCCTCTAACATTCCAGAAACTAAATTTTATTATAAACAATTTGGGGGGATTTGGTACCTTGAAGAGTTAGGACCATACTTATAGCAGTGTTGTTCAGCCAGTTGGTTTGTATTCTGCTGGATTTAGAATTAGTGTTACACGTTGTTCCTAGCTTCATTGTTGTATTCGCAGCTGTTTAGTGCAGTATTGAAAGTGAATATCCAAGTTGAAATGATTTAGGTTCTGAATAATAGTTTGACAAGGTATGAGACATATCGAGAAAAGAGAAATAAGGGCACACATCAGTTAAATATAATTTAGATGCAGGGGATTTTATTACAAAATAATTGAGTTTAATAAGTTGTATTGAGGTTTGAGTTATGGTTATCTGAGTTTGAGTCTGTATCATAAATATGAGTACAATGGGCCACTGAAAGAGTAAAATGCCACATGAAAACATTAGATGTAGTATACTAGTTTGTTTTGAGTAGCTCATAGTAAAAGTTATGGCAACAAATTGATATTCATTTCTAGCTGTTACAAAGAAAACATGCGTGGGAAGAGTAGTCCCTAAGCAGTTAGATAACAGGCAAGCAATAAGATAGTTTTCTTTATTTACACTTTGAATATAAAGATTCCAATAGACAGAGAGTAAATTTGGAAGTATTGTGAAAATGTTGTTTACTTCATGATCAAAGATGGTGAGGGCGCCTTGCTCCACGTGATAATCCAGCGTTTTAATATGGTGATTGAGGCGATGAGTAGCAATTGAGATCCTCCAGAAGCCGTGGAGAGAGAGCAATAGCGAGTAATCCTGTAGCATGTGAGTTTTATTCAAGTGCTCAAGAGGAGGAGCCTCTTGAGCAGTGTTAGATACAATGGGATTCAAACCAAGCTGCGAGTAATATGATGCAACATTTAAGTAGGGTATTATGTTATGCGGTATGAAAGTGATCAGGCTTGTAATAGTTTGGAAATCAATCAGAGCATCAGTTTGAGAGCACATGGATAAGTAATACTGGTAGTTAAGATTCAAAGGACAGTCATGCCACCAAGTACAGAAGCATAAAACATTTATGCCACACAGTTTAAACGAACAGCAGTTGAACCGTATGATACATAGCTGATGATTGAAACATAATTGAGAGTCTAGTGAGTAGGATTTAAAGCAAAAGCTTGGGTGAACCCAATTTGTGTCAAGATTTTGCCAAGAAATGATCATAAGATAAGTAGCTTGTGGTTGCTCAAGAGGAAATTCCCCTTGAGCACAGTGTGTATATATATACTTGGAGATAGTAGATGACAAGCTTAGACGTGTGCTAAGAAACAGAAAATCAGCTTGAAAAGCGACAAAAATAAGATTAATGTTTAGCATCAGATTGGAGTCTAAACTCAAAAAGTAAGCATAATATAGATTCAATGTAACAATCCACATATAGTCAAAGTTTATAGAGCAGCCATGACCAGTAAAATTATTAGTACCAATCAAGGTTGACAAAAAATTACCAGTTTTGATGATAGTGTGATTTGTATTTAATTTTGTTTGGTATAAAAATAAAATCTGTTTTGTATTGGGTTGGTTTAGGATTTTATATAAATTTTAGCTGTTTCTAAAACCCAAAGTAGACAGCAATTTGAAGTAGAGTAAATTATAATCAAGTAGTAAGTTCAGCAATTTGAAGTGGAGTCGATTGACAATCCTGCTAATCTGTATAATAGTAAGAGTAGAGGAATCTTAGTTGTACCTCACAAGTGATAGTGGTGATCTTGAAGAGTACATAGTATAAGCCAAGTAAAGGACATGTATTGATTTTGTGTAAATACACTCAATTGTGGGTGGAAATGCACATGTTTGGGTTGCTGCTATGAAGATGGTAATGCACACGTTTGCTACATATGTTTGATTTGCTGCTATGAAGATATTGTTGTAGGAGGAAATCAAGTTTAAAATATAAAATATAAATCAAACCAGATTATGCCTACGCAAATGATTACAAGACCTCCTCCCTATGCAGTAGTGGGAAGTCAGGATCGATCCGCGAGGAAGCGTGTCAGCGGATCCTAAGTAGCTGTAAATCTCACAGAAAAGCAAACAGAAAGATAGAAACAAAGACAGAAATAACAAAGCAAAACAGAAGCAAAAGCAAAGACAGAAACTGCTCGATCTCGACTACAACTACTCGAGATCGACTAAAGACAGCGACGACAGAAACTTAGAATCACAGCAGAAACTCGATCTCGACAACCAAACTCGGTCTCGACCAATAGCCAACTCGAGATCGACAAAAACTTATCGAGATCGACAACAAAACAGAAACTTGTAAACGCAACTTTCGAACACAGAATTCAGATTTCCGACGAAATAAATCAATATATTAAAGACTTCCAAAGCCAGGGTATCAACGCCACAACAATAACCATGCAAAGTAACACATAAAGGCATAAAAGACCATGCTTTCCATCAAATAACTTTCGTTATTAACAAATAGGAAGATAGAGGCCTTCGCATAAACCCTGATTGTTACTAACCCTTTTCACATAATTAATCCAAGTTGCATTAAGATCACTTTCGCTTCAATAACACAAACAAGGATCACCTTCAACTCTCGCAAAAGAATCATGCTCATAGGGATAGAAGACGAATCGCATCAAAAGATTGTACCTTTACCGTATCGCCTCACATGGCTACCGCCGGGCTCACCCCGACCCTAGAAGTGGGTGGACTACTCGCTCTTCATTATCAAGAAACTCATCAATAAAAAAAAGAAACTAACTTGCATTAAAATAAACCAAAGAGAGCTTACAACCGAACAAGCCAAATCCGCTTTCGCCTTTCTACCTTGCTCGCCACAAACTCTCTCTCTCTCCTACTTACTTGTATTGAATTGTGTCTGAAAATGAATGATTAAAAACCAGCCCCTAAGGCTTTATTTATAGCCTTCATTCCCTAGCTATTCTAGGTAAGAAATTCTATCTATATCTAAATCTAATTATCTACTTGCTTTAAGATAAATAAATGCAATAAAAGAATTAAATCCAAAAGGGAAATTCTATCTAAAGTAGCAAAATCTTCCATGTGTTGATAGATCTTGATATGCCTTGATAGATGTTGATAGATCTCGGCAAAACTCGAACTTCTTCGGCCCCAAGGAAAACCAAACCGCGTCGGACAGCAAAACCGCGTAACGCGTCTCCAGAAAAGATCTCCTCGGTATCAACAAGAACTATTCGATATCGAGTAAAGTGTGTCATCGACTACGGCTGGCTCGGCATGTCGGGTTGCTGCTGCTCGATTAGACTCGGTCAAGGGATCTGGGGTCCTCGATATCGACAAGTTTAGTCGATATCGAGTAACCTTGTATCGACTTCTCTGTGGCTGGTGTTGTCGAGTAGCTTCTCCTCGGTATTGGCTCAGACAGGTGGTGCAGGTCTTGTCGATATCGACAACTTTTGTCGATATCGAGTAACTGGTTCTCGACGTCTTCAGTACTCGGCTTCTCGACTTGGGGTGGCTTCCTCGACTCCGGACATGGCATCAAGGTGTTGTCAATATCGACAAGTTTCGTCGATATTGAGTAGGCTTGTGGAGTCGGGTTGGCTCTAGCGCTCAGCTTCTCGATATGGCCTTAGTTGATCACCAATGCTCGGACACCTTTTGTCGATATCGAGTAAAATAACTCGATGTCGAGTAACTCTGGGTTTCCAGCTTGATTCATCCTGGTTCTGTAGTCCTTTAACCTTGGACTTCTGTAGTTGACTTCCGAGCTTTTCCAACCTTTCTCAGAACTGTTGTAAATTGCCTCGAATTCTGCGATTTTAAACAGAAACTGGTGTAGATTCCATAATTTGGCAAATAAACACAAACTACATAGATTCTGTACTATTCTAGCCCAAATGCATGAAATGTATGCAGAAAACGATATAAAAGTTACTGTAAAACATGGCAGATTCAGCTCACAACAGATATAGAGGCATTTAAAAGTTATGGTTGTGGGTGGTTTTCTGCATATGTCAGGAAAGGGGTTTGTTAGAACTTTGTAGGTACAAGGATAAACACAAGGAAATTCATAATATTTCTGATCAATAATAAGTTTAAAGGAGATCCAAACATTACATATACATGCAAGAAATGCATCAGTCTCAAGTCGGTATTTGGGTTGGAACTGTTGTAGTTGGGTGAAGAAGGAATCAAGGTTAAGTTTCCCTTTTCCCTTGTCACTCTTGAGTGACTTGGAGGGAGTGGAGGATTTGTGGGTGTCACCCGAAGGCTTCCCTTTTTGTTTGGTTTTTATGGGTGTTGGTGGATCCTCAATGAGGATCCCCTTCCCTTTTGCAGTTTGGTTGTGAGCCATAAAGGCAGAGCAGTAAAATACAAAGAAAGGCAAAGCAGGGAGATCAATACACTTTAGTTGAAGAGCAAGAGTAGAAGAGCCGTAGAGAAGGAGAATGCCATCCAAAGAAAGAGGATTTGACCAGAAACCAGAAAGAATCTTGAAGTTAGAGAGAAGACAAGAGGATTTAGAGCCATACCTGTAAAAGCGTGATCAAGGGCTCAACGGGATCAGGCAGTAGCAGTGGCAATCAAGAACGAACAGTCGTCGGACCCCAGAAAACCAAAACGCAGACCAGGAGGATAGGAGCACCCACCCATTGAGAAAGGACACGCCAAATCGAACGAGACGTCCAGAGAAGGGGATGGTAGGGATAGAGCCCTTGATTGAAGCAGTGATTATGGTTAGCCATCTCCAAGGTAGCGATTTGAATGAACAGACAGAGCTTAACCCTAGATCGAGAAAGAGAGTACCGATCTCGATCAGGATCCAAATTTTGTCCCAGATCCAAAATATAAAACATTTGGCTATGATAGGACAACATTGATTTTGGTTTTGAGGGGGGTTATGGCCGAGATTTGCAGGCAAATCGAAGAACTTTTCAGATCTGGTTTTTGGTTTCGTTTCGGGGGAGATGGGTTTTGGGAGGATTAGGGGTGCGTGGGTAGGCGCGTAGTTTGGGGGATTTTGGGTTTTTCCGGGTTCCATTTTAATTCAAAAAATGGGATGTTGGTATGTATATCAGCAAAAGAAACCGCGCTTAAGACTATCCACAATGGTTAGGTGTGCAAATGTGCACATTTGCACAAGATGTCTATTTTTGCACACCACTTTTTAGCATTTTACTCCATTGGTTAAAGTGTGTATTTTTTGCACATATCTCTTTTAATAACCAAGTAATCTATATATATCTTCACATTTTAATTGTGATTAATATCTATTAAAAATTAAATATGTATTTTGTATTATAAATTTTTATTATGCACATTTTGATATAAAAATATAAAATTTTCACCACAATTTGAAAATTCAAAATTTCAATATTGTTCACAAAATTGGGTGGTTATTTCTTAAAAAATGTATATCACTAATCTAACTTAATTTTTTTGTTAGATTTAAACATAAATATTTAAATGAATTTCTTAGTCATTAGATGTGACTTTTTAAATGAAATTTATTAGATTAATTAAATTTATATCAAATCAAATTTAGTTATAAAAAAAAAAAAGAAAAATGATAAAAAGTCATTTATGAAAACATGCTTTCTCTCTTCTCATTGGATAAAGCTTTTATCTACTTTCTCAAAAAGTGAAAAAGTTTTTGCACACAGGGGGGATTTTGTGCTCAAATATACACACTTCATGTTCAAATGTACACATTTGAACACCCACAAAACAACCATTGGAGCTCATAATTGTATAAAATATACACATTTACACAATTGCACACCACCATTAGAGTTAGTCCAAATATAAAGAAAGCTTAAGCGTTCTTCATACAAAAACATCATTATCATCATTAGTATAAATATAAAGAAACTAAAAATAAAGAGACAATTTATAATTAAACATGTAGCCCAGTTTTCGATCACAAATGTTGTTTTGATCTGTAATCCTATGTGCGTTCTCGATTCCACGGATCGGGAACCAAGAATGGGGATTCGAACTAGAACAAACCAGAAAACGCAACTTAAAGATCAAACACAAGATTTTACGTGGTTCGACTGGAGCCTACGTCCACGGAGCCTCAGCCGAACGACTTGAGAGCACAAATCCACTAATCGGTAAGTAGGTTTACAGAACAAGTTGCCCTAACTCAAGACTATGGCAAATACAAGAAAAACACTGAGAATAAGAGACATGCGAGTGCAAGGAAGAGATGACGAAGCAGACAAAGGAAGAAAACACCCTAGATCTGAATATCGGAGTCAGATCGTCGTCGGAGTGAACTAGAGAAGAAGATCTTCGCCAGAACGGTGGACAGACACCTTCTTCTTCTTCCTAGAGGCCGGATCTGGAGTCTCCGAAGGAGATTCGCTTGAGATCGGCCGCCGGAGCTTCGCTGGAGCTAGGAGATCGGAAACCCTAGCAGAGACTCTCTCTCTCTTCTCTCTTTCTCTTTTTGGATTACCTTTCAGAGCGCCGTGTCGAATGAGCTCCCAAACCCTAGCTTTAGGCTTATATAGAGTGACCCTTTAGTGAAACGCAACGTTCCAACAATCGGACCTCATAAGCCAAGGAGCCAGGTGAACAAAGGAGCTGGGCTAGGTATGGGCCTCAGTGTTGGGCCGAGCTCTTTTCTTGGTACTCTCACATACATATATAACATATCATATATATATATATATATAGCATGACTTACATATATACCATACTTAAGAGTTGTAACATATATGAGCATAGGATGTATAATCCTACACTTCTAATATATGATAAATCTAAAGTATAATATATATGTTAGTATTTTGCCTTAATCTACCAAGTAACCTGAGTTAGGGCCATCCAATATTCCTAGAATTAATGTTTAGATTAAGATAGACATTACAATTTGCCCTTCTAATCCAAACATTAGGTTTATTAAAAATACAACCTACTAATCAGTGGATATATGATCTCAAACCATTCAACATCATCATCGGCTCAAAAATACCTTTACCTAAGGTGGTTCTCCAAGATGGAGAAAATCCCTGCAAAACACAAACTTGTTAGCAGGGACTACCTTTGTCCCAAAATCAGCAGGATTGATGTCGCCTTTGATCTTCTTCACTTCTAACTCTTGAGATGCAACGCGATTACGTATAAAGTGAAAACGCACATCAATATGTTTAGTGGTGTTTGTGTTATTATTATCATTATTGGAGTTTGGTAGGAAAGTTTCAAAGTCTATGGAAAATTTAATGAGTGAAAGAAAATCCGGTCACCTTAAGAGATAAAGGTAGATCGACCCTACCTGCATTGAGATGTTAGTTTCGCAGGATGGGACACCAAGCTGAGGAGTCCCAAACACTAAGTATCCGGGGCCATTCATGACACCCATGTTTGCGACTCGCATGAAGGCAGTGCTGAGGTTAGAGAAGTAGAAGAAATAAATTGAAAAAAGTAGGTGTGGGCGTGGGACGGGACGGGACGGGACCGGGACAGGACAGAGGTCGTTCCGCGTAATTTTTGCGGGACAGGACCGGGATCGGGACGGGACTGCCTTTGTCCCTCAAATAAAAAAATTATAAAAAAACCCAAAATTTTCATGTATATATTGTGATTCTCAAAGACGTCATAAATATATATGTATATTTGTTTTATATTTTGCAGTTCCCATATATGCGTACGCATATATACGTCTGTAGATGTATATAAACACCGATGCAATGTGTATATATATGGCCTTACAGTGGAGGATGTAGTGTGTATATATATATATATATATATATATATATATATATATATATATATATATATATATAGAGAGAGAGAGAGAGAGAGAGAGAGAGGATAGATCATATGTATTCAAGCCTTAATGTGTATCATGAGAACAAATCCTATCCATTGATTTAGATGAATCCGATGGCTGAGAGTTTTCCGCAATATTGATTAATTAAAAATTAAAATAGAAAAATACACCCCATCAGCACATGCCCAACGCGTGTATATACCCACTCCAAAACCCTACAACACCATTGAATCGTTCCACATAGAGGAAAGAGAAAAGAAGGAGCGGCGACCAAAACCAACCATCTGCGACCGAAACCAACCGGCGATTGTGCGAATCCTTGGCCGTCCGACAGGCGAACTCGGATCCGCCTGGCTCACCATTGAATTTGCTTTCAAGCCGTTTCTTTTGCAACGCTCGAACCGCCATGGCCAAATCCGACCCCGCCTATGACCCCGACGTCGATGCCGCCTAGGATCTGAAGGAGACGGCTGCCTAAGTGCTCGTGGAGGAGGCCGAGGAGAAGAAGAAGGAAGTCGCCGAGGAAGAGGACGAGGAACTGCAAGTGGTTTGATGTCACCGTCTCTGTTTCAAGTAAGGCATTTTTCTTGAATTTCTAGGGTTTGAGGGCGGAGAAAAAGCTTCATGAAACAAATGAATTATTCAAAATTCATGAACCATCGATTTGTGCCTGCAATTAAAGGGGCTGCAGGTGTGGTTTGATGCCGGCGATTGGTGCCTGCAATTAAAGGGGCTGCACCGTCGATTAAGAAAGGTGATGCACCATCGATTGCGAAGCCTGGGTTGCCAAGGTTGTCGGCAATTGCGAAGCCTGGATTTGAAGGAGGCGAGGGCGACGATAATAGGTTGAAGGTTGCTTGCAATCTGTTCTTGATTTTACAGATTAGGTTTTGCTCTGTTTGATTATTCCTCAGTCATGTCCTAAACAAACTGGGTTTTTTGTGCTTAATTAAATTGGATTGTTGCACCAGGGATGTATCAATTTTGTTGATATCTTGTTTTTGCATTCCCGTTTGTTTAGGACATATCGAATGTATCGATACCATCGAATAATCATGTGATATAATCGAATAATCCAGTGATATCATAAAATAATTTTTAGTTATTTGTTACAATGACATAAAGTAACGGAACCATTGAATAATCAAGGGTTATAATCGAATAATCAAGCGATACCATCGAATAATCAAACGATACCATCGAATAATTTTTGGTAAATAGTTTATGGCGTTTTCAGGTTGCTAGCCGATCAGAATAATCCATCGATACTATTGTATAATCCATTAATACGATCGAATAATCCAGTGATATTATCGAATAATTCGAAGAAAAAAATAACCACCCATCATGTGGCAAGTGGATACGATCGCATAATCCGTCGATACGATCACATAATCCGTCGATACGATCGAATAATCCAGATATAACATCGAATAATTTCAAGAGAGTGCATCACACACGCTCCCAATTCAGCAAGTGGGCTAGAAAAAAACGTGGGTCCCACTGATTTTTAATAAAAAAAAGCTAAAATTGCCTTTTAATCTCATCCATCCATTTCATCTAATCAACGGCCCAGATGTGTTCACATAATACACAATAAGCCTTGAGTACCCCTGAACAATCCTCTCTCTCTCTCTCTCTCTCTCTCTCTCTCTCTCTATATATATATATATATATATATATATATATATATGGCTAAATTACAGTATGTAGTATATATATACACTATATAGTATTACAGTGTGTATGAAATATATATTACAATGTGTACGTAGGTAATATATATACACACTATATATATATATATTATATACATAGATATACTATAATACATACTCTATATCCTAATATTATATATATGGTATTATATTATTATTATTATTATTATTATTATTATTATTATTATTATTATTATTATTATTATATGTGTGTGCAGGACAGGACCGGGATTTGCGGGATTTGTGCCCACCCCTAGGAAAAAGCATTGAACGAAAGAGCGAAAGGTGAGAAATCTTATGAAGAAGGAATGTGTTATAAAAGTTTGAAAATTACTCAATTTCCCCAGATTTAACATCACATGGCCAAAAAAGAAAAAATTGTCCACCTGTAGCCTTTTACCTATCTACTCTTTTTTTAGCTTGAGTAAAGTCCTCTTGATTATTGTTGCTTTGTCACAGGAAAAATTGTTTTGCATAACCTCCTTTTGTGCAAGAAATTTCTTTTCATTTACAGGCACGAATTTGAAGACACTAGTACCTTTTTGAGGATGGCAATTGAGTGTTATTGGTAATCTGAAAATGAATTCACTATGTTGAGAGTTTTTGAAGGTTTTCCCTAAATGACCATCCAAGTTATTGCTTGGGGACAAGCGAGCATAAGCATGGGGTGATTTGATGTCCCTGTTTTACACCATGTTTTGTTTTGTTTAATTCTTCTCCTTATTTTATTATTTTGGGATGAAATTATTAGGAATTTGTGTAGTTATGCTTAACATTGTCAGATATGGAGTCTACACAATTTTGATGTGATTTTCAGGAGTTTAAAGCTAATTTGGAGAAATTTGGACGCACTTTGGAGTTTAAAGGAAAGTCATGAAGACATTAGAGAAGCTAAGGAAGAGCACAAGATGGTGCAGCTGGAGAAAACACCACTTTTCACCATTCATCATTTTGAATCAAGTTCTGATGTCTTCATGAGAGTTGTAGCCTTCGAAAAGAGATTTCCAACGCATATTCATATGCGTC
The DNA here is from genome assembly GCA_963922045.1 of Persicaria maculosa. NCBI lineage: Eukaryota > Viridiplantae > Streptophyta > Magnoliopsida > Caryophyllales > Polygonaceae > Persicaria > Persicaria maculosa. The sequence continues at coordinate 40,957,428 of OY998251.1, read as the reverse complement.
AATCGGACGAACGAGAACTCGGAAAAGTGTGTTTCAAGACGGAGTAGAATAATGAAAGCTGAAGAGAGGTCGATTTCGACCATACCTATTCGATATCGACTAGAGCCTGGTCGAAATTGAAGAATCAGACTCGACAACGTTCAGACTCGACGGAGACGAAAAGAAGACAGGTCGATTTCAACCATACCTGGTCGATATCGACCAAAGCCCCACTCGAAATCCCTGCCAGAGCCGACATCGACCGAGCAGAAGCCAAATCCGAGCAACACAACTCGATATCGACCAGACTATATCGACCAAGTCTGGTCGATATCGACCAACACCCATATTGACTCCGAGCTAATTCCGAGTTCTATCCAATTTCAGGTCTAAATCCTGATTTCGAGTGAAGAGCATTCCGAGTTAAGATTTCCTTGCAAGAGAAGAAAGAGATAGTTTATCTTTTTACCTTTCTATTTATCCTAAGGGTGGAACATTCAATTACCCTTTAGGATTTATCTAGTTTTACCATATTTGATTTATTTCCTTTCAACTAGAATTATATCCATTAGTTAGATAGAAATATAGATAGATATTCCATTCCTTGGATAGCAAGGATTAAGGCCTATAAATAAAGCCCTAGGGGCTAGCTTTTATTCAATTCAATTTCAGAGATACAATTCTAATAGCAAGTAAAGAGTTTAGGAGTTCAAGGCTTTTAGGGTTTTGGCGCTTTTGCGAAACTTGGAGTGCCGGGATTGTAAATGTCAAGAATTTAGTTTAATGCAAAGTTTATTTCTTTCAATGATGTCTTCTTTTGCAATGAGCGAGTAGTCGCCCTACTTCTAGGGTCGGGGTGAGCCCGACGATAGCCGTGCGCACTTGAGGTAAAGATTCGATATTTAATTATGTTTTGACCATCCACTGCCCTTTATATGTTGATTGCCTACTCGAAAGAATAAATATTCATGTTAAACAACTTGGATTATAAACATAAAATTGGTAGATACAATTAGGGTTACTTGAAAAGGTTGTCTAATTGTTGGAAAAGGCAATAGCTTGCTCCTTTGATGTGATTGCATAATTATTTATTCATGTTATCTTACCTAATGCGTGTTTGGTTATCGCTGTGGTAAGTCCCGGTCTTAGAAGTTTTCTTTTATATATTATCTTCGAATCTGTCAAACTTGGTTATTTCTGTTCATCATTCATTTCCATCCTCGCATTCTTCGGCTCTCTTTCGCCGACACACAGGTTCTACAAGGGACTTGAAATCAACTTCTTCAAGTCGAAATTGAGTCTTCTGGTCGACTGGCGGTCTTCTGAGACGATCCATATTTGCTACTGACTTGGTCGAAATCGAGAACATCTACTCGAAATCAACCTTTTCTTGTTTTTGTTCTCTCAGGTACAGGTAGAAGTCGATAGAGTCTTTTCGAAATCGACCTAACAGGTCAATATCGAGTAGGACTAGGTGAAAATCGACTGAACTGGTCGATATTGAGTGAACTGGTCAATATTGACTGACTTCTGCACGACAAACAAAAATCGACCGATTGGTCGATATCGACTAGACACTGGTCGATATCGAGTAATTCTCCTCAGTCGAAATCCGACGTGAACATGAGCTATCTAGGATCCGCTGATACACTTCCTTGTGGATAGAATTCGGTTTGATTTATATTTATATTTATTGAACTTGATTTCCTCCTACATCAGTGCCCTAAGTCAATCGAGTCGATATGAGCATGATAGGATAGCCCAGCACCATCGGGAAAGCAATGAGATAATGATGAGATATGATTATGTGCACATACGTGATTAGATTGCTATGTTATAGCACCGAACTGGCCAGTATCTGCACTAACGGGAAGGGGTGCAGAGGTAAGAGAGGGATATGCCACTTGGCATTAATTGTCTGGGGCCCTTTATGGTTTTCTTCATATTATTATACCTGTTGAAAGCATGCTTGTGTGATTTAAATCTTGTACTACATTAGATCATCCTTTATTTAGGTAAAGACATGTTTAATGGCCTCAGCGTGGTCAGAGGACCCGCAGACGATTACTGGGCCTGACTTCATGGATAGTGTTAGGTACCTGCTCCTTGCTTGCTCCTTACTTTCGTGACGGGAAGTCTCTTTGGCGAAATTGAAGAACCTGACTAATTCGCTAACTTGGCTAAATGGTAAATTGTTCCACTTATGATTTTGTTTTGACCCGGCTCTGCCGTGGCGAGTTGTACCTTGTTTTCTTTCCGCTTCACTTTCCTAAAATGAATTTTTACGACTTAGTCATTAGGACAGATTAAGGATACCTAACGGCCCTACGATGGTTTTGGGGTTCAAAATACCCGCTTTCATATTAATCTTTAAAGAGGTTTGAAACCTCGACCCGTACCTAGATTGCAAGATCCGAACGATGGTATCCGACCTTCGAAACGTAACCCGGGCATTTATATCTGGGCCGTTACATTAGTCGATATCGCGTACTTTTACTCAACATCGAGTAGCTTCTGGTAGATTTCGAGGGCAACTTGGAACTAATCAGGCGAGCACTGACACGCTTGGATACGATCCTGAATAACCTACCACTAGAATGGGAGGGATTCTTGTATTTTATTTGCTTGGACAGGGAGTTGGTTCGTTGTTTATATTCTATATTTATTTCGTTGCTAGTTTCCCTCCACAACAACTTCCGAGGTTTGAAGTGGACATCAAACTCTGAGAGTTCCACTTTCACTTTACCATCCTACCCGAGAAGGATGGTGAATGAAGAATCTGATGCAGGGGCAGATCGAAAATCACTTCAATAGTATGAGCCAGAAAGTAAGGTCTTAATCGTCTCACCGCGAAGATGACAAACATGGCCATTTTCTCAATGGGAGTATATTTGGATTCGACGGGTTGTAGAACTCTACTATCGAAGTAGATGGGGAACTTGGATTCCCTTGTGACCACAGTACTGATGTTGGTTGACCCAACAGCAAGGTAAAGCTGAAGAATCTCATGCTCGTGAGGGTAATGAGGGGTAGGGAGTGCTGCTAGGTATTCTTTCATGCTTTTGAAAGCCTTGTGACGCGGAACGAACGTCGTTGGCACTTTTGCCCTTTGTCAAATAGTAATAATATCCAAACTTAAACACACAACCAATAGGTTAGGCAATCAATCACTTGATAAACCAAATAACTACTAGTATATTGATGAAGTCCGGTGTCGAACCCACATGGAGAAGTGATTTCCTATACAATAACTCTTAACAAGCACTCTCAAAGAAAAGCAATGATCTTTGACAAATAGAAAATATGTAAAAGTAACTACTAGGTTAGGCAATAGGTTAGACAAATAGTAATAATATCTAAACTTAAACACACAACCAACAGGTTAGGCAATCAATCACTTGATAAACCAAATAACTACTAATATATCGATGAAGTCCGGTGTCGAACCCACATGGAGAAGCGATTTCCTATACAATAACTCTTAACAAGCACTCTCAAAGCAAAGCAATGATCTTTGACAAATAGCGAATATGTAAAAGTAACCAAATTGCAAATCACAAAGCAAATTGATATCAAAGTAGAAAGAACATTTCACTTGTAATTCTCTGATAATGATTTGATTCATGGTCCTCAGATTGATCTATTAATTATTCATATTCCTAGATCTACTTGACTAAAGTTGAGAGATCCACAGAGATTCACTAACCTTATTCAACATCACTAAAGAATAGCATTAAGAACTCAAGTAATCAAGACCAATTGGCACATTGACTCTACACAATCAAGACAGATAGGCGCTTACCGAACTCAATCCTAATCGCATATCCTCAACATAGATCAATTGAAATCATCCACTACAAAGAAAAAGAGCCATCACTATCATCAATACCTTTGTTTTCTATCGAGAAAAGAACAACGAATTCATAGCTAGAGATGCAATTCCTAACACGCTGATCAGAATTAGAAGGGAACACAAATATACATTAAACACAAGATGATAACTAAGAACATGAATAATCAAATAGAATCAATTCCTCATAATCCAAACAACCATGTCTTCGAATCACAGGCAAAATTATGAGTTTAGCAACCTCATAGGCCAAATCCCTCTCTCTCTAATGGTGTTCATCGTCTCACACAAAAATCACACACCTTGTGAAATAAACTGAAAACAACCTTAAAAGGTCTCTCAAGGGTCGGCAAAACCCAAGAAGAATTAATGGGAAATAATATAAAATAATAGTCTTCGGATCCAAAACCGCGTTTCCGGGATCTGGGCGAACGGCGGGCGCCGTGCAAGGGGCGGCGGAATGTAAATCTGTAGAATAAACACTAAGGTTGCATAGATTCCGAACTCGAATATTCCACAAGTAATAAACGGAACTAGACTCAAAACATAACAAAACCAATACATAAAAGCAATAAGAAACATGTACCTATAATGCCTATATGAAATATGCATTATCAAATCCCCTCACACTTAACTCTTGCTTGTCCTCAAGCAACCACAAGGAAAAATATCATCTACGCATCCCACAGGAAATCTTTCACGACTTAACTCATCAAAAGCAACATCATCAATAGTGAAAATATAACCAAACATACAATCGTCATAACATGTATATATGGGATCAAGTTGCTTGCATGCTCAAAAATCAACCTTACCAAGGATAAAATGTGTATCTCTCACTCTCATGTGTTTAGGATTTAAGAACACACTCACCTCAATTCCCTATACAAGCATCAACTCAAATATTGACACTTATATCACAAAATCTCCACTGGATACGTCAATGCAAAAATAAGGACATCAAGAGGACTTTCGCTCAATGGAAACCTTCATAGAAGATTCCATTCGGCAGGGTTGAAATGGGGCTTGGTAGAAACATAAGGGCAAGGAATTGTATTTGGTCATGTGGTGCAATAAATTCCGGGAAAACAAGATTCCAACACTCCCAACATAACACAAACCAACTCAATAAATCAAGTTCACAAATACACAAAATCTCTCAATATAATCAAAATAACTCCAAAAATCTCAAATCTCATCATCTTACATATCATGTAATCTCAACACCCAACCAATGTATCTCATAACCAACATAAATCCCAATTCTTTGTCATTATGCAAACATAAGATAAGTGGCTCTTTATTCTTTTTTTTTGTTCCAAGAACGTGGAAATTCAAATGCATAAACATGAGCGACTAAGTAAGCACATAACATTACATCTTCTAATCATAAACCATAAAAACCACACTTTAGCTTCATTCTCCTCAAACTCCAAAATAGATTCCACAACCCACTCAAAATCTTAACTCCCCCTGAATAAGGGTAAGGCTTGTCATAGGCTAGGAATAATAATTTTGTGGAGCTAACAATAAAATGGCTAAACGCTCAAATTGGCTTCAAAGCAAGATATAACATAAGGTAGATATGGATAAATATGGGCTAAAAGATTGCCTCTATCATTTGAACTTATCAAGCAATGAACATGTATATAATCGGCCTTAAAAATAGATAACCATGACAATACTCAATGATAAATGTATAGGAAGAGTATATCACACAAGAAAAGCAAAAGGAATAAAGATGTATCCCTTATAAGGCCAAAAATATCTCACTGGGAATTTTTTTTGTTGAATTCCAAACTTACTCCCAAACTTAGATCATACATGCTCAATTATATATGCTCAATCATATTCATAAAAACCAATTTTCAGGATAAAATCAAATCATTCCAGATTTCCATGAGATTTATAAGATCGTGTCAGGACAAACTCAAATTAGATGGGTATCTTTGATAACACAAAACACAAAACAAAACAAGACTCACTTTTCTTTCAATTTTTTCGACGTTTTCATTTTTTTTTGTTTTGACATTTTCTATAACATAAAAGAAATAACATAAAGAAAATAACAAAAGGACTCAAAAGCAAAAACTCAAAAACAAACAGAAATTCAAACATGAACTAACATAACACATTCACTTCAATCTACCCCCCCCCCCCCCCACACTCACAGGTTGCATTGTCCACAATGAATAGAAACACAAAAAGGAACAATGAAAAATATAAACATAAAGGGCTTGAAAGAAGCAAATGACTGACCAATTACTGTGAAGGCAGGGTCTGGGGTCCAGACCGCAGATTAATGTCCTGAAGGGCAATCAATATGGCGTTCTGAAGATTAGAAAGCTTCTCCGCAAGTTTGGAGAGCTTGTCAGCAGTGCTCGCCTCAAAATCAGCAAATTGACGCTCAATATCAATCAAAGTAACATATGTAGGCTCGACTTCTTCTTCAACTTCATTCTCAACAGGCACTTTAACTTTTTCAGTAGCTTCTGTAATCTCAGCAGGTATCTCATCAAGCAGAACACCAGCATTCTCATCAATATCCTCATCCTCTGTAGCCTCATCATCGGGGGCCTCATTATTAATAACAGGCCATCGTTTCACCCAACTACGCTTCACGGGATCTAATGGAAACTTGTTGTGATAGAGGTTGAAATCTGACATCCGTAGGCAATGTGGTATTTCCGAAGGGAAATAATTGTGATGCGTCCTTCCTGGTCCCGACATCCATTTAAAACACCAAGTTCTATCCGGATGCTGGGCCCACTCAATCATCTCCCACCATTGTAGGCTGGAAAGATTGTAAACGTTCTTATCATCGAGAGGCGCCAACTCATCAAGACGGACACCTACTCGGCGAGCAATCAACGATATCAAACCTCCGAAAACAATAACGCGCCACGGTCTCACATGAGTAGCTCTAATCACCTCCATACAGTTTCCCAAAAATAGTTGAACCCAGTCAGGGATGTAAACTGTTGTGAGCCTAATTTGCCATGTTTTACAATTACTTTTATATCGATTTCTGCATACATTGCATGCATTTGGGTTAGAATAATACAGAATCTGTGTAGTTTATGTTTATTTGCAATATATGGAGGTCTACACAAGTTTTTGTTATACTTCGCAGAAATCGGACGCACTTTGGAGCTTAAAGGAAACTCATGGAGAAGCTTAGAATGGTGCAGCTGGAGAAAAGGCCATTTTTCACCATTCTTCGTTCTAAATCAAGCTTTGATGTCTTCATGATAGTTGTAGCCCTCGGAAATAGCTTTCCAACGCATGGTCATATGCGTCAATCCGACGAACGAGGACTCAGGAAAGTGCGTTTTAAGAACAGAGCAGAAAGCTGAGAGATTTACTCGATATCGAGTACCTTTACTCGAGATCGACCAAAAATGTCCAAGGAGTGCCTGGTCGAGGAGGAGCTGATCGAGAAGCCGAAGACGAAGACATGCCGGGTTACACTCTACTCGAGATCGAGTAAACCTACTCGAGATCGAGGAACCCGGAAGCCGGCACCCGAGCCATGTCGAAGAGGAGTTCCTCGACCACACCAGGCCACACATCCTCGACGCCAGATCTACTCGATCTCGAGTTGCTTAGTCGAGATCGAGGAGCCAGGAGCCAAGATCCGGGCCTGATCGAGCAGAGCTACCCGACCAAGCCAGTCAGCCCAAGTCGATGACCACCTTACTCGATCTCGAGGAGCCTTAGTCGAGATTGAGGAGAGCCGTGTCCGAAACCGCGTTACGCGGTGAGCTGTCCGTGTCGAGTTGGGAGTCCTTGGAGCCGAAGGAATCCAAGATTGCCGAGATACATCAAGTTCTATCTTTGGAAGACAAGATCTATCAACAAGAAGATATTTTACCTATTTAGATTTAATTTCCCTTTTTGATTTAATTCTTTAATTGCTTTTATTTATCTTTTAAGCTTTTTAGATATAGATAGATATATTCTATCCTTGAATAGCAAGGAATAGAAGGCTATAAATAAAGCCTTAGGGGCTGGTTTTTCATAATTCAATTCAATTTTTCAGTAGGAGAAGTAGGAGGAGAGAGAGAAAGAGAGAGTGAGTGGCCAAGAGGAGTTGGTGAAGTGAGAGCGGAATTGACTTCCTTTGGTTGTAAGCTCTATTTTATTTTATTAATGCAAGTTTATTTCCTTTTAGTATTGATGTCTTTAATTATGATGAAGCGCGAGTAGTCAACCCACTTCTAGGGTTGGGGCGAGCCCGACGATAGCCATGCATAATTGAGGTAAAGATCCGACTTTTATCATGTTTTGAGCATCTACTACTTGTTATGTGTTTATTACCCATCTAATGGAGGTCCATGATAACAATTTGGATTGTAAACATAAAATCAGTAGAGACAATTAGGGTTTCTTGAAAGAGTTGTCTAATTGTTGGAAAAGGCGAAAGCTTGTCCTTTGATGCGATTCACATGATTATCTGTTTTATCTCTGCCTTATGCATGCTTGGTTATCGTTGTTGCAAACCCCAATCTTGGAAGTCCTTTTTCATACAGTTTATTTCGAGATCCCAAAGCATTTGTTTTTATTTCCTTTCGTTTTAGTTTCTGCCCTTACTCGAGATCGAATAGCACTCCTCGATCTCGACTACTGATCTTCGACCCAAAGTCGCTGTAGCTTCTGTGTGCAGGTACTCGACCAAGACAAGCCGAAGTCGACCAAGACTCTACTCGATCTCGAGTAGGCCTTGTCGAGATCGACCATCAGTGCCTGTGCTTGCTGCTGCTGTGTTCGACTATCCGATCTTCTGTCGAGTTGCTGTACTCGAGATCTAGGACCCCTGTAGTCGACTTCTGTGAGATTTCTCCACTGCCTAGGATCCGCTGACACGCTTCCTCGTGGATCGATCCTGACTTCCCACTACTGCATCGGGAGGAAGTCTTGTAATTACTTGCAAGGGACGGAATCTGGTTTGCCTGTGATTTATTTCATTATATTTCATACTCGATTTCCTCCTACAACATAAACCCCTCCCGGAGTCAAGCAGCAGATATAGCTTCAAGCTCTCATAGTAACAACAGACGAATTCTCCACGCCCAATAAAGAGTTGTAGAGTACCAAATAACACAATCTCAATGCAGGATGATATTGTTCATCATAATCAGCGAACTCTGCTATAGCCTCCTTCCCCATATCCAAAGGATTTCGAGCGCCCAACTTATCAGCAAATCTGGCATCAGCAGGCCACTTGGTAACACTAAAGGCATGTGCAATGAGATCCTTAGTGACTGCAAACTTCCGATTCCTCAGCGGAAAACGAATCTCCATATCAGAGCGATAATCCAGGGTAGCTAAGAACTCTCTCACTAAGGTTGGATAGGTATAAGCAAACACATCCAGAAAATCTTCCAATCCCCCATCTCGTAGGAGTCGATGGACCTCTTCATATATTCCCAGTTTCTTTAATGTTTGGGGATAAAAGAATATGGTGGATTCATAGCGTCTCTCTTCAAGCTTGACCCAACGATCCTTCTCTTCCCAAGACAGCAATTGGGGCATCTTCATATCAGGGACAGACATGATGTAACTCGAGGAAGCACCAAAGAAAATCCATAAAAATGACCAAAATACGGGCTCGCAATAGAGGCGGCGGGCGCCGTATACGCGGAACTACGAATCCGAGTGAAAACGTTGGAAAACCGACATCCACTCCTCCAAACTTCAAACTTTCTCGAACAACTTGGCTTCAAAGGGTTCTTTTGTGATAGGTAAGGGAATGGAATGGGCAATGAGAGAATTTTGTGGATGTAGGGTAATGTCGGAAAGTGTTTTGGTGAAATGAATCAATTGAAACACAAGACTTTAGGCAGTTGGATCGTATTCCAGTAGGCTTTTGGTATTCTTGAGATTTATCTTGAGCATGTTCGATTGATCCACAATAGGAGAAATAATAGGGGCATTTTGCGAAATGGCCACGAAATCCGTCCTATATTATGAAATAGCCGCGTTTTGGGACAATTTAGCGAAATAGCCGCAATATAAACCTTTTTCTCTCTCCTGTCCTAATTTTTCTCTCTCCCGTCCTGATTCTCTCCCCTCTCTCCTTGGACCTCTCTCGCTCTCTCGCCCTCTCGCTCTCTCGTCCTCGCCATCGCTCGATGTGCGAATTTCACCGATTTCCTTTCAATTGAAGATTCTCCGATGATCCTAGCTATCGATGGCGTCGGCTATCGATGCGAATCAGAGAGCGAGGGAGAACCGGTGGCTTCGGCAGTTCGGCTAGCGATGCGAAGCAGATGGCGAGGGAGCGAACGACGACGTCCAGATCCGGACTGGAGGTTGAGCGAGGCGGCGCGAGGGAGCGATTGCTCAGATCCGGCCTGGAGCGAGGTCGAGCGGCTGGAGATCGGCGTTCTGGACTTTCGGATCCAACGAGCGGCGCGAGGGAGAACCGTTGGCGTCGGCTATCGATGTGAAGCAGAGGGCGAGGGAGCGCGAGCGAGCGAGGGAGCGACGACGATGTGCAGATCCGGACTGAAGGTCGAGCGAGCGAGGCGGCGCGATTGAGCAAGAGGGTGCGAGGGAGATCGGCGTTCTGGAGTTTCAGATCTGGCGAGCGGCGTGAAGGTCCGAAGGAAGGAGATGAACTTTTATGTTAAATTACAAAAATCACCCTATGAATATTAGAAATTAAAAAAATTATCTATATTTTATTATGTGATCCATAATCTACTATATTTTTATTTTTATTTTTGCACAACAAAATGTTATATTTGCACAAGCATAACATACGGTTATATTTGCACGCCAAAATATACCGATGCGAAAAAAGAAAAAAAAAACTAGACTTGTGTCCTGAAAAGATAAATATATAGATGATGGCAAAAGCCAAAGAGTAACAAGAAACAAAACCATACGAAGGGTTTTGCGTAAAAGAGACTACCCACAAAATGTACCCCTAAAGTTCCACTCACAAAAGTATACGTGTCCCCACTACTGTTTACCCCCCAAACGGCTTCTTAAATATATCAACATTTATTCATGGATGGTGAATAGAATAAATGCGATATAAGTAAAGAAGCCTAAGCAAATTACCAACCCATCTCTATAGAAAGTGACTAGACTTGTGTCACATTTGCACAACTTACGGTTAAATTTGCACAACGTAGTCTTATATTGCACGACAAAATGTTAAGTAAAATTAAATTAAATTAAATTAAATTACATTAAAAATTAAAAAAAAAACTAGACTTTGGACATATTTGCACAACTTACGGTTATATTTGCACAATGTACTCTTATATTTTGCATGACAAAATGTTAAAAAAATAAAAAATAAAAAATAAAAAAACTAGACTTGGTTCATATTTGCTCAACATACGGTTATATTTGCTTATCATACTCTTATATTTGCACGACAAAATGTTAAATATTTTTTTTTAAATTTCAACAAAAAGTGTTGAAACGAAAAAAAGTGCAACTCTAAACTAGACTTGGATCATATTTGCACAATTTGCGGTTATATTTGCACAAAGTACTCTTATATTTGCACAAAGTACTCTTATATTTGCATGACAAAATGTAAAAAAAAATGTTTACAAAAACTAGACTTGGATCATATTTGCAGAACTTACAGGTAAATTTGAGAAAGTATGAAAATATATTGAGATAAAATAAGATCATGTTGAGTATAAATTCACAAGTCTCGATTGTTGTGCAAAAATAACATATAGTTGAGCAAAAATAAGATGATGTTGAGCAAAATTTCACCAATCCCCCATGTTGTGCAATTATTGTCTATTGATGAGTAACTCTTACAACAGAGTCGTGCAACTCTTACAACAGAGTCGTGCAACTCTTAAAACAGAGTCGTTCAACTCTTAAAACAGAGCCGTGCAACTCTTACAACAGAGTCGTGCAACTCTTAAAACAGAGTCGTGCAACTCTTAAAGATAATGTTGAGCACATTTCCATCAATCCCCCATGTTGTGCAATTTTACTCTATTGATGAGCAAAAATAAGACCGTGTTGTGCAATAATCTATTAAATAAGTATAAAATTATATTTACAAAAAATAAGATTATGAGGAGACACAATTTCACAAGTCTCGATTATTGTGAAAAAATAAAGAACTGTTGAGCAAAAATAAGAGCATGTTGTGCAATAATTTATTGAGAAAGTATGAAATTATATTGAGAGAAAATAAGATCATGTTGAGAACAATTGCACAAAGTCTCGATTGTTGTGCAAAAATAACCTACCAAGTATCTAACAACGGATTTGTCGACGTTAACCTCACTAAAATCGACAGAAACGCCACCCTCCATCATCTTAAGCTTATCCAAGAACTCAGTCAACTCTTAAAACAAGAGTCGTGCAACTCTTAAAACAGAGTCATGCAACTCTTAAAACAGAGTCGTTCAACTCTTAAAACAAGAGTCCTGCAACTCTTAAAACAGAGTCGTGCAACTCTTAAAACAGAGTCGTGCAACTCTTAAAACAAAGTCGTGCAATTCTTACAAGAGAGTCGTGCAACTCTTAAAACAAGAGTCTTGAAACTCTTACAACAGAGTCGTGCAACTCTTAAAACATAGTCGTGCAACTCTTACAAGAGAGTCATGCAACTCTTAAAACAAGAGTCGTCCAACTCTTACAACAGAGTCGTGGAACTCTTAAAACAGAGTCGTTCAACTCTAAAATTTCATAGTGTTATTCATGAAATTTATAGTTTTATTCATACAAACTAAAATCTAATTTGATTCTTCTTAAACGAAAAATCTAATTTGGGCACATTATAATATTATTCTTGCACCTTATATTCTTAGTACAACCCGTTTGCATTCTAGTTGATCTAATAGTTATAATTGTTACGGTGACAAACTATGCTCGTCAATAACTGGAACTCCGCATTCTAATACGCTAAATTAGGTTGCATTTGTTGTGGCGATAAAGGATTTTTTGTTCTCTGATTGACACACTCACGAGACAGTTTCAGGGCTTCAGGTTTAACAGATGCATATCTCAGCTGAAATTCTTCATATTAGGAAATATGTAGAAGTAGTGAATACATTTCTCTGTGTGTGTTAATCCTTAGTAAAACCCGTTTGAAACAAAAAAATAAAGATAGAGATCTTGACCAATTGATTCTACTGAAGCTATAAACGAATTCATATATACTCAAAACTGATGTCAATATAGTTACATTATTGATTCCCAATGCATATGATCTTGGTCTATAAGTCTATAGTATTCATCAATCTTGCAGTCCTTTGCAAGCCTTAGTAAATAATAAACAAAAATAAGGCAAAAGGGAGATATAATTTACAAGTTCGTTCATAAACAATGTCATTCAGTCTCACTAGTATAGCAGTAGCCATTGGCTTTCGAGTTGCCTCAAGAGTTACTCTGCACGAACCTCAGACGCGTAGGATTGATCTCCTGCAAGGTCACCAGGATCGAACCTGTATTCTCATCCTCGGTCCACTTAATCGATTCGTTCTCCAGTAACTTGATAATCTGTTGGACATAACCAACCGAAAATGCAAATAAGGCACCTATTCGGTGTAGTTTCACAGCTTCATGGAGCAAGCAAGTAGTCTTACCATTCGTACACGAGAGGCCCTAGAGGTGTCCTCATTGATCCCATTGGTGATTCGGAGATACTTGACAGCTGAGGTGGACATGAGATAGACAGGAGAATGATTTGATATTCGACAAAGTCATGTATGAACCAATGATGGAGCGGCAAAACGTGACAGCAAACTCACATACGATGCCGCAGAAGTTACGAAGGCGGCTTTTGACGAGGCGTATGGCTTCTTTTGCTGTGTGATTTTCCAAATTGAGAGAGATAACCTCCTCATCCGCACTGCTAGACACGAAAGACTCGGGTCAGTAAGACAAAAGGATGCAACATTCTTTTTGCCAATTCCTCGTTGGCTTCACGTGCCTTCAGGTAAAAGTACTGGCCCTATAATGGAAAACATCATGATTGAGAAGAAGGTAATAGGGGATCAGCTTTGTTTATAGCTAGGGCTCGGCAGTATGATGAAACTGACCTTATCAACCAACGCTCTTGATCGAGCAGAGTCACCCTTGGCAAGTGCTTCCGTAGCCTATTATGAAAGCACAAGAATTGCATTACGGAACCTAAAACTACAAGTCTTAAAGTCCACAACTACATCTTAATTGTGCAGTAGTTCTTTAAACCGAGCTTCTTACAGCTTTGTAATACGACTTCATAGTAGAACGATGTTCCTTCACAGCTTGTCGAAGGGCGCAATATTCACTGTCCTGTTCTGCAGATTGAAATTTCAGAGAAGAAAATATTCAAAATCAATATAGATACACAAACATAGTAATGAGCAACTTTGGTGATCAGCAGACTTCACAAATTCCCTTCTATAATAAGGGAAAACCCAATAGAAAGTAATGTCCAAACAGACAGCACAAAATGATTTCACAAGCACAACTGAACTTACATGGAACTCATTTTAGGATGTCCAGCCAAAGATGCCCCATCACAGTAGCGTATTTTGACTTTGTTCCAGTTGAAGAAATCTAAAACAGTTATGAACATAAGTCCAACACCCTATTGTTTGATGAATGAAGTACTTCTAGCTTACTAAGAATAGGAAGAAAAAATTTGAAAGTTTGAAAACTGATCAGACATCTGATACAGATAACAATAACTAGCATATGATGTTTGAAAGTTTAGCACATTTAGGACAGGCATGGAAGTTTCAATAGTACTAAGTAAACTACTTCAGAAACTCGTAATAACATTTACCAGGATGAAATGATGGTCCGTTAGGGGCTGATGCAGGTCCAGTCTCTGTAAAACCCTCTTCGCCTTTAGTTGAAGGTGCTGCTGAAGCATCCTTAATATGAAGTCGTTCCCATAACTCCAAACAATTTGTCTTCCAGAAGCCAATCCTCTGACGTTCACGGTCATAAGTCACAAGAGTGTTCCGGACAATTATCCCTACAGAAAAATAAAGGCAAAAAAGAGATGAATGGAGAAATATGCAGGATAAAAGAAGCTGAAAGAAAATAACTATCAGAACTAAAAAGAGCATACACTTGAGATTATTACCTCCCAATAAAGTAGTTGGATCATTTCCATTCTGGAAGATACACAGGCAATATGCACCTCACACCTTTGAATGCTTCAAGAAAGAAAAAAATTCATATAATTAGAAAAAAGGGGTCATCACATTGACAGACAATAATATAATGCAGTTAAAGGTCTAAAAAGATCTCATTTACCTGAAATAAATAGTTCTCTGGCGACAGTGAGAGTTTTTGACCATTTCCAAACACCAAGTCAACCGCTGGAAAGGATTTTGAGAGTTCTGAAACATCACTGAGGAAACAGAAAATGTTACAGCTACAAGCAGTTGGTAGTTGAGACAAATGAAAACTTATGGAGAAATTATTAGCATTCAACTGTATACCTTCCTGCACCAAAAAAAAATATCGTTGTAATTTGGATCAGGACCACTGATATGCTGAAGGCCATGCACTTCTGTCATTATCTGCAAATAAGATAGCATTATAGGCTTAAAATAGCTCTACATTGTGAATAGCACCAAAGAATAATAAATCCAAAGAAAACCTAAACAGAGTCAGTAGCAAGTTGACTGCAGCAAAGATGACAATTTGTCTAGCCAAGCATTCCTTTTGTGGAATTAGGCTTGGTGTATTTATAACTACTTATTTATAGCTTCCTTTTGTGGAATATAAGATAACGATCTGTCTAAATATCATGCTTGGATGATCTGCAAATAAGAACTCGGTCCTAGAGTTGCACAACTCGGTCCTAGAGTTGCACAACTCGGTCCTAGAGTTGCACAACTCGGTCTTAGAAGTTGCACAACTCGGTCTTAGAGTTGCACAACTCGGAATTTATCTTTTTTTTTTCCTAACTAATTAACCTAAACACCAAACTAAAAATCCACTTGGAATTTATCTTGCAGCTGCAAGAATTAATAGGTATTATATGGCCCGGTGAGTATAAATTCCAAATCATTGGACCAAAACAGTCAGAATGAATCCAAGTCAGCTGCCTTTTTCGAACTAAGTTCATTCAATTACAATAAATTGAAGGAGATGCCATGCCTATATAAGAAAAGCGACGAACGCGAGAAATTTTAAGATAAGGGGGGACTTACTGTGTTTGCAAGGCAATACTCGAATTCCCTGCCACTATAGGTATTATATGGCCCTTATCGACCATGCTGCGTCTTTAAAGCTGGGAACAGCCAAACCTCGACGTTGTCCTGGCCAGCATATTTACTCAGTTTTTCTCCTGATGCTTTTGTAACAAACACAACATGGATTTTAATGGCTGCAGAATTCCCTGCCACTATAGATAACAACAGATTAGGACTATGAAAACTCCATTCTGAATTGAATCTGAATTTCCGTTTGGCATATGTGCATCACAGACTTATCAAAGTAAAATGTGCTTCAGTAGAGAATCTAATCACTTCTTTTTAAGCATATAATGATATAAACTTCATACAATCTGTTAATGAAGGTAACAACAATGATTGGCCAGTCAGATTCTAAACCAGAGATGAAATTACCAAAGATCATTACTAACAACCAACATAACCAAGGCTAATAAGTAATTATGACGAATCAGACAAGAAAAGCTGAGTTGCATCAGTGACATCCTCTAAGCACACATTTGCAAAGTGTTGGTCATAAATTTGTGTTTGGTACTCCATTCATCAGCCATGTTGCATATACACTACTAACAATATCAATATTGTGAATTAAAACCCCAACCAGAACAAAAATATAATTTCACAATTACAAAGATAAAAGATTGGAACACATTCGAAATCGTGACAGCATACCATCTGTAGTTGGTCCATCATTCTTTTGGCCAACAGCCACCGACTGTCCCTCCTTCTTAGCAAGCTTCACCCCTCTCTTAATGTTGGCCTAGAGAAACAATTGTAACACTATCATCAAGAGTAAGACTACACAGAGATGCAATTGAGCATCTGAACAATATAGTAGAAGTCGAATTGAGCATCTAAATCAAAACAAACGAGCAATCGAAGTGAAGGTACCTGCTTGGCGTTGCTAATCAGCATCCGAGCTCCGGCGGTAGGGTTAGTTAGACAAGGGGATTGGAGGAAGGAGAAATCTGGCTCATCGGCACCGGAAGAAGATCTGAATTTGATATGCTTGGCCTGCCACCACTGGTACAGCCCCCTCAGCTCCGCTCGGTGGCGCCTTCGAAAGTCGGAGAGACGGGAAGTAGATCGGGATGAAAAGGCGGCCGACATCTGAGAGGGAGGGAAGACGAGTCGGAAAAGCAGATCTGAGATCCGACGCGATTGAAGAGCAGGAGGGAGGAGGAGCGACGACGGCGAACAGGAGGAGGTCGCTCGATCTCACCGCCATAGGAGGCGGATTCCGGCGTCGAGAGAGAACATATCGAGAGGGCGAGAGAAGAGAGGTCCGGAGAGAGAGCGCGTGCCGAGGGAGAGTCTGAGGAGAGAGAAAGCGTGTGAGGACAGTATATATTGTGGACATTTTACTAAATTGTCCGAAAACGCGGGCATTTTGCAAAAACGTCCAAATAAAGTGCCTATTTTGCAAATTTTTTCGAAATAATATATGGTGAGTTGGAAGGAATATCTATCAAAAAGATAAAAGGAAAAATATTAGATCTTAGATAAAATAGAAATAGAAAAGATAGAAAATCTAATCCTAGAAAATAAGGAAACTAGTCCTAAAAAGAAAAATCTAGTCTTAAAATAAATAGAAAATAATAAAACATAAAATCCTATATCCTATATCCTATATCCTATACAATACTAAAGCAGAAGCTGCACTGCCACGTGTCAGCTTCTGCTTTAATATTTTCCCGCTCTTTTTTTAACGACTAATAATGCGCCATGTGTTATTTTTTTGCCTCTATTTTTCATTTATTTATTTTAATAATTATTTTGGTATCTATGGTAATGATATTATTTCTATCCTATTATAGACATGTGTATATCTAAATATGCTACGTAATTTTGGTATCCTTTTTATTGAGATTTGGATGTGATTTTTTTATCTATATATATTATTTTATTTTTTGTATCTAATATGATATCTTTTTATAAGATTTACTGTTTACATTTATCTTTATGTATGTATTTTTTTGCCTTTGTTTTTATCAAACAATCACAGCCATATTTGGTAGGCAAACCATTTATGCCTTAAAAAAATTTGGACCGATCATTTTGCATTTGTTTTGTCCATTACGTGGGAAAATATCAGATCAATCCATATAATTACTTATTTATTTGAAATATGTTAAATGATGGGCTATATGGATTTGTACTACTCCGTATTATATACTAAGATGTCATATGTAACCACTTATTTATTATTTTTAAAATATTTTATTACTAAAGAGTTTAAAAATAGAACGATCTATTTTTTGTATAAATCAATTAGTTTTGTATTTATATAATTTAAAATAGATAATTAATTATTGCTGTTATTCTTTTTTGTTTGTTTTTGACAAGGTTCATTATATCCCACAATTAAAAAAATTACATCATTATGACTAATATTTGTTAACTCTTTTTTTGTCTTGCAAATCAAGTATGTCTTTGCATGCTTAATCGAATTAAATTTTATATTTTTTATCAACTTTTAAATATAAAAATAAGTTTCAAATCAAGACTATATTTATTTTATAACATTTTAATCATCTTTAATTCATTTTATATTATTTGCTAAATATGTTCATTCTTTATTTAATCCGTTTTGATGCATTTGTGAATAGATGTGTAATAAATATTAGAAGTTTAGTTTCTCTAATATTTTATATATAGGTTTATCAAAAAAATATAGAGAAAGAGATATATAATTAATTTTAATTTTAATTTTGAAATGAGTATTGTGGTAGTTGTTTTTATATAAGAACCACTAATAGATTTAAATCTTTAAATTGTGAAACTAAAAAATAGAAGATTAGCTACTCGGTCTTTCTAGCTAAGACGGTTTTTGAATGGGTGAATCATGAGCTACAATGTGGGTGCGGTCATGCATGCATGGTATATGCTTTTGAGCTAAGTGATAAATTCAGTCGTCCAAAGGGAGTCACGTGTCATGCATTCCCATTAAATGTTGAGGAGAACCATTGTCAAATAGCATAAATCCATGAAAAAACTCATAAAATTCAATTGTAATGCCTTAATTGATAAAACAAAATAGTGTGGTTTTGAAATTATTGCTTTGGAGAAGGAGGTTCAAGGGTCAATGGTGCATTGGTGATAACAGTTGTGTGAGCTATTCAAATGAGCTCATCCGTACCTTGAATGTGGAAGATGCGAATGCAATATATCCTTTATATATTTTTTAATTTGTATCAGACAATGGTTTTCTACATATATTTGTGGATTCTGATTGACAGATTCAAACATCATACATTGGATGTGGCATAGGTGATGACAATCCTTTATATTTTTTCAATTGATATGAGGTGATGGTTTGCCACATATATTTGTGGATTCTGATTGTCCATTTGTTAAATTCATTACTTGGGAAAAAACCCGTTTGAGGAGTGTTGCATTTTATTTTGAAGAAGGTGGTGTTCGAAGCTAGAGATTTTTGAAATTGTATGATTGATCTTATATTGGGAGGGTAGACGATTTAATTGATCTTATATATATATATATATGCATGCTTATGTTTGTTAGGATTGGGCTTCCGATCTGGACCGGACCGGACTAGAGATTCCGGTTCGGTCCAAGACCGGTGGACCGTGATCTCCAAGAACTTGGACCGCAGATCGGACCAGGACCGGAACTTATGGTCCCGATCTTTACAGTCCACGAACCGTAAAGACCGGTTGGACCGAAAATTTATAACGGCCCATTTGCAGCAGCCCCTATTCCCCCTTTTACAGTAGCCCCTGTTCGCATTTTGCGTTAAATCAAACACCTGTAAATTGAAAATTCATTCATTCATGATTTGATTCCATTCATTCGTGCTTCATGCATGATCAAATCGACATTAATTTGTCAAAATACAAAAAAAAACTAGATCTAAATCTAAGAAAGTGAAAAGACACAGAGGGATGTAACTACTCACTGGCGTCGGTCTGAACGGTGAGATGGTGGCTACTACTGTTGGCGAGCACGCAATGAAGGAGAGGCGGAGAGCACAATAGGTGATGTCGTGAGGGTATTGTCGCTGGAAGTCAAGGAATAGGAGAGATGCGAGCGAGAGGCGGCTTGGAGTAGGGGAGGGTGAGGAATTGAGGGTACTGAAACGCGTACACGTACACGGGGGAAAACTTCAAAAAAGGGTACGCTCTTTTTTTTTGGATAGAGAAAGGGAACACTCTCGGTTTTTTATTATTTAAATAATAGAGTTTACGGTCCAATTCTGGTTTGAACCGAAAATTCCGGTCTGGTCCCGGTCTTGGACTGTAAACCGAAAATAGAAAATTCATGAACCAGGGATCGGATCGTAATATCCTGGTCCGATCCAAAGACCGTAATTTTTGGTCCGATCCCGATCTGATTACGGTCCGATTCAAATTTTGCCCAACTTTAATTTTTTTTCTACTTTCTAGATATTTTTTTAGTTCCTCTTTATCTATTAAATTTGTTTTGTTTTTGTTAAAAATTTATGATTGTTAATATGTAATGAGAGAGTTTTAATTTTATTTTAAAAATAGTCCTTTTGCAATTAATAATTTTTTTTATTAAACTGTATAAAAATTATCATAAGACAGACTATCATTTTTGTTTGTAAATAAATATACTTTACTTTATTTTATTATTAATGTTACTATTTTTTAAATTTGAATATGAAAAAATATTATAATTTGACACCCAGAAATATTTTTTTCATTAAATCCCCGTGTAAAGCACGGGGAATGGACTAGTACTAACCTAAGATAGATAGAAAATAAACTAACCTAAAACAAAAGGG
Source organism: Persicaria maculosa (assembly GCA_963922045.1). Classification (NCBI taxonomy): domain Eukaryota; kingdom Viridiplantae; phylum Streptophyta; class Magnoliopsida; order Caryophyllales; family Polygonaceae; genus Persicaria; species Persicaria maculosa. Next base: position 40,936,661 of record OY998251.1, on the reverse strand, counting down.
AAAACAATCCAATCCTAGAAATATAAAAATAAACTAATTAAACTCGGGAAAATAACCAAAAATAAAAGGATAGAAACTTCCCTTCCAATTTTACCAAAATTCGGATTCGTCAGGCAGACAGACAGGCGGTGGGTGCCGTGCCCACAATGCACATCTCGGTCTTTTAAATCAACCAAAACTCAAACCCAACATCGGTTTCACTTACCGTAACTTCCGAAATCCATTGACATGATTGATCCTACTTTATTGAATTGAAAAAAACTAAATGCAAAATAGAAATAATACCTAACTACCTTGGGTTGCCTCCCAAGAAGCGCCTTTGTTTCACGTCTTTGGCTCAACGTGATGCATTCTTGATCAAGTTATTCCAACAAGATCCCCCACACTTGTCTTTTTCAGAACAAGGGGTGGAACTTTAGAAACTTCTCTGACATATCAATCCATTGCATCTATCGATTCCTTCTTGAAATGAGTAACTCCAGGAGCTTGTCCTGCAATTGCAAAAACCTCAACATTATTAGGAATCGAATTTTCACAGGGAATAGCAATAGAATCATTTGAATGAGACACATTTTCATGTGACTTAAACAAATTCTCAATTTTCTTCTCAATGTCATCTTTCCCTAAACCAATTTCATCTTTATTAGAAAACTCAAGATTCATAGATTCAATTTCAACAGAAGCATCTAACAAAGCATTTGATTCATTCCTGTGATTAATTTTATTATAGTCAAGAACATCTACGGAATCATTAGCAGAAGAAACAATAGGCTCAAATATAGAAAACTCAATCTTTCTACTAAAGCTGGGCAAAATGTACCATGACAAACCAACCAATTCGTTACCAACCGAACCAATTTAAATTTGTATCGACTAAATTGGTAACCAATTATATTGGTACAGTATTGCCGAACCAATTCCTTAAAGTCGGTTGGTAATGGTAATGAGTTTGCCGAAGTTGGTATTATGATAATGCATATCTTAGATAGGCATTTTTAGTTTAGTTAGGTTGCATTTATTTCATACTTTGTTGTTAATTTGCATCTTGTGATTATTCTAGAAGAGTTCAGATTCTGCGAAAATTTGTGTTTATCTTGCAGATTGAATCGGAACACAATTGGGAGATGCAATATCTTGAAGAGGAATACATGAAACATTGGAAAGAAGCAAGGAAGGAAGAGAAGCAAGACAAGTGGAAACATCTGCGAAGCTAAAGCAAGAAGAGCCGGCAACAGGATGCCGCGGCCGCAGCCAGGACCGATGCAGCGGGATAAGGAAGAGTTGCTGATGTCGCGGCCGCGGCATTGGTCGTCAGCGCTAGACGCTGCGTTTCATTTAAGACAAAACCCTAGTTGTTATTCTTTTGTTCCATGGCCGACTTGGATTGTTTATAAGGCCGATTTTAGTTATTTTTCTACTACTTCTATTCTATTATTACATTCATCAGACACTTTAGAGACTTGAGCGATGTCTTCCATGAGGAACTAAACTCATCTATTCCACCTGCAATTTGAGGCTTTATTTGGATTGATTGTGAGTTTCTAATTCTTGTTCCTTGTTTCCTATATTTGAATGCTTCAACTTCTTTGTGCTTGATTATTTATTGTTTTGTTCTATCTTGTCTGACCAACTTGTTAGATCAATTCAATTGCTAAGGTTTTGTAGATTTCTGGTTGTGAACCTTAACCTAAGTGGCAAACTTGTTCCTTTAGGGCTGGTTGAACTAATTGAATGAGTAGGAAGTTAAATGTGTTGTTAAATCCCTCTTTAGGTACTGCAAATACCTTGGCTAATCTCTGAACTTAAAGCTATCAATTGGATTAAATCATTCTTTAGTGACTGTTCGATTGATAAGGGTTTATAGGACTTGTTGGACTAGTAACTATATTAGGTCGGGAGAAGGGCATTCATAGGAAACTTAATAGGACGAGAGGAAGTTACAAGGATCGCTTCAATCAAATAAAGTGGAAAATTGTAGGTAGAATTGCTTCTCCTAATTGTTTGAATTAAAATAATTTACTTTTGTTTGCTTCAATCCGCTTTGATAAAAGGCGGAACTTTCACATTTAAAAACCCCCCAATTTGGTTACTTTGATTGACACTTGAATCAAACTTGAATTATAACTTTCCTTGTGGATCGACCTGTTGCTTATTGCTATACTAGCTATAGGTTTGAGTTTTCTTTGACGGATCAACGACAGGTTTTCCCTCCTTCAAATTTGGCGCCGTAGAACTTCAGCATGTCATCTCCCTGTGGAACTTCAGCATAGGGCGTATTGGGCTGTAAAGAATTACAATATGAGGTTGGATGAAGTAGGAGAGTTTAGGAAGCTTTAATTGCAAGAGCTGGAGGAATTGCGCCTGGATGCTTATGATAATGCATTGATCTACAAGGAGAAGACAAAGGCTTGTCATGACAAACACATCTTGCGGAAAGAGCTAACAATAGGAGACAAGGTCCTTCTATACAAATCACGCCTGAAACTGTTCCCTGGAAAGCTTAGATCAAGGTGGGAAGGACCCTACACCATCTCAAGGATATTCCCTCACGGAGCAATCGAAGTCTATGATCCTAAGTCTAATGAGCTCTTTAAGGTCAATAGTCATAGAGTTAAGCCATACTTTGAGAACATCCAGCACAACGAAGAAGAGGAGTTGGTGCTTGCTGAACCAACCAATTAGGCCAATCAAGGGCCATTATGTCGAGCCAACGACTTGAAATAAAGGCACTTCTCGGGAGACAATTTGAGGTAAGTTTTTCTTTCTTTTTCATCTTTATCATGTTCTTAGGTAGCTTTTATTAGCTAGTTACTTTAGGATTCGTTGACATAGGGAGTTTAAAAAAAAAAGAACGAGGAAAGGCCACTACACTAGCGGCCGCCGCAACAACCATGCTGCGGCCGCCGCACATCAAACCTGCGGCAAGAAGCAGATGCAGCGGCCGCAACATATGCTGCGGCCACCGCTTATCAGGCTCGTGTTCTCTTTATTTTTTCCAGATAAATAATAAAAAAAAATATATAATAGAAATTAGGACAAAGAGACTCACGAGACATATCTTTCCTAACCCTACTTCACCTTTCTCCTACTCTTGCCGCCACCATCAAAGAAGCCTCAAATCTCCATTGTTGCCTTCTTCCTCCTTTCCTCTCCTTCCATATCAAATATCGCCGGACACCACCCCGACCACCCTCGCCGGACCCTCCTCCCTCGCCAACACCTTCAATCCTCCATTGTTGCCCCCCTTTTCTTCCTCTCCTTCATCTTCCTCCATAGCCATTCACTACCCGCACTCGCCGGAAACCCACCACCACTCGCCGGAGCCGGCCTCACACCGAACAGAGCCGGAGTCGTCTCCACCAAACACCCTCCTTCATATTCGGCCAGATCTACACTCCTCGATCGGATCTTCCCTCGAAACACAAGCACCCGGCGAGTCTCACACTGTTGCGCCCGCCACTGCTCTCTTGCTGCGCCCGCCGCTCTCTTGCTGCGCCCACCGCCAGTCCGCCAGGTTAAGTAACGCTTGGTTTGTTTTGGAGTTGTGGTGTGTTTTATTTCTTGATTCCTATTGTGTTAGTGTTTTAGTGCTTTTGAGATTTTTGGTGTGCTTGAAGGATTGGGAGTTGATTGATAATTATTGGGTGCTTTTGATTTGGGCTGGTTTGGACGTTTTTGGATCTTGTGGATTTGTTGTTGGTGTGCTTGAGGTTTTTTGAGTTTGTGGCTAGATTTTGGATCTGTGTGGGTTGATTTTGTATTGCTGAAATCTGGTAAGAATGGTGCGCCGAATGAGATCTATGTGAAAGGAACAGAAGAAGGCATATGAGAGCTTCGATTCGAAGCAATTTGTACAGACAAAGTTCTTTGACATTCCTACCTTATAGACACTAGGGATGCTGGGCGTCACACGTCAGATGCTCACTCATGGCGGGTTGGGGGCATTTATAGACTGCAGTGCCCCCACATATCCTGAGCTGGCGTGGGAGTTTTTGGTAATGTTTGAGCGTGTTGATGATTCGAGGATTAGGTTCAACTTGATGGATCAGACCTACACTTGCACGTATACCTTGCTGAGACAAGTCGTTGGGATCACACGGGCACCCACCCCAGACTGGTATCTCATGGCGTCAGAGCAGCAGCGACATGATTTCTAGTATGCCGCCAGTGGATCTAGATTTGACGGACACAGGGGTGAGTACAACTACAAGTTCGTCCACCAATGCCTTCGTCTGGTTCACAAGGTCTTGGTCATGTCTTTCAGCGGCCAAGGCGATGTGAACAAAGTGCCTGCTGGTGATCTGTCCTGGTTATGGAGTCTTGCTCCCCAATCCCATGGTACGCCGGACTGGGTTGAGATCTTTGTTGACAGCTATATGAGGATTCAAGGAAAGAAAAAATGGATGATTGGTTTGGGAGGCATGATCAGCCTCATAGCCCACCGATTTCTGGAGCCTACACAGTGCGGTGCTGCATCCAGAAGTCGGGGCAGCATGGAGAGCACTGACTGAGACTTTCTAGGGCCCTATCTTATGGCCCTTCCAACGCCTCCCTCTACATCGCGACTGATTAGGATGTGGATGATGATGAGGATACTGATGACGAGGATGCCCCTACACAGACTGACTATCATATGGGGGATGCCCAGTACGCTGCTGGCTCTTCTGCAGGGTCTCGTTTTTCTTCTGCAGATGATGACGCCTGGCGGGACTACATGTTCACCGAGTTCCATCGTATGTCCATGCGACAGGACTCCTTCGAGTTCACCCTCCACGACATCAATCGCAATGTGCGGGAGACGAACTACAACATGGAGAAGATGTGGAGATAGCAGTCCTACTACCTCCGCCAGCAGTATCCGCACATTCCGCCATACCAGTCTCCACCCTACCAGCTGCCGCACCAGTGAGTGGTTAGTTCCGTCTCCTTCACCCTGAGTTTATATGCTTTATTTTGGTTGTCTGTACTGTTTCAGTGAGGACACTGAAAACTTTAAGTGTGGGGGAGAAGGATTATATGTATATTATGTCATATATGTCATTTCCTAGACCATGTTTAAATTTCTACACACCATCTTTACGTTTCTATAATTGCTATTTAGTTTATTTAATTTATGTTGAGTTTATTTAATTTTTGGCTCATTTATTTTATTTCTGCAATTTTCGGATTAAAAATAATAATAATAATATTTCAAAAATCCAAAAATAATCATGCATTGCATACATATGTGTTATTCAAATACCCATCTGGCTTAGTTTGCCTCTAATTTAAATTTCAGGCATGTTCATATAAATCCCATGGAGTTCTGGATGTTTTGGCTTTGTCTTTATTTGATTTTTGTGGGACATGAGCTAGCAAATATAATTGAGCATGCATGATTGAGCTAAAGTATGATTAAAGTCCTCAAAACATGACCCTGTGAGGATGTTTAGCCTTATTTGAATTCTTTTGCTCAATTGTGTGAATTACGCTCCTTGTGTTGCTACCTCTTGGCATTGACTGAAGTATCTATTTTTCAAGACCGACTCACATGTTTGTTGCTTGTAGAGTTTATATTTATATTTTGAGTCTTTTGTAGGGCTGGTATGTGAGCCGAGCTACTCGTGATCGGCTCGCGCTCGACTCGTATAAAACTCGGCTCGGGCTCGTTTATATTTGAAAATGAACGAGTATGAGCAAAACTAAAAGCTCGCCACGAGCTCGAGCCGAGTTCGAGCTTTATACGAGCTTGCTCGTTTAGCTCGTTTTACATGTATAATTACAGTTATACCCTTAGGGTTTTTTCACCCTTTTTAGGGGTTCTCTCAATCTCTACGCCTCCATAAATAAAAGCCACAACTGTCTCTCTCCAGATCCCCTCTCGCCAAGACGCCAACATCGCCGCCTCCATCCTCGATGTGTAGTCGGATTCGCCGCCACCAACCTCGGCGCCTCACCGGAGTTGCTGCCTCCATCCCCAGGTTTGCTATCGTCTTTATTTGCTCCAATTTAGCATCTTCGCCCTTCTCACATCCTTCTCTTCTTCTTTCAGATCTAACTCTGTCGCCTCCATCCTCAGTGCCTCGTCGGGGTTACCACCTCCAACCTGGTAAGATCTATCGTTCCTTGCCTCTTTACTTCTTCGTCTAATTTCTTCACTCAGTCAGTCACTTTCGCCTCGAGCGGTCGACCCTCGTCCTTCTCACTTCCCACAGTCACAAATCTGGGATCTCATCTCGTCAACGTTGCTCCCCTCCACCCCTCTCTAGATCTGAGACCTCAAGTGCTTGCCTTCTTGTTCCAACTCCACACACCAGATCTAGAATCTTTTTCTCTCGCCTGCTTGAGCGCTCGCCTGCAGCTCATTCCTTATCGCCGTCGGTAGCTCTCCCTTTACCCCCTTATGGCCTTGTTTTCTCAGATTTGATACTCTTACTTGCTTCAATCTTGCTATGAATGTTTTGAGTGAAAGTGTAAATTTTGGGGTGAGGATTTGTCTGTTTCGAGATCGGGGTTGGAGAACTAGATTTGTCCCAAAATATGTCATGTTTATGCATTTTAATTATAATACAATATGTTTTTAATTTGTTTTTGAATGAATTTCATGACAATATATGCTGTTTTTTACTGTATTTGTTTCTCTTCAGGAATGAATCAACAATCAAAAGAAGTGAAAGAACAATTTTGGAGCAGCTCCGGTAGGCTAAAATTAATTGGACATTTGGACTATAATCGAATTTGTTATGGAAAACTCCTTTTTTGATATTTTCCATTATGTACTCATGAGGCATGCCTCTGTATTTGGAAATGTAAATCCCAATTATAATAAAAACAAGCTCAAAACGAGCTGATAAACAAATAAAAACCGAGCTCTAAACGAGCTAAAGAACAAGTTAGAAAAAGCGAGCTCTAAACAAGCAAAAATAGACAAAACGAGCCCAAACGAGCCTGAGCTTGAATTCGAGCTCGAGCTCGGCTCGAACAAAAACGAGCTAAACGAGCTCGAGCTCGAGCTCCTTACACAGCTCGCGAGCCGAATACAAACAAGGTTTTGAGCTCGTAAAAAAATCAGGCTCGGCTCGAGCTCGGCTCGATAAAAAACGAGCCGAACATGAGCACCTTGGTACTCGGCTCGTTCGACTCGAATACCACCCCTAGTCTTTTGTTTGAATTTTTGAATATTTAGTGAATAAGGTGGCAATGGTTGATGCACTTAGTAACCGGATCTATGCATGACACCCATGGGTATGATTCGCGCAAAAAGATGTTGAAAACTATCCACTAGGAAAGAAAGCTTTATCATTGAGTAACCAGGTTCATTCATGACACCCATGTTTGCAACTTGCATCAAAAGATGTTCAAGTGGACTTCATATTAGTAGGTTGAGGTGTTGATAGACCGGGGCCATTCATGACACCCATGTTTGCATCTCGCGTAAGAAAAGCACCAAGACAAGAAAAATAAAAAAAGAAGAAGAAAAGAAAGCAAAAGAAAAGAAAAAAAAGTGTGTCACATTTTATTTTGTTGTCTTTATTGTGTCCCGCAAGTAATGACATTTCGGTAGATATTTGGTGATATGGTAGTCAATGTCTATGAGTTTAGTGCATGATTGGTTTGAGTTGAGAGTTATACCTTAAAGCCTAAACACATGAGTGAAACACATATTTCTTGTGAGGTTGGACGATGTCTACTTCTAAGCTTTAATCACTAGAATACATGCTATGACGTTTGTTTGCTTTGTTTATGTTTTCACCTGCTATGATGTTGCTTTTTGATGAGGTTGAAACTTGAAGGGATTTCCCGTGGGATGCATTGATTCATGTTCATTCTATCATTGATTGAGGACAAGCCAAGGTTAAGTGTGGGGGAATTTGATAATGCATATCTTAGATAAGCATTATAGGCATCTTTAGTTTAGTTAGGTTGCATTTCTTTCATACTTTGTTGTTAATTTGCATCTTGTGATTATTCTAGAAGAGTTCGGATTCTGCACAAATTTGTGTCTATCTTGCAGATTGAATTGGAACACAATTGGGAGATGCAATATCTTGAAGAGGAATACAAGAAACATTGGAAAGAAGCAAGGAAGGAAGAGAAGCAAGACAAGTGGATACACCTGCGAACCTAAAGCAAGAGGAGCCGGCAAAAGGATGACGTAGCCGCAGCATGCTTGCCGCAGCCGCAACCTGGACCGATGCAGTGGGATAAGGAAGAGTTGCTGATGCCGCGACCGCAACATGGGTCGTCAGCGCTAGACACTGCGTTTCATTTAAGAAAAAACCCTAGTTGTTATTGTTTTGTTCCATGGCCGACTTGGATTGTTTATAAGGCCGATTTTAGTTATTTTTCTACTACTTCTATTCTATTCTTACGTTCATCAGACACTTTAGAGATTTGAGCGATGTCTTCCATGAGGAACTAAACTCATCTATTCTGCCTGCAATTTGAAGCTTTATTTGGATTGATTGTGAGTTTCTAATTCTCGTTCCTTGTTTCCTATATTTGAATGTTTCAACTTCTTTGTTCTTGATTGTTGGTTGTTTTGTTCGATCTTGTCTGGCCAACTTGTTAGATCAATTCAATTGCTAAGGTTTTGTAGATTCCTAGTTGTGAACCTTAACCTAAGTGGCAAACTTCTTTCTTTAGGGCTAGTTGAACTAATTGAATGAGTGGGAAGTTGAATGTGTTGTTAAATCCCTCTTTAGGGACTGCAAATATCTTGGCTAATATCTGAACTTGAAGCTATCAATTGGATTAAATCCTTCTTTATGAGTTGTTCGATTGATAAGGTTTGCTAGGACTGGTTGGACTAGTAACTATATTAGGTCGGGACAAGGGCATTCATAGGAAACTTAATAGGACGAGAAGAAGTTACAAGGATATCGCTTCAATCAAATAAAGTGGAAAATTTTAGGTAGAATTGCTTCTCCTAATTGTCTGAATTAAAATCATTTACTTTTGTTTGCTTCAATCCGCTTTGATAAAAGGCGGAACTTTCACATTTAAAAACCCCCCAATTTGGTTACTTTGATTGACACTTGAATCAAACTTGAATTATAACTTTCCCTGTGGATCGACCTCTTGCTTATTGCTATACTAGCTATAGGTTTGAGTTTTCTTTGACGGATCAACGACATGTTTTCCCTCTGTCATATTACCATTACCAACCAATTATATATATATATATATATATATATATATATATATATATATATATATATATATATATATTTTTTTAAAAATAAAATTTCATTAAAATCTTGAATAAAATAAAATATGTTAAACTCCTAAGCTTTTGATTTTTTTTAGTAAATTTTTTTATTAGAATATCATTCAATAGTTAATTTAATCTACATATAAAATACCAGGAAAATTTACAAAATAATAAAATTGCATGTTTTGTAGATTGTTTGTTACTTTGTCTTCATGCAAATTTATAGTATATTATTATCTATATTATGTAGATTGTTTGTCACTTAGGAAATTTTGTCTTCAATCATGCAAATTGTTTATCACATTGTTAATTATCTAATAGATTCTACATATTGTTGTTGATCGCATTATGTATAGCTTATGTGACATAGTCGTTTATTGATCCATTCTTGTTACTTGGCTGGATTTTTTCAACAAAATGTTTTCTAATCAATGAAGAAAGGTCACAAGTCCTAGCTCGATCCAAACGAACATACTTTAAAGCTTCGATCAATTTTTATTGTACTTGTTAAATAATTAATCCTTACAATATTGCATTTGAATATTTAAATTTAGAGTTCCACGCGAATCATTAAATTATATGAACTATTAATATGGATATGTAATTTGGTAAGTGTTTTTGTTTGATATGTAATATTTGTTTTTAAAATTTGAAATTTAATTTTAGAGTTGTATATTAATGTCAAAACTTGGTAATTTACCATTACCAACCCTTACCCACCAATTATATTGGTTACCAATTAAGTTGGTACAAGGGTTTATATGGTTGGTAATGGTACGAGATTTATCATTACCAATTATAATTGATTGGTACGTAGTAACGACGAAAAGTAATTGGTATTGTACCAATTCCACCCCTACTTTCTACCATCAAACTCCATAGTTAGTGAAACTTCAAAACAATCAATCTTAGTCTTAGCCGTTCGCAAGAATGGCCTTCCCAAGATAATAGGGGTTTCAGGCGTACCTTGTTCCATGTCTAGAATGAAGAAATCAACTGGAAAAATCAAATCATTTACCTTAACCAAAACATCTTCAACAACTCCTCTAGGCTTAATATATACTAGTACAATCAATGAGTTGTATAGTAACACTATTTTCAGATAATGAATTGAGACCCAAAAACATGTACAAGTTATAAGACATAACATTGATTGAAGCACCTAGGTCTAACATAGCTTTGGTGAAGCTAGCATTACCTATTGCACATGGTATAGTAAACATACCTGGATCTCCGCACTTTGCAGACAATCTTTTCTGAAGCAAAGCAGAAACATTCTCACTTAAACTTACCTTTTCTTTCTTTCTCGTCCTTTGCTTGCACTTCATCGTGCATAGCTCTTTCAAGAATTTCGCATAGCGAGGCACAATTTTAATCAAATTGAAAAGTGGAATATTTACCTCACAATGAGCAAATGTGTCGTAAAGAATTTGTTCATCTTCCCAGTTTTGTACCTGCACAAAATGCAGCTGCTTCGGTTTGGATAGCGGAGCCACTATCTACCTGTTGCTGAAAGGTATCCATCGCAGTTCCATCACAATCCCTAAGGATCCCACCTACCTGGCAAAAACCAGTAGGTTTAGTTGAGCCATCTACATTAATTTTGTAGGTGGCCCTCGACGGTTTTTTCCATTTGATCACATACCTCCGTCTGTCTTGTTTCAGGCTTTTATTGGGATTGGCATTCAACCAATCTCCCACCTGCACAAAAGATCGAATCGCAATTTGTGAGATAGAGTCGATGTTTTTGTTCTTGAAAATTATGTTGTTCCTGGTTTCCCATATTGCTTGCCAAATGAAAAAAGGTCCTCAAAGTTCGATCTGGCTGATTTAGAATGTAGGATTTCTTTAATCGTTATTACTTGGTTATTATTATAGGTTATAGATTTCCCATTTAGTTGTTCCTAGGCCGCTATGATTCTTTTGGTGATGGTGCAATGCTGAAAAAGATGATCACTATCTTCATCTTTGTTGCTGCAAAGACATCATTGGGAATGAACTCTATTGAAAAAACGGTTTAGTCTTTCTTTTGTTGCGAGCCCATATTGTGCAATTTTCCAAATGAGGTTCTTGATACGAGGAGAGAGATTTAGAGTCCAGACCCACTTTCCTCTTTCCTTATTCTAATTGCGATTGTTTATTATTTGTTTTACCGATTTGGTCGTGAAGTGACCGTCTGCATTAAGTTTCCAAATTAGTCTATCACTGGCCTCCCAATTGGGAATTTTTATTTTTAAAATCTGGTCGACAGTAATATCTGGAAAGAGATGTTGAAGTTTTCGTAGATTCCATTGTTTATTTTGGTTGATCAGTTGATAAACTTTTAGATTAGGGTCATGTGAGAGTTGATAGTTTTGAAGATTACATCCTACCACCCAAGGATCTTTTTAAACGTTTATGGTTTCCCCGTTTCCAACAATCCAATGTAATCCTTGCAAAAATTTGTCACGAAGTTGTAGTAGGCGGCCGAATTGCCACGAGGGATTCGTCGGAGTTGCTTTCATTATGTTTTGTTCTTGAAAGTATTTTTCTTTAATAATTTTAACCCATATATATGTTATCATTATTAGTGTACAATTTCCATAAGAGTTTCATCTGAAGACTAATATTTAAGTCTTCAGCTAATCTTATGCCTAGACCACCTTCATCTTTTGGTTTACAGATTTTATCCCAGCTTATTAGCGGGTTATATCGTTTCGACTCCAATTTGTTCCAGAAATAGTTCTTATTAACTTGATCAATCTGATGGAGAACCCCTTTGGGGAGTAAAAAGTTTTGCATTAGGTAGTTAGTTTTGGAGCTGAGATTTGCAGTAATAAGGGTTACACGACCAGCCTGGGTTAAGGACGAAGCTTTCCATTTAGATAACTGCTTTTTGAGGTTCTGTATAGCATATTGGAACATCTCATTCTTAATTAATTTTACCGCGGAGAAGAGGAATCCCTAGATATTTTTCCAGAGTTTTAGAGACCCGAATATGCATTTCATTAGCTAGAGAATTTGCAAGCGAGGGACTGATGTTTCCAGAGACTTGAAGAGAACTCTTGTTGTAGTTTACTGTAAGACCAGATATATTAGAGAATTTATTAAGCATGTTCCGGATAGTGTGGATGCTTTTGTGAGATGCTGGTTCAAATATTATCATGTCATAGGCAAAAGTCAAGAAAGGAATAGGTGTACCATTTTTAGCTATCTTAATACCTACTAAAGCATCATCTAATCTTGCTTCCTCCTATAGTTTTGCTGCAAGGTTTTCCATCACAAGGATGAAAATGTATGGTGCTCGTGGATCCCCTTGTCTAATACCCCTTTCTGGTTTAAATTGAGGACCTGGTCGGTTGTTAACCAGAACCGAAAATGTTGTAGTAGTAAAGCAGCTCATGACCCATCTAATCCAACGTGAGTCAAAGCCAAATTTAATGAGTGTGGCTTTAATGTAATCCCAATTGATCTTATCATATGCTTTTTCCATGTCAAGCTTGAGTGTCATCCATCCTTTTGCTCCTTTTTTCTTGTGAAAATTGTGGAAAATTTCTTGTGCAATTAGCGTGTTATCATGTATGGATCGTCCTTCCACAAAAGCACCTTGGAAAGGATTGATGAGTCTAGGTAGAATGTTCTTCATTCTGTTTGCTATGAGTTTAGAGATTATCTTATAAATGGTGTTGCACAGGCTAATTGGTCTATAGTGATTTATGTTTGACGGGTTATCTATTTTGGGTATGAGGGCTATGAAAGTTTGATTGATCTCCGAGAGTAAAGTCCCGGAGTGGAAAAAAGCCTTGACAGTTCTACATACAGATTGTCCAACTATGTGCTAGTATTTGCTAAAGAATTCCGGTGGGTAGCCATCGGGTCCAGGAGTTTTGTCTATAGCCATGTTAGTAACTATGTTTTTAATTTCCAGATTTGAAGGAGTTGAGAGCAGGATATTGTTCTCATCTTCAATGATTTTTGGGAGTTCATGAGGTAAATGTTTAGGGGTTATGTTTGGGCAATTCGGTTTGATAAATCTCTCAGCCATTTCTTTGGTGATTTTGTTGGCTATATCCCTTGGATTAGTAAGGTTCTCACCATCCCTAGAAGTGAAGGACGATGTATAGTTTTTAAAGTTCTTAACCTTCACTATTGTCTGGTGATAGTTGGTGTTCTTGTCACCCAGTTGAAGGTGCTTGGTCTTAGCCCGTTGTTTCCAGAATTTGTAATTGTAGTCAAGAAGAGCCAATTTTTTCTTTTCTAGATTCATAAGTTTTCGATTATCCCAGCTAGAGAGTTTGCCCCAAGGAAGTTTCGCTTGAAGGGTTAAGATTTTTTTTTCAACTTCAGAGAGCTGCTTTAGGATGTTATTAGATTGAGTTTTGCACCAGTTTTTCGTATTGTTCTTAAGTAGTTTCTGTTTTTTCATGAGTTTGTAAGCATGAGAGCCGGTGAATTTGTTATCCCAAACTTGCTTCACCATTTTTTCATAGATGAGATTAGTAGTCCATGCCATTTCAAAGCGGAAGGGGGCTCCTTTATGATCGTTCTGGTTACCTATTTGGAGTGTAATTGGGCAGTGATCAGACAAGGAAAACGGGTGATATTGGACATGAAGGTTCATGAAATTTGTGATGATGTCTTGATGAGCAAGATCTCTGTCTAGACGCTCATAGGTGTTATCTCTATCGTCACTTTGTTTCCTCTAAGTGAAAGGGGATCTAGTATGAGGGAGAGTGTGTAAGTTGAGCTCCTCTTTGAGGTGTCTGAGTCCACGGAATCTGGCAAGGGATGGAGTGTTGCCACCCATCTTCTCAGTTTCATTCTCAATGTCGTTCAAATCACCCATGATAAGAACCGGTAAAGAGTGTTTGTTAGTAACTTCTATGATGTTGTTCCAGAATCTGGTTTTCTCTTGCTCAATATAAGGAGCATAGACAAAAATAATTGCAATGTTGAGAGAGTCTATGGTAGTTTTTCACATGCGGAATCTACTACTCTTTTCCAGGATAGTAGTGTTTTGGTTAGCTTTAGTGTTTTTTAGCAGGATCTAGAGGCCACCTTTTGCACCTATAGAAGTAATGAAAATATTCTTGTTGAAGCCAGAAATGTGGAGTTGGTTATCAAGAGGAGGTTCAGTAGCTTTAGTTTCAGCAAGAGCTAAGATATCAAGGTTGTTACTTTGTCTGATATGATTTAGTTCTTGCCAGAGGAGAGGCTTCCTACAGCCCCTTATATTCCAATAGCCAATATTAATCATGAAGCCTTATTCAGAGCTATGCTAGGTAGCTCATTGTTATCATTTCTAAGGATGTTGTAGTATTTATATAATTGATCATCGTTGTCATGAGCAAGCACTCTATTGTAGCCATTGGGCTGTAATTGGATTAAAAGGAGATATTGCTTACTTGTCCAGCTGTTCATGTTTGTATTCCTATGGGAGTACATAATATGTCTGCTTTTGCTTCTTGTCCAATTTTTGACTTCCTCCAAGCTGTTCGAGCTGCAGTTTTTGCTTGTAGCAAAAATATGCTTGTTGTGAAAATTGTTGTTGGTGTAATGGTTGGTTTTGCTTCTCCCCACACCAATTCTAAAGTGAAAATCGGTGGGGATCTGCAGGCTTGTTTTGAAGAAAAGAGACAGAGCCATACCTATCCACTGGCATCGAGTAGAACTGATACTTGAAGCTGGATTGTTGAGTGCCACCAAACAAATCATAGATTTAACAGACTGGGATACTATGATTTCACAATCAATACCACCAGTTTCCTGACACTCGGTAGAGATAGGTACAAGAGAGTTATAGGCATAAGAGTAGTAGTTAAAATAAAAAACCAGTATTCCTTGATTACATATACTGGTGGTTAAGTTGTTAAAGGAGACATACTTGTAACCCCCATAACAATAAGAAAAAATTGGGAAAGCAATCCCGTTTCTACTTATAATTTGTTGCGGAAGATGATATCGATCATATTTGAACCAAATCAATATGGATCTCAACAAAGCGAGAGGAGTAATAGAAAAGTAGACTAACAAATACAACTGGGACATCATGTAATGCATGCAATCTAAAGTGAAGTACTCACAGGTCATAAAAAGCGGGGTAGAGTTATCAACCAACACAACAAAAGGAACCCGATAATGACTAGATGGGGATTTTAGAGGAGTGCGGAAAGGCTCTAGGACAGTTAGAAGGGGAATTAATAAATCAAACTCGAAACTTTTAAACATCGATTCTGACTTTCACCCCGTGATTCAAAAATTCCTTCGGATTGCGGTATTCTATTCGAGTTTTAAAAACTAATTGATCGAGAGAGCGGAATTCGGAAGACCAATCGTCAAAAATTCAAATTTCCAACTCGAGACCACAATTATGTCCTCTTTCACCATTCTTATTCTATTGCAACTCATCTCCTCCTATTTGGCTGAAATCATATCTCTACTTCCCTCTCACCCTTCTTGATTCTCCCATCTTTGGAAAACAAACAACACTACTGCATCTCTTCTCTGATTTTGACCAAGATCAGCCGAATATAACCCCTTCCCATTTTTTTTTAATATCCTGGTATCTCAAGCTTATACTTAGACTAGTTCTGGACCCCAAGTCTCCAGCCCCTCATCGACTTGGGGAGGTAAACCGCGGGATGTGCCTCAATAGTGGTCCAACCACCCCCCTTTATACCATTTGGCTCCAGGAGGCCCACTCCACAAGAGAAACAAATAATGCTCCTTCTGGGAATCGAACCTCCCACCCGAAGCTTCCAGGCCCAACGTAGGGTGGTCTTTCTACCAGTGAGCTATGCCCCGGGGGCTCCCCTTCCCATTGTTTGATTTCAGTTGAAACACACCTCCCCTCTACTGTTTTTGTCTCACTGATTCCAGCCTCCTTGATTTTATTTTGTTCAAGGGACCCCCTTTCCCTTTCAAATCCAGGAGACAACCCCCATTTCTTCTTCATTCCCCTTTCCCCGTCTCCATTCCCCTTCCTTTAGGTTTCAAACACCCTTCTCAACTTTGAGTTGCCGAAAGCCCATCTCCTCCTTCGTCCTTTAAGTCGGCCGCCACCACATCGCCATCATTCCATCACCTCACCACCGCAGTCACCCCTCAGCCACCCAACATTACTGTTGTCTACCACCGCCGCCGCCGCCACAGCTTCGCCACCTTCGGTCTCCTCCACCTACATCGAGAGCCCTGTTTTCCCATCGAAGATGGAGTCCAAGCTCCCAAGCGCTTCCACCACCTCTTCCTTCCGGGTAGGAGCAGAAGTGGCATCCAAACCTCCTCCTCGATGTCCGACAACGGGAGCTGAGCAACCAGGCGCAGTTCGAGCCACCGCCGAAACCATCTCCCCTGTTTTCCGATTTGGGGTTGGTAAGCTCGCTTCTTGATTTTCTTTCACTCTAAAACTGCATAAAGACCCACCTTTAAGCCTCTCACATCCTTCCTAGTCATCCCCGAACGAAGATCCATCTCCGACAAAGCCGATCGAACTCCGGCAAACTCGAATTGCCCCGACAACCTCGAAGAACCTCGGTGAGCTTTTTCCTTCCTCTTCTTTCCTTTCCTGTCGATTTATGTGTGTGTGTGTTGGTAGTCAGGTTGGGTTTTCGGAGCCTAGCACCGCCGCCGACCCTTCCTCCTGTTCCTTCTTCAGTTTTCCGAACACAGAGGGAGCTCTCTGTTTTTTTTCGGGGTATGATATCTTCACCGCTAATTTCTACTATTTACACCGCAAAGCTACTGCATACCTATGCGGTGGGTTAATTACTTTTTCGACTGACCCACCGCATACCTATGCGGTGGGTGCGTTGACCGTATCCCCACCCACCACATGTATATGCGGTGGGTTAGGGTGTAACGGAGTCCGTTATGCCGAAATCCGGGTGGTTGCAAGATATCCGAAAACCACCGCATACCTATGCGGTGGGTTCCGTTCAGCTAAAGATAATTTAAAAAAACTACCGCATAGGTATGCGGCGGGTTTTTTTACCGCTGCGACAATGGTAACAGACCCACCGCATACCTATGCGGTGGATTTTTTTTACCGTTGAGTAACGGTAACAAACCCACCGCATATGTATGCGGTGGGTTGTTACCGCGGAAGGGGCCCCATTATAAATAGCCTTGCGGGCCCCATTCTCTGACACAATTTCCGACTTCTCTCCGATCCCAATTCTTGTCTTGCTTTCTGAGCCCGACCTTTGGTTCCGTCGTTTCTCACGTCCCCACTTTGTACCCGAGTCTTGAGATGGTGAAAGACATCCATGGAAGAGATGCGTCTCAGGGTGTCGGTCAGTTACGGGGACATCCATTACTGGTAATAACGAAACTATATGAAAATCGAATTGCATTATTTTTTCCGCGGAATGCGATAGTGTTAACGTATTATTGTTATATGGAATGTAGTCGGATCTGACTATTCAGAGACGTGAGTCCGCTCGTCTTGCCGCACTTAGGAGGAGGATGTGGACGACAGATGGCTCGCCACAGCCTCAGGTAAGTTTAAATCGCTTAATTGTTGTTTTTCGTGTTGTGAATGAACGATAGTAATATGTTGAAGTCATTTAGTAGGGTGTAGGGAAATTGAAATTGAATATGTATGTTTTCTGTTTTGGTAGGAAATGATAGTTTTAAGTTGAAATCATTAATTAGGTGTAGGGAAGGTTTGCAACATTTGGTAAGTCATACAATGAGCAAATGTGTCGTAAAGAATTTGAGAGTGTTTGTGTGTAAAATAACCACGAAAATCAATTAAGTATTATGAAATATATATGGAGAAAACGTTCTAGGATTAAGGATATACCAACAATGCATCGTCAATAGGCATAAAATATTTTCTTGCTCGAGTGATTTTAAAATCAAATTGTGGAGGTAGGTTATCTAAGGTAACCGCACATCACCTTTCGGGTTTAGCGCGAATGTGTCTAAATCGGTTAGCAATTCTCCTTTCGGGCTCAAGCAACTGATTTAGGCCCTTTAAGTTTGTAGAGTTTTAGGCAATTGTCATACTAACTTCGCCTTTTGGCTCCGAATAATATCAAAATTACCCAAAACATCTATGATAACCTAGGAATCCTCAAGAAGTTTAGTTTCACTTTCGATCAATAAACTTCGGGTTTAATCATGTAGTTCTGATGGATCCTAATCACCTTTCGGTATCAATTCACCATCTAAATTCCAATTTAGGTGTTTTAGTCTTTCAATTTCAAACCCTAAATCGGATCTAATTGACTTACATAAATTAGAATAAGCACAACATGATTAAACCACAACCTAATTGAGGAATCATTCGAGAGATACTAAGAACAAGCCTATTTCTGCATTGTCGGGACAATCCCAACTCTAGAACAAGAAATCTAGCCACTCATGGAAAAGTACAGGCTTGATTCAATCAAATTCGGTAAGACAAACATAGAACAATATAGATGAAAAGGAATTTACCGGAATTTGTTAGATCGAACAAGTTTTCTTCTCCAAAATCCTCGTCTCCAAAGTTCACCCAAAAGCTCAACTACAATGTCAATTTTTGGCCTGAGCTCTTTTCCAACAAAGAACGTAACTCGCCCAGAAATCTGGAAATTACATTGGTTTTAATTCATCCAAACAAACAACGGAAATGTGAAAGGTCGGGCTGATCTGGCACTATCACGACTCGTGAAGAGTCTGTCATGGGTCGTGACAGCCTGCAGTACGCCTCAAAGAGATGAGTTCACCTATCACGACTCGTGAAGGCCTCCCACGAGTCGTGACAGCTTGCTGAAACTGAAAATTTCACAAACGCCTTTGTCCCGCGAGTTGTGCTACACCACCTTGAGCTCCTATGATTGTTTCGCTTGATATACTTGCTCTATGACCTGTCTCTTTTGCTTTTCATTCAATCCTTTTCCATTAGATGCATGCAATTTAGCCCAAATCACCGACTCAAAGCTACAAAATACAAACAAAGCTTGTGTAGATCTCTGAATCATAAATAATACAGAAACCACACAAAAAGAGAATAAAAATACTCTAAAATGATGCATGAAACTAACCTAAATGCACATGAATAATATATAAAACTAGGTGCTAATAAAATAGCCCATGCTTAAACCTTGCTTGTCCCCAAGCAAAATTCGGTATTCAAAATCACAAGTGCATGACATGTTCAACAATCTCAGCTCATCCGATGCTTGAAAATACAAACTTTTGATCAATTCACATAAACGCATGCCATCCTTGCTAAGTCATCATCATTGATCTAGAAAAATGCAATCATCAACCCCTAAACCTCACATGGAATATCTTTAGCGAATCACACTCACTCAAATGTGTTTAGAGGGATCAATTTCGCTCGGTCTCACGATGATGCTAATCAACCACAAACTTGCACAGTGTTATAGATATCCACCACCCACACATGTATATGACTAAACCAAGAGGTCTTTATACGGTTGTAATGGGGCCATGGTAAGACATAGAGGGAAAAGCGGTAATTTTGGAATTGTGGTGCTAAAATCCGGGACTTAGACCATCTAAACTCATGCACCATTTTCATATGAAAACACTCCACCTCTTATCTTACATTGACACACCAAAATATAAACAATGAAGCTCACTCTTGGCTCTTCTCTCTTTATTGTTCTACACTTGCATTCTTTTGTTGCACATTAGTGATGAACTAGCCTTTTCTTTTCAAACATCTTCTTTCATTTTTCTTTAGAACCGTTTTTTTTTCATTTTTTTTTCTTTCTTTCACTTTGGCTAGTACACATCAATGTCAAAACAACTCTTCCATTTCTTATCCATACTCAACATTTAATTTTTCAACAACCATCACACTCCACAAACCATCACTACTCATGGTCCTAACTCCCAGATGGGTAATAGGCTTAATAATAAGGCTCATGATGTTTTACGGAGCTACCAAAAATAGGCAATTAGAGGCTCAATGGGCGGTCAAGCAGAGGATTAGTATAGGACAAGCAAAAAGAAGGCAAAATAGGCTCATAAGCAAATATCATGCCTCTATCACATCAAAGTCATGCATATGCACATAATAGCTTCAACCCAGATTCTAATGCAAGTTCAAGAGATTAAGGAATCATGTGAGTGACTCTCAATATGGTATAAGAGGACTCAAGTTATGTCCTTTTAGGCTCCTTCCATTAGGGTGGTTGCTTAGGAGGCTGAATTATGCATGATTTTCCTCAATGACTCCTAAGCTAGGCAATTCATCCATGCAAACTGAGCTTAACACATAAATCAAGAGCAACTTTTAGCTTCCTAGATCATTAACATATCATTGTGAATTCTTTAAAAACATGGGGATTTATCACACACAGTAGCCAAACATAGATGGAAAAGAAAAAACAAAAAAAAACTGAGAATATAAAAATAAAAGTGCAGAATGCAAGTGGAAATGCAATGAAAATGCAATGCAATGAAGAGTATATATACAATGCAAATGCATGTACACCCCACCCCATATTTAACTCCTACATCGTCCCCAATGTAGAAATAAATAAGAGGAAGGGAGAGACTCACAAATTCCTATGTATGTGGTGGTGGGAAAGGGGCATCATGGTCATATAGATGACCCGTCACATGGTAGTAAATCTGTTTTTGAAGGCGATATTGAAAATCCAATCGTCGAAAGACCTCAGAAAATTGGTCATCGACGTGAGTGCGTAAATCTTTCATATCCTGATGGAGGGAAAAAATCTGCTCATCCAAAGAAGCCCCACTGTGCTCATGATGACTTGAATCACCCATGAGACCATCTTCGGGCGCATCATCAACCATCTCGTTGTCCTCTCTCTCATCATCTCTTCGCGGAGTGGGACTTCAAACCCAAGACTCATACCAATTAACTTGGTTTTCTGTGCTGACAAGGCCATCACGAAATGGCTTGAACCTCCCTATCTGTTTGATCTTTAAAGCATAAGAAGACACATTCCCATAAATAATCCCTGAACTCTTCAGATGAGCTAAATCCACATACTGAGGGGGGATGGAAGAGTACTTGGAGAGGTCAATATTGCACGAATCTGCAAGTCTGGCAATGAGTCCTCATATGTGGACTGGTCCTTTGGGAGTGACAGCAAGAGCGACTAACTTAGAGGCGACCTCAGCAGCCAAATTGATGGGGCGCTTGTGGACCATGCACCAAAGGCAAATCAGCTCTCCTTGTCGTAATTTGGTGCACTCACTCCCCGCGTATATTGCGTTCCCAAGAAGACGTTGGATGATGCGAGAGGCCGGATGGACAATGTCGACACTCGAAGATGAGCTCGTGCTGTAATCAGAGCGACCGGTGAGTTGAAGCCAAAAGTGCTTGAGGTCCTTGGTCGTGACCTTATGATCATCACAATTCTCAGGGAACGAGAGCAATCCGTTCAGGTCATTCATACCGATATCAAACTCCTTGTTTCTAAGTCAGAATGTAATGGTGACCCTACTATCCCAGACACTTTTCGATTCCATCTTAAATGTGCTAAGCAATTCAGAAGTCAATGCCGGATAAGAGGGGTATTGCATGCTCAACAAAGTGTCCGCCCCGATAGTCGCCATGAGGTGCGGAATCTCATCTTGAAGTCCCAAAGCTTGCATAGAAGTGTCATGGTACCAACGTGTGCCTATGTGCGTCCTCTTCATATGCTCCTCATATTTCTTATTTTGATCGGCATTAGCAAATTGCACAATATCGATAGCCCTTGATGAAGAAGAAGCAACTGACTTTCGCTTTCTTGAACCTCCCGCCATATTCTACACACAAAATTAAGCAAAACACCAAAAACACAAGCCAAAAACAAACATGCCCAATGTAAGTCCACAAGTAGGAGAAAGGAGAGGTGAATTGATAGCAATGTTGCAACCCTATGTTGCAAAACACACCCCATACTTGTCATTTAGCCTTAACCTCAAATCACAATTCAAACACCTAACTTGCCAAATAACCAAAACCATCCCATGAACAATCCAGGTTAATCCACATTCTGATAGTAAATGGTTCAATCAAGCATGACATAAAACAATCAAAATATATTCCCCAATTTATCTCAAATAAATAGTTCCCCCAAAGTAACAATTCAATCACAAAACCCCCAAATACTTCCTCCTAAACCCTAAGTATTCACAATTCGCATGATTCTCACAAATTAGCATCACAAATTGAAGGAATAACAAGGTTAGAGTAAGAGGATACCTTGGATAGCCAGAGATTTCAAAGAAATTAAGAGCAAAAATGAAGATTTGGGATTTGAAGAGTTGGGTTTATGGTGGGCACGAGAGGGGTGCGAAGAGAGCCTAGCCGCGGAGGGCTGCTGGCAGCGCAAGGGAGAGCGGCGCAGCACGGAGAACGTGGAGACGGCGCTGCTGGGTATGGATGCTGGAGGCGCGCCGGTGCTGATGGCCGCTGTTGGTGGCGTAGGAGAGCGCATGCGGGGAGGTTTGGCTGGGCACGACGAGAGAACGAGACAGAGAAGAAGAAAGTGCATCTATTCTCTTGTTTCCTTTTTTTTTAAAGGAAATAAAGAAAGAAAAAGGAAAAAGAAAAATAAAATAAAAACTCATAAACAAGGGGCCACGACTCGCGGGACTTCCCCGCGACTCGTGAGAGTCATAAGTGAGTTGAGTTGGGAGCAAGGTTGGTCCCCGCGACCCGTGAGAGTCATCCCGCGACTCGTGAGACTTCTCAACAAAATGAAGCTAAGGTCTAGGCTCAACACCATGACTCACGGGACTTGTTTTATACAAAAGAAACAAAATAAAGGAAAATTTACCTACTACTTACCTCGGGTTGCCTCCCGAGAAGCGCTGGTTTAAGGTCTGAAGCCGACCTTCCATCACCTTCATGTGCTTGGATCAAGACGGTCGACGGAAATGACCTTCTCGATCGGATGTCCGGCGAAATACTTCTTCAACCTTTGACCATTTACTTTGAACTCACCAGTCCTTTCACTCCAAACATCAACAGCACCATGTGGATAAACCTTCTTTACCGTAAAAGGGCCACTCCACCTCGACTTTAACTTGCCCGGAAACAATCTCAACCTCGAGTTGAAGAGTAAGACGAGGTCGCCTTCTTAAATCTCCTTAGGTAAGATGTGCTTGTCATGCCACTTTTTAGTTGTCTCCTTGTAAATCTTGGCATTCTCATAAGCCTCCAAACGCAGCTCCTCAAGCTCTTGCATTTGTAATTGCCGCTTTTCTCCCGCTAGCTTCATATTCAAATTTAATGTCTTAATCGCCCAATAGGCTTTGTGCTCTAACTCAACTGGGAGATGGCAAGATTTTCCGTACACCAGCTTGTATGGAGTAGTACCAATTGGAGTCTTAAAACCGGTTCTGTAAGCCCACAAAGCATCATCTAACTTTGTTGCCCAATCCTTTCGGGAGCGAGACACATTTTTCTCTAAGATGCTCTTTATCTCCCGGTTAGAGACCTCTAATTGCCCAGTCGTTTGAGGATGTTATGGGGTTGTAATCCGGTGATGAACTCCATACTTCTTCAGCAAAGCCTCAAAATTCCTCTCAATAAAATGAGAACCTCCATCACTAATCAGAAATCGAGGAACCCCAAACTTCGAGAAGATCACATTCTTGATAAACTTTGTGACTACCTTAGCATCATTGGTGGGGGTTTCCACAGCTTCAACCCATTTCGACACATAATCCACTGCCACAAGTATATAGTTGTATGGCCCAGAAGATGGAAAAGGCCCCATGAAATCGATTCCCCACACATCAAACAACTCAACCTCTAAAATCCTATTCATCGACATCTCATTTCTCCTCGAGATATTCTCTGTCCTTTGACACTCATCACAAGAAACAACAAATTCTCTAACATCTTTGAACATAGTAGGCCAATAGAAACCAGATTGAAATACCTTGGCCACCGTTTTGGAGGTACTAGCATGACCTCCAACTGGTAGAGAATGACAATGTTTGATGACACTAAGGACTTCTTCACTTGGGATGCATCTCCTGAAAAGCCCATCGGAGCACCTTTTAAAGAGGTATGGATCGCTCCAATAATAATGCACAACGTCCTTCAAGAATTTCTTCCTTTGCTGAAATGACAGATCACCAGGCAACTCATTACATACAATGTAATTCACAAAATCAGCATACCATGGTACCTCAGCAGTGGTGCTCAATATGTCAGCGGCGAAATCAAGTAGATGCTCATCCGGAAAAGATTCATCGATGGGAGGTTCAGATGAAGTGTGCTCTAGTTGCTCCGGTGGTAACCTATACAAGTGATCAGCAACCAAGTTGTCCACGCCTTTCTTGTCCTTAATCTCCAAATCAAACTCTTGGAGAAGAAGGATCCACCTAATCAGACGCGGCTTTGCATCTTTCTTTTGCAGCAAGTATCGGATCGCAGCATGATCCGTATACACAATTACCTTAGCACCCACCAGATAAGACAGAAACTTCTCAAAAGCAAAGACTATAGCAAGCAATTCCTTCTCTGTTGTGACATAATTTTTTTGAGCTTCATCCAAAGTCCTACTAGCATAGTAGATGGCATGGAGCTTGTTATCCTTCTTTTGACCCAACACGGCCCCAACTGCGTAGTCGCTGGCATCAAACATTATCTCGAATGGGAGATCCCAATCAGGAGACTGCATAATAGGAGCTGAGATCAATGCCTCCTTCAACCTGCAAATGGACTCATGACACGCTGGAGAAAAATCAAAAACAACATCTTTCATTAGCAAGTTAGAAAGAGGTTTGGCAATTTTCGAAAAATCCTTTATAAACCTCCTATAAAAGCTAGCATGGCCCAGAAAACTCCTTTCGCCCTTAACCGAGGTAGGAGGTGGTAATTTCTTAATCAAATCTATCTATGCTCGATCCACCTCAATACCACGGTTAGAAACTAAATGACCTTGAACAATACCTTCCCTTACCATAAAATGACATTTCTCCCAATTCAAGACAAGGTTCACTTCTTCGCAACGCTGCAAGACTCGAGACAAGTTAGACAAGCAAGCATCAAAAGACGAACCGTACACAGAAATTTCATTCATGAACACTTCCATAATGTTGTTGTGAGCTGAATCTGCCATGTTTTACAATATCTTTTATATCGTTTTCTGCATACATTTCATACATTTGGGCAAGAATAGTACAGAATCTATGTAGTTTATGTTTATTTGCCAAATTATGGAATCTACACCAGTTTCTGTTTAAAATCGCAGAATTCGAGGCAATTTACAACAGTTTTGAGAAAGGTTGGAAAAGCTCGGAAGTCATCTACAGAAGTCCAAGGTCAAAGGACTACAGAACCAGGACGAATCAAGCTGGAAACCCAGAGTTACACGATATCGAGTTATTTTACTCGATATCGACAAAAGGTGTCCGAGCATTGGTGATCGACTAAGGCCATATCGAGAAGCTGAGCGCCAGAGCCAACCCGACTCCACAAGCCTACTCGATATCGACGAAACTTGTCAATATCGACAACACCTTGATGCCATGTCCGGAGTCGAGGAAGCCACCCCAAGTCGAGAAGCCGAGTACTGAAGACGCCGAGAACTAGTTACTCGATATCGACAAAAGTTGTCGATATCGACAAGACCTGCACCACCTGTCCGAGCCAATACCGAGGAGAAGCTACTCGACAACGCCAGCCACAGAGAAGTCGATACAAGCTTACTCGATATCGACTAAACTTGTCGATATCGAGGACCACAGATCACTTGACCGAGTCTGATCGAGCAGCAGCAACCCGACATACCGAGCCCACTGAAGTTGACGACACCACCTTACTCGATATCGAGGAAATCTTCCGAAGCCGCGTAACGCGTTGAAGCTGTCCATGTTGAGCTGGCTTTCCTTGGGGCTGAAGGAGTCCGAGTTTTGCCGAGGATCTTATCACATCTATCAAGACATATCAAAGATCTATCAACACATGGAAGATTTTGCTACTTTAGATAGAATTTCCCTTTTGGATTTAATTTCTTTATTGCATTTATTTATCTTAAAGCAAGTAGATAATTAGATTTAAATATAGATAGACTTTCTTACCTAGAATAGCTAGGGAATGAAGGCTATAAATAAAGCCTTAGGGGCTGGTTTTTATTCATTCAATTTCAGACACAATTCAATACAAGTAAGTAGGAGAGAGAGAGAGAGAGAGTTTGTGGCGAGCAAGGTAGAAAGGCGAAAGCGGATTTGGCTTGTTCGGTTGTAAGCTCTCTTTGGTTTATTTTAATGCAAGTTAGTTTCTTTTGTTTATTGATGAGTTTCTTGATAATGAAGAGCGAGTAGCCCACCCACTTCTAGGGTCGGGGTGAGCCCGGCGGTAGCCATGTGAGGCGATGCGGTAAAGGTACAATCTTTTGATGCGATTCGTCTTCTATCCCTATGAGCATGATTCTTTTGCGAGAGTTGAAGGTGATCCTTGTTTGTATTATTGAAGCGAAAGTGATCTTAATGCAACTTGGATTAATTATGTGAAAAAGGGTTAGTAACAATTAGGGTTTATGCGAAAGCCTCTATATGCCTATTTGTTAATAACGAAAGTTATTTGATGGAAAGCATGATCTTTTATGCCTTTATGTGTTACTTTGCATGGTTATTGTTGTGGCGTTGATACCCTGGCTTTGGAAGTCTTTAATATATTGATTTATTTCGTCGGAAATCTGAATTCTGTGTTTGAAAGTTGCGTTTACAAGTTTCTATTTTGATGTCAATCTCGATAAGTTTTTGTCGATCTCGAGTTGGCTGTTGGTCGAGATCGAGTTTGGTTGTCGAGATCGAGTTTCTGCTGTGATTCTAAGTTTCTGTCATCGCTGTCTTTAGTCAATCTCGAGTAGCTGTAGTCGAGATCGAGCAGTTTCTGTCTTTGCTTTTGCTTCTGTTTTGCTTTGTTATCTCTGTCTTTTTGTTTGCTTTTCTGTGAGATTTACAGCTGCCTAGGATCCGCTGATACGCTTCCTCGTGGATCGATCCTGACTTCCCACTACTGCATAGGGAGGAAGTCTTGTAATCATTTGCTGGGGCATGAATCTGGTTTGATTTATATTCTATATTTTGAACTCGATTTCCTCTTACAACAAATGTCCTCAATGAAATAAGAAAATATGGCCATCATGCAACGCTGAAAAGTAGTGAGGGCATTACACAAACCAAAGGGCATTCTCCTATATGCAAAGGTGTCGTAAGGGCAAGTGACAATAGTCTTTTCTTGATCATCCGGATGGACAGGAATCTGAAAGAATCCACTATATCCATCCAAATAACAGTAATAAGAGTGCTTAGCTAACCTCTCAAGCATCTGATCTATGAAGGGAATGGGGAAATGATCTTTTCGGGTGGAGGCATTCAACTTCCTATAATCTATACACATTCTCCAACCTGTAACAGTCCTAGTAGGGATCAATTCATTCCTATCATTCTTGACAACAGTAATCCCGCCTTTCTTAGGAACCACATGAACGGGACTAACCCATTTGCTATCAGAAATAGGAAAAATAATACCAGCATCTAACAGTTTAAGCACTTCTTTTTTCACAACTTCTTTCATGTTAGGGTTAAGCCTTCTTTGATGCTCTCGGGTGGGTTTATCATCATCCTCCATCAATATCCTATGCATACACATGGAGGGGCTAATCCCTTTCAAATCATCAGTGGTGTAGCCTATAGCCTTCTTATGCAATCTAAGCTCATGCAATAGCTTTTCAGTTTCATCCAGACTAAGACTAGCACTCATAATCACGGGATAAGTGGAATTAGAACCCAAGAATTCATACCTCAAATTAGAAGGAAGTGGCTTCAACTCTAGCTTAGGTGCACCTCCCAAGTCTACATCATCTCTTTGCAAAACCTCAAAAATAGCTTTGAGGTCTTCTACAGCAACTTCCAAATCCTGAACTACTTCAGCCAGTAGCTCATCATCACCAGCATCTATCACACTCTCCATAAGACATAGCTCGAGAGGGTCTCGCTCAATCACCTCCGTTATAACATCTTGAGCTCCTTCATCTATTACATCAATCATGTGACATTCATCCTCAAAAACAGGGGCTTTCAAAGATTTAGAGAGGTTAAACACAATTTTCTGAACCCCTATTTCAAAGGAAAAAGTCCCTTTCCGGACATCAATCACAGCACCTGCTGCGGCCAAAAAGGGCCTTCCAAGAATAACAGGACAACGAATGTCGGCATCCATATCTAAAACAACAAAATCAACAGGTACAAAGAACTTACCCACCTTTATAGGAACATCCTCCAAGATACCAGCGGGGTGGGCTACGGACCTGTTCGCCATAATAAGTTGCATCCTAGCAGGCCTAAGCTCTCCTAAGTCTAGATTTTTACAAATAGAGAGAGGAAGCAAGCTTGTACTAGCTCCCAAATCATATAGAACTTTATAATCAGGACCATGACCGAAAGAAATAGGGACAACGAAACTACCTGGGTCCTCCAGCTTAGGTGGCAGCTTGTTTTGGATTATAGCACTGCACTCCTCATTAAGGAATACCGTCTGACACTCATCTAGCTTCTTCTTGTTGGAGAGGATCTCCTTCAAAAACTTCACATAAGAGGGCATTTGGGACAAAGCATCGATGAAGGGGATGTTGATATAGAGCTTCTTCAACACTTCCAAGAACTTCCCGTATTGCTTCTCAATCTGAGCTTGAGCCTTCGTTTGTGGGAATGGAAGCGGTGGCTTGTAAGGAGGAGGTGTGACATATGGTGGCTCTGTCACCGATTCAGCAGCTTTCTCCCCTTCCTTAGCATTCTCTTGAGCTCCAGTTGGCTCGGAAGGACTCAGATCCTCTAATTGCTTACCACTCCTTTGAGACACAACAGAAATATGTCCCTTGGGATTATTTTCCATTTTCCTTGGAAACTGACCAGCATGCCTAGTGGTATTGTTGGCCTGCTGAGCTACTTGAGTCTCAAGCATTTTCTGCCCCCTAGTGAGATTCCGCACTTCTCCAGCTAGACCCTTAACGGTTCCCATAAGTTGTTCCATCATTATCTCCATCTTTTCCTTTTGTGGTGGGGCTTTTGGTGGGAAACCAGGAGGCGGCCCTTCCGCAGCTTGCTTATTTGCATAGGAGAAACCAGGGTGGTCCCTCGCTCGAGGGTTGTAGTGTTTAAAGTTTCGGATATACCCTTGACCCCTATTGTAGTTGTTGCCCATGTAGCCAACTTCCTCATCTTGACTTTCATCACCTTGGGACGCGTAGATCTGGCAAGCCCAAATAGTGTGATCTTGGGATCCACAGAACTGGCATGGCACCGGTCTAGAGCCCGCAACACTCACCTCCTTGGTGGACAAGGACTTCTCCATAGCCGAGGCTAGACGTTTAATTTCAGCAGCCAATGAGTCATATCTAGCATCCTTATAAGTTGCAGCGTTCACCTCATAGATCCCTGCACCCCTTTTTACAGTAGAGAGCGCCCTGGGTTGCGAGTATTTCCCACATCTCTTAGCCATCTTCTCGATGAATGCCCAAGCATCGTCAACTCCCATTTCCAAAAATTCTCCTCCAGATGAGGAGTCAATAAGCACTCTAATGTTGTCATTGACAGCCTTGTAGAAAATCTCCAACAGATTCAGCTTTGATATCCCATGGTGAGGACACTCAAACAAAAGATCCTTGAATCTCTCCCACAATTCATGGATGTTCTCCCCATCTCCAACCACGAAAGAGTTTATCTTCCGCCTCATCTCAGCAGTCTAAGCTGGTAGGAAGAACTGATTTAGGAATGCAGATGACAGTTCCTCCCAAGTGGTGACTGTGCCAGCAGGGATAGAGTTGTACCAATGTCTAGCTTTCCCTGCAAGTGAGAAGGAGAATGATCGCAATAACAACTCTTCATGAGCGACACCCTGAACTCTCACTGTATCCATCAATTCTTTGAAGGTGGATATGTGTTGATGAGAGCTCTCAACAGGAAGCCTATTGAACATATTCTACCTTATCATATTCAACAGTGCAGGCTTTAGCTCAAAATTAGCAGGTGTTATAGCAGGAAGAACAACACCTGGTTGTGGTAGGAACTGAGCAGGATCCAACCACTTTCCTAAGGTTGTCGGTCCTTGTAGTTGGCCGAGTTGTAGTTGTTGATCAGCTAGATGTTGTCGAAGTTCAGCGTTTTCTTGATCTCTCTGAGCCATTTGTCGCTCTAGTTCTGCCAATCTGGCTTTTGCGTCAGCCATCGTATCAGCTCTAGCAGCTTGTTGTTTTTCTCTTCTCTTGTGGAATGTGCGTTCAGGTTCAGGATCAAAAGGCAATAGATTGCTAGAACCTTTTGTTTTTCACATTCAAAGCACCACCTGAGGCCAAAAACAAAAAGAAAAACAAATCAAAGCAACAAAAAGAACTTAGAAAACTAGTCGTCAAAAAGGACGATCGATACTAGCACCGGTCCCCGGCAACGGCGCCAAAAACTTGATAGGCTAAAACCTACACCCACAAGTGTATGGGGTTCAGTTGTAGTATATCGAGTGTCGTGTCACAAGGACTAATGGAGTATCGATTGTAATTTCGAGCTAGTTCGACCATGTTCGGAATAAACAAGCAGATTTGAGAGTGTTTGTGTGTAAAGTAACCAAGAAAATCAATTAAGTATTATGAAATATATATGGAGAAAACGTTCTAGGATTAAGGATATACCAACAATGCATCGTCAATAGGCATAAAATATTTTCTTGCTGGAGGGATTTCAAAATCAAATTGTGGAGGTAGGTTATCTAAGGTAATCGCGCATCACCTTTCGTGTTTAGCGCGGATGTGTCTAAATCGGTTAGCAATTCTCCTTTCGGGCTCAAGCAACCAATTTAGGCCCTTTAAGTTCGTAGAGTTTTAGGCAATAGTCATACTAACTTCGCCTTTCGGCTCCGAATAATATCAAAATTGCCCAAAACATCTATGATAACCTAGGAATCCTCAAGAAGTTTAGTTTCACTTTCGATCAATAAACTTCGGGTTTAATCATGTAGTTCTGATGGATCCTAATCGCCTTTCGGTCTCAATTCACCATCTAAATTTCAATTTAGGTGTTTTAGTCTTTCAATGTCAAACCCTAAATCGGATCTAATCGACTTACATCAATTAGAATAAGCACAACATGATTAAACCACAACCTAATTCAGGAATCATTCGAGAGATACTAAGAACAAGCCTATTTCCGCATTGTCGGGACAATCCCAACCCTAGAACAAGAAATCTAGCCACTCATGGAAAATTACATGCTTGATTCAATCAAATTCGGCTAGACAAACATAGAACAATAGAGATGAAAACGGAATTTACCGGAATTTGATAGATCGAACAAGTTTTCTTCTTAAAAATCCTTGTCTCCAAAGTTTACCCAAAAGCTTAACTACAATGTCAATTTTCGGCCTGAGCTCTTTTCCAACAAAGAACGTAACTCCCCCAGAAATCTGGAAATTACATTGGTTTTAATTCATCCAAACAAACAACAGAAATGTGAAAGGTCGGGCTGATCTGGCACTGTCACGACTCGTGAAGAGTCTGTCACGGGTCGTGACAGCCTGCAGTACGCCTCAAAGAGATGAGTTTACCTGTCACGACTCGTGAAGGCCTCCCACGAGTCGTGACAGCTTGCTGAAGCTGAAAATTGCACAAACGCCTTTGTCACGCGAGTTGTGCTACACCACCTTGAGCTCCTATGAGTGTTTCGCTTGATATACTTGCTCTATGACCCATCTCTTTTGCTTTTCTTTCAATCCCTTTCCATTAGATGCATGCAATTTATCCCAAATCACCGACTCAAACCTACAAAATACAAACAAAGCTTTTGTAGATCTCTGAATCATAAATAATACAGAAACCACACAAAAGACTATAAAAATACTCTAAAATGATGCATGAAACTACGGTGAAAATCGTCTAGTCCAACACCGTAGTCCATTTTATGGTCCCTTTAATTTCATTGGCCGGTAAGCATTAAAATAAATGATAAGGTACAAACACTTGTTTAAGAAAATAATTAGAAATTTCAATTTATCCAATGAGATAATTTGGACTACGGTATGGACTATAATTGCGGACTAGACGATCCTCGTTGATGAAACTAACCTAAATGCACATGAATAATATATAAAACTAGGTACTATCAATGCATGGCCTCGAGTTCGACGAGAGCTGGCAGTTGAGTTGCAGCTGCATTCAGATTAGTACCATTACTATCCTGTCTTAGATGAGCTCATCATGAGGGTCAACTATTTCGGTACGTGTCATTATGCTACGTATTGGATGGAGATTCCGATCATGGGCGAGGTGTTTGCCACGCTTCACCAGCGTCCTTTGGTGATTTTATCACAGATGATGCCGATGTTGTGCCTACCTCTGTACGCCACCGGGGGCCCGACAGTACCGGCCTATGAGGAGCTAGATGGAATAGCTTTAGTGGGCAACAACAACCACTTTGTTCCGTTATGTTTCGTATTTCATATTCATTCAGTTGTTAATGTTTTGTTTCTCTCTTCTAATCTCAATATTCACCTTTTATTCACATATTTGGTTGTTGCCTGGTTCTCCTCTACCTCCAGTCTACGTTACATGGACACGGTATCACGATCGCACGGTCAACGGTTGGGAAGAGCAGTTTGCGGCGAGGATTGCACGATATAGAGCTTACCGCCGTCGTGATGGTGGCCATCCCCTGTCCTGTTAGAACTTTCCACTTTCTCGTTCATTTTTCTAACTCCATATGTTGAATTTTATTGTATCTTTGTCTGTGCCATTTCACGAACTGTGTTCTATGACATTTTTCCACATCCGTTTTTTTTCATCCTTGACATTTATCACACTTTTGTTTATAACTATTCTTATGCCATTTCCGATTGTTTGACCATTATGCATTCAATGTCTTGAATCAATTCGTGGATTGTCCGGATCCGTTCTCGTCCTTCTAACCTAAACATATGCGCTTTTTCGGATAATGACAACTACAGTTGGCGCACATGTATTCGGAATCCCCCGCATAGGTATGCGGTGAGGTTAGGAAATCAACCGGTCCGGTCCATTCCTTCACTAGGTCACCCGGAATTCGGTTATTCGAAACCCACCGCATAGGTATGCGGTGGGGTTCAAACGGAACGGACAGACCCACCGCAAGTACATGTGGTGGGTCTGCGTACGCCTCCACACACTGCATACCTATGCGGTGATTAGCGGTGGAAATAGTAAAAATTAGCGGTGTAGATATCGTTTCCTTTTTTTCTTTCATTTGATCAGAAAAGGAAGAAGAAAGAGGTTGTGGGTCCCCGGTCCCCTTCCACCTCCCTTGCCACATCACTGCCACCGCACCCTGGGTCCCTCTCCCTTTTTTTCCACACCGGATTGCAATTGGGAATGAAAGATTAGAAATGGCTTTTGGGCCTAATTTTAATGTGCCGAAAATGGTGTTCTAAAAATGGAAAAGAGATTGGGCCTGTTTTTTCAAACAAATTGATCATTCTTCACAAATTGAGTTCGGTTTTGAGTAAAATGAAATAAAGGCTCGGTTTTGGCATTAAATAAAATAAAAGGGGTTGGTTTGTAATTTTTATAAAATAAGGGAAGTCGTTAATTCGATAAAGGGCTGATTTTATCAAATAAAAATGGTTAGGATTTTTAGGGGATTTGGAAATATTTATGAAAATATTTAAAAGAAAATGGTATTTAAAATATTATATAATATTATTTGAGGTTTAAAATAAAAAATATTATTTTGGAATTAAGGATATAATATTACGGTGATCAAAAGAAAATATAATATTATGAGATTTGGAGATTAAAAAGGGTATTGTCGGATTTAAATCGAAAAAGGAATTTGACAATCATTTTCAAAAGGTCGGAATTTCCAACTAGTTGATTCGGATTTTGAAATGGTATGGAACGAACTTGGGAATCTAATTTGTTCAGTGACTAACTAGCATGATGTTATGATATGTGTGACTAATAGCATGACTTGTGGAAATTTATTAATAAGAGGTTAAATGTTAGATAATTATGACGAGGTAGTAGGATTATATTATCGCATGAGTTATACCTTACGATTATGATGAACTGTTGAGATATTTATATATGTGGATATGTTGTTATGAGAATGCGATTGTGGCTGAATGGAATGTGGGGAATGATGTGATCTTATGGAATGTGGTGATATGATGAATAGTTGAGCATGGTGGAATGGAAATTGCGATATGTTTGTTATTCTCATTTAATGATTTGTATGTTGTAGATGCTTGAATGGCTTAGATATAGACTCTTATGATTATGATTGATGTGTGCCGGATCTTATATTATGTTGTTCTACATAGTCAAGTAAGTCTCTTCGGAGCTTACTCAGATCAATAGAGAGAACTCTCTGTCATAAGTGCATGATATACTAGGTGCTTGCATTCATGATCAGCATGCCATGTAGTATCATGCTAGGTTGCATTGACTATTGAGCATTCTATTTCTTTATGCGTGTGTAAGTAGAACGACCGTTATCTGTTAAGTATCTAGGGTCTTTGCTAGGGTCATAGGATGACCCAGTCTCATCGGGTTTGTCCTGAGTCATCGAGTCATGATTACAACTTTACTTACCACTCTTATTTATTTTATCTTTCGCATTATATTAATCATTTTCTCTTTTAAGTCCACATTCATGATTATTAAAAAGCATGCAAACATGAGGTCGGGTACTGATACGGACATCGCCCCATTAATGAATTGGAATCCATTCGCGAGCTGGCCAGTCTCCGCCCTATCTGGAAGGGGGGCGGTGGATAGGAAGAGGGACATACCATTTGGTATTCTGTGCTAAGGCCTTTATTATTATTATTATTATTATTATTATTATTATTATTATTATTATTATTATTATTATTATTATATAATAATTACATATTACAAGAAATTAGTGGGTAGCCGAGATATTATTATTATTATTATTATTATTATTATTATTATTATTATTATTATTATTATTATTATTATTATGCACTTGATCTTAGGTGCATGCTAGTGTGTTAATATTCCGCCTTGCTTCTAGAAGCATGATTATTTGGTATGGCCTTTGTGCGTGCCTGGGGCAGCGGAAAGAGGAGGTGGGCGTCACCTGATCCCGCTCACCATTAACATTTTTAGGTATCCATTATGCTTATCACTATTGTTGCTGATTTGGCTCCATGAACGCGGGGTCTACACATGGCGACAAGAGAGAGTCGAGGCTCTGACTTCACCGAGTTATTAAGGGTTTGGTTTTGGATGTTTTGATCATGTTTTGACCCGGCTCCGCCGTGGCACTCTTATGTATGAATTTAGAAATTTTCTTGGTCGTATGATCAACGAATTTCACGACATAGGTCATAGGGCATGTACAGGGGACTTACCCCGGGGATTCCAATTATCCCTCTCATCTTTTGGGTGTGAAATCCCACATTCAAAGCGAAATTGTTGATTTCAAACCTTCAACCTGTACTTGAGGCGCAAGATCCTAACGAGGAGTTTCATCCCTCGAAACGTAACCCTGGAATCATAATCCCGGACGGTTACAACGACGAGGTTGGGTCAAAACCAAATCGATATAATATAGAATCAAGAAATCCTTTAGCCGAATTAATGGATTTAGACAGGTACTTCGCATTCGCCCATGAGAACTAAAATAAATATGTGCGGGCGGGGTCAGACTGAGTGCCCCCCCCCCCCCCAATGCACTCTGGGTCCCACAAGCATATATATATATATATATATATATATATATATATATATATATATATATATATACACACACACACACACACACACACACACACACACACATACACTATTCCTATAATAAAGATGCTCTAATGCATTGTGGAAATTAAACATGCAAGTCATGCTTATCATGATATATAAAATAAGTGCAGAAAAACAATAAAGGCGTCTAAAGAATGCCAAGTGCTATATTCCTCTCCTACATCCATCCCCTTTTTCATGAGTGGAGTCTGGCCAGTACGGTAACCCATTTCATTATATGTGTGCACATCATAATCATATCATCATCATCATCATATCATATCATATCATCATGCTCATCATAAATCAAGCTCATTCCCGATGGTGATGGGCTATAATCTCATCTCATATCATGACCATAATGACTCAGGACAAACCTGATGGTGTTGGGCTATCCTATGACCCTAGCAAAGACACTAGGACTCACAGCTAACGGTCGTTCTGTTTCTCAAACACATAGTATCCAAATGCTCATTCATCAGTGCAACCCTAGCATGATGCTACATGGCATGCTATTAATGCGTATGAAACACCTATTATGTCATATGACCACAAGCATGAGATTTTCTCTTTCGAATCTGAGTAATCCCATAAAGGAACTTACCAGAATAAGCCAAACAACATAATAGGGCAGGAGCATAATCCAAGCAATGTCAATAATCACCTAATATTATAAGCAATAAAGGCGGCATAAGTTTACTCTCTAACTATTTAGAACATAGAAATACTTTTGAAAGAAATTCCGGAAGGAAAACAACCGATAGTTTAAATGCCTCAACACACGAGAAAATATTCGAAATCTGAGATAGTCGCAAGATTAAATCATATTTCAACAACTCATATCCGTCATTTCGTTAAACAAAGTCCAATATCATTTTGGTTAACCAATCCAAGAAAATTCGGCTAAGAGAGCTCAAAGGTCATTAATAAATATTCAAATCTGGTCAATCGGTTAATTTGACGTTATAGAAATTTCGGCATTTTGATTTTCAAAACAACAAATCCTTAAATAGATATTTCCGAAAACATGAAAATATCTTTTTAATAATTCAAACAATATTTATCTAAAATAACACCAATGAAATCAATCCTTGTAAATCATATTTACAAATCACAGTCTACAATATTTAAATAAAATAAAACATCAAACCTCAATCCATTTTATCGATCCACATTTATAAAACAAAAAATCCCGCTCACAAAATCTCAGCATATAATAATTATAATAATAAACTAACCAAGATAAATTACGAATCATAACATATATATATATATATATATATATATATATATATATATATATATATACCATTATACGCATATTTAAAACCAAATAATATAACAACGACAATGCATAACACAATAGCCCAACTCAACCCAAACCTTTAACCCGAAATGGAAATTTGGACGCAACCCAACGCCCAGAACCCGAATCTGAACCTGAAAATGAAAGGAAAGTGAAGGATCCGAATACGAGCCCTCAACCCGGAAAAGAAGAAGGAATACCTGCCCAGCATGAAAGAGGAGATCCAGATCCTCTTCGCACTCCCTACTGAAGACCCAAACACAAGGTTATAACCCGAATGAATGCAATCCGAGTCAGGTCCAACCCAAGGCCTAAAGGAAAGGAGAAGCGGGTTGTGTCTTCCTCAAACAGAAACAGATAAACTGTAACGGCCCGGGATTATGATTCCCGAGAAACGTTTCGAGGGATGAAACCCCTCGTTGGGATCTAGCGCCCCGAGTACGTGTTGAAGGTTTGAAATCGAAGATGTGTAGTTTAAAGTGGGATTTCGCACCAAAATCCGGAAGGTCCGTTGGAGACCCCGAGTTAAACCCCTGTACCTGTCCTAAGTCTAGAACACGAAAAACCCTTTTATCAAACAAATGACATATGTTCTGAAAACGATACAACTAGTGCCATGGCAGAGCCGAGTCAAAACAGAGTATAAGTAGGAAGAAATCCCAAAAACATGAATCTGGTGAAGTCAGTGTTCAACACTCACTCTCCACCATATGAATGGACCCCGTCATAACAGCATAAAATCAAGCAATGAATCGGGTACCTGAAACTATACCACCAAGTCAGGCCAAGAGTCCGCTTGCGGGTCCTCTGACCGCGCTGAGGACATATAATACGCCTATACCAAGAATAAGGATGCCTTCATGCAGTACTGAAATATTAACCACACTATCATGCTCCTAATTCATATATGCAGAATATTAAGTAAGGCCTGAACAAAGAATACCAAGTGGTATATCCCTCTTCTACCACCACCCTCCTTCCAGATAGGGTGGAAACTGGCCAGTTCGATGCTAAGTATAGAAAATCTCATCATCATATCATATCTCGTGCACATCTCGTATCTCATGATATATATATATAAATGACTCAAGGAGGACAACACCAAGTCAGGCCAAGAGTCCGCTTGCGGGTCCTCTGACCGCGCTGAGGACATATAATAAGCCTATACCAAGAATAAGGATGCCTTCATGCAATACTGAAATATTAACCACACTATCATGCTCCTAATTCATATATGCAGAATATTAAGTAAGGCCTGAACAAAGAATACCAAGTGGTATATCCCTCTTCTACCACCACCCTCCTTCCAGATAGGGTGGAAACTGGCCAGTTCGATGCTAAGTATAGAAAATCTCATCATCATATCATATCTCGTGCACATCTC
Organism: Persicaria maculosa; assembly: GCA_963922045.1. NCBI lineage: Eukaryota > Viridiplantae > Streptophyta > Magnoliopsida > Caryophyllales > Polygonaceae > Persicaria > Persicaria maculosa. Next base: position 40,898,070 of record OY998251.1, on the reverse strand, counting down.
GTATCTCATGATATATATATAAATGACTCAAGGAGGACAACACCAAGTCAGGCCAAGAGTCCGCTTGCGGGTCCTCTGACCGCGCTGAGGACATATAATACTCCTATACCAAGAATAAGGATGCCTTCATGCAATACTGAAATATTAACCACACTATCATGCTCCTAATTCATATATGCAGAATATTAAGTAAGGCCTGAACAAAGAATACCAAGTGGTATATCCCTCTTCTACCACCACCCTCCTTCCAGATAGGGTGGAAACTGGCCAGTTCGATGCTAAGTATAGAAAATCTCATCATCATATCATATCTCGTGCACATCTCGTATCTCATGATATATATATATAAATGACTCAAGGAGGACAACACCAAATGAAGCTGGGTTGTCCTATGACCCTAGCAAGGACTCTAGGACTCACAGATAACGACCGTTCTGTATTCAAATGCATACAGAATAAGAATGCTCATTCGTAAGTGCAGTTCCTAAGCATGATACTACATGACATGCTTTTATGCATATGCAACACCTACATACTATATGACACACATTAGGCATGAGATACTGGTTATTGAGTAAGCTCCGGAGGTACTTACTTGGATAACAGATCGACAAAAGAATCCAGCACACAGTAGTCGTGATCACAGAGTATCACCTAATTACATAACGAGAATATATATAAGTCTATGTCTAACTATCAAGCACTCAAGCACACACACACCAATCAATAGAATAAGTAATATATCGTAAATGTCATCGTATCGCACGTTCCATAAAGCCACATCGCTCATCATAAATCATCAACCAAATCTGCATGCTCATACTCATCATATCCGCATATATCCCAACAGTTCATCACAATCATAAAGCATAATTTGTTCGATAATATCCCACTAACTCGTCACAATTATATAACCTTTTAACCTCTTATAATAAAACACCACAAGGCATGCTATTAGTCACACACATCATTCCGTTAGTCAACTGATCATATCATCATGCTGGTTAGTCATGTAATAAGTCATATCCCCAAGTTAGTCCCAAGCCGCTTCAAAATCCGAGTCAAACGGTTAGAAATCCCAATTCTTAAAAATGTTAGCAAAACCCTTTTTTAATTATTTAATACATCATTTCCTAGCTTGAAATTCATTTTCCCAACTTCCCTTTTTAAATCGACAAATCTGAATATTTTATTTAAATCCCAAATGATTTTACAGATATTTTAAACACCATTTTATCAACACTTTTATAGCTTATTTCTAAATCCTTTATTAAATAATTCCAACCCATTTGTATTCGATGAAATCATCCCTTTATAAATTTCCCGAAATAATATTTTATCTTTTAAATCCTCAAATATTATATAATAATTCAAATACCGCTAATTAATTAAATATTAAACGGATCAACCCGAACCGAACCGAACAAAGTTAGTTAATTCCCACACCGGTTTAAATAAATAACAATTATATATACATATATGTTAGTTAAAAGGGGCCCACACGCCATATAAACTTCATCATCCTCCCAATTCAAATGAAGGAAGCCATCGCACGCGCCTGCGCCAGTGCAGCTCCCGCGCCGCCGGTTCGCTCCTCTTGGGCTTACCGTCCCTAGCTTCCTCGCTCATCGGCGCTCGCTGCTCGCCTCCTCCTCAGCTCAACCGCGCACGCTGCTCACTCTCACTGCTGCTCGCATCGCCTTGCCGCTCATCCGTGCCTCCCACGCGTTTCGCACTCCCGACGGCAGCGGAGCTCTCGCCGGGCTCACAAGCCCACCCGACTTCCCAAACTCATCTCTTGCTCACCCCCCAGTCAGTCTACGCATCGAAAGGATTCATGAATTCGAATCGAGAAGGAATAGAAAGCTCAGGAGCTTATTGACGTGTTCGCGACTTCAGAGCTCTCGATCGGAGGTCTGGGTGTCGTCGGAGGCTCACGATAGCTTGTCGGATCTGCGTCGGACATGGGTGAGAATGATGGTAGAATCTGAGGTTAGTTTTGATCGAAAACGAAGGAGAGCGACTCGCCGAAATTTTGGTTCGCGATCGAATCGGGCGGTGACCTTAGATGTGGAAATAGGGGAAAAGGAGATCGTCGGGCTGTGGCGGATGGTGGCTGCTCCTGGTGGCTCCTAGGGATACTGTTGCTACCGCTGGTGGCTTTGAGGTGGAAGGAGGGACGATGAATCGGTGATGGCGATGGAGATGATGTTCGAAGATGGTGACGCCGATGGTGGTGATGAAGATGGAGATGGAGAGATGGAGCTGAAGCTGGCGATGAAGCGTGATGGTGATGGTGAGGGAATGTTGAAGGTGAAGAGAATATGGGGATGTCGACGGATGATGGGGAGCAGGTGAAGGGGATGGTTCCATTTGAAGGTAAGGTGAGGTGAGGTGAGGTGATGGGAGTGGGTGAGGGTGGAGTGTGGAATTGGTTAAACAAATACCCGAATTAAATCCCGAATACCCGAATTTTGAATCCCGAAATTAGTTTCTGAATGTTAGTTACCCCGAATCTCGCTTTCTCGATTGATTAGATTCTTAAAATCGAAATGGATATCACTATCCGATAATTATTTTGAATTTTCGAGGTCAAATGACGGAAATTGTTCGCCAAATTTTACATTCCAGTCGGAATCCGCTAAACAAGTTTTAAAAATCCGAGCCTTTACATAAACGACGTCGGAAGAAGAACGGGAGAAGGTAGGTAAAAGAACTTAGGCCACCGGCGGCCCTTCCTCCCCAATCTTTGCACAGATGACCAACATGAGATTCCGACCATGACCCATACAAGCAAATTCAAACACTGAAAGGAAGAAGGGAGGAGAGAAAGATATTACCGAGGTGGATTTCTTCACCAGAGAAGGTTCGTCGGAGCTCTACCGACTCTATTGAAGGTGGATCGATTACCGAGGTGGCCTAGTACGAAGGAGGGAGTTATAAAACAGGACCTTTATGATGTTTGAGGATGAAATAAAGGGGAATCGAGCTTACTGCGCTTTGATCGGAAAAGAAGGGAAGAGGATTGGTGGCACTAGAGCTCGGTGATGCTCGATGGGGCTCAGTCGGTGCTCAGTGGTGCTAGAGAACTTCCAGAACAGAGGACGAGGTTTGCTTGAGGCTAGCTCTGCTAGTTTGGCTCGGGAGTTGTGGTCGACCGGTGCTCGGATGCCGCTCAGGGAAGCTCTAGTGGCTTGTCCACTAGGAAGTGAAAGCAAAGAGGTGGAGGTGGTGAATTCGTTATAGTGGATTTGGGCTCTAAGTGGTTCTGCATGGAATGAAAAGAGGCGGAGAGGGTGGATGTTTTTTGGTTCTCTGTTGAATGAAGGATGTCAAGAGGGGGGAGGTTCATATATAGGGAGGGAGGTGAGAATTAGTAAAAGACAAAGATTGAAATTGAAGAATTGAAGGTGAGCTGGAGGGTGCAAGGCAAGGGTGGTGGGAGAGAATCTGCTCAACGACTTCTGAGAAACAAGAGAGAGAGAGAGAGAGAGAGAGAGACAGAGATAAAAGGAAAAGAAAATACAAATTGAGAAATGGTCACCAAATGAACAATTTAAAATCTTGACACTCGATCCCAATCCCGCTCGCTAAAACGAATCCTAACACTAAGAAATTTAAATTGAATTTTTAAATCATTTCTGGGATGAGCAAAATTTAATTAAATTCACCAAAACTCGGAGCTCGAAAAGAAAATCTAATTACGTTAAAATCCGAATTCTAAAGTGATGCTGGGAAGATTTTAAGATCAAAAGTTGTGATCGAGGACGAGTTTTCTCTCACTTTTACAATTAGAACATATAAAATAATATTAAAATATATTCGGTCTTTACGATTTGATCTTGATTTTTTTATTTGAAAACGAGATTGGAATTCCAACTTGTGCTCGAGGATGAGTTTTTTTTCCACTTTTACAATTTGAATATACAAAATAATATTAAAATATATTAGGTCTTTACAAATTTTATCTTGATTTTTTTTATTTGTAAAGGAGATTGTAATTCCAACGAGTACCCAATTTTTAGCATAATTTTTTTAACACTGGTTTGTGCCTAATTCGAGTCCGTTTGGCCTCAAGTGGATGACATGTTTTCCATATTTTTGTTAAGGTTTTAGAACCTCTTGGTTCAGTATTACTCCTGGAGTTAAATATTGCTTCAATTTGTGAATTGTAAAGGAAATAAATCTGTGTAAATTTTGGCAGCATTTCGTTGAATGATGCAGTGGCGAAGTTTTAATTTCAAGCCAACTACAAAATTTTAATTTCGAGCCTAGAATCCCACCGGTCTTCAAATGATTATAGCTCGGGCGAAATTTGTAACTTTCAAGCCCAGATCATGTTCCTGCTAATCACATAAAAGAAGAAGATGATGATATCTACCCGTTTCTCTTTTTTCTCACAAGTGTTTGTTTGATTATTTTGTTGTGGGAATACTTGCACACTCTCTCTCTCTCTCTCAAAATTCCACAAGCCCCTCCGTATTTAGCTAAGGCTTATATATTACCTAGGGAGGGAGGAGTGAATGATTGCAATTGTATCTGTCCACTTAATTTAGCCACTAGTTTGTACAAAGGGTTACACATGATCATCCTTAATCAGAGTGGGGTACATGGGTCGCCCAAAAAGCACCCATTATCATATATACACAATATAAACATGTTTTGGACAAATATGAACGAAAACAGAGTAGTTTTGATGGGGCATATAGAAGGGTGACGCCAATATGGTCACTTTTGGCTCGAAAAAGTCACGGAAAGCTTTTCGCCCAAAAAGCTCCCATTATCATCTATACACAATATAAACATGTTTTGGACAAATTTGAGCTAAAACAGAGTAGTTTTGATTGGGCATAGAAGGGTGACGCCGATATGGTCACTTTTGGCTCGAAAAAGTCACGGAAAGCTTTTCGCCCAAAAAGCTCCCATTGTCATCTATACACAATGTAAACATGTTTAGGACAAATTTGAGCCAAAACAGAGTAGTTTTGATTTGGCATAGAAGGGTCACGTCGATATGGTCACTTTTGGCTCGAAAAAGTCACGGAAAGCTTTTCGCCCAAAAAGCTCCCTTTATTATCTATACACAATATAAACATGTATTGGACAAATTTAAGAGAAAACAGAGTAGTTTTGATAGGGCATAGAAGGGTAACGCCGATATGGTCACTTTTGGCTCGAAAAAGTCACGGAAAGCATTTCGCCCAAAAAGCTCCCATTATCATCTATACACAATATAAACATGTTTTGGACAAATTTGAGCGAAAACAGAGTAGTTTTGATTGGGCATGGAAAGGTGGCGCCGATATGGTCACTTTTGGCTCGAAAAAGTCACGGAAATCTTTTCGCCCAAAAAGCTCCCATTATCATCTATACACAATATAAAAATATTTTGGACAATTTTTAGCGAAAACAGAGTAGTTTTGTTTCGGCATAGAAGGGTGACGCCGATATGGTCACTTTTGGCTCGAAAAAGTCACGGAAAGCTTTTAGCCCAAAAGCTCCCATTATGATCTACACATAATATAAACATGTTTTGGACAAATTTGAGCGAAAACAGTGTAGTTTTGATGGGGCATAGAAGGGTGACGCCGATATGGTCACTTTTGGCTCGAAAAATCACGAAAACCTTTTCGCCCAAAAATCTCCCGTTATCATCTATACACAATATAAACATGTTTTGGACAAATTTGAGTGAAAACAGAGTAGTTTTTATTGGGCATAGAAGGATGACGCCGATATGGTCACTTTTGGCTCGAAATAGTCACGGAAAGCTTTTCGCCCAAAAAGCTCCCATTATCATCTATATACAATATAAACTTGTTTTGGACAAATTTGAGCGAAAACAGAGTAGTTTTGATGGGGCATAGAAGGGTGACACCGATATAGTCACTTTTGGCTCGAAAAAGTCACGGAAATCTTTTCACGCAAAAAGCTCCCATTATCATCTATACACAATATAAACATGTTTTGGACAATTTTGAGCGAAAACAGAGTAGTTTTGATGGGGCATAGAAGGGTTACGCCGATATGGTCACTTTTGGCTCGAAAAAGTCACGGAAAGCTTTTCGCCCAAAAAGTTCCCATTATCATCTGTACACAATATAAACATGTTTTGGACAAATTTAAGCGAAAACAGAGTAGTTTTGATAGGGCATAGAAGGGTGACGCCGATATGGTCACTTTTGGCTCGAAAAAGTCACGGAAAGCTTTTCGCCCAAAAAGCTCCCATTATCATCTATACACAATATAAACATGTTTTGGACAAATTTGAGCGAAAACAGAGTAGTTTTGATTGGGCATAGAAGAGTTACGCCGATATGGTCACTTTTGGCTCGAAAAAGTCACGGAAAGTTTCTCGCCCAAAAAGCTCCCATCATCATCTATACACAGTATAAACATGTTTTGATCAAATTGGAGCGAAAACAGAGTAGTTTTGATGGGGCATAGAAGGGTGATGCCGATATGGTCACTTTTGGCTCGAAAAAGTCACGGAAAGCTTTTCGCCCAAAAAGCTCCCATTATCATCTATACACAATATAAACATGTTTTGGACAAATTTGAGCGAAAGCCGAGTAGTTTTAATTGGGCATAGAAGGGTTACGCCGATATGGTCACTTTTGGCTCGAAAAATTCACGGAAAGCTTTTCGCCTAAAAAGCTCCCATTATCATCTGTACACAATATAAACATGTTTTGGATAAATTTAAGCGAAAACAGAGTAGTTTTGATTGGGCATAGAAGGGGGACGCCGATATGGTCACTTTGGGCTCGAAAAAGTCACGGAAAGCTTTTTGCCCAAAAAGCTCCCATTATCATCTATACACAATATAAACATGTTTTGGACAAATTTGAGCGAAAACAGAGTAGTTTTGATTGGGCATCGAAGGGTGACGCCGATATGGTCACTTTTGGCTCGAAAAATTCACGGAAAGCTTTTCGCCTAAAAAGCTCCCATTATCATCTGTACACAATATAAACATGTTTTGGATAAATTTAAGCGAAAACAGAGTAGTTTTGATTGGGCATAGAAGGGGGACGCCGATATGGTCACTTTGGGCTCGAAAAAGTCACGGAAAGCTTTTTGCCCAAAAAGCTCCCATTATCATCTATACACAATATAAACATGTTTTGGACAAATTTGAGCGGAAACAGAGTAGTTTTGATTGGGCATCGAAGGGTGACGCCGATATGGTCACTTTTGGCTCGAAAAAGTCACGGAAAGCTTTTCGCCCAAAAAGCTCCCATTATCATCTATACACAGTATAAACATGTTTTGGACAAATTGGAGCGAAAACAGAGTAGTTTTGATGGGGCATAGAAGGGTGATGCCGATATGGTCACTTTTGGCTCGAAAAAGTCACGGAAAGCTTTTCGCCCAAAAAGCTCTCATTATCATCTATACACAATATAAACATGTTTTGGACAAATTTGAGCGAAAACCGAGTAGTTTTGATTGGGCATAGAAGGGTGACGCCGATATGGTCACTTTTGGCTCAAAAAAGTCAGGGAAAGCTTTTCGCCCAAAAAGCTCCCATTATCATCTGTACACAATATAAACATGTTTTGGACAAATTGAAGCGAAAACAGAGTAGTTTTGATAGGGCATAGAAGGGTGACACCGATATGGTCACTTTTGGCTCAAAAAAATCACGGAAAGCTTTTCGCCCAAAAAGCTTTTCGCCCAGACCACACCATCGAAACCACTCGAGCCGAGACGAATGCGACTGAGGTCCAAAAACAGCCCAGAAGGAATCCGAACCAAGAATGAACGTAAATCACCAAACCCCTTACACGCCCAACCCTGAATTTTAATCCAAAACTCCCAATAGATTAAAATACAAATTACCCACAAGAATTGTACGAAGAAAAATATAAAATGCCCAAACAAATCCAAGTGGGGAGGTAGGGATGAGGCAAGAAAGAGAGAAATCCAAAGAGGAAGGGAAAAACAACCCTTGAGAATTTCTCTCTCTAAACTTCTCTCTACATCCCAAAACCTAGCTCCCATTATCATCTGTACACAATATAACCATGTTTTGGACAAATTTAAGCGAAAACATAGTAGTTTTGATTGGGCATAGAAGGGTGACGCCGATATGGTCACTTTTGGCTCGAAAAAGTCACGGAAAGCTTTTAGCCCAAAAGCTCCCATTATCATCTACACACAATATAAACATGTTATGGACAAATTTGAGCGAAAACAATGTAGTTTTGATGGGGCATAGAAGTGTGACGCCGATATGGTAACTTTTGGCTCGAAAAATCACGAAAACCTTTTCGCCCAAAAATCTCCCGTTATCATCTATACACAATATAAACATGTTTTGGACAAATTTGAGCGAAAACAGAGTAGTTTTTATTGGGCATAGAAGGATGACGCCGATATGGTCACTTTTGGCTCGAAAAAGTCACGGAAAGCTTTTCGCCCAAAAAGCTCCCATTATCATCTATATACAATATAAACTTGTTTTGGACAAATTTAAGCGAAAACAGAGTAGTTTTGATGGGGCATAGAAGGGTGACACCGATATGGTCACTTTTGGCTCGAAAAAGTCACGGAAATCTTTTCACGCAAAAAGCTCCCATTATCATCTATACACAATATAAACATGTTTTGGACAATTTTGAGCGAAAACAGAGTAGTTTTGATGGGGCATAGAAGGGTGACGCCGATATGGTCACTTTTGGCTCGAAAAAGTCACGGAAAGCTTTTCGCCCAAAAAGCTCCCATTATCATCTGTACACAATATAAACATGTTTTGGACAAATTTAAGCGAAAACAGAGTAGTTTTGATAGGGCATAGAAGGGTGACGCCGATATGGTCACTTTTGGCTCGAAAAAGTCACGGAAAGCTTTTCGCCCAAAAAGCTCCCATTATCATCTATACACAATATAAACATGTTTTGGACAAATTTGAGCGAAAACGGAGTATTTTGATGGGGCATAGAAGGGTGATGCCGATATGGTCACTTTTGGCTCGAAAAAGTCACGGAAAGCTTTTCGCCCAAAAAGCTCCCATTATCATCTATACACAATATAAATATGTTTTGGACAAATTTGAGCGAAAACAGAGTAGTTTTGATTGGGCATAGAAGGGTGACGCCGATATGGTCACTTTTGGCTCGAAAAAGTCACGGAAAGTTTTTCGCCCAAAAAGCTCCCATTATCATCTATACACAGTATAAACATGTTTTGGTCAAATTGGAGCGAAAACAGAGTAGTTTTGATGGGGCATAGAAGGGTGATGCCGAAATGGTCACTTTTGGCTCGAAAAAGTCACGGAAAGCTTTTCGCCCAAAAAGCTCCCATTATCATCTATACACAATATAAACATGTTTTGGACAAATTTGAGCGAAAGGCGAGTAGTTTTAATTGGGCATAGAAGGGTGACGCCGATATGGTCACTTTTGGCTCGAAAAAGTCACGGAAAGCTTTTCGCCTAAAAAGCTCCCATTATCATCTGTACACAATATAAACATGTTTTGGATAAATTTAAGCGAAAACAGAGTAGTTTTGATTGGGCATAGAAGGGGGACGCCGATATGGTCACTTTGGGCTCGAAAAAGTCACGGAAAGCTTTTCGCCCAAAAAGCTCCCATTATCATCTATACACAATATAAACATGTTTTGGACAAATTTGAGCGAAAACAGAGTAGTTTTGATTGGGCATCGAAGGGTGACGCCGATATGGTCACTTTTGGCTCGAAAAAGTCACGGAAAGCTTTTCGCCCAAAAAGCTCCCATTATCATCTATACACAGTATAAACATGTTTTGGACAAATTGGAGCGAAAACAGAGTAGTTTTGATTGGGCATAGAAGGTTGACGCCGATATGGTCACTTTTGGCTCGAAAAAGTCACGGAAAGCTTTTCGCCCAAAAAGCTCCCATTATCATCTGTACACAATATAAACATGTTTTGGACAAATTTAAGCGAAAACAGAGTAGTTTTGATAGGGCATAGAAGGGTGACACCGATATGGTCACTTTTGGCTCAAAAAAATCACGGAAAGCTTTTCGCCCAGACCACACCATCGAAACCACTCGAGCCGAGACGAATGCGACTGAGGTCCAAAAACAGCCCAGAAGGAATCCGAACCAAGAATGAACGTAAATCACCAAACCCCTTACACGCCCAACCCTGAGTTTTAATCCAAAACTCCCAATAGATTAAAATACAAATTACCCACAAGAATTGTACGAAGAAAAATATAAAATGCCCAAACAAATCCAAGTGGGGAGGTAGGGATGAGGCAAGAAAGAAAGAAATCCAAAGAGGAAGGGAAAAACAACCCTTGAGAATTTCTCTCTCTAAACTTCTCTCTACATCCCAAAACCTAGCTCCCATTATCATTTGAACTTGTAAATATGTAGATGAGATGGGATACCCCAAGGTTACAAAAAAACGGTAACTACACCCCCATCACGGGGATAACATGCTGGCTAACCAGCCAAACCTACTCGCTACATCCCAGACTACCCAAAAAACCGCTCCCACTCTAAGTTGTAGTGTGTTCCTCCTCTCCTATACACAAAAGTATCCCAATGTACCCCCAAAAGTATACCCCTAACAGCTTGAACGATGCCCCTTCTAACACTCTACGTCCTCTAACTGGAATCCTACTGATCGGCCAAGAGTTTTGTACGCCAGCGGATATCTCCTAGTGACTTGCACTTCCACTTAAGAGATATACGCGACCTACAACTCTCTATAATCTGGGCTATACACACTTTTGAGTTGAATGTTTCAGCACTAAACACCACATTGTTCCTGCTTCGCCAAGTGAAATAGACTAGAGCTTGTATGGACAGCAGCTGCGCTTGATACTTCAAAGTCCGACGCTCCTTCTGGCGAGCACGAGCAAACCACAGCAGCCACCTCTCAATTGAACCATGTCTACACCTTATTCCAGCCCAGTCACACACACCCATCATCACCTCACGAATATGAACGCAGCTGAACCACAAATGCACAGCGCTCTCATCCTCAGTCTTACAGATCGGGCATAACGCAGCACTCGGACCACACCAGTGCTTGGCTTTTTCACCTGTTTGTAGACGATTCTGCACAGCTAACCAAACCACAAACGCCCATTTCTTAGATTGCAAACCATTCCATATAATTCGACCCCATGACACCTCCTCCCCTTTGTGTCGCAACAGCTCATAGATTGCACCACAAGAGACCTTCCCATGGGGGTCACATAGCTCATCAAAACTAGATGAATGGAAGCCGGCTTGTACCATGGCATTTCTAATCTCTTCCTTAGTATCAATCACCCCCTTCCATATCCAGGTATCGTCGACCCGCCTAACAGTATCCCAAAAACCCAAGTTGTCAAGATGGTTGGCCTCACACCACCTAAGCCAGATGCTAGGCGACTTTCTCTGTAAATCAATAGCCAATTTTGCCTGCACACTTCTATTCCAAGCCTGATTTTCCCGAAGCCCTAAACCTCCTTCAGCCATCGGTTTAGTTACCACTTCCCAGGCTACCAGATTCCTCTTCCCTTCCGCTTTACCTGTGCATAAAAACCTTCTGCACATACTTTCTAATTTATCTAACACCCCCTTAGGGAGTACCACCACCTGGCTCCAAAAATTAAACACACCAGCAAAAGTCACGAAAAAGTCACGAAAACAGAGTAGTTTTGATTGGGCATAGAAGGGTGACGCCGATATGGTCACTTTTGGCTCGAAAAAGTCACGAAAAGCTTTTCGCCCAAAAAGCTCCCATTGTGATCTATACACAATATAAACATGTTTGGGACAAATTTGAGCGAAAACAGAGTAGTTTTGATTGGGCATAGAAGGGTGACGCCGATATGCTCACTTTTGGCTCGAAAAAGCCACGGAAAGCTTTTCGCCCAAAAAGCTCCCATTATCATCCATACACAATATAAACATGTTTTGGAAAAATTTGAGCGAAAACAGAGTAGTTTTGATTGGGCATAGAAGGGTGACGCCGATATGGTCACTTTTGGCTCGAAGAAGTCACGGAAAGCTTTTCGCCCAAAAAGCTCCCATTATCATCTATACACAATATAAACATGTTTTGGACAAATTTGAGCGAAAACAGAGTATTTTTGATGGGGCATAGAAGGGTGATGCCGATATGGTCACTTTTGGCTCGAAAAAGTCACGGAAAACTTTTAGCCCAAAAAGCTCCCATTATCATATATACACAATATAAACATGTTTTGGACAAATTTGAGCGAAAGCCGAGTAGTTTTAATTGGGCATAGAAGGGTGACGCCGATATGGTCACATTTGGCTCGAAAAAGTCACGGAAAGCTTTTCGCCCAAAAAGCTCCCATTATCATCTGTACACAATATAAACATGTTTTGGATAAATTTAAGCGAAAACAGAGTAGTTTTGATTGGTCACTTTTGGCTCGAAAAAGTCACGAAAAACCTTACGCCCAAAAAGCTCCCATTATCATCTATACACAATATAAACATGTTTTGGACAAATTTGAGCGAAAACCGAGTAGTTTTGATTGGGCATAGAAGGGTGACGCCGATATGGTCACTTTTGGCTCGAAAAAGTCACGGAAAGCTTTTCGCCCCAAAAGCTCCCATTATTATCTACACACAATATAAACATGTTTTGGACAAATTGGAGCGAAAACAGAGTAGTTTTGATGGGGCATAGAAGGGTGATGCCGATATGGTCACTTTTGGCTCGAAAAAGTCACGGAAAGCTTTTTGCCCAAAAAGCTCCCATTATCATCTATACACAATATAAACATGTTTTGGACAAATTTAAGCGAAAACAGAGTAGTTTTGATTGGGCATAGAAGGGTGACGCGATATGGTCACTTTTGCCTCGAAAAAGTCACGGAAAACTTTTCGCCCAAAAAGCTCCCGTTATCATCTATACACAATGTAAACATGTTTTGGACAAATTTGAGCTAAAACAGAGTAGTTTTGATTGGGCATAGAAGGGTGACGCCGATAGGGTCACTTTTGGCTCGAAAAAGTCACGGAAAGCTTTTCGCCCAAAAAGCTCCCATTGTGATGTATACACAATATAAACATGTTTGGGACAAATTTGAGCGAAAACAGAGTAGTTTTGATTGGGCATAGAAGGGTAACGCCGATATGGTCACTTTTGGCTCGAAAAAGTTACGGAAAGCTTTTCGCCCCAAAAGCTCCCATTATCATCTATACACAATATAAACATGTTTTGGACAAATTTGAGCGAAAACAGAGTAGTTTTGATTGGGAATAGAAGGGTGACGACGATATGGTCACTTTTGGCTCGAAAAAGTCACGGAAAGCTTTTCGCCCCAAAAGCTCCCATTATCATCTATACACAATATAAACATGTTTTGGACAAATTTAAGCGAAAACAGAGTAGTTTTGATTGGGCATAGAAGGGTGACGCCGATATGGTCACTTTTGGCTTGAAAAAGTCACGAAAAACTTTTCGCCCAAAAGGCTCCCATTATCATCTATACACAATATAAACATGTTTTAGACAAATTGGAGCGAAAACAGAGTAGTTTTGATGGGGCATAGAAGGATGATGACGATATGGTCACTTTTGGCTCGAAAAAGTCACGTAAAGCTTTTCGCCCAAAAAGCTCCCATTATCATCTATACACAATATAAACATGTTTTGGAAAAATTTGAGCGAAAACAGAGTAGTTTTGAAGGGGTATAGAAGGGTGATGCCGAGATGGTCACTTTTTGCTCGAAAAAGTCACGGAAAGCTTTTCGCCCAAAAAGCTCTCATTGTGTTCTATACAAAATATAAACATGTTTGGGATAAATTTGAGCGAAAACAGAGTAGTTTTGATTGGGCATAGAAGTGTGACGCCGAAATGGTTACTTTCGGCTCGAAAAAGTCACGGAAAGCTTTTTGCCCAAAAAGCTCCCATTATCATCTATACACAATATAAACATGTTTTGGACAAATTTAAGCGAAAACAGAGTAGTTTTGATTGGGCATAGAAGGGTGACGCCGATATGGTCACTTTTGCCTCGAAAAAGTCACGGAAAACTTTTCGCCCAAAAAGCTCCCGTTATCATCTATACACAATGTAAACATGTTTTGGACAAATTTGAGCTAAAACAGAGTAGTTTTGATTGGGCATAGAAGGGTGACGCCGATATGGTCACTTTTGTCTCGAAAAAGTCACGAAAAGCTTTTCGCCCAAAAAGCTCCCATTGTGATGTATACACAATATAAACATGTTTGGGACAAATTTGAGCGAAAACAGAGTAGTTTTGATTGGGCATAGAAGGGTGACGCCGATATGGTCACTTTTGGCTCGAAAAAGTTACGGAAAGCTTTTCGCCCCAAAAGCTCCCATTATCATCTATACACAATATAAACATGTTTTGGACAAATTTGAGCGAAAACAGAGTAGTTTTGATTGGGAATAGAAGGGTGACGACGATATGGTCACTTTTGGCTCGAAAAAGTCACGGAAAGCTTTTCGCCTCAAAAGCTCCCATTATCATCTATACACAATATAAACATGTTTTGGACAAATTTAAGCGAAAACAGAGTAGTTTTGATTGGGCATAGAAGGGTGACGCCGATATGGTCACTTTTGGCTTGAAAAAGTCACGGAAAACTTTTCGCCCAAAAGGCTCCCATTATCATCTATACACAATATAAACATGTTTTGGACAAATTGGAGCGAAAACAGAGTAGTTTTGATGGGGCATAGAAGGATGATGACGATATGGTCACTTTTGGCTCGAAAAAGTCACGTAAAGCTTTTCGCCCAAAAAGCTCCCATTATCATCTATACACAATATAAACATGTTTTGGAAAAATTTGAGCGAAAACAGAGTTGTTTTGAAGGGGTATAGAAGGGTGATGCCGAGATGGTCACTTTTTGCTCGAAAAAGTCACGGAAAGCTTTTCGCCCAAAAAGCTCTCATTGTATTCTATACACAATATAAACATGTTTGGGATAAATTTGAGCGAAAACAGAGTAGTTTTGATTGGGCATAGAAGTGTGACGCCGAAATGGTTACTTTTGGCTCGAAAAAGTCACGAAAAGCTTTTCGCCCAAAAAGCTCCCATTATCATCTATACACAATATAAACATGTTTTGGACAAATTTAAGCGAAAACAGAGTAGTTTTGATTGGGCATAGAAGGGTGACGCCGATATGGTCACTTTTATCTCGAAAAAGTCACAGAAAGCTTTTCGCCCAAAAGGCTCCCATTATCATCTATACACAATATAAACATGTTTTGGACAAATTGGAGCGAAAACAGAGTAGTTTTGATGAGGCATAGAAGGGTGATGCCGATATGGTCACTTTTGGCTCGAAAAAGTGACGGAAAGCTTTTCGCCCAAAAAGCATCCATTGTGTTCTATACACAATATAAACATGTTTGGGACAAATTTTAGCGAAAACAGAGTAGTTTTGATTGGGGATAGAAGTGTGATGCCGATATGGTCACTTTTGGCTCGAAAAAGTCACGGAAAGCTTTTCGCCCAAAAAGCTCCGATTATCATCTATACACAATATAAACATGTTTTGGACAAATTTAAGCGAAAACAGAGTAGTTTTGATTGGGCATAGAAGGGTGACGCCGATATGGTCACTTTTGGCTCGAAAAAGTCACGGAAAGCTTTTCGCCCAAAAGGCTCCCATTATCATCTATACACAATATAAACATGTTTTGGACAAATTGGATCGAAAACAGAGTAGTTTTGATGGGGCATAGATGGATGATGGCGATATGGTCACTTTTGGCTTGAAAAAGTCACGGAAAGCTTTTCGCCCAAAAAGCTCCCATTATCATCTATACACAATATAAACATGTTTTGGAAAAATTTGAGCGAAAACCGAGTAGTTTTGATTGGGCATAGAAGGGTGACGCCGATATGGTCCCTTTTGGCTCGAAAAAGTCACGGAAAGCTTTTCGCCGAAAAAGCTCCCATTATCATCTATACACAATATAAACATGTTTTGGACAAATTTGAGCGAAAACAGAGTATTTTTTATGGGGCATAGAAGGGTGATGCCGATATGGTCACTTTTGGCTCGAAAAAGTCACGGAAAGCTTTTTGCCCAAAAAGCTCCCATTATCATCTATACACAATATAAACATGTTTTGGACAAATTTGAGCCAAAGCCGAGTAGTTTTAATTGGGCATAGAAGGGTGACACCGATATGGTAACTTTTGGCTCGAAAAAGTCACGGAAAGCTTTTCGCCCAAAAAGCTCCCATTATCATCTATACACAATATAAGCATGTTTTGGACAAATTTGAGCGAAAACAGAGTATTTTTGATGGGGCATAGAAGGGTGATGGCGATATCGTCACTTTTGGCTCGAAAAAGTCACGGAAAGCTTTTCGCCCAAAAAGCTCCCATTATCATCTATACACAATATAAACATGTATTGGACAAATTTGAGCGAAAGCCGAGTAGTTTTAATTGGGCATAGAAGGGTGACGCCGATATGGTCACTTTTGGCTCGAAAAAGTCACGGAAAGCTTTTCGCCCAAAAAGCTCCCATTATCATCTGTACACAATATAAACATGTTTTGGATAAATTTAAGCGAAAACAGAGTAGTTTTGATTGGGCATAGAAGGGTGACGCCGATATGGTCACTTTTGGCTCGAAAAAGTCACGGAAAGCTTTTCGCCGAAAAAGCTCCCATTATCATCTATACACAATATAAACATGTTTTGGACAAATTTGAGCGAAAACAGAGTATTTTTTATGGGACATAGAAGGGTGATGCCGATATGGTCACTTTTGGCTCGAAAAAGTCACGGAAAGCTTTTTGCCCAAAAAGCTCCCATTATCATCTATACACAATATAAACATGTTTTGGACAAATTTGAGCCAAAGCCGAGTAGTTTTAATTGGGCATAGAAGGGTGACGCCGATATGGTAACTTTTGGCTCGAAAAAGTCACGGAAAGCTTTTCGCCCAAAAAGCTCCCATTATCATCTATACACAATATAAACATGTTTTGGACAAATTTGAGCGAAAACAGAGTATTTTTGATGGGGCATAGAAGGGTGATGGCGATATCGTCACTTTTGGCTCGAAAAAGTCACGGAAAGCTTTTCGCCCAAAAAGCTCCCATTATCATCTATACACAATATAAACATGTATTGGACAAATTTGAGCGAAAGCCGAGTAGTTTTAATTGGGCATAGAAGGGTGACGCCGATATGGTCACTTTTGGCTCGAAAAAGTCACGGAAAGCTTTTCGCCCAAAAAGCTCCCATTATCATCTGTACACAATATAAACATGTTTTGGACAAATTTAAGCGAAAACAGAGTAGTTTTTATTGGGCATAGAAGGGTGACGCCGATATGGTCACTTTTGGCTCGAAAAAGTCACGGAAAGCTTTTCGCCCAAAAGGCTCCCATTATCATCTATACACAATATAAACATGTTTTGGACAAATTGGATCGAAAACAGAGTAGTTTTGATGGGGCATAGATGGATGATGGCGATATGGTCACTTTTGGCTTGAAAAAGTCACGGAAAGCTTTTCGCCCAAAAAGCTCCCATTATCATCTATACACAATATAAACATGTTTTGGAAAAATTTGAGCGAAAACCGAGTAGTTTTGATTGGGCATAGAAGGGTGACGCCGATATGGTCCCTTTTGGCTCGAAAAAGTCACGGAAAGCTTTTCGCCGAAAAAGCTCCCATTATCATCTATACACAATATAAACATGTTTTGGACAAATTTGAGCGAAAACAGAGTATTTTTTATGGGGCATAGAAGGGTGATGCCGATATGGTCACTTTTGGCTCGAAAAAGTCACGGAAAGCTTTTTGCCCAAAAAGCTCCCATTATCATCTATACACAATATAAACATGTTTTGGACAAATTTGAGCCAAAGCCGAGTAGTTTTAATTGGGCAAAGAAGGGTGACACCGATATGGTAACTTTTGGCTCGAAAAAGTCACGGAAAGCTTTTCGCCCAAAAAGCTCCCATTATCATCTATACACAATATAAACATGTTTTGGACAAATTTGAGCGAAAACAGAGTATTTTTGATGGGGCATAGAAGGGTGATGGCGATATCGTCACTTTTGGCTCGAAAAAGTCACGGAAAGCTTTTCGCCCAAAAAGCTCCCATTATCATCTATACACAATATGAACATGTATTGGACAAATTTGAGCGAAAGCCGAGTAGTTTTAATTGGGCATAGAAGGGTGACGCCGATATGGTCACTTTTGGCTCGAAAAAGTCACGGAAAGCTTTTCGCCCAAAAAGCTCCCATTATCATCTATACACAATATAAACATGTTTTGGACAAATTGGAGCGAAAACAGAGTAGTTTTGATGAGGCATAGAAGGGTGATGCCGATATGGTCACTTTTGGCTCGAAAAAGTGACGGAAAGCTTTTCGCCCAAAAAGCATCCATTGTGTTCTATACACAATATAAACATGTTTGGGACAAATTTTAGCGAAAACAGAGTAGTTTTGATTGGGGATAGAAGTGTGATGCCGATATGGTCACTTTTGGCTCCAAAAAGTCACGGAAAGCTTTTCGCCCAAAAAGCTCCGATTATCATCTATACACAATATAAACATGTTTTGGACAAATTTAAGCGAAAACAGAGTAGTTTTGATTGGGCATAGAAGGGTGACGCCGATATGGTCACTTTTGGCTCGAAAAAGTCACGGAAAGCTTTTCGCCCAAAAGGCTCCCATTATCATCTATACACAATATAAACATGTTTTGGACAAATTGGATCGAAAACAGAGTAGTTTTGATGGGGCATAGATGGATGATGGCGATATGGTCACTTTTGGCTTGAAAAAGTCACGGAAAGCTTTTCGCCCAAAAAGCTCCCATTATCATCTATACACAATATAAACATGTTTTGGAAAAATTTGAGCGAAAACCGAGTAGTTTTGATTGGGCATAGAAGGGTGACGCCGATATGGTCCCTTTTGGCTCGAAAAAGTCACGGAAAGCTTTTCGCCGAAAAAGCTCCCATTATCATCTATACACAATATAAACATGTTTTGGACAAATTTGAGCGAAAACAGAGTATTTTTTATGGGGCATAGAAGGGTGATGCCGATATGGTCACTTTTGGCTCGAAAAAGTCACGGAAAGCTTTTTGCCCAAAAAGCTCCCATTATCATCTATACACAATATAAACATGTTTTGGACAAATTTGAGCCAAAGCCGAGTAGTTTTAATTGGGCATAGAAGGGTGACACCGATATGGTAACTTTTGGCTCGAAAAAGTCACGGAAAGCTTTTCGCCCAAAAAGCTCCCATTATCATCTATACACAATATAAGCATGTTTTGGACAAATTTGAGCGAAAACAGAGTATTTTTGATGGGGCATAGAAGGGTGATGGCGATATCGTCACTTTTGGCTCGAAAAAGTCACGGAAAGCTTTTCGCCCAAAAAGCTCCCATTATCATCTATACACAATATAAACATGTATTGGACAAATTTGAGCGAAAGCCGAGTAGTTTTAATTGGGCATAGAAGGGTGACGCCGATATGGTCACTTTTGGCTCGAAAAAGTCACGGAAAGCTTTTCGCCCAAAAAGCTCCCATTATCATCTGTACACAATATAAACATGTTTTGGATAAATTTAAGCGAAAACAGAGTAGTTTTGATTGGGCATAGAAGGGTGACGCCGATATGGTCACTTTTGGCTCGAAAAAGTCACGGAAAGCTTTTCGCCGAAAAAGCTCCCATTATCATCTATACACAATATAAACATGTTTTGGACAAATTTGAGCGAAAACAGAGTATTTTTTATGGGACATAGAAGGGTGATGCCGATATGGTCACTTTTGGCTCGAAAAAGTCACGGAAAGCTTTTTGCCCAAAAAGCTCCCATTATCATCTATACACAATATAAACATGTTTTGGACAAATTTGAGCCAAAGCCGAGTAGTTTTAATTGGGCATAGAAGGGTGACACCGATATGGTAACTTTTGGCTCGAAAAAGTCACGGAAAGCTTTTCGCCCAAAAAGCTCCCATTATCATCTATACACAATATAAACATGTTTTGGACAAATTTGAGCGAAAACAGAGTATTTTTGATGGGGCATAGAAGGGTGATGGCGATATCGTCACTTTTGGCTCGAAAAAGTCACGGAAAGCTTTTCGCCCAAAAAGCTCCCATTATCATCTATACACAATATAAACATGTATTGGACAAATTTGAGCGAAAGCCGAGTAGTTTTAATTGGGCATAGAAGGGTGACGCCGATATGGTCACTTTTGGCTCGAAAAAGTCACGGAAAGCTTTTCGCCCAAAAAGCTCCCATTATCATCTGTACACAATATAAACATGTTTTGGACAAATTTAAGCGAAAACAGAGTAGTTTTTATTGGGCATAGAAGGGTGACGCCGATATGGTCACTTTTGGCTCGAAAAAGTCACGGAAAGCTTTTCGCCCAAAAGGCTCCCATTATCATCTATACACAATATAAACATGTTTTGGACAAATTGGATCGAAAACAGAGTAGTTTTGATGGGGCATAGATGGATGATGGCGATATGGTCACTTTTGGCTTGAAAAAGTCACGGAAAGCTTTTCGCCCAAAAAGCTCCCATTATCATCTATACACAATATAAACATGTTTTGGAAAAATTTGAGCGAAAACCGAGTAGTTTTGATTGGGCATAGAAGGGTGACGCCGATATGGTCCCTTTTGGCTCGAAAAAGTCACGGAAAGCTTTTCGCCGAAAAAGCTCCCATTATCATCTATACACAATATAAACATGTTTTGGACAAATTTGAGCGAAAACAGAGTATTTTTTATGGGGCATAGAAGGGTGATGCCGATATGGTCACTTTTGGCTCGAAAAAGTCACGGAAAGCTTTTTGCCCAAAAAGCTCCCATTATCATCTATACACAATATAAACATGTTTTGGACAAATTTGAGCCAAAGCCGAGTAGTTTTAATTGGGCAAAGAAGGGTGACACCGATATGGTAACTTTTGGCTCGAAAAAGTCACGGAAAGCTTTTCGCCCAAAAAGCTCCCATTATCATCTATACACAATATAAACATGTTTTGGACAAATTTGAGCGAAAACAGAGTATTTTTGATGGGGCATAGAAGGGTGATGGCGATATCGTCACTTTTGGCTCGAAAAAGTCACGGAAAGCTTTTCGCCCAAAAAGCTCCCATTATCATCTATACACAATATGAACATGTATTGGACAAATTTGAGCGAAAGCCGAGTAGTTTTAATTGGGCATAGAAGGGTGACGCCGATATGGTCACTTTTGGCTCGAAAAAGTCACGGAAAGCTTTTCGCCCAAAAAGCTCCCATTATCATCTGTACACAATATAAACATGTTTTGGATAAATTTAAGCGAAAACAGAGTAGTTTTGATTGGGCATAGAAGGGTGACGCCGATATGGTCACTTTGGGCTCGAAAAAGTCACGGAAAGCTTTTCGCCCAAAAAGCTCCTATTATCATCTATACACAATATAAACATGTTTTGGACAAATTTGAGCGAAAACAGAGTTGTTTTGATTGGGCATAGAAGGGTGACGCCGATATGGTCACTTTTGGCTCGAAAAAGTCACGGAAAGCTTTTCGCCCAAAAAGCTCCTATTATCATCTATACACAATATAAACATGTTTTGGACAAATTTAAGCGAAAACAGAGTAGTTTTGATTGGGCATAGAAGGGTGACGCCGATATGGTCACTTTTATCTCGAAAAAGTCACGGAAAGCTTTTCGCCCAAAAGGCTCCCATTATCATCTATACACAATATAAACATGTTTTGGACAAATTGGAGCGAAAACAGAGTAGTTTTGATGAGGCATAGAAGGGTGATGCCGATATGGTCACTTTTGGCTCGAAAAAGTGACGGAAAGCTTTTCGCCCAAAAAGCACCCATTGTGTTCTATACACAATATAAATATGTTTGGGACAAATTTGAACGAAAACAGAGTAGTTTTGATTGGGGATAGAAGTGTGACGCCGATATGGTCACTTTTGGCTCGAAAAAGTCACGGAAAGCTTTTCGCCCAAAAAGCTCCGATTATCATCTATACACAATATAAACATGTTTTGGACAAATTTGAGCGAAAACAGAGTAGTTTTGATTGGGCATAGAAGGGTGACGCCGATATGGTCACTTTTAGCTCGAAAAAGTCACGGAAAGCTTTTCGCCCAAAAGGCTCCCATTATAATCTATACACAATATAAACATGTTTTGGACAAATTGGAGCGAAAACAGAGTAGTTTTGATGGGGCATAGAAGGATGATGGCGATATGGTTACTTTTGGCTCGAAAAAGTCACGGAAAGCTTTTCGCCCAAAAAGCTCCCATTATCATCTACACACAATATAAACATGTTTTGGAAAAATTTGAGCGAAAACCGAGTAGTTTTGATTGGGCATAGAAGGGTGACGCCGATATGGTCACTTTTGGCTCGAAAAAGTCACGGAAAGCTTTTCGCCCAAAAAGCTCCCATTATCATCTATACACAATATAAACATGTTTTGGACAAATTTGAGCGAAAACCGAGTATTTTTTATGAGGCATAGAAGGGTGATGCCGATATGGTCACTTTTGGCTCAAAAAAGTCACGGAAAGCTTTTTGCCCAAAAAGCTCCCATTATCATCTATACACAATATAAACATGTTTTGGACAAATTTAGGCGAAAGCCGAGTAGTTTTAATTGGGCATAGAAGGGTGACGCCGATATTGTAACTTTTGGCTCGAATAAGTCACGGAAAGCTTTTCGCCCAAAAAGCTCTCATTATCATCTATACACAATATAAACATGTTTTGGACAAATTTGAGCGAAAACAGAGTATTTTTGATGGGGCATAGAAGGGTGATGCCGATATCGTCACTTTTGGCTCGAAAAAGTCACGGAAAGCTTTTCGCCCAAAAAGCTCCCATTATCATCTATACACAATATAAACATATTTTGGACAAATTCGAGCGAAAGCCGAGTAGTTTTAATTGGGCATAGAAGGGTGACGCCGATATGGTCACTTTTGGCTCGAAAAAGTGACGGAAAGCTTTTCGCCGAAAAAGCTCCCATTATCATCTGTACACAATATAAACATGTTTTGGATAAATTTAAGCGAAAACAGAGTAGTTTTGATTGGGCATAGAAGGGTGACGCCGATATGGTCACTTTGGGCTCGAAAAAGTCACGGAAAGCTTTTCGCCCAAAAAGCTCCTATTATCATCTATACACAATATAAACATGTTTTGGACAAATTTGAGCGAAAACAGAGTTGTTTTGATTGGGCATAGAAGGGTGACGCCGATATGGTCACTTTTGGCTCGAAAAAGTCACGGAAAGCTTTTCGCCCAAAAAGCTCCCATTATCATCTATACACAATATAAACATGTTTTGGACAAATTTAAGCGAAAACAGAGTAGTTTTGATTGGGCATAGAAGGGTGACGCCGATATGGTCACTTTTATCTCGAAAAAGTCACGGAAAGCTTTTCGCCCAAAAGGCTCCCATTATCATCTATACACAATATAAACATGTTTTGGACAAATTGGAGCGAAAACAGAGTAGTTTTGATGAGGCATAGAAGGGTGATGCCGATATGGTCACTTTAGGCTCGAAAAAGTGACGGAAAGCTTTTCGCCCAAAAAGCACCCATTGTGTTCTATACACAATATAAACATGTTTGGGACAAATTTTAGCGAAAACAGAGTAGTTTTGATTGGGGATAGAAGTGTGACGCCGATATGGTCACTTTTGGCTCGAAAAAGTCACGGAAAGCTTTTCGCCCAAAAAGCTCCGATTATCATCTATACACAATATAAACATGTTTTGGACAAATTTAAGCGAAAACAGAGTAGTTTTGATTGGGCATAGAAGGGTGACGCCGATATGGTCACTTTTGGCTCGAAAAAGTCACGAAAAGCTTTTCGCCCAAAAGGCTCCCATTATCATCTATACACAATATAAACATGTTTTGGACAAATTGGAGCGAAAACAGAGTAGTTTTGATGGGGCATAGAAGGATGATAGCGATATGGTCACTTTTGGCTCGAAAAAGTCACGGAAAACTTTTCGCCCAAAAAGCTCCCATTATCATCTATACACAATATAAACATGTTTTGGACAAATTTGAGCGAAAACAGAGTATTTTTTATGAGGCATAGAAGGGTGATGCCGATATGGTCACTTTTGGCTCGAAAAAGTCACGGAAAGCTTTTTGCCCAAAAAGCTCCCATTATCATCTATACACAATATAAACATGTTTTGGACAAA
Organism: Persicaria maculosa; assembly: GCA_963922045.1. Taxonomy (NCBI): domain Eukaryota; kingdom Viridiplantae; phylum Streptophyta; class Magnoliopsida; order Caryophyllales; family Polygonaceae; genus Persicaria; species Persicaria maculosa. The sequence goes on along the minus strand of OY998251.1, from coordinate 40,873,854 downwards.
TTTGAGCGAAAGCCGAGTAGTTTTAATTGGGCATAGAAGGGTGACGCCGATATGGTAACTTTTGGCTCGAATAAGTCACGGAAAGCTTTTCGCCCAAAAAGCTCTCATTATCATCTATACACAATATAAACATGTTTTGGACAAATTTGAGCGAAAACAGAGTATTTTTGATGGGGCATAGAAGGGTGATGCCGATATGGTAACTTTTGGCTCGAAAAAGTCACGGAAAGCTTTTCGCCCAAAAAGCTCCCATTATCATCTATACACAATATAAACATGTTTTGGACAAATTTGAGCGAAAGCCGAGTAGTTTTAATTGGGCATAGAAGGGTGACGCCGATATGGTCACTTTTGGCTCGAAAAAGTGACGGAAAGCTTTTCGCCCAAAAAGCTCCCATTATCATCTGTACACAATATAAACATGTTTTGGATAAATTTAAGCGAAAACAGAGTAGTTTTGATTGGGCATAGAAGGGTGACGCCGATATGGTCACTTTGGGCTCGAAAAAGTCACGGAAAGCTTTTCGCCCAAAAAGCTCCTATTATCATCTATACACAATATAAACATGTTTTGGACAAATTTCAGCGAAAACAGAGTTGTTTTGATTGGGCATAGAAGGGTGACGCCGATATGGTCACTTTTGGCTCGAAAAAGTCACGGAAAGCTTTTCGCCCAAAAAGCTCCCATTATCATCTATACACAATATAAACATGTTTTGGACAAATTTATGCGAAAACAGAGTAGTTTTGATTGGGCATAGAAGGGTGACGCCGATATGGTCACTTTTATCTCGAAAAAGTCACGGAAAGCTTTTCGCCCAAAAGGCTCCCATTATCATCTATACACAATATAAACATGTTTTGGACAAATTGGAGCGAAAACAGAGTAGTTTTGATGAGGCATAGAAGGGTGATGCCGATATGGTCACTTTAGGCTCGAAAAAGTGACGGAAAGCTTTTCGCCCAAAAAGCACCCATTGTGTTCTATACACAATATAAACATGTTTGGGAGAAATTTGAGCGAAAACAGAGTAGTTTTGATTGGGGATAGAAGTGTGACGCCGATATGGTCACTTTTGGCTCGAAAAAGTCACGAAAAGCTTTTCGCCCAAAAAGCTCCGATTATCATCTATACACAATATAAACATGTTTTGGACAAATTTAAGCGAAAACAGAGTAGTTTTGATTGGGCATAGAAGGGTGACGCCGATATGGTCACTTTTGGCTCGAAAAAGTCACGAAAAGCTTTTCGCCCAAAAGGCTCCCATTATCATCTATACACAATATAAACATGTTTTGGACAAATTGGAGCGAAAACAGAGTAGTTTTGATGGGGCATAGAAGGATGATGGCGATATGGTCACTTTTGGCTCGAAAAAGTCACGGAAAGCTTTTCGCCCAAAAAGCTCCCATTATCATCTATACACAATATAAACATGTTTTGGAAAAATTTGAGCGAAAACCGAGTAGTTTTGATTGGGCATAGAAGGGTGACGCCGATATGGTCACTTTTGGCTCGAAAAAGTCACGGAAAGCTTTTCGCCCAAAAAGCTCCCATTATCATCTATACACAATATAAACATGTTTTGGACAAATTTGAGCGAAAACAGAGTATTTTTTATGGGGCATAGAAGGGTGATGCCGATATGGTCACTTTTGGCTCGAAAAAGTCACGGAAAGCTTTTTGCCCAAAAAGCTCCCATTATCATCTATACACAATATAAACATGTTTTGGACAAATTTGAGCGAAAGCCGAGTAGTTTTAATTGGGCATAGAAGGGTGACGCCGATATGGTAACTTTTGGCTCGAATAAGTCACGGAAAGCTTTTCGCCCAAAAAGCTCCCATTATCATCTATACACAATATAAACATGTTTTGGACAAATTTAAGCGAAAACAGAGTAGTTTTGATTGGGCATAGAAGGGTGACGCCGATATGGTCACTTTTGGCTCGAAAAAGTGACGGAAAGCTTTTCGCCCAAAAAGCTCCCATTATCATCTGTACACAATATAAACATGTTTTGGATAAATTTAAGTGAAAACAGAGTAGTTTTGATTGGGCATAGAAGGGTGACGCCGATATGGTCACTTTGGGGTCGAAAAAGTCACGGAAAGCTTTTCGCCCAAAAAGCTCCTATTATCATCTATACACAATATAAACATGTTTTGGACAAATTTAAGCGAAAACAGAGTAGTTTTGATTGGGCATAGAAGGGTGACGCCGATATGGTCACTTTTGGCTCGAAAAATTCACGGAAATCTTTTCGCCCAAGAAGCTCCCATTGTGATGTATACACAATATAAACATGTTTGGGACAAATTTGAGCGAAAACAGAGTAGTTTTGATTGGGCATAGAAGGGTGACGCCGATATGGTCACTTTTGGCTCGAAAAAGTGACGGAAAGCTTTTCGCTCAAAAAGCTCCCATTATCATCTGTACACAATATAAACATGTTTTGGATAAATTTAAGCGAAAACAGAGTAGTTTGTATTGGGCATAGAAGGGTGACGCCGATATGGTCACTTTTGGCTCGAAAAATTCACGGAAATCTTTTCGCCCAAAAAGCTCCCATTGTGATGTATACACAATATAAACATGTTTGGGACAAATTTGAGCGAAAACAGAGTAGTTTTGATTGGGCATAGAAGTGTGACGCCGATATGGTCACTTTTGGCTCGAAAAAGTCACGGAAAGCTTTTCGCCCAAAAAGCTCCCATTATCATCTATACACAATATAAACATGTTTTGGACAAATTGGAGCGAAAACCGAGTAGTTTTGATTGGGCATAGAAGGGTGACGCCGATATGGTCACTTTTGGCTCGAAAAAGTCACGGAAAGCTTTTCGCCCAAAAAGCTCCCATTATCATCTATACACAATATAAACATGTTTTGGACAAATTTGAGCGAAAACAGAGTATTTTTTATGGGGCATAGAAGGGTGATGCCGATATGGTCACTTTTGGCTCGAAAAAGTCACGGAAAGCTTTTTGCCCAAAAAGCTCCCATTATCATCTATACACAATATAAACATGTTTTGGACAAATTTGAGCGAAAGCCGAGTAGTTTTAATTGGGCATAGAAGGGTGACGCCGATATGGTAACTTTTGGCTCGAATAAGTCACGGAAAGCTTTTCGCCCAAAAAGCTCCCATTATCATCTATACACAATATAAACATGTTTTGGACAAATTTAAGCGAAAACAGAGTAGTTTTGATTGGGCATAGAAGGGTGACGCCGATATGGTCACTTTTGGCTCGAAAAAGTGACGGAAAGCTTTTCGCCCAAAAAGCTCCCATTATCATCTGTACACAATATAAACATGTTTTGGATAAATTTAAGTGAAAACAGAGTAGTTTTGATTGGGCATAGAAGGGTGACGCCGATATGGTCACTTTGGGGTCGAAAAAGTCACGGAAAGCTTTTCGCCCAAAAAGCTCCTATTATCATCTATACACAATATAAACATGTTTTGGACAAATTTAAGCGAAAACAGAGTAGTTTTGATTGGGCATAGAAGGGTGACGCCGATATGGTCACTTTTGGCTCGAAAAATTCACGGAAATCTTTTCGCCCAAGAAGCTCCCATTGTGATGTATACACAATATAAACATGTTTGGGACAAATTTGAGCGAAAACAGAGTAGTTTTGATTGGGCATAGAAGGGTGACGCCGATATGGTCACTTTTGGCTCGAAAAAGTGACGGAAAGCTTTTCGCTCAAAAAGCTCCCATTATCATCTGTACACAATATAAACATGTTTTGGATAAATTTAAGCGAAAACAGAGTAGTTTGTATTGGGCATAGAAGGGTGACGCCGATATGGTCACTTTTGGCTCGAAAAATTCACGGAAATCTTTTCGCCCAAAAAGCTCCCATTGTGATGTATACACAATATAAACATGTTTGGGACAAATTTGAGCGAAAACAGAGTAGTTTTGATTGGGCATAGAAGTGTGACGCCGATATGGTCACTTTTGGCTCGAAAAAGTCACGGAAAGCTTTTCGCCCAAAAAGCTCCCATTATCATCTATACACAATATAAACATGTTTTGGACAAATTGGAGCGAAAACCGAGTAGTTTTGATTGGGCATAGAAGGGTGACGCCGATATGGTCACTTTTGGCTCGAAAAAGTCACGGAAAGCTTTTCGCCCAAAAAGCTCCCATTATCATCTATACACAATATAAACATGTTTTGGACAAATTTGAGCGAAAACAGAGTATTTTTTATGGGGCATAGAAGGGTGATGCCGATATGGTCACTTTTGGCTCGAAAAAGTCACGGAAAGCTTTTTGCCCAAAAAGCTCCCATTATCATCTATACACAATATAAACATGTTTTGGACAAATTTGAGCGAAAGCCGAGTAGTTTTAATTGGGCATAGAAGGGTGACGCCGATATGGTAACTTTTGGCTCGAATAAGTCACGGAAAGCTTTTCGCCCAAAAAGCTCCCATTATCATCTATACACAATATAAACATGTTTTGGACAAATTTAAGCGAAAACAGAGTAGTTTTGATTGGGCATAGAAGGGTGACGCCGATATGGTCACTTTTGGCTCGAAAAAGTGACGGAAAGCTTTTCGCCCAAAAAGCTCCCATTATCATCTGTACACAATATAAACATGTTTTGGATAAATTTAAGTGAAAACAGAGTAGTTTTGATTGGGCATAGAAGGGTGACGCCGATATGGTCACTTTGGGGTCGAAAAAGTCACGGAAAGCTTTTCGCCCAAAAAGCTCCTATTATCATCTATACACAATATAAACATGTTTTGGACAAATTTAAGCGAAAACAGAGTAGTTTTGATTGGGCATAGAAGGGTGACGCCGATATGGTCACTTTTGGCTCGAAAAATTCACGGAAATCTTTTCGCCCAAGAAGCTCCCATTGTGATGTATACACAATATAAACATGTTTGGGACAAATTTGAGCGAAAACAGAGTAGTTTTTATTGGGCATAGAAGGGTGACGCCGATATGGTCACTTTTGGCTCGAAAAAGTGACGGAAAGCTTTTCGCTCAAAAAGCTCCCATTATCATCTGTACACAATATAAACATGTTTTGGATAAATTTAAGCGAAAACAGAGTAGTTTGTATTGGGCATAGAAGGGTGACGCCGATATGGTCACTTTTGGCTCGAAAAATTCACGGAAATCTTTTCGCCCAAAAAGCTCCCATTGTGATGTATACACAATATAAACATGTTTGGGACAAATTTGAGCGAAAACAGAGTAGTTTTGATTGGGCATAGAAGTGTGACGCCGATATGGTCACTTTTGGCTCGAAAAAGTCACGGAAAGCTTTTCGCCCAAAAAGCTCCCATTATCATCTATACACAATATAAACATGTTTTGGACAAATTGGAGCGAAAACCGAGTAGTTTTGATTGGGCATAGAAGGGTGACGCCGATATGGTCACTTTTGGCTCGAAAAAGTCACGGAAAGCTTTTCGCCCAAAAAGCTCCCATTATCATCTATACACAATATAAACATGTTTTGGACAAATTTGAGCGAAAACAGAGTATTTTTTATGGGGCATAGAAGGGTGATGCCGATATGGTCACTTTTGGCTCGAAAAAGTCACGGAAAGCTTTTTGCCCAAAAAGCTCCCATTATCATCTATACACAATATAAACATGTTTTGGACAAATTTGAGCGAAAGCCGAGTAGTTTTAATTGGGCATAGAAGGGTGACGCCGATATGGTAACTTTTGGCTCGAATAAGTCACGGAAAGCTTTTCGCCCAAAAAGCTCCCATTATCATCTATACACAATATAAACATGTTTTGGACAAATTTAAGCGAAAACAGAGTAGTTTTGATTGGGCATAGAAGGGTGACGCCGATATGGTCACTTTTGGCTCGAAAAAGTGACGGAAAGCTTTTCGCCCAAAAAGCTCCCATTATCATCTGTACACAATATAAACATGTTTTGGATAAATTTAAGCGAAAACAGAGTAGTTTTGATTGGGCATAGAAGGGTGACGCCGATATGGTCACTTTGGGCTCGAAAAAGTCACAGAAAGCTTTTCGCCCAAAAAGCTCCCATTGTGATGTATACACAATATAAACATGTTTGGGACAAATTTGAGCGAAAACAGAGTAGTTTTGATTGGGCATAGAAGGGTGACGCCGATATGGTCACTTTTGGCTCGAAAAATTCACGGAAATCTTTTCGCCCAAAAAGCTCCCATTGTGATGTATACACAATATAAACATGTTTGGGACAAATTTGAGCGAAAACAGAGTAGTTTTGATTGGGCATAGAAGGGTGACGCCGATATGGTCACTTTTGGCTCGAAAAAGTGACGGAAAGCTTTTCGCCCAAAAAGCTCCCATTATCATCTATACACAATATAAACATGTTTTGGATAAATTTAAGCGAAAACAGAGTAGTTTTGATTGGGCATAGAAGGGTGACGCCGATATGGTCACTTTTGGCTCGAAAAATTCACGGAAATCTTTTCGCCCAAAAAGCTCCCATTGTGATGTATACACAATATAAACATGTTTGGGACAAATTTGAGCGAAAACAGAGTAGTTTTGATTGGGCATAGAAGGGTGACGCCGATATGGTCACTTTTGGCTCGAAAAAGTCACGGAAAGCTTTTCGCCCAAAAAGCTCCCATTATCATCTATACACAATATAAACATGTTTTGGACAAATTTAAGCGAAAACAGAGTAGTTTTGATAGGGCATAGAAGGGTGACGCCGATATGGTCACTTTTGGCTCGAAAAAGTTACGGAAAGCTTTTCGCCCCAAAAGCTCCCATTATCATCTATACACAATATAAACATGTTTTGGACAAATTTGAGCGAAAACAGAGTAGTTTTGATTGGGAATAGAAGGGTGACGACGATATGGTCACTTTTGGCTCGAAAAAGTCACGGAAAGCTTTTCGCCCCAAAAGCTCCCATTATCATCTATACACAATATAAACATGTTTTGGACAAATTTAAGCGAAAACAGAGTAGTTTTGATTGGGCATAGAAGGGTGACGCCGATATGGTCACTTTTGGCTTGAAAAAGTCACGGAAAACTTTTCGCCCAAAAGGCTCCCATTATCATCTATACACAATATAAACATGTTTTGGACAAATTGGAGCGAAAACAGAGTAGTTTTGATGGGGCATAGAAGGATGACGACGATATGGTCACTTTTGGCTCGAAAAAGTCACGTAAAGCTTTTCGCCCAAAAAGCTCCCATTATCATCTATACACAATATAAACATGTTTTGGAAAAATTTGAGCGAAAACAGAGTTGTTTTGAAGGGGTATAGAAGGGTGATGCCGAGATGGTCACTTTTTGCTCGAAAAAGTCACGGAAAGCTTTTCGCCCAAAAAGCTCTCATTGTGTTCTATACACAATATAAACATGTTTGGGATAAATTTGAGCGAAAACAGAGTAGTTTTGATTGGGCATAGAAGTGTGACGCCGAAATGGTTACTTTTGGCTCGAAATAGTCACGGAAAGCTTTTCGCCCAAAAAGCTCCCATTATCATCTATACACAATATAAACATGTTTTGGACAAATTTAAGCGAAAACAGAGTAGTTTTGATTGGGCATAGAAGGGTGACGCCGATATGGTCACTTTTATCTCGAAAAAGTCACGGAAAGCTTTTCGCCCAAAAGGCTCCCATTATCATCTATACACAATATAAACATGTTTTGGACAAATTGGAGCGAAAACAGAGTAGTTTTGATGAGGCATAGAAGGGTGATGCCGATATGGTCACTTTAGGCTCGAAAAAGTGACGGAAAGCTTTTCGCCCAAAAAGCACCCATTGTGTTCTATACACAATATAAACATGTTTGGGACAAATTTGAGCGAAAACAGAGTAGTTTTGATTGGGGATAGAAGTGTGACGCCGATATGGTCACTTTTGGCTCGAAAAAGTCACGGAAAGCTTTTCGCCCAAAAAGCTCCGATTATCATCTATACACAATATAAACATGTTTGGGACAAATTTAAGCGAAAACAGAGTAGTTTTGATTGGGCATAGAAGGGTGACGCCGATATGGTCACTTTTGGCTCGAAAAAGTCACGAAAAGCTTTTCGCCCAAAAGGCTCCCATTATCATCTATACACAATATAAACATGTTTTGGACAAATTGGAACGAAAACAGAGTAGTTTTGATGGGGCATAGAAGGATGATGGCGATATGGTCACTTTTGGCTCGAAAAAGTCACGGAAAGCTTTTCGCCCAAAAAGCTCCCATTATCATCTATACACAATATAAACATGTTTTGGAAAAATTTGAGCGAAAACCGAGTAGTTTTGATTGGGCATAGAAGGGTGACGCCGATATGGTCACTTTTGGCTCGAAAAAGTCACGGAAAGCTTTTCGCCCAAAAAGCACCCATTATCATCTATACACAATATAAACATGTTTTGGACAAATTTGAGCGAAAACAGAGTATTTTTTATGGGGCATAAAAGGGTGATGCCGATATGGTCACTTTTGGCTCGAAAAAGTCACGGAAAGCTTTTTGCCCAAAAAGCTCCCATTATCATCTATACACAATATAAACATGTTTTGGACAAATTTGAGCGAAAGCCGAGTAGTTTTAATTGGGCATAGAAGGGTGACGCCGATATGGTAACTTTTGGCTCGAATAAGTCACGGAAAGCTTTTCGCCCAAAAAGCTCCCATTATCATCTATACACAATATAAACATGTTTTGGACAAATTTAAGCGAAAACAGAGTAGTTTTGATTGGGCATAGAAGGGTGACGCCGATATGGTCACTTTTGGCTCGAAAAAGTGACGGAAAGCTTTTCGCCCAAAAAGCTCCCATTATCATCTGTACACAATATAAACATGTTTTGGATAAATTTAAGCGAAAACAGAGTAGTTTTGATTGGGCATAGAAGGGTGACGCCGATATGGTCACTTTGGGCTCGAAAAAGTCACGGAAAGCTTTTCGCCCCAAAAGCTCCCATTATCATCTATACACAATATAAACATGTTTTGGACAAATTTAAGCGAAAACAGAGTAGTTTTGATTGGGCATAGAAGGGTGACGCCGATATGGTCACTTTTGGCTTGAAAAAGTCACGGAAAACTTTTCGCCCAAAAGGATCCCATTGTCATCTATACACAATATAAACATGTTTTGGACAAATTGGTGCGAAAACAGAGTAGTTTTGATGGGGCATAGAAGGATGATGACGATATGGTCACTTTTGGCTCGAAAAAGTCACGTAAAGCTTTTCGCCCAAAAAGCTCCCATTATCATCTATACACAATATAAACATGTTTTGGAAAAATTTGAGCGAAAACAGAGTAGTTTTGAAGGGGTATAGAAGGGTGATGCCGAGATGGTCACTTTTTGCTCGAAAAAGTCACGGAAAGCTTTTCGCCCAAAAAGCTCTCATTGTGTTCTATACACAATATAAACATGTTTGGGATAAATTTGAGCGTAAACAGAGTAGTTTTGATTGGGCATAGAAGTGTGATGCCGAAATGGTTACTTTTGGCTCGAAAAAGTCACGGAAAGCTTTTCGCCCAAAAAGCTCTCATTATCATCTATACACAATATAAACATGTTTTGGACATATTTGAGCGAAAACAGAGTATTTTTGATGGGGCATAGAAGGGTGATGCCGATATCGTCACTTTTGGCTCGAAAAAGTCACGGAAAGCTTTTCGCCCAAAAAGCTCCCATTATCATCTATACACAATATAAACATGTTTTGGACAAATTTGAGCGAAAGCCGAGTAGTTTTAATTGGGCATAGAAGGGTGACGCCGATATGGTCACTTTTGGCTCGAAAAAGTGACGGAAAGCTTTTCGCCCAAAAAGCTCCCATTATCATCTGTACACAATATAAACATGTTTTGGATAAATTTAAGCGAAAACAGAGTAGTTTTGATTGGGCATAGAAGGGTGACGCCGATATGGTCACTTTGGGCTCGAAAAAGTCACGGAAAGCTTTTCGCCCAAAAAGCTCCTATTATCATCTATACACAATATAAACATGTTTTGGACAAATTTGAGCGAAAACAGAGTTGTTTTGATTGGGCATAGAAGGGTGACGCCGATATGGTCACTTTTGGCTCGAAAAAGTCACGGAAAGCTTTTCGCCCAAAAAGCTCCCATTATCATCTATACACAATATAAACATGTTTTGGACAAATTTAAGCGAAAACAGAGTAGTTTTGATTGGGCATAGAAGGGTGACGCCGATATGGTCACTTTTGGCTTGAAAAAGTCACGGAAAACTTTTCGCCCAAAAGGCTCCCATTATCATCTATACACAATATAAACATGTTTTGGACAAATTGGAGCGAAAACAGAGTAGTTTTGATGAGGCATAGAAGGGTGATGCCGATATGGTCACTTTAGGCTCGAAAAAGTGACGGAAAGCTTTTCGCCCAAAAAGCACCCATTGTGTTCTATACACAATATAAACATGTTTGGGACAAATTTGAGCGAAAACAGAGTAGTTTTGATTGGGGATAGAAGTGTGACGCCGATATGGTCACTTTTGGCTCGAAAAAGTCACGGAAAGCTTTTCGCCCAAAAAGCTCCGATTATCATCTATACACAATATAAACATGTTTTGGACAAATTTAAGCGAAAACAGAGTAGTTTTGATTGGGCATAGAAGGGTGACGCCGATATGGTCACTTTTGGCTCGAAAAAGTCACGAAAAGCTTTTCGCCCAAAAGGCTCCCATTATCATCTATACACAATATAAACATGTTTTGGACAAATTGGAGCGAAAACAGAGTAGTTTTGATGGGGCATAGAAGGATGATGGCGATATGGTCACTTTTGGCTCGAAAAAGTCACGGAAAGCTTTTCGCCCAAAAAGCTCCCATTATCATCTATACACAATATAAACATGTTTTGGACAAATTTGAGCGAAAACAGAGTATTTTTTATGAGGCATAGAAGGGTGATGCCGATATGGTCACTTTTGGCTCGAAAAAGTCACGGAAAGCTTTTTGCCCAAAAAGCTCCCATTATCATCTATACACAATATAAACATGTTTTGGACAAATTTGAGCGAAAGCCGAGTAGTTTTAATTGGGCATAGAAGGGTGACGCCGATATGGTAACTTTTGGCTCGAATAAGTCACGGAAAGCTTTTCGCCCAAAAAGCTCTCATTATCATCTATACACAATATAAACATGTTTTGGACAAATTTGAGCGAAAACAGAGTATTTTTGATGGGGCATAGAAGGGTGATGCCGATATCGTCACTTTTGGCTCGAAAAAGTCACGGAAAGCTTTTCGCCCAAAAAGCTCCCATTATCATCTATACACAATATAAACATGTTTTGGACAAATTTGAGCGAAAGCCGAGTAGTTTTAACTGGGCATAGAAGGGTGACGCCGATATGGTCACTTTTGGCTCGAAAAAGTGACGGAAAGCTTTTCGCCCAAAAAGCTCCCATTATCATCTGTACACAATATAAACATGTTTTGGATAAATTTAAGTGAAAACAGAGTAGTTTTGATTGGGCATAGAAGGGTGACGCCGATATGGTCACTTTGGGCTCGAAAAAGTCACGGAAAGCTTTTCGCCCAAAAAGCTCCTATTATCATCTATACACAATATAAACATGTTTTGGACAAATTTGAGCGAAAACAGAGTTGTTTTGATTGGGCATAGAAGGGTGACGCCGATATGGTCACTTTTGGCTCGAAATAGTCACGGAAAGCTTTTCGCCCAAAAAGCTCCCATTATCATCTATACTCAATATAAACATGTTTTGGACAAATTTAAGCGAAAACAGAGTAGTTTTGATTGGGCATAGAAGGGTGACGCCGATATGGTCACTTTTATCTCGAAAAAGTCACGGAAAGCTTTTCGCCCAAAAGGCTCCCATTATCATCTATACACAATATAAACATGTTTTGGACAAATTGGAGCGAAAACAGAGTAGTTTTGATGAGGCATAGAAGGGTGATGCCGATATGGTCACTTTAGGCTCGAAAAAGTGACGGAAAGCTTTTCGCCCAAAAAGCACCCATTGTGTTCTATACACAATATAAACATGTTTGGGACAAATTTGAGCGAAAACAGAGTAGTTTTGATTGGGGATAGAAGTGTGACGCCGATATGGTCACTTTTGGCTCGAAAAAGTCACGGAAAGCTTTTCGCCCAAAAAGCTCCGATTATCATCTATACACAATATAAACATGTTTTGGACAAATTTAAGCGAAAACAGAGTAGTTTTGATTGGGCATAGAAGGGTGACGCCGATATGGTCACTTTTGGCTCGAAAAAGTCACGAAAAGCTTTTCGCCCAAAAGGCTCCCATTATCATCTATACACAATATAAACATGTTTTGGACAAATTGGAGCGAAAACAGAGTAGTTTTGATGGGGCATAGAAGGATGATGGCGATATGGTCACTTTTGGCTCGAAAAAGTCACGGAAAGCTTTTCGCCCAAAAAGCTCCCATTATCATCTATACACAATATAAACATGTTTTGGACAAATTTGAGCGAAAACAGAGTATTTTTTATGAGGCATAGAAGGGTGATGCCGATATGGTCACTTTTGGCTCGAAAAAGTCACGGAAAGCTTTTTGCCCAAAAAGCTCCCATTATCATCTATACACAATATAAACATGTTTTGGACAAATTTGAGCGAAAGCCGAGTAGTTTTAATTGGGCATAGAAGGGTGACGCCGATATGGTAACTTTTGGCTCGAATAAGTCACGGAAAGCTTTTCGCCCAAAAAGCTCCCATTATCATCTATACACAATATAAACATGTTTTGGACAAATTTGAGCGAAAGCCGAGTAGTTTTAACTGGGCATAGAAGGGTGACGCCGATATGGTCACTTTTGGCTCGAAAAAGTGACGGAAAGCTTTTCGCCCAAAAAGCTCCCATTATCATCTGTACACAATATAAACATGTTTTGGATAAATTTAAGCGAAAACAGAGTAGTTTTGATTGGGCATAGAAGGGTGACGCCGATATGGTCACTTTGGGCTCGAAAAAGTCACGGAAAGCTTTTCGCCCAAAAAGCTCCTATTATCATCTATACACAATATAAACATGTTTTGGACAAATTTGAGCGAAAACAGAGTTGTTTTGATTGGGCATAGAAGGGTGACGCCGATATGGTCACTTTTGGCTCGAAATAGTCACGGAAAGCTTTTCGCCCAAAAAGCTCCCATTATCATCTATACTCAATATAAACATGTTTTGGACAAATTTAAGCGAAAACAGAGTAGTTTTGATTGGGCATAGAAGGGTGACGCCGATATGGTCACTTTTATCTCGAAAAAGTCACGGAAAGCTTTTCGCCCAAAAGGCTCCCATTATCATCTATACACAATATAAACATGTTTTGGACAAATTGGAGCGAAAACAGAGTAGTTTTGATGAGGCATAGAAGGGTGATGCCGATATGGTCACTTTAGGCTCGAAAAAGTGACGGAAAGCTTTTCGCCCAAAAAGCACCCATTGTGTTCTATACACAATATAAACATGTTTGGGACAAATTTGAGCGAAAACAGAGTAGTTTTGATTGGGGATAGAAGTGTGACGCCGATATGGTCACTTTTGGCTCGAAAAAGTCACGGAAAGCTTTTCGCCCAAAAAGCTCCGATTATCATCTATACACAATATAAACATGTTTTGGACAAATTTAAGCGAAAACAGAGTAGTTTTGATTGGGCATAGAAGGGTGACGCCGATATGGTCACTTTTGGCTCGAAAAAGTCACGAAAAGCTTTTCGCCCAAAAGGCTCCCATTATCATCTATACACAATATAAACATGTTTTGGACAAATTGGAGCGAAAACAGAGTAGTTTTGATGGGGCATAGAAGGATGATGGCGATATGGTCACTTTTGGCTCGAAAAAGTCACGGAAAGCTTTTCGCCCAAAAAGCTCCCATTATCATCTATACACAATATAAACATGTTTTGGACAAATTTGAGCGAAAACAGAGTATTTTTTATGAGGCATAGAAGGGTGATGCCGATATGGTCACTTTTGGCTCGAAAAAGTCACGGAAAGCTTTTTGCCCAAAAAGCTCCCATTATCATCTATACACAATATAAACATGTTTTGGACAAATTTGAGCGAAAGCCGAGTAGTTTTAATTGGGCATAGAAGGGTGACGCCGATATGGTAACTTTTGGCTCGAATAAGTCACGGAAAGCTTTTCGCCCAAAAAGCTCTCATTATCATCTATACACAATATAAACATGTTTTGGACAAATTTGAGCGAAAACAGAGTATTTTTGATGGGGCATAGAAGGGTGATGCCGATATCGTCACTTTTGGCTCGAAAAAGTCACGGAAAGCTTTTCGCCCAAAAAGCTCCCATTATCATCTATACACAATATAAACATGTTTTGGACAAATTTGAGCGAAAGCCGAGTAGTTTTAATTGGGCATAGAAGGGTGACGCCGATATGGTCACTTTTGGCTCGAAAAAGTGACGGAAAGCTTTTCGCCCAAAAAGCTCCCATTATCATCTGTACACAATATAAACATGTTTTGGATAAATTTAAGCGAAAACAGAGTAGTTTTGATTGGGCATAGAAGGGTGACGCCGATATGGTCACTTTGGGCTCGAAAAAGTCACGGAAAGCTTTTCGCCCAAAAAGCTCCTATTATCATCTATACACAATATAAACATGTTTTGGACAAATTTGAGCGAAAACAGAGTTGTTTTGATTGGGCATAGAAGGGTGACGCCGATATGGTCACTTTTGGCTCGAAATAGTCACGGAAAGCTTTTCGCCCAAAAAGCTCCCATTATCATCTATACTCAATATAAACATGTTTTGGACAAATTTAAGCGGAAACAGAGTAGTTTTGATTGGGCATAGAAGGGTGACGCCGATATGGTCACTTTTATCTCGAAAAAGTCACGGAAAGCTTTTCGCCCAAAAGGCTCCCATTATCATCTATACACAATATAAACATGTTTTGGACAAATTGGAGCGAAAACAGAGTAGTTTTGATGAGGAATAGAAGGGTGATGCCGATATGGTCACTTTAGGCTCGAAAAAGTGACGGAAAGCTTTTCGCCCAAAAAGCACCCATTGTGTTCTATACACAATATAAACATGTTTGGGACAAATTTGAGCGAAAACAGAGTAGTTTTGATTGGGGATAGAAGTGTGACGCCGATATGGTCACTTTTGGCTCGAAAAAGTCACGGAAAGCTTTTCGCCCAAAAAGCTCCGATTATCATCTATACACAATATAAACATGTTTTGGACAAATTTAAGCGAAAACAGAGTAGTTTTGATTGGGCATAGAAGGGTGACGCCGATATGGTCACTTTTGGCTCGAAAAAGTCACGAAAAGCTTTTCGCCCAAAAGGCTCCCATTATCATCTATACACAATATAAACATGTTTTGGACAAATTGGACCGAAAACAGAGTAGTTTTGATGGGGCATAGAAGGATGATGGCGATATGGTCACTTTTGGCTCGAAAAAGTCACGGAAAGCTTTTCGCCCAAAAAGCTCCCATTATCATCTATACACAATATAAACATGTTTTGGAAAAATTTGAGCGAAAACCGAGTAGTTTTGATTGGGCATAGAAGGGTGACGCCGATATGGTCACTTTTGGCTCGAAAAAGTCACGGAAAGCTTTTCGCCCAAAAAGCTCCCATTATCATCTATACACAATATAAACATGTTTTGGACAAATTTGAGCGAAAACAGAGTATTTTTTATGGGGCATAGAAGGGTGATGCCGATATGGTCACTTTTGGCTCGAAAAAGTCACGGAAAGCTTTTTGCCCAAAAAGCTCCCATTATCATCTATACACAATATAAACATGTTTTGGACAAATTTGAGCGAAAGCCGAGTAGTTTTAATTGGGCATAGAAGGGTGACGCCGATATGGTAACTTTTGGCTCGAATAAGTCACGGAAAGCTTTTCGCCCAAAAAGCTCCCATTATCATCTATACACAATATAAACATGTTTTGGACAAATTTAAGCGAAAACAGAGTAGTTTTGATTGGGCATAGAAGGGTGACGCCGATATGGTCACTTTTGGCTCGAAAAAGTGACGGAAAGCTTTTCGCCCAAAAAGCTCCCATTATCATCTGTACACAATATAAACATGTTTTGGATAAATTTAAGCGAAAACAGAGTAGTTTTGATTGGGCATAGATGGGTGAAGCCGATATGGTCACTTTGGGCTCGAAAAAGTCACGGAAAGCTTTTCGCCCAAAAAGCTCCTATTATCATCTATACACAATATAAACATGTTTTGGACAAATTTAAGCGAAAACAAAGTAGTTTTGATTGGGCATAGAAGGGTGACACCGATATGGTCACTTTTGGCTCGAAAAAGTGACGGAAAGCTTTTCGCCCAAAAAGCTCCCATTGTCATCTGTACACAATATAAACATGTTTTGGATAAATTTAAGCGAAAACAGAGTAGTTTTGATTGGGCATAGAAGGGTGACGCCGATATGGTCACTTTTGGCTCGAAAAATTCACGGAAATCTTTTCGCCCAAAAAGCTCCCATTGTGATGTATACACAATATAAACATGTTTGGGACAAATTTGAGCGAAAACAGAGTAGTTTTGATTGGGCATAGAAGTGTGACGCCGATATGGTCACTTTTGGCTCGAAAAAGTCACGGAAAGCTTTTCGCCCAAAAAGCTCCCATTATCATCTATACACAATATAAACATGTTTTGGACAAATTTAAGCGAAAACAGAGTAGTTTTGATTGGGCATAGAAGGGTGACGCCGATATGGTCACTTTTGGCTCGAAAAAGTCACGAAAAGCTTTTCGCCCAAAAGGCTCCCATTATCATCTATACACAATATAAACATGTTTTGGACAAATTGGAGCGAAAACAGAGTAGTTTTGATGGGGCATAGAAGGATGATGGCGATATGGTCACTTTTGGCTCGAAAAAGTCACGGAAAGCTTTTCGCCCAAAAAGCTCCCATTATCATCTATACACAATATAAACATGTTTTGGAAAAATTTGAGCGAAAACCGAGTAGTTTTGATTGGGCATAGACGGGTGACGCCGATATGGTCACTTTTGGCTCGAAAAAGTCACGGAAAGCTTTTCGCCAAAAAAGCTCCCATTATCATCTATACACAATATAAACATGTTTTGGACAAATTTGAGCGAAAACAGAGTATTTTTTATGGGGCATAGAAGGGTGATGCCGATATGGTCACTTTTGGCTCGAAAAAGTCACGGAAAGCTTTTTGCCCAAAAAGCTCCCATTATCATCTATACACAATATAAACATGTTTTGGACAAATTTGAGCGAAAGCCGAGTAGTTTTAATTGGGCATAGAAGGGTGACGCCGATATGGTAACTTTTGGCTCGAATAAGTCACGGAAAGCTTTTCGCCCAAAAAGCTCCCATTATCATCTATACACAATATAAACATGTTTTGGACAAATTTAAGCGAAAACAGAGTAGTTTTGATTGGGCATAGAAGGGTGACGCCGATATGGTCACTTTTGGCTCGAAAAAGTGACGGAAAGCTTTTCGCCCAAAAAGCTCCCATTATCATCTGTACACAATATAAACATGTTTTGGATAAATTTAAGCGAAAACAGAGTAGTTTTGATTGGGCATAGAAGGGTGACGCCGATATGGTCACTTTGGGCTCGAAAAAGTCACGGAAAGCTTTTCGCCCAAAAAGCTCCTATTATCATCTATACACAATATAAACATGTTTTGGACAAATTTAAGCGAAAACAGAGTAGTTTTGATTGGGCATAGAAGGGTGACGCCGATATGGTCACTTTTGGCTCGAAAAATTCACGGAAATCTTTTCGCCCAAAAAGCTCCCATTGTGATGTATACACAATATAAACATGTTTGGGACAAATTTGAGCGAAAACAGAGTAGTTTTGATTGGGCATAGAAGGGTGACGCCGATATGGTCACTTTTGGCTCGAAAAAGTGATGGAAAGCTTTTCGCCCAAAAAGCTCCCATTATCATCTGTACACAATATAAACATGTTTTGGATAAATTTAAGCGAAAACAGAGTAGTTTTGATTGGGCATAGAAGGGTGACGCCGATATGGTCACTTTTGGCTCGAAAAATTCACGGAAATCTTTTCGCCCAAAAAGCTCCCATTGTGATGTATACACAATATAAACATGTTTAGGACAAATTTGAGCGAAAACAGAGTAGTTTTGATTGGGCATAGAAGTGTGACGCCGATATGGTCACTTTTGGCTCGAAAAAGTCACGGAAAGCTTTTCGCCCAAAAAGCTCCCATTATCATCTATACACAATATAAACATGTTTTGGACAAATTTAAGCGAAAACAGAGTAGTTTTGATTGGGCATAGAAGGGTGACGCCGATATGGTCACTTTTGGCTCGAAAAAGTCACGAAAAGCTTTTCGCCCAAAAGGCTCCCATTATCATCTATACACAATATAAACATGTTTTGGACAAATTGGAGCGAAAACAGAGTAGTTTTGATGGGGCATAGAAGGATGATGGCGATATGGTCACTTTTGGCTCGAAAAAGTCACGGAAAGCTTTTCGCCCAAAAAGCTCCCATTATCATCTATACACAATATAAACATGTTTTGGAAAAATTTGAGCGAAAACCGAGTAGTTTTGATTGGGCATAGAAGGGTGACGCCGATATGGTCACTTTTGGCTCGAAAAAGTCACGGAAAGCTTTTCGCCCAAAAAGCTCCCATTATCATCTATACACAATATAAACATGTTTTGGACAAATTTGAGCGAAAACAGAGTATTTTTTATGGGGCATAGAAGGGTGATGCCGATATGGTCACTTTTGGCTCGAAAAAGTCACGGAAAGCTTTTTGCCCAAAAAGCTCCCATTATCATCTATACACAATATAAACATGTTTTGGACAAATTTGAGCGAAAGCCGAGTAGTTTTAATTGGGCATAGAAGGGTGACGCCGATATGGTAACTTTTGGCTCGAATAAGTCACGGAAAGCTTTTCGCCCAAAAAGCTCCCATTATCATCTATACACAATATAAATATGTTTTGGACAAATTTAAGCGAAAACAGAGTAGTTTTGATTGGGCATAGAAGGGTGACGCCGATATGGTCACTTTTGGCTCGAAAAAGTGACGGAAAGCTTTTCGCCCAAAAAGCTCCCATTATCATCTGTACACAATATAAACATGTTTTGGATAAATTTAAGCGAAAACAGAGTAGTTTTGATTGGGCATAGAAGGGTGACGCCGATATGGTCACTTTGGGCTCGAAAAAGTCACGGAAAGCTTTTCGCCCAAAAAGCTCCCATTATCATCTATACACAATATAAACATGTTTTGGACAAATTTAAGCGAAAACAGAGTAGTTTTGATTGGGCATAGAAGGGTGACGCCGATATGGTCACTTTAGGCTCGAAAAAGTGACGGAAAGCTTTTCGCCCAAAAAGCACCCATTGTGTTCTATACACAATATAAACATGTTTGGGACAAATTTGAGCGAAAACAGAGTAGTTTTGATTGGGGATAGAAGTGTGACGCCGATATGGTCACTTTTGGCTCGAAAAAGTCACGGAAAGCTTTTCGCCCAAAAAGCTCCGATTATCATCTATACACAATATAAACATGTTTTGGACAAATTTAAGCGAAAACAGAGTAGTTTTGATTGGGCATAGAAGGGTGACGCCGATATGGTCACTTTTGGCTCGAAAAAGTCACGAAAAGTTTTTCGCCCAAAAGGCTCCCATTATCATCTATACACAATATAAACATGTTTTGGACAAATTGGAGCGAAAACAGAGTAGTTTTGATGGGGCATAGAAGGATGATGGCGATATGGTCACTTTTGGCTCGAAAAAGTCACGGAAAGCTTTTCGCCCAAAAAGCTCCCATTATCATCTATACACAATATAAACATGTTTTGGAAAAATTTGAGCGAAAACCGAGTAGTTTTGATTGGGCATAGAAGGGTGACGCCGATATGGTCACTTTTGGCTCGAAAAAGTCACGGAAAGCTTTTCGCCCAAAAAGCTCCCATTATCATCTATACACAATATAAACATGTGTTTGGACAAATTTGAGCGAAAACAGAGTATTTTTTATGGGGCATAAAAGGGTGATGCCGATATGGTTACTTTTGGCTCGAAAAAGTCACGGAAAGCTTTTTGCCCAAAAAGCTCCCATTATCATCTATACACAATATAAACATGTTTTGGACAAATTTGAGCGAAAGCCGAGTAGTTTTAATTGGGCATAGAAGGGTGACGCCGATATGGTAACTTTTGGCTCGAATAAGTCACGGAAAGCTTTTCGCCCAAAAAGCTCCCATTATCATCTATACACAATATAAACATGTTTTGGACAAATTTAAGCGAAAACAGAGTAGTTTTGATTGGGCATAGAAGGGTGACGCCGATATGGTCACTTTTGGCTCGAAAAAGTGACGGAAAGCTTTTCGCCCAAAAAGCTCCCATTGTCATCTGTACACAATATAAACATGTTTTGGATAAATTTAAGCGAAAACAGAGTAGTTTTGATTGGGCATAGAAGGGTGACGCCGATATGGTCACTTTTGGCTCGAAAAATTCACGGAAATCTTTTCGCCCAAAAAGCTCCCATTGTGATGTATACACAATATAAACATGTTTGGGACAAATTTGAGCGAAAACAGAGTAGTTTTGATTGGGCATAGAAGTGTGACGCCGATATGGTCACTTTTGGCTCGAAAAAGTCACGGAAAGCTTTTCGCCCAAAAAGCTCCCATTATCATCTATACACAATATAAACATGTTTTGGACAAATTTAAGCGAAAACAGAGTAGTTTTGATTGGGCATAGAAGGGTGACGCCGATATGGTCACTTTTGGCTCGAAAAAGTCACGAAAAGCTTTTCGCCCAAAAGGCTCCCATTATCATCTATACACAATATAAACATGTTTTGGACAAATTGGAGCGAAAACAGAGTAGTTTTGATGGGGCATAGAAGGATGATGGCGATATGGTCACTTTTGGCTCGAAAAAGTCACGGAAAGCTTTTCGCCCAAAAAGCTCCCATTATCATCTATACACAATATAAACATGTTTTGGAAAAATTTGAGCGAAAACCGAGTAGTTTTGATTGGGCATAGACGGGTGACGCCGATATGGTCACTTTTGGCTCGAAAAAGTCACGGAAAGCTTTTCGCCAAAAAAGCTCCCATTATCATCTATACACAATATAAACATGTTTTGGACAAATTTGAGCGAAAACAGAGTATTTTTTATGGGGCATAGAAGGGTGATGCCGATATGGTCACTTTTGGCTCGAAAAAGTCACGGAAAGCTTTTTGCCCAAAAAGCTCCCATTATCATCTATACACAATATAAACATGTTTTGGACAAATTTGAGCGAAAGCCGAGTAGTTTTAATTGGGCATAGAAGGGTGACGCCGATATGGTAACTTTTGGCTCGAATAAGTCACGGAAAGCTTTTCGCCCAAAAAGCTCCCATTATCATCTATACACAATATAAACATGTTTTGGACAAATTTAAGCGAAAACAGAGTAGTTTTGATTGGGCATAGAAGGGTGACGCCGATATGGTCACTTTTGGCTCGAAAAAGTGACGGAAAGCTTTTCGCCCAAAAAGCTCCCATTGTCATCTGTACACAATATAAACATGTTTTGGATAAATTTAAGCGAAAACAGAGTAGTTTTGATTGGGCATAGAAGGATGACGACGATATGGTCACTTTTGGCTCGAAAAAGTCACGTAAAGCTTTTCGCCCAAAAAGCTCCCATTATCATCTATACACAATATAAACATGTTTTGGAAAAATTTGAGCGAAAACAGAGTAGTTTTGAAGGGGTATAGAAGGGTGATGCCGAGATGGTCACTTTTTGCTCGAAAAAGTCACGGAAAGCTTTTCGCCCAAAAAGCTCTCATTGTGTTCTATACACAATATAAACATGTTTGGGATAAATTTGAGCGAAAACAGAGTAGTTTTGATTGGGCATAGAAGTGTGACGCCGAAATGGTTACTTTTGGCTCGAAAAAGTCACGGAAAGCTTTTCGCCCAAAAAGCTCCCATTATCATCTATACACAATATAAACATGTTTTGGACAAATTTAAGCGAAAACAGAGTAGTTTTGATTGGGCATAGAAGGGTGACGCCGATATGGTCACTTTTATCTCGAAAAAGTCACGGAAAGCTTTTCGCCCAAAAGGCTCCCATTATCATCTATACACAATATAAACATGTTTTGGACAAATTGGAGCGAAAACAGAGTAGTTTTGATGAGGCATAGAAGGGTGATGCCGATATGGTCACTTTAGGCTCGAAAAAGTGACGGAAAGCTTTTCGCCCAAAAAGCACCCATTGTGTTCTATACACAATATAAACATGTTTGGGACAAATTTGAGCGAAAACAGAGTAGTTTTGATTGGGGATAGAAGTGTGACGCCGATATGGTCACTTTTGGCTCGAAAAAGTCACGGAAAGCTTTTCGCCCAAAAAGCTCCGATTATCATCTATACACAATATAAACATGTTTTGGACAAATTTAAGCGAAAACAGAGTAGTTTTGATTGGGCATAGAAGGGTGACGCCGATATGGTCACTTTTGGCTCGAAAAAGTCACGAAAAGCTTTTCGCCCAAAAGGCTCCCATTATCATCTATACACAATATAAACATGTTTTGGACAAATTGGAGCGAAAACAGAGTAGTTTTCATGGGGCATAGAAGGATGATGGCGATATGGTCACTTTTGGCTCGAAAAAGTCACGGAAAGCTTTTCGCCCAAAAAGCTCCCATTATCATCTATACACAATATAAACATGTTTTGGAAAAATTTGAGCGAAAACCGAGTAGTTTTGATTGGGCATAGAAGGGTGACGCCGATATGGTCACTTTTGGCTCGAAAAAGTCACGGAAAGCTTTTCGCCCAAAAAGCTCCCATTATCATCTATACACAATATAAACATGTTTTGGACAAATTTGAGCGAAAACAGAGTATTTTTTATGGGGCATAAAAGGGTGATGCCGATATGGTCACTTTTGGCTCGAAAAAGTCACGGAAAGCTTTTTGCCCAAAAAGCTCCCATTATCATCTATACACAATATAAACATGTTTTGGACAAATTTGAGCGAAAGCCGAGTAGTTTTAATTGGGCATAGAAGGGTGACGCCGATATGGTAACTTTTGGCTCGAATAAGTCACGGAAAGCTTTTCGCCCAAAAAGCTCCCATTATCATCTATACACAATATAAACATGTTTTGGACAAATTTAAGCGAAAACAGAGTAGTTTTGATTGGGCATAGAAGGGTGACGCCGATATGGTCACTTTTGGCTCGAAAAAGTGACGAAAAGCTTTTCGCCCAAAAAGCTCCCATTATCATCTGTAAACAATATAAACATGTTTTGGATAAATTTAAGCGAAAACAGAGTAGTTTTGATTGGGCATAGAAGGGTGACGCCGATATGGTCACTTTGGGCTCGAAAAAGTCACGGAAAGCTTTTCGCCCCAAAAGCTCCCATTATCATCTATACACAATATAAACATGTTTTGGACAAATTTAAGCGAAAACAGAGTAGTTTTGATTGGGCATAGAAGGGTGACGCCGATATGGTCACTTTTGGCTTGAAAAAGTCACGGAAAACTTTTCGCCCAAAAGGATCCCATTGTCATCTATACACAATATAAACATGTTTTGGACAAATTGGTGCGAAAACAGAGTAGTTTTGATGGGGCATAGAAGGATGATGACGATATGGTCACTTTTGGCTCGAAAAAGTCACGTAAAGCTTTTCGCCCAAAAAGCTCCCATTATCATCTATACACAATATAAACATGTTTTGGAAAAATTTGAGCGAAAACAGAGTAGTTTTGAAGGGGTATAGAAGGGTGATGCCGAGATGGTCACTTTTTGCTCGAAAAAGTCACGGAAAGCTTTTCGCCCAAAAAGCTCTCATTGTGTTCTATACACAATATAAACATGTTTGGGATAAATTTGAGCGTAAACAGAGTAGTTTTGATTGGGCATAGAAGTGTGACGCCGAAATGGTTACTTTTGGCTCGAAAAAGTCACGGAAAGCTTTTCGCCCAAAAAGCTCCCATTATCATCTATACACAATATAAACATGTTTTGGACAAATTTAAGCGAAAACAGAGTAGTTTTGATTGGGCATAGAAGGGTGACGCCGATATGGTCACTTTTATCTCGAAAAAGTCACGGAAAGCTTTTCGCCCAAAAGGCTCCCATTATCATCTATACACAATATAAACATGTTTTGGACAAATTGGAGCGAAAACAGAGTAGTTTTGATGAGGCATAGAAGGGTGATGCCGATATGGTCACTTTTGGCTCGAAAAAGTGACGGAAAGCTTTTCGCCCAAAAAGCACCCATTGTGTTCTATACACAATATAAACATGTTTGGGATAAATTTTAGCGAAAACAGAGTAGTTTTGATTGGGGATAGAAGTGTGATGCCGATATGGTCACTTTTGGCTCGAAAAAGTCACGGAAAGCTTTTCGCCCAAAAAGCTCCGATTATCATCTATACACAATATAAACATGTTTTGGACAAATTTAAGCGAAAACAGAGTAGTTTTGATTGGGCATAGAAGGGTGACGCAGATATGGTCACTTTTGGCTCGAAAAAGTCACGGAAAGCTTTTCGCCCAAAAGGCTCCCATTATCATCTATACACAATATAAACATGTTTTGGACAAATTGGATCGAAAACAGAGTAGTTTTGATGGGGCATAGATGGATGATGGCGATATGGTCACTTTTGGCTTGAAAAAGTCACGGAAAGCTTTTCGCCCAAAAAGCTCCCATTATCATCTATACACAATATAAACATGTTTTGGAAAAATTTGAGCGAAAACCGAGTAGTTTTGATTGGGCATAGAAGGGTGACGCCGATATGGTCACTTTTGGCTCGAAAAAGTCACGGAAAGCTTTTCGCCGAAAAAGCTCCCATTATCATCTATACACAATATAAACATGTTTTGGACAAATTTGAGCGAAAACAGAGTATTTTTTATGGGGCATAGAAGGGTGATGCCGATATGGTCACTTTTGGCTCGAAAAAGTCACGGAAAGCTTTTTGCCCAAAAAGCTCCCATTATCATCTATACACAATATAAACATGTTTTGGACAAATTTGAGCCAAAGCCGAGTAGTTTTAATTGGGCATAGAAGGGTGACACCGATATGGTAACTTTTTGCTCGAAAAAGTCACGGAAAGCTTTTCGCCCAAAAAGCTCCCATTATCATCTATACACAATATAAACATGTTTTGGACAAATTTGAGCGAAAACAGAGTATTTTTGATGGGGCATAGAAGGGTGATGGCGATATCGTCACTTTTGGCTCGAAAATGTCACGGAAAGCTTTTCGCCCAAAAAGCTCACATTATCATCTATACACAATATAAACATGTATTGGACAAATTTGAGCGAAAGCCGAGTAGTTTTAATCGGGCATAGAAGGGTTACGCCGATATGGTCACTTTTGGCTCGAAAAAGTCACGGAAAGCTTTTCGCATAAAAAGCTCCCATTATCATCTGTACACAATATAAACATGTTTTGGATAAATTTAAGCGAAAACAGAGTAGTTTTGATTGGGCATAGAAGGGTGACGCCGATATGGTCACTTTGGGCTCGAAAAAGTCACGGAAAGCTTTTCGCCCAAAAACTCCTATTATCATCTATACACAATATAAACATGTTTTGGACAAATTTGAGCGAAAACAGAGTTGTTTTGATTGGGCATAGAAGGGTGACGCCGATATGGTCACTTTTGGCTCGAAAAAGTCACACAAAGCTTTTCGCCCAAAAAGCTCCTATTATCATCTATACACAATATAAACATGTTTTGGACAAATTTAAGCGAAAACAGAGTAGTTTTGATTGGGCATAGAAGGGTGACGCCGATATGGTCACTTTTATCTCGAAAAAGTCACGGAAAGCTTTTCGCCCAAAAGGCTCCCATTATCATCTATACACAATATAAACATGTTTTGGACAAATTGGAGCGAAAACAGAGTAGTTTTGATGAGGCATAGAAGGGTGATGCCGATATGGTCACTTTTGGCTCGAAAAAGTGACGGAAAGCTTTTCGCCCAAAAAGCACCCATTGTGTTCTATACACAATATAAATATGTTTGGGACAAATTTGAGCGAAAACAGAGTAGTTTTGATTGGGGATAGAAGTGTGACGCCGATATGGTCACTTTTGGCTCGAAAAAGTCACGGAAAGCTTTTCGCCCAAAAAGCTCCGATTATCATCTATACACAATATAAACATGTTTTGGACAAATTTAAGCGAAAACAGAGTAGTTTTGATTGGGCATAGAAGGGTGACGCCGATATGGTCACTTTTGGCTCGAAAAAGTCACGGAAAGCTTTTCGCCCAAAAAGCTCCCATTATCATCTATACACAATATAAACATGTTTTGGACAAATTTGAGCGAAAGCCGAGTAGTTTTAATTGGGCATAGAAGGGTGACGCCGATATGGTCACTTTTGGCTCGAAAAAGTGACGGAAAGCTTTTCGCCCAAAAAGCTCCCATTATCATCTGTACACAATATAAACATGTTTTGGAAAAATTTGAGCGAAAGCCGAGTAGTTTTCATTGGGCATAGAAGGGTGACGCCGATATGGTAACTTTTGGCTCGAATAAGTCACGGAAAGCTTTTCGCCCAAAAAGCTCCCATTATCATCTATACACAATATAAACATGTTTTGGACAAATTTGAGCGATAACAGAGTATTTTTGATGGGGCATAGAAGGGTGATGCCGATATCGTCACTTTTGGCTCGAAAAAGTCACGGAAAGCTTTTCGCCCAAAAAGCTCCCATTATCATCTATACACAATATAAACATGTTTTGGACAAATTTGAGCGAAAGCCGAGTAGTTTTAATTGGGCATAGAAGGGTGACGCCGATATGGTTACTTTTGGCTCGAAAAAGTGACGGAAAGCTTTTCGCCCAAAAAGCTCCCATTATCATCTGTACACAATATAAACATGTTTTGGATAAATTTAAGCGAAAACAGAGTAGTTTTGATTGGGCATAGAAGGGTGACGCCGATATGGTCACTTTGGGCTCGAAAAAGTCACGGAAAGCTTTTCGCCCAAAAAGCTCCTATTATCATCTATACACAATATAAACATGTTTTGGACAAATTTGAGCGAAAACAGAGTTGTTTTGATTGGGCATAGAAGGGTGACGCCGATATGGTCACTTTTGGCTCGAAAAAGTCACGGAAAGCTTTTCGCCCAAAAAGCTCCCATTATCATCTATACACAATATAAACATGTTTTGGACAAATTTAAGCGAAAACAGAGTAGTTTTGATTGGGCATAGAAGGGTGACGCCGATATGGTCACTTTTATCTCGAAAAAGTCACGGAAAGCTTTTCGCCCAAAAGGCTCCCATTATCATCTATACACAATATAAACATGTTTTGGACAAATTGGAGCGAAAACAGAGTAGTTTTGATGAGGCATAGAAGGGTGATGCCGATATGGTCACTTTAGGCTCGAAAAAGTGACGGAAATCTTTTCGCCCAAAAAGCACCCATTGTGTTCTATACACAATATAAACATGTGTGGGACAAATTTGAGCGAAAACAGAGTAGTTTTGATTGGGGATAGAAGTGTGACGCCGATATGGTCACTTTTGGCTCGAAAAAGTCACGGAAAGCTTTTCGCCCAAAAAGCTCCGATTATCATCTATACACAATATAAACATGTTTTGGACAAATTTAAGCGAAAACAGAGTAGTTTTGATTGGGCATAGAAGGGTGACGCCGATATGGTCACTTTTGGCTCGAAAAAGTCACGAAAAGCTTTTCGCCCAAAAGGCTCCCATTATCATCTATACACAATTTAAACATGTTTTGGACAAATTGGAGCGAAAACAGAGTAGTTTTGATGGGGCATAGAAGGATGATGGCGATATGGTCACTTTTGGCTCGAAAAAGTCACGGAAAGCTTTTCGCCCAAAAAGCTCCCATTATCATCTATACACAATATAAACATGTTTTGGAAAAATTTGAGCGAAAACCGAGTAGTTTTGATTGGGCATAGAAGGGTGACGCCGATATGGTCACTTTTGGCTCGAAAAAGTCACGGAAAGCTTTTCGCCCAAAAAGCTCCCATTATCATCTATACACAATATAAACATGTTTTGGACAAATTTGAGCGAAAACAGAGTATTTTTTATGGGGCATAGAAGGGTGATGCCGATATGGTCACTTTTGGCTCGAAAAAGTCACGGAAAGCTTTTTGCCCAAAAAGCTCCCATTATCATCTATACACAATATAAACATGTTTTGGACAAATTTGAGCGAAAGCCGAGTAGTTTTAATTGGGCATAGAAGGGTGACGCCGATATGGTAACTTTTGGCTCGAATAAGTCACGGAAAGCTTTTCGCCCAAAAAGCTCCCATTATCATCTATACACAATATAAACATGTTTTTGACAAATTTGAGCGAAAACAGAGTATTTTTGATGGGGCATAGAAGGGTGATGCCGATATCGTCACTTTTGGCTCGAAAAAGTCACGGAAAGCTTTTCGCCCAAAAGGCTCCCATTATCATCTATACACAATATAAACATGTTTTGGACAAATTGGAGCGAAAATAGAGTAGTTTTGATGAGGCATAGAAGGGTGATGCCGATATGGTCACTTTTGGCTCGAAAAAGTGACGTAAAGCTTTTCGCCCAAAAAGCACCCATTGTGTTCTATACACAATATAAACATGTTTGGGACAAATTTGAGCGAAAACAGAGTAGTTTTGATTGGGGATAGAAGTGTGACGCCGATATGGTCACTTTTGGCTCGAAAAAGTCACGGAAAGCTTTTCGCCCAAAAAGCTCCGATTATCATCTATACACAATATAAACATGTTTTGGACAAATTTAAGCGAAAACAGAGTAGTTTTGATTGGGCATAGAAGGGTGACGCCGATATGGTCACTTTGGGCTCGAAAAAGTCACGGAAAGCTTTTCGCCCAAAAAGCTCCTATTATCATCTATACACAATATAAACATGTTTTGGACAAATTTGAGCGAAAACAGAGTTGTTTTGATTGGGCATAGAAGGGTGACGCCGATATGGTCACTTTTGGCTCGAAAAAGTCACGGAAAGCTTTTCGCCCAAAAAGCTCCCATTATCATCTATACACAATATAAACATGTTTTGGACAAATTTAAGCGAAAACAGAGTAGTTTTGATTGGGCATAGAAGGGTGACGCCGATATGGTCACTTTTATCTCGAAAAAGTCACGGAAAGCTTTTCGCCCAAAAGGCTCCCATTATCATCTATACACAATATAAACATGTTTTGGACAAATTGGAGCGAAAACAGAGTAGTTTTGATGAGGCATAGAAGGGTGATGCCGATATGGTCACTTTAGGCTCGAAAAAGTGACGGAAATCTTTTCGCCCAAAAAGCACCCATTGTGTTCTATACACAATATAAACATGTGTGGGACAAATTTGAGCGAAAACAGAGTAGTTTTGATTGGGGATAGAAGTGTGACGCCGATATGGTCACTTTTGGCTCGAAAAAGTCACGGAAAGCTTTTCGCCCAAAAAGCTCCGATTATCATCTATACACAATATAAACATGTTTTGGACAAATTTAAGCGAAAACAGAGTAGTTTTGATTGGGCATAGAAGGGTGACGCCGATATGGTCACTTTTGGCTCGAAAAAGTCACGAAAAGCTTTTCGCCCAAAAGGCTCCCATTATCATCTATACACAATTTAAACATGTTTTGGACAAATTGGAGCGAAAACAGAGTAGTTTTGATGGGGCATAGAAGGATGATGGCGATATGGTCACTTT
The DNA here is from genome assembly GCA_963922045.1 of Persicaria maculosa. Taxonomy (NCBI): domain Eukaryota; kingdom Viridiplantae; phylum Streptophyta; class Magnoliopsida; order Caryophyllales; family Polygonaceae; genus Persicaria; species Persicaria maculosa. The sequence continues at coordinate 40,844,067 of OY998251.1, read as the reverse complement.
TGGCTCGAAAAAGTCACGGAAAGCTTTTCGCCCAAAAAGCTCCCATTATCATCTATACACAATATAAACATGTTTTGGAAAAATTTGAGCGAAAACCGAGTAGTTTTGATTGGGCATAGAAGGGTGACGCCGATATGGTCACTTTTGGCTCGAAAAAGTCACGGAAAGCTTTTCGCCCAAAAAGCTCCCATTATCATCTATACACAATATAAACATGTTTTGGACAAATTTGAGCGAAAACAGAGTATTTTTTATGGGGCATAGAAGGGTGATGCCGATATGGTCACTTTTGGCTCGAAAAAGTCACGGAAAGCTTTTTGCCCAAAAAGCTCCCATTATCATCTATACACAATATAAACATGTTTTGGACAAATTTGAGCGAAAGCCGAGTAGTTTTAATTGGGCATAGAAGGGTGACGCCGATATGGTAACTTTTGGCTCGAATAAGTCACGGAAAGCTTTTCGCCCAAAAAGCTCCCATTATCATCTATACACAATATAAACATGTTTTTGACAAATTTGAGCGAAAACAGAGTATTTTTGATGGGGCATAGAAGGGTGATGCCGATATCGTCACTTTTGGCTCGAAAAAGTCACGGAAAGCTTTTCGCCCAAAAAGCTCCCATTATCATCTATACACAATATAAACATGTTTTGGACAAATTTAAGCGAAAACAGAGTAGTTTTGATTGGGCATAGAAGGGTGACGCCGATATGGTCACTTTTATCTCGAAAAAGTCACGGAAAGCTTTTCGCCCAAAAGGCTCCCATTATCATCTATACACAATATAAACATGTTTTGGACAAATTGGAGCGAAAATAGAGTAGTTTTGATGAGGCATAGAAGGGTGATGCCGATATGGTCACTTTTGGCTCGAAAAAGTGACGTAAAGCTTTTCGCCCAAAAAGCACCCATTGTGTTCTATACACAATATAAACATGTTTGGGACAAATTTGAGCGAAAACAGAGTAGTTTTGATTGGGGATAGAAGTGTGACGCCGATATGGTCACTTTTGGCTCGAAAAAGTCACGGAAAGCTTTTCGCCCAAAAAGCTCCGATTATCATCTATACACAATATAAACATGTTTTGGACAAATTTAAGCGAAAACAGAGTAGTTTTGATTGGGCATAGAAGGGTGACGCCGATATGGTCACTTTTGGCTCGAAAAAGTCACGGAAAGCTTTTCGCCCAAAAGGCTCCCATTATCATCTATACACAATATAAACATGTTTTGGACAAATTGCAGCGAAAACAGAGTAGTTTTGATGGGGCATAGAAGGATGATGGCGATATGGTCACTTTTGGCTCGAAAAAGTCACGGAAAGCTTTTCGCCCAAAAAGCTCTCATTATCATCTATACACAATATAAACATGTTTTGGAAAAATTTGAGCGAAAACCGAGTAGTTTTGATTGGGCATAGAAGGGTGACGCCGATATGGTCACTTTTGGCTCGAAAAAGTCACGGAAAGCTTTTCGCCCAAAAAGCTCCCATTATCATCTATACACAATAAAACATGTTTTGGACAAATTTGAGCGAAAACAGAGTATTTTTTATGGGGCATAGAAGGGTGATGCCGATATGGTCACTTTTGGCTCGAAAAAGTCACGGAAAGCTTTTTGCCCAAAAAGCTCCCATTATCATCTATACACAATATAAACATGTTTTGGACAAATTTGAGCGAAAGCCGAGTAGTTTTAATTGGGCATAGAAGGGTGACGCCGATATGGTAACTTTTGGCTCGAATAAGTCACGGAAAGCTTTTCGCCCAAAAAGCTCCCATTATCATCTATACACAATATAAACATGTTTTGGACAAATTTGAGCGAAAACAGAGTATTTTTGATGGGGCATAGAAGGGTGATGCCGATATCGTCACTTTTGGCTCGAAAAAGTCACGGAAAGCTTTTCGCCCAAAAAGCTCCCATTATCATCTATACACAATATAAACATGTTTTGGACAAATTTGAGCGAAAGCCGAGTAGTTTTAATTGGGCATAGAAGGGTGACGCCGATATGGTCACTTTTGGCTCGAAAAAGTGACGGAAAGCTTTTCGCCCAAAAAGCTCCCATTATCATCTGTACACAATATAAACATGTTTTGGATAAATTTAAGCGAAAACAGAGTAGTTTTGATTGGGCATAGAAGGGTGACGCCGATATGGTCACTTTGGGCTCGAAAAAGTCACGGAAAGCTTTTCTCCCAAAAAGCTCCTATTATCATCTATACACAATATAAACTTGTTTTGGACAAATTTGAGCGAAAACAGAGTTGTTTTGATTGGGCATAGAAGGGTGACGCCGATATGGTCACTTTTGGCTCGAAAAAGTCACGGAAAGCTTTTCGCCCAAAAAGCTCCCATTATCATCTATACACAATATAAACATGTTTTGGAAAAATTTGAGCGAAAACCGAGTAGTTTTGATGGGGCATAGAAGGGTGATGCCGATATGGTCACTTTTGGCTCGAAAAAGTCACGGAAAGCTTTTCGCCCAAAAAGCTCCCATTATCATCTGAATTGGTAAATAGATAGATCGGTGGCGTAAAGCCAAGAAGTTACAAAAAATAAGACCATACAAAGGGTCTTATGTAAAAGAGTGCCTAACCCACTAATTTCATCCCACATATTTTAAACCCACAATATTAAAATACTCGCAAAAAAGCACCCTCCACTTAATGCTACCCACAAGTTTTAATAATCCCACTACCTTCCGAAATTCAACCCAATTAAAACCCACAGACCACCTATTACACGCCAAAACAAAACTCCCCACACAAAATAATCAAAAAAGTAAAGTAACTTTAATGAAAAGCAAAGTGGGGGAGTAAGTCCAACACGCAATATCCTGCAACACAACCCACAAGGGGCCCACACACATCATCTCTATACACACAGGCCTACACCCAAGTTTGACCACGCAAGGGCCCCACACAAAGCTGTCTGCCCATGGAAGAGACGTCAACATCACCTTCAACCTTCATCAACGGAAACGCCGGCCGAAGCAAACACACAGCCCGACACCACCGGCCTCAGAACACTGCAGCACCACCAACTCCGTCATCAAAACTCAAAACGCGTTCAGCCCGGAATCGAGGATAGTTCGAGACCAACGACGGAGAGATGCGAGCAGATCCGAGCACCAGAACAAACATGGCCAGCGAGCAACAACCAACCAACGCACCACCAAACCCCACCAGCACACCAACCAAACGAACCACCATGATCCAGACCGCCAAGTCGCACCACCATCCCCCGCCCAAAGCTCCAAGCGTTCCGCTCAGATCTGAAGAAATAAGGAGCAAAAGAAAGGGGAAAGCAACCGACTCAGTGCCCAGCCCCATGGACCAACTCCAACGATCCACCCCAGGTCATGCGCAGCCGACCATCGCACCACCGAACCAACTCCCATTATCATCTATACACAATATAAATATGTTTTGGACAAATTTGAGCGAAAACCGAGTAGTTTTGATTGGGCATAGAAGGGTGACGCCGATATGGTCACTTTTGGCTCTAAAAAGTCACGGAAAGCTTTTCGCCCAAAAAGCTCCCATTATCATCTATACACAATATAAACATGTTTTGGAAAAATTTGAGCGAAAACAGAGTAGTTTTGAAGGGGCATAGAAGGGTGATGCCGATATGGTCACTTTTTGCTCGAAAAAGTCACGGAAAGCTTTTCGCCCAAAAAGCTCTCATTGTGTTCTATACACAATATAAACATGTTTGGGACAAATTTGAGCAAAAACAGAGTAGTTTTGATTGGGCATAGAAGTGTGACGCCGATATGGTTACTTTTGGCTCGAAAAAGTCACGGAAAGCTTTCGCCCAAAAAGCTCCCATTATCATCTATACACAATATAAACATGTTTTGGACAAATTTAAGTGAAAACAGAGTAGTTTTGATTGGGCATAGAAGGGTGAAGCCGATATGGTCACTTTTATCTCGAAAAAGTCACGGAAAGCTTTTCGCCCAAAAGGCTCTCATTATCATCTATACACAATATAAACATGTTTTGGACAAATTGGAGCGAAAACAGAGTAGTTTTGGTGAGGCATAGAAGGGTGATGCCGATATGGTCACTTTTGGCTCGAAAAAGTGACGGAAAGCTTTTCGCCCAAAAAGCTCCCATTGTGTTCTATACACAATATAAACATGTTTGGGACAAATTTGGGCGAAAACAGAGTAGTTTTGATTGGGCATAGAAGTGTGACGCCGATATGGTCACTTTTGGCTCGAAAAAGTCACGGAAAGCTTTTCGCCCAAAAAGCTCCGATTATCATCTGAACTGGTAAATATATATATGAGGGTGTAACCAACTTACAAAAACACGCAGACCATACCATGGGTCCCGTGGAAAAATACATACGACGTATACCTCCCAAAAAGACGTCAAAGTGAACCCATAACCCACAAAAAACTATCTCCCCACCAAAAAATGACTTCGTCAAAAAAGGACCCTAAACTCAAATCCTCTGTACATTCAACCTCAGACCCCTACGTCAAAATCCTTGCATCAACCGCTTGACCCATAGTTTCTCCATCGTCGTTTTCCCCTTGCATTTGATAGAGATTATGTTCCGACATGCTTTGATAATCTCGATAGCACAAGCAGCCGGGTTGCACTGCTCCCCCATGAAAATCATACGGTTGCGCGCCCTCCATGTAATGTATACAAGCGCACACAAGGCCAGCAACTTCCCTTGGAACATTGCGCCCTTTCTGACTCCTTCTGGTTCCCTCTCAAACCAACGCAACCAATCTCGGAGGGTGCTGTATCGGATACCCACACCCAACCAATCAAAAACCCTGTTCTGAATTTCCCGGATCACCCGACATCCAAACCAGAGATGCTCCTCTGTTTCTTCCTCTTCCTTACAGAGCACGCACCAAGCCGCATCAGGACCTTTCCAGTGCTTAGCCACACGACCTATTTGCAGTCTCTGTGTAGCAGCTAACCACGTCACAAACGACCAGTGCTTGCACTGGGCTCGCTTCCAGATGAAGCTCCCCCATTCAATATGCGATCCATGGTCACGTACTAGCTCATACACCTTCCCGCTTGCCAACCCTCCATCTGGTTTATGCAGAGACACCCAATCTACACCTTGGGCCTGCATAAGTACCTTGAGTTCATCCCTCACACCCAAGAGCGCCTTCCATGCCCATGAATCATCAACTTTCGGGCCAACATCCCACACAGAATTACCCCTAAGCAAGTTACTGTGTGCCCATCTCACCCATATACATTCCTTTTGGGAGTCTATGTCGCTCAATAGCTTAGCCAAGATGCTCTTGTTCCAGCCAAGTATTTCTTTAATATTTAGACCCCCTTCTTCTAAGGGTTTCGTCACATCAGTCCAAGCCACTAGATTTTTGCCACTTTCCAGCGTACCATTCCAAAGGAAATGGCGCTGAATTTCAATAAGCTTAGCTATAACTCCTTTCGGCAGTAAGAATGACTGGCTCCAGAAGGATAGAACCCCCCCAAACACAGCCTTAATTACTTGTAATCGGCCTGCATACGACAACTTCCTCGTTGCCCAGTTCTGGACATAATTACCCCACTTCTCAGTTAGGTCGCTGTACTCATGAGGAGAGATACGCTTCGAGTGCAGAGGCATGCCGAGATATCTGACAGGTAGCTGACCCTCCTGAAACCCCAGCTCTCTCGTTATACTCTCCACAACTTCCCTATCTGCTCCAGCAAAATAGATGGTACTTTTTTCCTTGTTAGCTCGGAGACCCGATGCTTCAAAAAACCTGTCCAGTGCCTTTTTAATGACCCTAACTGACTTCATCTCAGCTTTGCAAAAAATCAGCAAATCATCGGCAAAAGCTAAGTGAACCAGTCGCATCCCTTTGCATCTTGGATGGAATTGAAAATCAGGGCTCTTCGTTTCTTCATTAAGCATACGATTCAGCATTTCCATGCACAACACAAATAGATAGGGCGAGAGGGGATCGCCTTGTCTCAGCCCTCTTTTCCCTCTAAAATACCCTTCTGGCGCTCCATTTATAATAATAGAGAACGCCGTCGATGTCACACACTCCATCACCAGTTGAACAATTTTGTCAGGGAAACATAGCTGCTAAAGTGTGAATCGAACAAACTCCCAACTGATGAAATCATACGCTTTCTGTAAATCAACCTTTATAGTGCAGCGCGGTGAAACTCTCTTAGTGCCGTAACCCCTTACCACTTCTAGTGCAACTGCATGATTATGAGCCAATGACCTCCCAGGTACGAATGCACCTTGACAGTCCGACACTAGCTGATTCATGGAGCTCTTAACCCTCGTGACCAAGAGCTTACTGACCATCTTCAATACTGTGTTGCAGCATGATATAGGGCGTAAATCCTTTACCAAAGTGGGGTTGGTAACTTTCGGCAGCAGAGAAACAAAGGTGGCATTCGTCTGCTTCAAGAGAACCCCATTCCGGAAAATTTCTTTTATGCAAGCACATACATCCTTGCCCACTATGTTCCAGCAGCTCTTAAAGAACTGACTCCCGAAACCATCCGGTCCTGGTGATTTGTTTGCTCCAATAGCCCATACAGATTTTCTGATTTCTTCATTCGTGGGCATCCTGCTCATGTTCTCTGCATCCTCCAAACTAACAGCAGCCCCTGTAGGGATTGACGGCATCTGAGCAGCTTCCGGCTCTGTTGCTAGGAGTTTTTGAAAGGAAGCTAGGATGTGGGCTCTAATTTCCTCTTCCTCTTCCATCATTCTCCCTGTATCATCCTTCATAGCATGGATAGCATTTCGAGCTCTTCTTTCATTCAGGCTACGATAGAACATAGAAGAGGATTCCTCTCCCATAGTAATCCAGTGAAGCTTTGCCCGCTGTGTGACCAAACTGAGATGTCGAGCCACATTTTTCCTTAATCTCTCCTCAACCTGTCTCTCCTGAGCAATCAATCCAGCTTGCCATTCTCTGTTTGCAGCTGTAGTTGCAGTTCATGTAAGTTCTGTTTGTCCAGCTTAATTTGTGTCTGTAATTCCGGGAAATGAGCTCTATCCCACGTCTTCAGGGATTCTTTGACATTCTTCAGTTTACTGGCTAGCTGGAACTGTTTAGAGCCACTATACTGTTGGTTCAATGAGCACTGAACCAAGGCTGGAAATTCGGGCTCTTTCACCCAAAAATTCTTGAACTTAAAGGGGTACCGATATGGTCACTTTTGGACAATATAAACATGTTTTGGACAAATTTAAGCGAAAACAGAGTAGTTTTGATTGGGCATAGAAGGGTGACGCCGATATGGTCACTTTTGGCTCGAAAAAGTCACGGAAAGCTTTTCGCCCAAAAGGCTCCCATTATCATCTATACACAATATAAACATGTTTTGGACAAATTGGAGCAAAAACAGAGTAGTTTTGATGGGGCATAGAAGGATAATGCCGATATGGTCACTTTTGGCTCGAAAAAGTCACGGAAAGCTTTTCGCCCAAAAAGCTCCCATTATTATCTATACACAATATAAACATGTTTTGGAAAAATTTGAGCGAAAACCGAGTAGTTTTGATTGGGCATAGAAGGGTGACGCCGATATGGTCACTTTTGGCTCGAAAAAGTCACGGAAAGCTTTTCGCCCAAAAAGCTCCCATTATCATCTATACACAATATAAAAATGTTTTGGACAAATTTGAGCGAAAATAGAGTATTTTTTATGGGGCATAGAAGGGTGATGCCGATATGGTCACTTTTGACTCGAAAAAGTCACGGAAAGCTTTTCGCCCAAAAAGCTCCCATTATCATCTATACACAATATAAACATCTTTTGGATAAATTTGAGCGAAAGCCGAGTAGTTTTAATTGGGCATAGAAGCCGATATGGTCACTTTTGGCTCGAAAAAGTCACGGAAAGCTTTTCGCCCAAAAAGCTCCCATTATCTTCTATACACAATATAAACATGTTTTGGACAAATTTGAGCGAAACAGAGTATTTTTGATGGGGCATAGAAGGGTGATGCCGATATCGTCACTTTTGGCTCGAAAAAGTCACGGAAAGCTTTTCGTCCAAAAAGCTCCCATTATCATCTATACACAATATAAACATGTTTTGGACAAATTTGAGCGAAAGCCGAGTAGTTTTAATTGGGCATAGAAGGGTGACGCCGATATGGTCACTTTTGGCTCTAAAAAGTCACGGAAAGCTTTTCGCCCAAAAAGCTCCCATTATCATCTGTACACAATATAAACATGTTTTGGATAAATTTAAGCGAAAACAGAGTAGTTTTGATTGGGCATAGAAGGGTGACGCCGATATGGTCACTTTTGGCTCTAAAAAGTCACGGAAAGCTTTTCGCCCAAAAAGCTCCCATTATCATCTGTACACAATATAAACATGTTTTGGATAAATTTAAGCGAAAACAGAGTAGTTTTGATTGGGCATAGAAGGGTGACGCCGATATTGTCACTTTGGGCTCGAAAAAGTCACGGAAAGCTTTTCGCCCAAAAAGCTCCTATTATCATCTATACACAATATAAACATGTTTTGGACAAATTTTAGCGAAAACAGAGTAGTTTTGATTGGGCATAGAAGGGTGACGCCGATATGGTCACTTTTGGCTCGAAAAAGTCACGGAAAGCTTTTCGCCCAAAAAGCTCCCATTATCATCTATACACAGTATAAACATGTTTTGGACAAATTGGAGCGAAAACAGAGTAGTTTTGATGGGGCATAGAAGGGTGATGCCGATATGGTCACTTTTGGCTCGAAAAAGTCACGGAAAGCTTTTCGCCCAAAAAGCTCCCATTATTATCTATACACAATATAAACATGTTTTGGAAAAATTTGAGCGAAAACCGAGTAGTTTTGATTGGGCATAGAAGGGTGACGCCGATATGGTCACTTTTGGCTCGAAAAAGTCACGGAAAGCTTTTCGCCCAAAAAGCTCCCATTATCATCTATACACAATATAAAAATGTTTTGGACAAATTTGAGCGAAAATAGAGTATTTTTTATGGGGCATAGAAGGGTGATGCCGATATGGTCACTTTTGGCTCGAAAAAGTCACGGAAAGCTTTTCGCCCCAAAAGCTCCCATTATCATCTATACACAATATAAACATGTTTTGGACAAATTTGAGCGAAAGCCGAGTAGTTTTAATTGGGCATAGAAGCCGATATGGTCACTTTTGGCTCGAAAAAGTCACGGAAAGCTTTTCGCCCAAAAAGTTCCCATTATCATCTATACACAATATAAACATGTTTTGGACAAATTTGAGCGAAAACAGAGTATTTTTGATGGGGCATAGAAGGGTGATGCCGATATCGTCACTTTTGGCTCAAAAAAGTCACGGAAAGCTTTTCGCCCAAAAAGCTCCCATTATCATCTATACACAATATAAACATGTTTTGGACAAATTTGAGCGAAAGCTGAGTAGTTTTAATTGGGCATAGAAGGGTGACGCCGATATGGTCACTTTTGGCTCTAAAAAGTCACGGAAAGCTTTTCGCCCAAAAAGCTCCCATTATCATCTGTACACAATATAAACATGTTTTGGATAAATTTAAGCGAAAACAGAGTAGTTTTGATTGGGCATAGAAGGGTGACGCCGATATGGTCACTTTGGGCTCGAAAAAGTCACGGAAAGCTTTTCGCCCAAAAAGCTCCTATTATCATCTATACACAATATAAACATGTTTTGGACAAATCTGAGTGAAAACAGAGTAGTTTTGATTGGGCATAGAAGGGTGACGCCGATATGGTCACTTTTGGCTCGAAAAAGTCACGGAAAGCTTTTCGCCCAAAAAGCTCCCATTATCATCTATACACAGTATAAACATGTTTTGGACAAATTGGAGCGAAAACAGAGTAGTTTTGATGGGGCATAGAAGGGTGATGCCGATATGGTCACTTTTGGCTCGAAAAAGTCACGGAAACCTTTTCGCCCAAAAAGCTCCCATTATCATCTATACACAATATAAACATGTTTTGGACAAATTTGAGTGAAAACCGAGTAGTTATATTGGGCATAGAAGGGTGACGCTGATATGGTCACTTTTGGCTCGAAAAAGTCACGGAAAGCTTTTCGCCCAAAAAGCTGCCATTATCATCTGAACCGGTAAATATATAGATAGGTGGCGTAAAAGCCAAGAAAAAACAAGAAAGCAAGACCAAACAAGGGTCTCACAAAGGATGCTACCCACAACTTTCTACCCCCAAAAGTGTTGCTTACCACTAATACCTACCCACCAATTTCGTACCCACAAATTTTCTAACCACAAAAAGGGACCTACACTACATCCACATCAGCAAGTCAAAACCATCACCCAATTACAATACTCGGTCAAACAAACCACCAAGCAAATTAAAAAGAAACAAAGAAACACTTTGCAGCTTTTTAAAAAGCAAGAAAACCTCCTTTCACACACAACCTTCTCAGCTTTAATAAAACAAAGAAAGAAGCTGGGACACGCCACCACATGTGACCTGCACACCAGCTGTCATCCCACACACGCGCCAGACCGAGCCCGGAGCACACGCGCCTACAAGCTACACTGGCGGAGTCAACGTTCAGCCCAAGCTCGCAAATTTCAGACTCCGCCGACGAACAGGAAGGACACCCACGAACCAGAGCTCACCCAGCAATTGGAATCGCACACGAGCCACCAACGGACCCAACCACTCGCCACTCGGGCAGTCCAATCGATGCTCCACCCAAGCCTCAAAGCACCACCGGAAAACCCCCAACAAAACCCCCTCAGCAACCCGGAATTCGGCTCTTAAACAAAAGATAAGGAGCCAAGGAAGGAAGAAGGAGAAGCTTCCCAAACCGGAGCTCCAACACCCACCTGAAGCATGAACCTCACCACCAAACAGGCCCCCGCACAGCCAGTCGCACCACCCAAAACCACCACCCTCGGGAGTCCGGAGTTCAGCACGTTCACAATAGATAAGGGCCGAAGGAGGAGGGAAACAGAGGTGCCAAACCGACAACCGACCGGAACCAGGAACAACTCCCCACCAGATCCGAACAGTAGGGGCCGGCCCAGGAAGGACCGTTCTTGCCGGCCCCGTCTCCCCTGGAACACACTCCAAGACCACCCTCTCTAAGCCAAGGAATCAACCCCGGAGGCAAGCGGCAACAACCAACCCACCACCGCCCAGATCTGGGCGACGAACGAACCGAGAGAGATGCGGAGGACCAGATCTGACCAATAAGCCACCAGATCCGACGCCCAACGCACCCCATGAGCCCCCAAGACCGGAGAGCAAGCCGGGCCACACTCTCACCCCCGACAATCCGCCCCCACAACCCGGGAAAGCTCCCATTATCATCTGTACACAATATAAACATGTTTTGGACAAATTTAAGCGAAAACAAAGTAGTTTTGATAGGGCATAGAAGGGTGACGCCGATATAGTCACTTTTGGCTCGAAAAAATCACGGAAAGCTTTTCGCCCAAAAAGCTTTTCGCCCAGACCACACCATCGAAACCACTCGAGCCGAGACGAATGCGACTGAGGTCCAAAAACAGCCCAGAAGGAATCCGAACCAAGAATGAACGTAAATCACCAAACCCCTTACACGCCCAACCCTGAGTTTTAATCCAAAACTCCCAATAGATTAAAATACAAATTACCCAAGAGAATTGTACGAAGAAAAATATAAAATGCCCAAACAAATCCAAGTGGGGAGGTAGGGATGAGGCAAGAAAGAGAGAAATCCAAAGAGGAAGGGAAAAACAACCCTTGAGAATTTCTCTCTCTAAACTTCTCTCTACATCCCAAAACCTAGCTCCCATTATCATCTGTACACAATATTAACATGTTTTGGACAAATTTAAGCGAAAACAGAGTAGTTTTGATTGGGCATAGAAGGGTGACGCCGATATGGTCACTTTTGGCTCGAAAAAGTCACGGAAAGCTTTTCGCCCAAAAAGCTCCCATTATCATCTATACACAATGTAAACATGTTTTGGACAAAGTTGAGCTAAAACAGAGTAGTTTTGATTGGGCATAGAAGGGTGACGCCGATATGGTCACTTTTGGCTCGAAAAAGTCACGAAAAGCTTTTCGCCCAAAAAGCTCCCATTGTGATCTATACACAATATAAACATGTTTGGGACAAATTTGAGCGAAAACAGAGTAGTTTTGATTGGGCATAGAAGGGTGACGCCGATATGGTCACTTTTGGCTCGAAAAAGTCACAGAAAGCTTTTCGCCCAAAAAGCTCCCATTATCATCCATACACAATATAAACATGTTTTGGAAAAATTTGAGCGAAAACAGAGTAGTTTTGATTGGGCATAGAAGGGTGACGCCGATATGGTCACTTTTGGCTCGAAAAAGTCACGGAAAGCTTTTCGCCCCAAAAGCTCCCATTATCATCTGAATTGGTAAATAGATAGATAGGAGGCGTAAAGCCCAGAGGTGTTACAAAAGATAGGACCATACCAAGGGTCTTATGAAAAATACATATCACCCGCAAATTTCTAACCACAAATACTACCGCTAAACTACTACCCGCAAAAAAAAAGATATTCCCCACAAATATCTGTCCACATACTACCACGCCCAAAAATATCTGCTCAAGCCACATAGGCATCCCTCACGTGCATCACATTCTCACAAAATAGGTCAACAAGCACTCGGTCAACCTAGAAACCTGCCACTAAAGCTAATTAAAAAGTGCAAAAGAAAATCTATCCCTGCACCATTTAGAAAGCAAAACTCAAACAACACGCCGCCATTGTTGACCTGACAGTACAGGCCCAGAAACCCACACACCACACACGCAACTGGCAGGAACGCGCCAACACCACCACACAACCGAGCAGCCTGGGCTCACGTTGAGCGCATCGGAGAGAAACGAGCCACCACTCGCCGACGAAGAAGGAAGACGACGCCCAGCCACCAGTCCACTTGCAACTCCCAGGCAGCAAAAATTTTGGCTCGAAAAAGTCACGGAAAGCTTTTCGCCCAAAAAGCTCCCATTGTATTCTATACACAATATAAACATGTTTGGGACAAATTAGAGCGAAAATAGAGTAGTTTTGGTTGGGGATAGAAGGGTGACGCCGATATGGTCACATTTGGCTGGAAAAAGTCACGGAAAGCTTTTCGCCCAAAAAGCTCCCATTATCATCTATACACAATATAAACATGTTTTGAACAAATTGGAGCGAAAACAGAGTGGTTTTGATGGGGCATAGAAGGATGATGCCGATATGGTCACTTTTGGCTCGAAAAAGTCACGGAAAGCTTTTCGCCCAAAGAGCTCCCATTATCATCTATACACAATATAAACATGTTTGGGACAAATTTGAGCGAAAACAGAGTAGTTTTGATTGGGCATAAAAGTGTGACGCCGATATGGTCACTTTTGTCTCGAAAAAGTCACGGAAAGCTTTTCTCCCAAAAAGCTCTCATTATCATCTATACACAATATAAACATGTTTTGGACAAATTTAAGTGAAAACAGAGTAGTTTTAATTGGGCATAGAAGGGTGACGCCGATATGGTCACTTTTGGCTCGAAAAAGTCACGGAAAGCTTTTCGCCCAAAAGGCTCTCATTATCATCTACACACAATATAAACATGTTTTGGACAAATTTGAGCGAAAACAGAGTAGTTTTGATTGGGAATAGAAGGGTGACGCCGATATGGTCACTTTTGGCTCGAAAAAGTCACGGAAAGCTTTTTGCCCAAAAAGCTCCAATTGTGATCTATACACAATATAAACATGTTTGGGACGAATTTGACCGAAAACAGAGTAGTATTGATTGGGCATAGAAGGGTGACGCCGATATGGTCACTTTTGGCTCGAAAAAGTCACGGAAAGCTTTTCGCCCAAAAAGTTCCCATTGTGATATGTACACAATATAAACATGTTTGGGACAAATTCGAACGAAAACAGAGTAGTTTTGATTGGGCATAGAAGGGTGACGCCGATATGGTCACTTTTGGCTCGAAAAAGTCACGGAAATCTTTTCGCCCAACAAGCTCCCGTTGTGATCTATACACATTATAAACATGTTTGGGACAAATTTGAGCGAAAACAGAGTAGTTTTAATTGGGCATAGAAGGGTGACGCCGATATGGTCACTTTTGGCTCGAAAAAGTCACGGAAAGCTTTTCGCCCAAAAAGCTCCGATTATCATCTATACACAATATAAACATGTTTTGGACAAATTTAAGCGAAAACAGAGTAGTTTTTATAGGGCATAGAAGGGTGATGCCGATATGGTCACTTTTGGCTCGAAAATGTCACGGAAAGCTTTTCGCCCAAAAAGCTCCCATTATCATCTGTACACAGTATAAACATGTTTTGGAAAAAATTAAGCGAAAACAGAGTAGTTTTGATTGGGCATAGAAGGGTGACGCCGATATGGTCACTTTTGGCTCGAAAATGTCACGGAAATCTTTTCGCCCAAAAAGCTCCCATTATCATCTATACACAATATAAACATGTTTTGGACAAATTTGAGCTAAAACAAAGTAGTTTTGATTGGGCATAGAAGGGTGACGCCGATATGGTCACATTTGGCTCGAAAAAGTCACGGAAAGCTTTTCGCCCAAAAAGCTCCCATTATCATCTATACACAATATAAACATGTTTTGGACAAATTTGAGCTAAAACAGAGTAGTTTTGATTGGACATAGAAGGGTGGCGCCGAAATGGTCACTTTTGGCTCGAAAAAGTCACGGAAAGCTTTTCGCCCAAAAAGCTGCCATTGTGATCTATACACAATATAAACATGTTTGGGGCAAATTTGAGCGAAAACAGAGTAGTTTTGATTGGGCATAGAAGGGTGACGCCGATATGGTCACTTTTGGCTCGAAAAAGTCACGGAAAGCTTTTCGCCCAAAAAGCTCCCATTGTGATCTATACACAATATAAACATGTTTGGGACAAATTTGAGCGAAAATAGAGTAGTTTTGATTGGGCATAAAAGGGTGACGCCGATATGGTCACTTTTGGCTCGAAAAAGTCACGGAAAGCTTTTCGCCCAAAAAGCTCCCATTCTCATCTATACACAATATAAACATGTTTTGGACAAATTTAAGCGAAAAAAGAGTAGTTTTGATAGGGCATAGAAGGGTGACGCCGATATGGTCACTTTTGGCTCGAAAAAGTCACGGAAATCTTTTCGCCCAAAAAGCTCTCATTATCATCTATACAAAATATAAACATGTTTTTGACAAATTTAAGCGAAAACAGAGTAGTTTTGATAGGGCATAGAAGGGTGACGCCGATATGGTCACTTTTGGCTCGAAAATGTCACGGAAATCTTTTCGCCCAAAAAGCTTCCATTATCATCTGTACACAATATAAACAAGTTTTGGACAAATTTGAGCGAAAACAGAGTAGTTTTGATTGGGCATAGAAGGGTGACGCCGATATGGTCACTTTTGGCTCGAAAAAGTCACGGAAAGCTTTTCGCCCAAAAAGCTCCCATTATCATCTATACACAATATAAACATGTTTTGGACAAATTGGGGCGAAAACAGAGTGGTTTTGATGGTGCATAGAAGGATGATGCCGATATGGTCACTTTTGGCTCGAAAAAGTCACGGAAAGCTTCTCGCCCAAAAAGCTCCCATAATCATCTATACACAATATAAACATGTTTGGGACAAATTTGAGCGAAAACAGAGTAGTTTTGATTGGGCACAGAAGTGTGACGCCGATATGGTCACTTTTGTCTCGAAAAAGTCACGGAAAGCTTTTCTCCCAAAAAGCTCTCATTATCATCTATACACAATATAAACATGTTTTGGATAAATTTAAGCGAAAACAGAGTAGTTTTGATTGGGCATAGAAGGGTGACGCCGATATGGTCACTTTTGGCTCGAAAAAGTCACGGAAAACTTTTCGCCCAAAATGCTCTCATTATCATCTACACACAATATAAACATGTTTTGGACAAATTTGAGCGAAAACAGAGTAGTTTTGATTGGGAATAGAAGGGTGACGCCGATATGGTCACTTTTGGCTCGAAAAAGTCACGGAAAGCTTTTTGCCCAAAAAGCTCCAATTGTGATCTATACACAATATAAACATGTTTGGGACGAATTTGACCGAAAACAGAGTAGTATTGATTGGGCATAGAAGGGTGACGCCGATATGGTCACTTTTGGCTCGAAAAAGTCACGGAAAGCTTTTCGCCCAAAAAGTTCCCATTGTGATATGTACACAATATAAACATGTTTGGGACAAATTCGAACGAAAACAGAGTAGTTTTGATTGGGCATAGAAGGGTGACGCCGATATGGTCACTTTTGGCTCGAAAAAGTCAAGGAAATCTTTTCGCCCAACAAGCTCCCGTTGTGATCTATACACATTATAAACATGTTTGGGACAAATTTGAGCGAAAACAGAGTAGTTTTAATTGGGCATAGAAGGGTGACGCCGATATGGTCACTTTTGGCTCGAAAAAGTCACGGAAAGCTTTTCGCCCAAAAAGCTCCTATTATCATCTATACACAATATAAACATGTTTTGGACAAATTTAAGCGAAAACAGAGTAGTTTTGATAGGGCATAGAAGGGTGATGCCGATATGGTCACTTTTGGCTCGAAAATGTCACGGAAAGCTTTTCGCCCAAAAAGCTCCCATTATCATCTGTACACAGTATAAACATGTTTTGGACAAAATTAAGCGAAAACAGAGTAGTTTTGATTGGGCATAGAAGGGTGACGCCGATTTGGTCACTTTTGGCTCGAAAATGTCACGGAAATCTTTTCGCCCAAAAAGCTCCCATTATCATCTATACACAATATAAACATGTTTTGGACAAATTTGAGCTAAAACAAAGTAGTTTTGATTGGGCATAGAAGGGTGACGCCGATATGGTCACATTTGGCTCGAAAAAGTCACGGAAAGCTTTTCGCCCAAAAAGCTCCCATTATCATCTATACACAATATAAACATGTTTTGAACAAATTTGATCTAAAACAGAGTAGTTTTGATTGGACATAGAAGGGTGGCGCCGAAATGGTCACTTTTGGCTCGAAAAAGTCACGGAAAGCTTTTCGCCCAAAAAGCTGCCACTGTGATCTATACACAATATAAACATGTTTGGGGCAAATTTGAGCGAAAACAGAGTAGTTTTGATTTGGCATAGAAGGGTGACGCCGATATGGTCACTTTTGGCTCGAAAAAGTCACGGAAATCTTTTCGCCCAACAAGCTCCCGTTGTGATCTATACACATTATAAACATGTTTGGGACAAATTTGAGCGAAAACAGAGTAGTTTTAATTGGGCATAGAAGGGTGACGCCGATATGGTCACTTTTGGCTCGAAAAAGTCACGGAAAGCTTTTCGCCCAAAAAGCTCCTATTATCATCTATACACAATATAAACATGTTTTGGACAAATTTAAGCGAAAAAAGAGTAGTTTTGATAGGGCATAGAAGGGTGACGCCGATATGGTCACTTTTGGCTCGAAAAAGTCACGGAAATCTTTTCGCCCAAAAAGCTCTCATTATCATCTATACAAAATATAAACATGTTTTTGACAAATTTAAGCGAAAACAGAGTAGTTTTGATAGGGCATAGAAGGGTGATGCCGATATGGTCACTTTTGGCTCGAAAATGTCACGGAAATCTTTTCGCCCAAAAAGATTCCATTATCATCTATACACAATATAAACAAGTTTTGGACAAATTTGAGCGAAAACAGAGTAGTTTTGATTTGGCATAGAAGGGTGACGCCGATATGGTCACTTTTGGCTCGAAAAAGTCACGGAAAGCTTTTCGCCCAAAAAGCTCCCATTATCATCTATAAACAATATAAACATGTTTTGGACAAATTGGGGCGAAAACAGAGTGGTTTTGATGGGGCATAGAAGGATGATGCCGATATGGTCACTTTTGGCTCGAAAAAGTCACGGAAAGCTTCTCGCCCAAAAAGCACCCATAATCATCTATACACAATATAAACATGTTTGGGACAAATTTGAGCGAAAACAGAGTAGTTTTGATTGGGCACAGAAGTGTGACGCCGATATGGTCACTTTTGTCTCGAAAAAGTCACGGAAAGCTTTTCTCCCAAAAAGCTCTCATTATCATCTATACACAATATAAACATGTTTTGGATAAATTTAAGCGAAAACAGAGTAGTTTTGATTGGGCATAGAAGGGTGACGCCGATATGGTCACTTTTGGCTCGAAAAAGTCACGGAAAGCTTTTCGCCCAAAATGCTCTTATTATCATCTACACACAATATAAACATGTTTTGGACAAATTTGAGCGAAAACAGAGTAGTTTTGATTGGGAATAGAAGGGTGACGCCGATATGGTCACTTTTGGCTCGAAAAAGTCACGGAAAGCTTTTTGCCCAAAAAGCTCCAATTGTGATCTATACACAATATAAACATGTTTGGGACGAATTTGACCGAAAACAGAGTAGTATTGATTGGCATAGAAGGGTGACGCCGATATGGTCACTTTTGGCTCGAAAAAGTCACGGAAAGCTTTTCGCCAAAAAAGTTCCCATTGTGATATGTACACAATATAAACATGTTTGGGACAAATTCGAACGAAAACAGAGTAGTTTTGATTGGGCATAGAAGGATGACGCCGATATGGTCACTTTTGGCTCGAAAAAGTCACGGAAATCTTTTCGCCCAACAAGCTCCCGTTGTGATCTATACACATTATAAACATGTTTGGGACAAATTTGAGCGAAAACAGAGTAGTTTTAATTGGGCATAGAAGGGTGACGCCGATATGGTCACTTTTGGCTCGAAAAAGTCACGGAAAGCTTTACGCCCAAAAAGCTCCTATTATCATCTATACACAATATAAACATGTTTTGGACAAATTTAAGCGAAAACAGAGTTGTTTTGATAGGGCATAGAAGGGTGATGCCGATATGGTCACTTTTGGCTCGAAAATGTCACGGAAAGCTTTTCGCCCAAAAAGCTCCCATTATCATCTGTACACAGTATAAACATGTTTTGGACAAAATTAAGCGAAAACAGAGTAGTTTTGATTGGGCATAGAAGGGTGACGCCGATTTGGTCACTTTTGGCTCGAAAATGTCACGGAAATCTTTTCGCCCAAAAAGCTCCCATTATCATCTATACACAATATAAACATGTTTTGGACAAATTTGAGCTAAAACAAAGTAGTTTTGATTGGGCATAGAAGGGTGACGCCGATATGGTCACATTTGGCTCGAAAAAGTCACGGAAAGCTTTTCGCCCAAAAAGCTCCCATTATCATCTATACACAATATAAACATGTTTTGGACAAATTTGAGCTAAAACAGAGTAGTTTTGATTGGACATAGAAGGGTGGCGCCGAAATGGTCACTTTTGGCTCGAAAAAGTCACGGAAAGCTTTTCGCCCAAAAAGCTGCCATTGTGATCTATACACAATATAAACATGTTTGGGGCAAATTTGAGCGAAAACAGAGTAGTTTTGATTGGGCATAGAAGGGTGACGCCGATATGGTCACTTTTGGCTCGAAAAAGTCACGGAAACTTTTCGCCCAAAAAGCTCCCATTGTGATCTATACACAATATAAACATGTTTGGGACAAATTCGAGCGAAAACAGAGTAGTTTTGATTGGGCATAAAAGGGTGACGCCGATATGGTCACTTTTGGCTCGAAAAAGTCACGGAAAGCTTTTCGCCCAAAAAGCTCCCATTATCATCTATACACAATATAAACATGTTTTGGACAAATTTAAGCGAAAAAAGAGTAGTTTTGATAGGGCATAGAAGGGTGACGCCGATATGGTCACTTTTGGCTCGAAAAAGTCACGGAAATCTTTTCGCCCAAAAAGCTCTCATTATCATCTATACAAAATATAAACATGTTTTTGACAAATTTAAGCGAAAACAGAGTAGTTTTGATAGGGCATAGAAGGGTGACGCCGATATGGTCACTTTTGGCTCGAAAATGTCACGGAAATCTTTTCGCCCAAAAAGCTTCCATTATCATCTATACACAATATAAACAAGTTTTGGACAAATTTGAGCGAAAACAGAGTAGTTTTGATTGGGCATAGAAGGGTGACGCCGATATGGTCACTTTTGGCTCGAAAAAGTCACGGAAAGCTTTTCGCCCAAAAAGCTCCCATTGTATTCTATACACAATATAAACATGTTTGGGACAAATTTGAGCGAAAACAAAGTAGTTTTGGTTGGGGATAGAAGGGTGACGCCGATATGGTCACATTTGGCTCGAAAAAGTCACGGAAAGCTTTTCGCCCAAAAAGCTCCCATTATCATCTATACACAATATAAACATGTTTTGGACAAATTGGGGCGAAAACAGAGTGGTTTTGATGGGGCATAGAAGGATGATGCCGATATGGTCACTTTTGGCTGAAAAAAGTCACGGAAAGCTTCTCGCCCAAAAAGCTCCCATAATCATCTATACACAATATAAACATGTTTGGGACAAATTTGAGCGAAAACAGAGTAGTTTTGATTGGGCACAGAAGTGTGACGCCGATATGGTCACTTTTGTCTCGAAAAAGTCACGGAAAGCTTTTCTCCCAAAAAGCTCTCATTATCATCTATACACAATATAAACATGTTTTGGACAAATTTAAGCGAAAACAGAGTAGTTTTGATTGGGCATAGAAGGGTGACGCCGATATGGTCACTTTTGGCTCGAAAAAGTCACGGAAAGCTTTTCGCCCAAAAGGCTCTCATTATCATCTACACACAATATAAACATGTTTTGGACAAATTTGAGCGAAAACAGAGTAGTTTTGATTGGGAATAGAAGGGTGACGCCGATATGGTCATTTTTGGCTCGAAAAAGTCACGGAAAGCTTTTCGCCTAAAACGCTCCAATTGTGATCTATACACAATATAAACATGTTTGGGACGAATTTGAGCGAAAACAGAGTAGTTTTGATTGGGCATAAAAGGGTGACGCCGATATGGTCACTTTTGGCTCGAAAAAGTCACGGAAAGTTTTTCGCCCAAAAAGCTCCCATTATCATCTATACACAATATAAACATGTTTTGGACAAATTTAAGCGAAAACAGAGTAGTTTTGATTCGGCAAAAAAGGGTGACGCCGATTTGGTCACTTTTGGCTCGAAAAAGTCACGGAAAGCTTTTCGCCCAAAAAGCTCCCATTATCATCTATACACAATATAAACATGTTTTGGACAAATTTAAGCGAAAACAGAGTGGTTTTGATAGGGCATAGAATGGTGACGCCGATATGGTCACTTTTGGCTCGAAAATGTCACGGAAATCTTTTCCCCCAAAAAGCTCCCATTATTATCTATACACAATATAAACATGTTTTGGACAAATTTGAGCGAAAACAGAGTAGTTTTGATTGGGAATAGAAGGGTGACGACGATATGGTCACTTTTGGCTCGAAAAAGTCACGGAAAGCTTTTCGCCCAAAAAGCTCTCATTATCATCTATACACAATATAAACATGTTTTGGACAAATGTAAGCGAAAACAGAGTAGTTTTGATAGGGCATAGAAGGGTGACGCCGATATGGTCACTTTTGGCTCGAAAATGTCACGGAAATCTTTTCGCCCAAAAAGCTTCCATTATCATATATACACAATATAAACAAGTTTTGGACAAATTTGAGCGAAAACAGAGTAGTTTTGATTGGGCATAGAAGGGTGACGCCGATATGGTCACTTTTGGCTCGAAAAAGTCACGGAAAGCTTTTCGCCCAAAAAGCTCCCATTGTATTCTATACACAATATAAACATGTTTGGGACAAATTTGAGCGAAAACAGAGTAGTTTTGGTTGGGGATAGAAGGGTGACGCTGATATGGTCACATTTGGCTCGAAAAAGTCACGGAAAGCTTTTTGCCCAAAAAGCTCCCATTATCATCTATACACAATATAAACATGTTTTGGACAAATTGGAGCGAAAACAGAGTGGTTTTGGTGGGGCATAGAAGGATGATGTCGATATGGTCACTTTTGGCTCGAAAAAGTCACGGAAAGCTTTTCGCCCAAAGAGCTCCCATTATCATCTATACACAATATAAACATGTTTGGGATAAATTTGAGCGAAAACAGAGTAGTTTTGATTGGGCATAGAAGTGTGACGCCGATATGGTCACTTTTGTCTCGAAAAAGTCACGGAAAGCTTTTCTCCCAAAAAGCTCTCATTATCATCTATACACAATATAAACATGTTTTGGACAAATTTAAGCGAAAACAGAGTAGTTTTGATTGGGCATAGAAGGGTGACGCCGATATGGTTACTTTTGGCTCGAAAAAGTCACGGAAAGCTTTTCGCCCAAAAGGCTCTCATTATCATCTACACACAATATAAACATGTTTTGGACAAATTTGAGCGAAAACAGAGTAGTTTTGATTGGGAATAGAAGGGTGACGACGATATGGTCACTTTTGGCTCGAAAAAGTCACGGAAAGCTTTTCGCCCAAAAAGCTCTCATTATCATCTATACACAATATAAACATGTTTTGGACAAATGTAAGCGAAAACAGAGTAGTTTTGATTGGGCATAGAAGGGTGACGCCGATATGGTCACATTTGGCTCGAAAAAGTCACGGAAAGCTTTTCGCCCAAAAAGCTCCCATTATCATCTATACACAATATAAACATGTTTTGGACAAATTGGAGCGAAAACAGAGTGGTTTTGATGGGGCATAGAAGGATGATGTCGATATGGTCACTTTTGGCTCGAAAAAGTCACGGAAAGCTTTTCGCCCAAAGAGCTCCCATTATCATCTATACACAATATAAACATGTTTGGGACAAATTTGAGCGAAAACAGAGTAGTTTTGATTGGGCATAGAAGTGTGACGCCGATATGGTCACTTTTGTCTCGAAAAAGTCACGGAAAGCTTTTCTCCCAAAAAGCTCTCATTATCATCTATACACAATATAAACATGTTTTGGACAAATTTAAGCGAAAACAGAGTAGTTTTGATTGGGCATAGAAGGGTGACGCCGATATGGTCACTTTTGGCTCGAAAAAGTCACGGAAAGCTTTTCGCCCAAAAGGCTCTCATTATCATCTACACACAATATAAACATGTTTTGGACAAATTTGAGCGAAAACAGAGTAGTTTTGATTGGGAATAGAAGGGTTACGCCGATATGGTCACTTTTGGCTCGAAAAAGTCACGGAAAGCTTTTCGCCCAAAAAGCTCCAATTGTGATCTATACACAATATAAACATGTTTGGGACGAATTTGACCGAAAACAGAGTAGTATTGATTGGGCATAGAAGGGTGACGCCGATATGGTCACTTTTGGCTCGAAAAAGTCACGGAAAGCATTTCGCCCAAAAAGTTCCCATTGTGATCTGTACACAATATAAACATGTTTGGGACAAATTCGAACGAAAACAGAGTAGTTTTGATTGGACATAGAAGGGTGACGCCGATATGATCACTTTTGGCTCGAAAAAGTCACGGAAAGCTTTTCGCCCAACAAGCTCCCATTGTGATCTATACACAATATAAACATGTTTGGGACAAATTTGAGCGAAAACAGAGTAGTTTTGATTGGGCATAGAAGGGTGACGCCGATATGGTCACTTTTGGCTCGAAAAAGTCACGGAAAGCTTTTCGCCCAAAAAGCTCCGATTATCATCTATACACAATATAAACATGTTTTGGACAAATTTAAGCGAAAACAGAGTAGTTTTGATAGGGCATAGAAGGGTGATGCCGATATGGTCACTTTTGGCTCGAAAAAGTCACGGAAAGCTTTTCGCCCAAAAAGCTCCCATTATCATCTGTACACAGTATAAACATGTTTTGGACAAATTTAAGCGAAAACAGAGTAGTTTTGATTGGGCATAGAAGGGTTACGCCGATATGGTCACTTTTGGCTCGAAAAAATCACGCAAAGCTTTTCGCCCAAAAAGCTCACATTATCATCTATAAACAATATAAACATGTTTTGGACAAATTTGAGCGAAAACAGAGTAGTTTTGATTGGGAATTGAAGGGTGACGCCGATATGGTCAAATTTGGCTCGAAAAAGTCACAGAAAGCTTTTCGCCCAAAAAGCTCCCATTATCATCTATACACAATATAAACATGTTTGGGACAAATTTGAGCGAAAACAGAGTAGTTTTGATTGGGCATAGAAGTGTGACGCCGATATGGTCACTTTTGGCTCGAAAAAGTCACGGAAAGCTTTTCTGCCAAAAAGCTCCCATTATCATCTATACACAATATAAACATGTTTTGGACAAATTTAAGCGAAAACAGAGTAGTTTTGATTATGGATAGAAGGGTGACGCCGATATGGACACTTTTGGTTGAAAAAGTCACGGAAAGCTTTTCGCCCAAAAGGCTCTCATTATCATCTACACACAATATAAACATGTTTTGGACAAATTTGAGCGAAAACAGAGTAGTTTTGATTGGGAATTGAAGGGTGACGCCGATATGGTCACTTTTGGCTCGAAAAAGTCACGGAAAGCTTTTCGCCCAAAAAGCTCCCATTGTGATCTATACACAATATAAACATGTTTGGGAAAAATTTGAGCGAAAACAGAGTAGTTTTGATTGGGCATAGAAGGGTGACGCCGATATGGTCACTTTTGGCTCGAAAAAGTCACGGATAGCTTTTTGCCCAAAAAGTTCCCATTGTGATCTATACACAATATAAACATGTTTCGGACAAATTTGAGCGAAAACAGAGTAGTTTTGATTGGGCATAGAAGGGTGACGCCGATATGGTCACTTTTGGCTCGAAAAAGTCACGGAAAGCTTTTCGCCCAACAAGCTCCCATTGTGATCTATACACAATATAAACATGTTTGGGACAAATTTGAGCGAAAACAGAGTAGTTTTGATTGGGCATAGAAGGGTGACGCCGATATGGTCACTTTTGGCTCGAAAAAGTCACGGAAAGCTTTTCGCCCAAAAAGCTCCCATTATCATCTATACACAATATAAACATGTTTTGGACAAATTTGAGCGAAAACAGAGTAGTTTTGATTGGGAATAGAAGGGTGACGACAATATGGTCACTTTTGGCTCGAAAAAGTCACTGAAAGCTTTTCGCCCAAAAAGCTCCCATTATCATCTATACACAATATAAACATGTTTTGGACAAATTTGAGCTAAAACAGAGTAGTTTTGATTGGGCATAGAAGGGTGACGCCGATATGGTCACATTTGGCTCGAAAAAGTCACGGAAAGCTTTTCGCCCAAAAAGCTCCCATTATCATCTATACACAATATAAACATGTTTTGGACAAATTTGAGCTAAAACAGAGTAGTTTTGATTGGACATAGAAGGGTGGCGCCGATATGGTCACTTTTGGCTCGAAAAAGTCACGGAAAGCTTTTCGCCCAAAAAGCTGCCATTGTGATCTATACACAATATAAACATGTTTGGGGCAAATTTGAGCGAAAACAGAGTAGTTTTGATTGGGCATAGAAGGGTGACGCCGATATGGTCACTTTTATCTCGAAAAAGTCACGGAAAGCTTTTCGCCCAAAAAGCTCCCATTATCATCTATACACAATATAAACATGTTTTGGACAAATTTAAGCGGAAACAGAGTAGTTTTGATAGGGCATAGAAGGGTGATGCCGATATGGTCACTTTTGGCTCGAAAAAGTCACGGAAAGCTTTTCGCCCAAAAAGCTCCCATTATCATCTATACACAATATAAACATGTTTTGGACAAATTTGAGCTAAAACAGAGTAGTTTTGATTGGGCATAGAAGGGTGACGCCGATATGGTCACTTTTGGCTCGAAAAAGTCACGGAAAGCTTTTCGCCCAAAAAAGCTCCCATTATCATCTATACACAATATAAACATGTTTTGGACAAATTTGAGCTAAAACAGAGTAGTTTTGATTGGGCATAGAAGGGTGACGCCGATATGGTCACTTTTGGCTCGAAAAAGTCACGGAAAGCTTTTCGCCCAAAAAGCTCCCATTATCATCTATACACAATATAAACATGTTTTGGACAAATTTGAGCTAAAACAGAGTAGTTTTGATTGGGCATAAAAGGGTGATGCCGATATGGTCACTTTTGGCTAGAAAAAGTCACGGAAAGCTTTTCGCCTAAAAAGCTCCCATTGTATTCTATACACAATATAAACATGTTTGGGACAAATTTGAGCGAAAACAGAGTAGTTTTGATTGGGCATAAAAGGGTGACGCCGATATGGTCACTTTTTGCTCGAAAAAGTCACAGAAAGCTTTTCGCCCAAAAAGCTCCCATTATCATCTATACACAATATAAACATGTTTTGGACAAATTTAAGCGAAAACAGAGTAGTTTTGATAGGGCATAGAAGGGTGATGCCGATATGGTCACTTTTGGCTCGAAAAAGTCACGGAAAGCTTTTCGCCCAAAAAGCTCCCATTATCATCTGAATTGGTAAGTATATAGATGGGGGCGTAAAGCCAAGGATAAAAGAATGATACTACCCGCAAAAGTCCTACTACATTAGACTCCCCTCAAAAGTCCGACCACAAGGATGTTTAGGAGGTCGCTTAATCATCACACAACACACCTACATTCCAATCCGCACCAGGACAAGTGTATCGTTCAACCCAATATCATCTATACACAATATAAACATGTTTTGGACAAATTTGAGCTAAAACAGAGTAGTTTTGATTGGGCATAGAAGGGCGACGCCGATATGGTCACTTTTGGCTTGAAAAAGTCACGGAAAGCTTTTCGCCCAAAAACCTCCCATTATCATCTATACACAATATAAACATGTTTTGGACAAATTTGAGCTAAAACAGAGTAGTTTTGATTGGGCATAAAAGGGTGATGCCGATATGGTCACTTTTGGCTCGAAAAAGTCACGGAAAGCTTTTCGCCCAAAAAGCTCACATTATCATCTATACACAATATAAACATGTTTTTCACAAATTTGAGCTAAAACAGAGTAGTTTTGATTGGACATAGAAGGGTGACGCCGATATGGTCAATTTTGGCTCGAAAAAGTCACGGAAAGCTTTTCGCCCAAAAAGCCACCATTGTGATCTATACACAATATAAACTTGTTTGGGGCAAATTTGAGCTAAAACAGAGTAGTTTTGATTAGGCATAGAAGGGTGACGCCGATATGGTCACTTTTGGCTTGAAAAAGTCACGGAAAGCTTTTCGCCCATAAAGCTCCCATTATCATCTATACACAATATAAACATGTTTTGGACAAATTTGAGCTAAAACAGAGTAGTTTTGATTGGGCATTGAAGGGTGACGCCGATATGGTCACTTTTGGCTCGAAAAAGTCACGGATAGCTTTTTGCCCAAAAAGTTCCCATTGTGATCTATACACAATATAAACATGTTTCGGACAAATTTGAGCGAAAACAGAGTAGTTTTGATTGGGCATAGAAGGGTGACGCCGATATGGTCACTTTTGGCTCGAAAAAGTCACGGAAAGCTTTTCGCCCAACAAGCTCCCATTGTGATCTATACACAATATAAACATGTTTGGGAAAAATTTGAGCGAAAACAGAGTAGTTTTGATTGGGCATAGAAGGGTGACGCCGATATGGTCACTTTTGGCTCGAAAAATTCACGGATAGCTTTTTGCCCAAAAAGTTCCCATTGTGATCTATACACAATATAAACATGTTTCGAACAAATTTGAGCGAAAACAGAGTAGTTTTGATTGGGCATAGAAGGGTGACGCCGATATGGTCACTTTTGGCTCGAAAAAGTCACGGATAGCTTTTTGCCCAAAAAGTTCCCATTGTGATCTATACACAATATAAACATGTTTCGGACAAATTTGAGCGAAAACAGAGTAGTTTTGATTGGGCATAGAAGGGCGACGCCGATATGGTCACTTTTGGCTTGAAAAAGTCACGGAAAGCTTTTCGCCCAAAAACCTCCCATTATCATCTATACACAATATAAACATGTTTTGGACAAATTTGAGCTAAAACAGAGTAGTTTTGATTGGGCATAAAAGGGTGATGCTGATATGGTCACTTTTGGCTCGAAAAAGTCACGGAAAGCTTTTCGCCCAAAAAGCTCACATTATCATCTATACACAATATAAACATGTTTTTCACAAATTTGAGCTAAAACAGAGTAGTTTTGATTGGACATAGAAGGGTGACGCCGATATGGTCAATTTTGGCTCGAAAAAGTCACGGAAAGCTTTTCGCCCAAAAAGCCACCATTGTGATCTATACACAATATAAACTTGTTTGGGGCAAATTTGAGCGAAAACAGAGTAGTTTTGATTAGGCATAGAAGGGTGACGCCGATATGGTCACTTTTGGCTTGAAAAAGTCACGGAAAGCTTTTCGCCCATAAAGCTCCCATTATCATCTATACACAATATAAACATGTTTTGGACAAATTTGAGCTAAAACAGAGTAGTTTTGATTGGGCATTGAAGGGTGACGCCGATATGGTCACTTTTGGCTCGAAAAAGTCACGGATAGCTTTTTGCCCAAAAAGTTCCCATTGTGATCTATACACAATATAAACATGTTTCGGACAAATTTGAGCGAAAACAGAGTAGGTTTGATTGGGCATAGAAGGGTGACGCCGATATGGTCACTTTTGGCTCGAAAAAGTCACGGAAAGCTTTTCGCCCAACAAGCTCCCATTGTGATCTATACACAATATAAACATGTTTGGGAAAAATTTGAGCGAAAACAGAGTAGTTTTGATTGGGCATAGAAGGGTGACGCCGATATGGTCACTTTTGGCTCGAAAAAGTCACGGATAGCTTTTTGCCCAAAAAGTTCCCATTGTGATCTATACACAATATAAACATGTTTCGGACAAATTTGAGCGAAAACAGAGTAGTTTTGATTGGGCATAGAAGGGTGACGCCGATATGGTCACTTTTGGCTCGAAAAAGTCACGGAAAGCTTTTCGCCCAACAAGCTCCCATTGTGATCTATACACAATATAAACATGTTTGGGACAAATTTGAGCGAAAACAGAGTAGTTTTGATTGGGCATAGAAGGGTGACGCCGATATGGTCACTTTTGGCTCGAAAAAGTCACGGAAAGCTTTTCGCCCAAAAAGCTCCCATTATCATCTATACACAATATAAACATGTTTTGGACAAATTTGAGCTAAAACAGAGTAGTTTTGATTAGGAATAGAAGGGTGACGACAATATGGTCACTTTTGGCTCGAAAAAGTCACGGAAAGCTTTTCGCCCAAAAAGCTCCCATTATCATCTATACACAATATAAACATGTTTTGGACAAATTTGAGCTAAAACAGAGTAGTTTTGATTGGGCATAGAAGGGTGACGCCGATATGGTCACATTTGGCTCGAAAAAGTCACGGAAAGCTTTTCGCCCAAAAAGCTCCCATTATCATCTATACACAATATAAACATGTTTTGGACAAATTTGAGCTAAAACAGAGTAGTTTTGATTGGGCATAGAAGGGTGACGCCGATATGGTCACTTTTGGCTCGAAAAAGTCACGGAAAGCTTTTCGCCCAACAAGCTCCCATTGTGATCTATACACAATATAAACATGTTTGGGAAAAATTTGAGCGAAAACAGAGTAGTTTTGATTGGGCATAGAAGGGTGACGCCGATATGGTCACTTTTGGCTCGAAAAAGTCACGGATAGCTTTTTGCCCAAAAAGTTCCCATTGTGATCTATACACAATATAAACATGTTTCGGACAAATTTGAGCGAAAACAGAGTAGTTTTGATTGGGCATAGAAGGGTGACGCCGATATGGTCACTTTTGGCTCGAAAAAGTCACGGAAAGCTTTTCGCCCAACAAGCTCCCATTGTGATCTATACACAATATAAACATGTTTGGGACAAATTTGAGCGAAAACAGAGTAGTTTTGATTGGGCATAGAAGGCTGACGCCGATATGGTCACTTTTGGCTCGAAAAAGTCACGGAAAGCTTTTCGCCCAAAAAGCTCCCATTATCATCTATACACAATATAAACATGTTTTGGACAAATTTGAGCTAAAACAGAGTAGTTTTGATTGGGAATAGAAGGGTGACGACAATATGGTCACTTTTGGCTCGAAAAAGTCACGGAAAGCTTTTCGCCCAAAAAGCTCCCATTATCATCTATACACAATATAAACATGTTTTGGACAAATTTGAGCTAAAACAGAGTAGTTTTGATTGGGCATAGAAGGGTGACGCCGATATGGTCACATTTGGCTCGAAAAAGTCACGGAAAGCTTTTCGCCCAAAAAGCTCCCATTATCATCTATACACAATATAAACATGTTTTGGACAAATTTGAGCTAAAACAGAGTAGTTTTGATTGGACATAAAAGGGTGGCGCCGATATGGTCACTTTTGGCTCGAAAAAGTCACGGAAAGCTTTTCGCCCAAAAAGCTGCCATTGTGATCTATACACAATATAAACATGTTTGGGGCAAATTTGAGCGAAAACAGAGTAGTTTTGATTGGGCATAGAAGGGTGACGCCGATATGGTCACTTTTATCTCGAAAAAGTCACGGAAAGCTTTTCGCCCAAAAAGCTCCCATTATCATCTATACACAATATAAACATGTTTTGGACAAATTTAAGCGGAAACAGAGTAGTTTTGATAGGGCATAGAAGGGTGATGCCGATATGGTCACTTTTGGCTCGAAAAAGTCACGGAAAGCTTTTCGCCCAAAAAGCTCCCATTATCATCTATACACAATATAAACATGTTTTTGACAAATTTGAGCTAAAACAGAGTAGTTTTGATTGGGCATAGAAGGGTGACGCCGATATGGTCACTTTTGGCTCGAAAAAGTCACGGAAAGCTTTTCGCCCAAAAAGCTCCCATTATCATCTATACACAATATAAACATGTTTTGGACAAATTTGAGCTAAAACAGAGTAGTTTTGATTGGGCATAAAAGGGTGATGCCGATATGGTCACTTTTGGCTAGAAAAAGTCACGGAAAGCTTTTCGCCTAAAAAGCTCCCATTGTATTCTATACACAATATAAACATGTTTGGGACAAATTTGAGCGAAAACAGAGTAGTTTTGATTGGGCATAAAAGGGTGACGCCGATATGGTCACTTTTTGCTCGAAAAAGTCACAGAAAGCTTTTCGCCCAAAAAGCTCCCATTATCATCTATACACAATATAAACATGTTTTGGACAAATTTAAGCGAAAACAGAGTAGTTTTGATAGGGCATAGAAGGGTGATGCCGATATGGTCACTTTTGGCTCGAAAAAGTCACGGAAAGCTTTTCGCCCAAAAAGCTCCCATTATCATCTGAATTGGTAAGTATATAGATGGGGGCGTAAAGCCAAGGATAAAAGAATGATACTACCCGCAAAAGTCCTACTACATTAGACTCCCCTCAAAAGTCCGACCACAAGGATGTTTAGGTGGTCGCTTAATCATCACACAACACACCTACATTCCAATCCGCACCAGGACAAGTGTATCGTTCAACCCAATATCATCTATACACAATATAAACATGTTTTGGACAAATTTGAGCTAAAACAGAGTAGTTTTGATTGGGCATAGAAGGGCGACGCCGATATGGTCACTTTTGGCTTGAAAAAGTCACGGAAAGCTTTTCGCCCAAAAAGCTCACATTATCATCTATACACAATATAAACATGTTTTTCACAAATTTGAGCTAAAACAGAGTAGTTTTGATTGGACATAGAAGGGTGACGCCGATATGGTCAATTTTGGCTCGAAAAAGTCACGGAAAGCTTTTCGCCCAAAAAGCCACCATTGTGATCTATACACAATATAAACTTGTTTGGGGCAAATTTGAGCGAAAACAGAGTAGTTTTGATTAGGCATAGAAGGGTGACGCCGATATGGTCACTTTTGGCTTGAAAAAGTCACGGAAAGCTTTTCGCCCATAAAGCTCCCATTATCATCTATACACAATATAAACATGTTTTGGACAAATTTGAGCTAAAACAGAGTAGTTTTGATTGGGCATTGAAGGGTGACGCCGATATGGTCACTTTTGGCTCGAAAAAGTCACGGATAACTTTTTGCCCAAAAAGTTCCCATTGTGATCTATACACAATATAAACATGTTTCGGACAAATTTGAGCGAAAACAGAGTAGTTTTGATTGGGCATAGAAGGGTGACGCCGATATGGTCACTTTTGGCTCGAAAAAGTCACGGAAAGCTTTTCGCCCAACAAGCTCCCATTGTGATCTATACACAATATAAACATGTTTGGGACAAATTTGAGCGAAAACAGAGTAGTTTTGATTGGGCATAGAAGGGTGACGCCGATATGGTCACTTTTGGCTCTAAAAAGTCACGGAAAGCTTTTCGCCCAAAAAGCTCCCATTATCATCTATACACAATATAAACATGTTTTGGACAAATTTGAGCGAAAACAGAGTAGTTTTGATTGGGAATAGAAGGGTGACGACGATATGGTCACTTTTGGCTCGAAAAAGTCACGGAAAGCTTTTCGCCCAAAAAGCTCCCATTGTATTCTATACACAATATAAACATGTTTGGGACAAATTTGAGCGAAAATAGAGTAGTTTTGGTTGGGGATAGAAGGGTAACACCGATATTGTCACATTTGGCTCGAAAAAGTCACGGAAAGCTTTTCGCCCAAAAAGCTCCCATTATCATCTATACACAATATAAACATGTTTTGGACAAATTGGAGCGAAAACTGAGTGGTTTTGATGGGGCATAGAAGGATGATGCCGATATGGTCACTTTTGGCTCGAAAAAGTCACGGAAAGCTTTTCGCCCAAAGAGCTCCCTTTATCATCTATACACAATATAAACATGTTTGGGATAAATTTGAGCGAAAACAGAGTAGTTTTGATTGGGCATAGAAGTGTGACGCCGATATGGTCACTTTTGTCTCGAAAAAGTCACGGAAAGCTTTTCTCCCAAAAAGCTCTCATTATCATCTATACACAATATAAACATG
Organism: Persicaria maculosa; assembly: GCA_963922045.1. Lineage (NCBI taxonomy): Eukaryota > Viridiplantae > Streptophyta > Magnoliopsida > Caryophyllales > Polygonaceae > Persicaria > Persicaria maculosa. The sequence continues at coordinate 40,811,265 of OY998251.1, read as the reverse complement.
TTTTGGACAAATTTAAGCGAAAACAGAGTAGTTTTTTTTGGGCATAGAAGGGTGACGCCGATATGGTCAATTTTGGCTCGAAAAAGTCACGGAAAGCTTTTCGCCCAAAAAACCACCATTGTGATCTATACACAATATAAACTTGTTTGGGGCAAATTTGAGCGAAAACAGAGTAGTTTTGATTAGGCATAGAAGGGTGACGCCGATATGGTCACTTTTGGCTTGAAAAAGTCACGGAAAGCTTTTCGCCCATAAAGCTCCCATTATCATCTATACACAATATAAACATGTTTTGGACAAATTTGAGCTAAAACAGAGTAGTTTTGATTGGGCATTGAAGGGTGACGCCGATATGGTCACTTTTGGCTCGAAAAAGTCACGGATAACTTTTTGCCCAAAAAGTTCCCATTGTGATCTATACACAATATAAACATGTTTCGGACAAATTTGAGCGAAAACAGAGTAGTTTTGATTGGGCATAGAAGGGTGACGCCGATATGGTCACTTTTGGCTCGAAAAAGTCACGGAAAGCTTTTCGCCCAACAAGCTCCCATTGTGATCTATACACAATATAAACATGTTTGGGACAAATTTGAGCGAAAACAGAGTAGTTTTGATTGGGCATAGAAGGGTGACGCCGATATGGTCACTTTTGGCTCTAAAAAGTCACGGAAAGCTTTTCGCCCAAAAAGCTCCCATTATCATCTATACACAATATAAACATGTTTTGGATAAATTTGAGCGAAAACAGAGTAGTTTTGATTGGGAATAGAAGGGTGACGACGATATGGTCACTTTTGGCTCGAAAAAGTCACGGAAAGCTTTTCGCCCAAAAAGCTCCCATTGTATTCTATACACAATATAAACATGTTTGGGACAAATTTGAGCGAAAATAGAGTAGTTTTGGTTGGGGATAGAAGGGTAACACCGATATTGTCACATTTGGCTCGAAAAAGTCACGGAAAGCTTTTCGCCCAAAAAGCTCCCATTATCATCTATACACAATATAAACATGTTTTGGACAAATTGGAGCGAAAACTGAGTGGTTTTGATGGGGCATAGAAGGATGATGCCGATATGGTCACTTTTGGCTCGAAAAAGTCACGGAAAGCTTTTCGCCCAAAGAGCTCCCTTTATCATCTATACACAATATAAACATGTTTGGGATAAATTTGAGCGAAAACAGAGTAGTTTTGATTGGGCATAGAAGTGTGACGCCGATATGGTCACTTTTGTCTCGAAAAAGTCACGGAAAGCTTTTCTCCCAAAAAGCTCTCATTATCATCTATACACAATATAAACATGTTTTGGACAAATTTAAGCGAAAACAGAGTAGTTTTTTTTGGGCATAGAAGGGTGACGCCGATATGGTCACTTTTGGCTCGAAAAAGTCACGGACAGCTTTTCGCCCAAAAGGCTCTCATTATCATCTACACACAATATAAACATGTTTTGGACAAATTTGAGCGAAAACAGAGTAGTTTTGATTGGGAATAATAGAAGGGTGACGCCGATATAGTCACTTTTGGCTCGAAAAAGTCACGGAAAGCTTTTCGCCCAAAAAGCTCCAATTGTGATCTATACACAATATAAACATGTTTGAGACGAATTTGAGCGAAAACAGAGTAGTTTTAATTGGGCATAAAAGGGTGACGCCGATATGGTCACTTTTGGCTCGAAAAAGTCACGGAAAGTTTTTCGCCCAAAAAGCTCCCATTATCATCTATACACAATATAAACATGTTTTGGACAAATTTAAGCGAAAACAGAGTAGTTTTGATTGAGCATAAAAGGGTGACGCCGATATGGTCACTTTTGGCTCGAAAAAGTCACGGAAAGCTTTTCGCCCAAAAAGCTCCCATTATCATCTATACACAATATAAACATGTTTTGGACAAATTTAAGCGAAAACAGAGTGGTTTTGATAGGGCATAGAAGGGTGACGCCGATATGGTCACTTTTGGCTCGAAAATGTCACGGAAATCTTTTCCCCCAAAAAGCTCCCATTATCATCTATACACAATATAAACATGTTTTGGACAAATTTGAGCGAAAACAGAGTAGTTTTGATTGGGAATAGAAGGGTGACGACGATATGGTCACTTTTGGCTCGAAAAAGTCACGGAAAGCTTTTCGCCCAAAAAGCTCTCATTATCATCTATACACAATATAAACATGTTTTGGACAAATGTAAGCGAAAACAGAGTAGTTTTGATAGGGCATAGAAGGGTGACGCCGATATGGTCACTTTTGGCTCGAAAATGTCACGGAAATCTTTTCGCCCAAAAAGCTCTCATTATCATCTATACACAATATAAACATGTTTTTGACAAATTTAAGCGAAAACAGAGTAGTTTTGATAGGGCATAGAAGGGTGACGCCGATATAGTCACTTTTGGCTCGAAAATGTCACGGAAATCTTTTCGCCCAAAAAGCTTCCATTATCATCTATACACAATATAAAAAAGTTTTGGACAAATTTGAGCGAAAACAGAGTAGTTTTGATTGGGCATAGAAGGGTGACGCCGATATGGTCACTTTTGGCTCGAAAAAGTCACGTAAAGCTTTTCGCCCAAAAAGCTCCCATTGTATTCTATACACAATATAAACATGTTTGGGACAAATTTGAGCGAAAACAGATTAGTTTTGGTTGGGGATAGAAGGGTGACGCCGATATGGTCACATTTGGCTCGAAAAAGTCACGGAAAGCTTTTCGCCCAAAAAGCTCCCATTATCATCTATACACAATATAAACATGTTTTGGACAAATTGGAGCGAAAACAGAGTGGTTTTGATGGGGCATAGAAGGATGATGTCGATATGGTCACTTTTGGCTCGAAAAAGTCACGGAAAGCTTTTCGCCCAAAGAGCTCCCATTATCATCTATACACAATATAAACATGTTTGGGACAAATTTGAGCGAAAACAGAGTAGTTTTGATTCGGCATAGAAGTGTGACGCCGATATGGTCACTTTTGTCTCGAAAAAGTCACGGAAAGCTTTTCTCCCAAAAAGCTCTCATTATCATCTATACAAAATATAAACAAGTTTTGGACAAATTTAAGCGAAAACAGAGTAGTTTTGATTGGGCATAGAAGGGTGACGCCGATATGGTCACTTTTGGCTCGAAAAAGTCACGGAAAGCTTTTCGCCCAAAAGGCTCTCATTATCATCTACACACAATATAAACATGTTTTGGACAAATTTGAGCGAAAACAGAGTAGTTTTGATTGGGAATAGAAGGGTGACGCCGATATGGTCACTTTTGGCTCGAAAAAGTCACGGAAAGCTTTTCGCCCAAAAAGCTCCAATTGTGATCTATACACAATATTAACATGTTTGGGACGAATTTGACCGAAAACAGAGTAGTATTGATTGGGCATAGAAGGGTGACGCCGATATGGTCACTTTTGGCTCGAAAAAGTCACGGAAAGCTTTTCGCCCAAAAAGCTCCGATTATCATCTATACACAATATAAACATGTTTTGGACAAATTTCAGCGAAAACAGAGTAGTTTTGATAGGGCATAGAAGGGTGTTGCCGATATGGTCACTTTTGGCTCGAAAAAGTCACGGAAAGCTTTTCGCCCAAAAAGCTCCCATTATCATCTGTACACAGTATAAACATGTTTTGGACAAATTTAAGCGAAAACAGAGTAGTTTTGATAGGGCATAGAAGGGTGTTGCCGATATGGTCACTTTTGGCTCGAAAAAGTCACGGAAAGCTTTTCGCCCAAAAAGCTCCCATTATCATCTGTACACAGTATAAACATGTTTTGGACAAATTTAAGCGAAAACAGAGTAGTTTTGATTGGGCATAGAAGGGTTACGCCGATATGGTCACTTTTGGCTCGAAAAAATCACGGAAAGCTTTTCGCCCAAAAAGCTCACATTATCATCTATACACAATATAAACATGTTTTGGACAAATTTGAGCGAAAACAGAGTAGTTTTGTTTTGGAATTGAAGGGTGACGCCGATATGGTCACATTTGGCTCGAAAAAGTCACGGAAAGCTTTTCGCCCAAAAAGCTCCCATTATCATCTATACACAATATAAACATGTTTGGGATAAATTTGAGCGAAAACAGAGTAGTTTTTATTAGGCATAGAAGTGTTACGCCGATATGGTCACTTTTGGCTCGAAAAAGTCACGGAAAGCTTTTCTCCCAAAAAGCTCCCATTATCATCTATACACAATATAAACATGTTTTGGACAAATTTAAGCGAAAACAGAGTAGTTTTGATTGGGGATAGAAGGGTGACGCCGATATGGACACTTTTGGTTGAAAAAGTCACGGAAAGCTTTTCGCCCAAAAGGCTCTCATTATCATCTACACACAATATAAACATGTTTTGGACAAATTTGAGCGAAAACAGAGTAGTTTTGATTGGGAATGGAAGGGTGACGCCGATATGGTCACTTTTGGCTCGAAAAAGTCACGGAAAGCTTTTCGCCCAAAAAGCTGCCATTGTGATCTATACACAATATAAACATGTTTGGGGCAAATTTTAGCGAAAACAGAGTAGTTTTGATTGTGCATAGAAGGGTGACGCCGATATGGTCACTTTTAGCTCGAAAAAGTCACGGAAAGCTTTTCGCCCAAAAAGCTCCCATTATCATCTATACACAATATAAACATGTTTTGGACAAATTTAAGCGGAAACAGAGTAGTTTTGATAGGGCATAGAAGGGTGATGCCGATATGGTCACTTTTGGCTCGAAAAAGTCACGGAAAGCTTTTCGCCCAAAAAGCTCCCATTATCATCTATACACAATATAAACATGTTTTGGACAAATTTGAGCTAAAACAGAGTAGTTTTGATTGGGCATAGAAGGGTGACGCCGATATGGTCACTTTTGGCTCGAAAAAGTCACGGAAAGCTTTTCGCCAAAAAAGCTCCCATTATCATCTATACACAATATAAACATGTTTTGGACAAATTTGAGCTAAAACAGAGTAGTTTTGATTGGGCATAAAAGGGTGATGCCGATATGGTCACTTTTGGCTCAAAAAAGTTACGGAAAGCTTTTCGCCTAAAAAGCTCCCATTGTATTCTATACACAATATAAACATGTTTGGGACAAATTTGAGCGAAAACAGAGTAGTTTTGATTGGGCATAAAAGGGTGACGCCGATATGGTCACTTTTGGCTCGAAAAAGTCACAGAAAGCTTTTCGCCCAAAAAGCTCCCATTATCATCTATACACAATATAAACATGTTTTGGACAAATTTAAGCGAAAACAGAGTAGTTTTGATAGGGCATAGAAGGGTGATGCCGATATGGTCACTTTTGGCTCGAAAAAGTCACGGAAAGCTTTTCGCCCAAAAAGCTCCCATTATCATCTGAATTGGTAAGTATATAGATGGGGGCGTAAAGCCAAGGATAAAAGGAAGTAAGACCATACCAAGAGTCTTACGTAAAAGAATGATACTACCCGCAAAAGTCCTACTACATGAGACTCCCCTCAAAAGTCCGACCACAAGGATGTTTAGGAGGTCGCTTAATCATCACACAACACACCTACATTCCAATCCGCACCAGGACAAGTGTATCGTTCAGCCCAATATCATCTATACACAATATAAACATGTTTGGGTCAAATTTGAGCGACAACAGAGTAGTTTTGATTGGGCATAAAAGGGTGACGCCGATATGGTCACTTTTGGCTCGAAAAAGTCACGGAAAGCTTTTCGCCCAAAAAGCTCCCATTATCATCTATACACAATATAAACATATTTTGGACAAATTTGAGCTAAAACAGAGTAGTTTTGATTGGGCATAAAAGGGTGATGCCGATATGGTCACTTTTGGCTCGAAAAAGTCACGGAAAGCTTTTCGCCCAAAAAGCTCCCATTGTATTCTATACACAATATAAACATGTTTGGGACAAATTTGAGTGAAAACAGAGTAGTTTTGATTGGGCATAAAAGGGTGACGCCGATATGGTCACTTTTGGCTCGAAAAAGTCACGGAAAGCTTTTCGCCCAAAAAGCTCACATTATCATCTATACACAATATAAACATGTTTTTCACAAATTTGAGCTAAAACAGAGTAGTTTTGATTGGACATAGAAGGGTGACGCCGATATGGTCAATTTTGGCTCGAAAAAGTCACGGAAAGCTTTTCGCCCAAAAAGCTCCAATTGTGATCTATACACAATATAAACATGTTTGGGACGAATTTGACCGAAAACAGAGTAGTATTGATTGGGCATAGAAGGGTGACGCCGATATGGTCACTTTTGGCTCGAAAAAGTCACGGAAAGCTTTTCGCCCAAAAAGCTCCCATTATCATCTATACACAATATAAACATGTTTGGGATAAATTTGAGCGAAAACAGAGTAGTTTTGATTAGGCATAGAAGTGTTACGCCGATATGGTCACTTTTGGCTCGAAAAAGTCACGGAAAGCTTTTCTCCCAAAAAGCTCCCATTATCATCTATACACAATATAAACATGTTTTGGACAAATTTAAGCGAAAACAGAGTAGTTTTGATTGGGGGTAGAAGGGTGACGCCGATATGGACACTTTTGGTTGAAAAAGTCACGGAAAGCTTTTCGCCCAAAAGGCTCTCATTATCATCTACACACAATATAAACATGTTTTGGACAAATTTGAGCGAAAACAGAGTAGTTTTGATTGGGCATAGAAGGGTGACGCCGATATGGTCACTTTTGGCTCGAAAAAGTCACGGAAAGCTTTTCGCCCAAAAAGCTCCCATTGTATTCTATACACAATATAAACATGTTTGGGACAAATTTGAGCGAAAACAGAGTAGTTTTGGTTGGGGATAGAAGGGTGACGCCGATATGGTCACTTTTGGCTCGAAAAAGTCACGGAAAGCTTTTCGCCCAAAAAGCTCCGATTATCATCTATACAAAATATAAACATGTTTTGGACAAATTTAAGCGAAAACAGAGTAGTTTTGATAGGGCATAGAAGGGTGAGGCCGATATGGTCACTTTTGGCTCGAAAAAGTCACGGAAAGCTTTTCGCCTAAAAAGCTCCCATTATCATCTGTACACAGTATAAACATGTTTTGGACAAATTTAAGCGAAAACAGAGTAGTTTTGATTGGGCATAGAAGGGTTACGCCGATATGGTCACTTTTGGCTCGAAAAAATCACGGAAAGCTTTTCGCCAAAAAAGCTCCCATTATCATCTATACACAATATAAACATGTTTTGGACAAATTTGAGCTAAAACAGAGTAGTTTTGATTGGGCATAAAAGGGTGATGCCGATATGGTCACTTTTGGCTCAAAAAAGTTACGGAAAGCTTTTCGCCTAAAAAGCTCCCATTGTATTCTATACACAATATAAACATGTTTGGGACAAATTTGAGCGAAAACAGAGTAGTTTTGATTGGGCATAAAAGGGTGACGCCGATATGGTCACTTTTGGCTCGAAAAAGTCACAGAAAGCTTTTCGCCCAAAAAGCTCCCATTATCATCTATACACAATATAAACATGTTTTGGACAAATTTAAGCGAAAACAGAGTAGTTTTGATAGGGCATAGAAGGGTGATGCCGATATGGTCACTTTTGGCTCGAAAAAGTCACGGAAAGCTTTTCGCCCAAAAAGCTCCCATTATCATCTGAATTGGTAAGTATATAGATGGGGGCGTAAAGCCAAGGATAAAAGGAAGTAAGACCATACCAAGAGTCTTACGTAAAAGAATGATACTACCCGCAAAAGTCCTACTACATGAGACTCCCCTCAAAAGTCCGACCACAAGGATGTTTAGGAGGTCGCTTAATCATCACACAACACACCTACATTCCAATCCGCACCAGGACAAGTGTATCGTTCAGCCCAATATCATCTATACACAATATAAACATGTTTTGGACAAATTTGAGCTAAAACAGAGTAGTTTTGATTGGGCATAGAAGGGTGACGCCGATATGGTCACTTTTGGCTTGAAAAAGTCACGGAAAGCTTTTCGCCCAAAAAGCTCCCATTATCATCTATACACAATATAAACATGTTTTGGACAAATTTGAGCTAAAACAGAGTAGTTTTGATTGGGCATAAAAGGGTGATGCCGATATGGTCACTTTTGGCTCGAAAAAGTCACGGAAAGCTTTTCGCCCAAAAAGCTCCCATTGTATTCTATACACAATATAAACATGTTTGGGACAAATTTGAGTGAAAACAGAGTAGTTTTGATTGGGCATAAAAGGGTGACGCCGATATGGTCACTTTTGGCTCGAAAAAGTCACGGAAAGCTTTTCGCCCAAAAAGCTCACATTATCATCTATACACAATATAAACATGTTTTTCACAAATTTGAGCTAAAACAGAGTAGTTTTGATTGGACATAGAAGGGTGACGCCGATATGGTCAATTTTGGCTCGAAAAAGTCACGGAAAGCTTTTCGCCCAAAAAGCTCCAATTGTGATCTATACACAATATAAACATGTTTGGGACGAATTTGACCGAAAACAGAGTAGTATTGATTGGGCATAGAAGGGTGACGCCGATATGGTCACTTTTGGCTCGAAAAAGTCACGGAAAGCTTTTCGCCCAAAAAGCTCCCATTATCATCTATACACAATATAAACATGTTTGGGATAAATTTGAGCGAAAACAGAGTAGTTTTGATTAGGCATAGAACTGTTACGCCGATATGGTCACTTTTGGCTCGAAAAAGTCACGGAAAGCTTTTCTCCCAAAAAGCTCCCATTATCATCTATACACAATATAAACATGTTTTGGACAAATTTAAGCGAAAACAGAGTAGTTTTGATTGGGGGTAGAAGGGTGACGCCGATATGGACACTTTTGGTTGAAAAAGTCACGGAAAGCTTTTCGCCCAAAAGGCTCTCATTATCATCTACACACAATATAAACATGTTTTGGACAAATTTGAGCGAAAACAGAGTAGTTTTGATTGGGCATAGAAGGGTGACGCCGATATGGTCACTTTTGGCTCGAAAAAGTCACGGAAAGCTTTTCGCCCAAAAAGCTCCCATTGTATTCTATACACAATATAAACATGTTTGGGACAAATTTGAGCGAAAACAGAGTAGTTTTGGTTGGGGATAGAAGGGTGACGACGATATGGTCACTTTTGGCTCGAAAAAGTCACGGAAAGCTTTTCGCCCAAAAAGCTCCCATTATTATCTATAAACAATATAAACATGTTTTGGACAAATTTGAGCGAAAACAGAGTAGTTTTGATTGGGAATAGAAGGGTGACGACGATATGGTCACTTTTGGCTCGAAAAAGTCACGGAAAGCTTTTCGCCCAAAAAGCTCCCATTGTATTCTATACACAATATAAACACGGTTGGGACAAATTTAAGCGAAAACAGAGTAGTTTTGATAGGGCATAGAAGGGTGATGCCGATATGGTCACTTTTGGCTCGAAAAAGTCACGGAAAGCTTTTCGCCCAAAAAGCTCCCATTATCATCTGAATTGGTAAGTATATAGATGGGGGCGTAAAGCCAAGGATAAAAGGAAGTAAGACCATACCAAGAGTCTTACGTAAAAGAATGATACTACCCGCAAAAGTCCTACTACATGAGACTCCCCTCAAAAGTCCGACCACAAGGATGTTTAGGAGGTCGCTTAATCATCACACAACACACCTACATTCCAATCCGCACCAGGACAAGTGTATCGTTCAGCCCAATATCATCTATACACAATATAAACATGTTTTGGACAAATTTGAGCTAAAACAGAGTAGTTTTGATTGGGCATAGAAGGGTGACGCCGATATGGTCACTTTTGGCTTGAAAAAGTCACGGAAAGCTTTTCGCCCAAAAAGCTCCGATTATCATCTATACACAATATAAACATGTTTTGGACAAATTTAAGCGAAAACAGAGTAGTTTTGATAGGGCATAGAAGGGTGAGGCCGATATGGTCACTTTTGGCTCGAAAAAGTCACGGAAAGCTTTTCGCCCAAAAAGCTCCCATTATCATCTGTACACAGTATAAACATGTTTTGGACAAATTTAAGCGAAAACAGAGTAGTTTTGATTGGGCATAGAAGGGTTACGCCGATATGGTCACTTTTGGCTCGAAAAAATCACGGAAAGCTTTTCGCCCAAAAAGCTCACATTATCATCTATACACAATATAAACATGTTTTGGACAAATTTGAGCGAAAACAGAGTAGTTTTGTTTGGGAATTGAAGGGTGACGCCGATATGGTCACATTTGGCTCGAAAAAGTCACGGAAAGCTTTTCGCCCAAAAAGCTCCCATTATCATCTATACACAATATAAACATGTTTGGGATAAATTTGAGCGAAAACAGAGTAGTTTTGATTAGGCATAGAAGTGTTACGCCGATATGGTCACTTTTGGCTCGAAAAAGTCACGGAAAGCTTTTCTCCCAAAAAGCTCCCATTATCATCTATACACAATATAAACATGTTTTGGACAAATTTAAGCGAAAACAGAGTAGTTTTGATTGGGGATAGAAGGGTGACGCCGATATGGACACTTTTGGTTGAAAAAGTCACGGAAAACTTTTCGCCCAAAAGGCTCTCATTATCATCTACACACAATATAAACATGTTTTGGACAAATTTGAGCGAAAACAGAGTAGTTTTGATTGGGAATTGAAGGGTGACGCCGATATGGTCACTTTTGGCTCGAAAAAGTCACGGAAAGCTTTTCGCCCAAAAAGCTCCCATTGTGATCTATACACAATATAAACATGTTTGGGACAAATTTGAGCGAAAACAGAGTAGTTTTGATTGGGCATAGAAGGGTGACTCCGATATGGTCACTTTTGCCTCGAAAAAGTCACGGATAGCTTTTTGCCCAAAAAGTTCCCATTGTGATCTATACACAATATAAACATGTTTCGGACAAATTTGAGCGAAAACAGAGTAGTTTTGATTGGGCATAGAAGGGTGACGCCGATATGGTCACTTTTGGCTCGAAAAAGTCACGGAAAGCTTTTCGCCCAACAAGCTCCCATTGTGATCTATACACAATATAAACATGTTTGGGACAAATTTGAGCGAAAACAGAGTAGTTTTTATTGGGCATAGAAGGGTGACGCCGATATGGTCACTTTTGGCTCGAAAAAGTCACGGAAAGCTTTTCGCCCAAAAAGCTCCCATTATCATCTATACACAATATAAACATGTTTTGGACAAATTTGAGCGAAAAAAGAGTAGTTTTGATTGGGAATAGAAGGGTGACGACAATATGGTCACTTTTGGCTCGAAAAAGTCACGGAAAGCTTTTCGCCCAAAAAGCTCCCATTATCATCTATACACAATATAAACATGTTTTGGACAAATTTGAGCTAAAACAGAGTAGTTTTGATTGGGCATAGAAAGGTGACGCCGAATGGTCACATTTGGCTCGAAAAAGTCACGGAAAGCTTTTCGCCCAAAAAGCTCCCATTATCATCTATACACAATATAAACATGTTTTGGACAAATTTGAGCTAAAACAGAGTAGTTTTGATTGGACATAGAAGGGTGGCGCCGATATGGTCACTTTTGGTTCGAAAAAGTCACGGAAAGCTTTTCGCCCAAAAAGCTGCCATTGTGATCTATACACAATATAAACATGTTTGGGGCAAATTTGAGCGAAAACAGAGTAGTTTTGATTGGGCATAGAAGGGTGACGCCGATATGGTCACTTTTAGCTCGAAAAAGTCACGGAAAGCTTTTCGCCCAAAAAGCTCCCATTATCATCTATACACAATATAAACATGTTTTGGACAAATTTAAGCGGAAACAGAGTAGTTTTGATAGGGCATAGAAGGGTGATGCCGATATGGTCACTTTTGGCTCGAAAAAGTCACGGAAAGCTTTTCGCCCAAAAAGCTCCCATTATCATCTATACACAATATAAACATGTTTTGGACAAATTTGAGCTAAAACAGAGTAGTTTTGATTGGGCATAGAAGGGTGACGCCGATATGGTCACTTTTGGCTCGAAAAAGTCACGGAAAGCTTTTCGCCAAAAAAGCTCCCATTATCATCTATACACAATATAAACATGTTTTGGACAAATTTGAGCTAAAACAGAGTAGTTTTGATTGGGCATAAAAGGGTGATGCCGATATGGTCACTTTTGGCTCAAAAAAGTTACGGAAAGCTTTTCGCCTAAAAAGCTCCCATTGTATTCTATACACAATATAAACATGTTTGGGACAAATTTGAGCGAAAACAGAGTAGTTTTGATTGGGCATAAAAGGGTGACGCCGATATGGTCACTATTGGCTCGAAAAAAGTCACGGAAAGCTTTTCGCCCAAAAAGCTCCCATTATCATCTGTACACAATATAAACATGTTTTGGACAGATTTAAGTGAAAACTGAGTAGTTTTGATAGGGCATAGAAGGGTGACGCCGATATAGTCACTTTTGGCTCGAAAAAGTCACGGAAAGCTTTTCGCCCAAAAAGCTCCCATTATTATCTATAAACAATATAAACATGTTTTGGACAAATTTGAGCGAAAACAGAGTAGTTTTGATTGGGAATAGAAGGGTGACGACGATATGGTCACTTTTGGCTCGAAAAAGTCACAGAAAGCTTTTCGCCCAAAAAGCTCCCATTGTATTCTATACACAATATAAACACGGTTGGGACAAATTTGAGCGAAAACAGAGTAGTTTTGATTGGGCATAGAAGGGTGACGCCGATATGATCACTTTTAGCTCGAAAAAGTCACGGAAAGCTTTTCGCCCAAAAAGCTCCCATTATCATCTATACACAATATAAACATGTTTTGGACAAATTTAAGCGGAAACAGAATAGTTTTGATAGGGCATAGAAGGGTGATGCCGATATGGTCACTTTTGGCTCGAAAAAGTCACGGAAAGCTTTTCGCCCAAAAAGCTCCCATTATCATCTATACACAATATAAACATGTTTTGGACAAATTTGAGCTAAAACAGAGTAATTTTGATTGGGCATAGAAGGGTGACGCCGATATGGTCACTTTTGGCTCGAAAAAGTCACGGAAAGCTTTTCGCCAAAAAAGCTCCCATTATCATCTATACACAATATAAACATGTTTTGGACAAATTTGAGCTAAAACAGAGTAGTTTTGATTGGGCATAAAAGGGTGATGCCGATATGGTATCTTTTGGCTCAAAAAAGTTACGGAAAGCTTTTCGCCTAAAAAGCTCCCATTGTATTCTATACACAATATAAACATGTTTGGGACAAATTTGAGCGAAAACAGAGTAGTTTTGATTGGGCATAAAATGGTGACGCCGATATGGTCACTTTTGGCTCGAAAAAAGTCACGGAAAGCTTTTCGCCCAAAAAGCTCCCATTATCATCTGTACACAATATAAACATGTTTTGGACAGATTTAAGCGAAAACTGAGTAGTTTTGATAGGGCATAGAAGGGTGACGCCGATATAGTCACTTTTGGCTCGAAAAAGTCACGGAAAGCTTTTCGCCCAAAAAGCTCCCATTATTATCTATAAACAATATAAACATGTTTTGGACAAATTTGAGCGAAAACAGAGTAGTTTTGATTGGGAATAGAAGGGTGACGACGATATGGTCACTTTTGGCTCGAAAAAGTCACGGAAAGCTTTTCGCCCAAAAAGCTCCCATTGTATTCTATACACAATATAAACACGGTTGGGACAAATTTAAGCGAAAACAGAGTAGTTTTGATAGGGCATAGAAGGGTGATGCCGATATGGTCACTTTTGGCTCGAAAAAGTCACGGAAAGCTTTTCGCCCAAAAAGCTCCCATTATCATTTGAATTTGTAAGTATATAGATGGGGGCGTAAAGCCAAGGATAAAAGGAAGTAAGACCATACCAAGAGTCTTACGTGAAAGAATGATACTACCCGCAAAAGTCCTACTACATGAGACTCCCCTCAAAAGTCCGACCACAAGGATGTTTAGGAGGTCGCTTAATCATCACACAACACACCTACATTCCAATCCGCACCAGGACAAGTGTATCGTTCAGCCCAATATCATCTATACACAATATAAACATGTTTTGGACAAATTTGAGCTAAAACAGAGTAGTTTTGATTGGGCATAGAAGGGTGACGCCGATATGGTCACTTTTGGCTTGAAAAAGTCACGGAAAGCTTTTCGCCCAAAAAGCTCCCATTATCATCTATACACAATATAAACATGTTTTGGACAAATTTGAGCTAAAACAGAGTAGTTTTGATTGGGCATAAAAGGGTGATGCCGATATGGTCACTTTTGGCTCGAAAAAGTCACGGAAAGCTTTTCGCCCAAAAAGCTCCCATTGTATTCTATACACAATATAAACATGTTTGGGACAAATTTGAGCGAAAACAGAGTAGTTTTGATTGGGCATAAAAGGGTGACGCCGATATGGTCACTTTTGGCTTGAAAAAGTCACGGAAAGCTTTTCGCCCAAAAAGCTCCCATTATCATCTATACACAATATAAACATGTTTTGGACAAATTTGAGCTAAAACAGAGTAGTTTTGATTGGGCATAAAAGGGTGATGCCGATATGGTCACTTTTGGCTCGAAAAAGTCACGGAAAGCTTTTCGCCCAAAAAGTTCCCATTGTATTCTATACACAATATAAACATGTTTGGGACAAATTTGAGCGAAAACAGAGTAGTTTTGTTTGGGAATTGAAGGGTGACGCCGATATGGTCACATTTGGCTCGAAAAAGTCACGGAAAGCTTTTCGCCCAAAAAGCTCCCATTATCATCTATACACAATATAAACATGTTTGGGATAAATTTGAGCGAAAACAGAGTAGTTTTGATTAGGCATAGAAGTGTTACGCCGATATGGTCACTTTTGGCTCGAAAAAGTCACGGAAAGCTTTTCTCCCAAAAAGCTCCCATTATCATCTATACACAATATAAACATGTTTTGGACAAATTTAAGCGAAAACAGAGTAGTTTTGATTGGGGATAGAAGGGTGACGCCGATATGGACACTTTTGGTTGAAAAAGTCACGGAAAGCTTTTCGCCCAAAAGGCTCTCATTATCATCTACACACAATATAAACATGTTTTGGACAAATTTGAGCGAAAACAGAGTAGTTTTGATTGGGAATTGAAGGGTGACGCCGATATGGTCACTTTTGGCTCGAAAAAGTCACGGAAAGCTTTTCGCCCAAAAAGCTCCCATTGTGATCTATACACAATATAAACATGTTTGGGACCAATTTGAGCGAAAACAGAGTAGTTTTGATTGGGCATAGAAGGGTGACTCCGATATGGTCACTTTTGGCTCGAAAAAGTCACGGATAGCTTTTTGCCCAAAAAGTTCCCATTGTGATCTATACACAATATAAACATGTTTCGGACAAATTTGAGCGAAAACAGAGTAGTTTTGATTGGGCATAGAAGGGTGACGCCGATATGGTCACTTTTGGCTCGAAAAAGTCACGGAAAGCTTTTCGCCCAACAAGCTCCCATTGTGATCTATACACAATATAAACATGTTTGGGACAAATTTGAGCGAAAACAGAGTAGTTTTCATTGGGCATAGAAGGGTGACGCCGATATGGTCACTTTTGGCTCGAAAAAGTCACGGAAAGCTTTTCGCCCAAAAAGCTCCCATTATCATCTATACACAATATAAACATGTTTTGGACAAATTTGAGCGAAAAAAGAGTAGTTTTGATTGGGAATAGAAGGGTGACGACAATATGGTCACTTTTGGCTCGAAAAAGTCACGGAAAGCTTTTCGCCCAAAAAGCTCCCATTATCATCTATACACAATATAAACATGTTTTGGACAAATTTGAGCTAAAACAGAGTAGTTTTGATTGGGCATAGAAAGGTGACGCCGAATGGTCACATTTGGCTCGAAAAAGTCACGGAAAGCTTTTCGCCCAAAAAGCTCCCATTATCATCTATACACAATATAAACATGTTTTGGACAAATTTGAGCTAAAACAGAGTAGTTTTGATTGGACATAGAAGGGTGGCGCCGATATGGTCACTTTTGGCTCGAAAAAGTCACGGAAAGCTTTTCGCCCAAAAAGCTGCCATTGTGATCTATACACAATATAAACATGTTTGGGGCAAATTTGAGCGAAAACAGAGTAGTTTTGATTGGGCATAGAAGGGTGACGCCGATATGGTCACTTTTAGCTCGAAAAAGTCACGGAAAGCTTTTCGCCCAAAAAGCTACCATTATCATCTATACACAATATAAACATGTTTTGGACAAATTTAAGCGGAAACAGAGTAGTTTTGATAGGGCATAGAAGGGTGATGCCGATATGGTCACTTTTGGCTCGAAAAAGTCACGGAAAGCTTTTCGCCCAAAAAGCTCCCATTATCATCTATACACAATATAAACATGTTTTGGACAAATTTGAGCTAAAACAGAGTAGTTTTGATTGGGCATAGAAGGGTGACGCCGATATGGTCACTTTTGGCTCGAAAAAGTCACGGAAAGCTTTTCGCCAAAAAAGCTCCCATTATCATCTATACACAATATAAACATGTTTTGGACAAATTTGAGCTAAAACAGAGTAGTTTTGATTGGGCATAAAAGGGTGAGGCCGATATGGTCACTTTTGGCTCAAAAAAGTTACGGAAAGCTTTTCGCCTAAAAAGCTCCCATTGTATTCTATACACAATATAAACATGTTTGGGACAAATTTGAGCGAAAACAGAGTAGTTTTGATTGGGCATAAAAGGGTGACGCCGATATGGTCACTTTTGGCTCGAAAAAGTCACAGAAAGCTTTTCGCCCAAAAAGCTCCCATTATCATCTATACACAATATAAACATGTTTTGGACAAATTTAAGCGAAAACAGAGTAGTTTTGATAGGGCATAGAAGGGTGATGCCGATATGGTCACTTTTGGCTCGAAAAAGTCACGGAAAGCTTTTCGCCCAAAAAGCTCCCATTATCATCTGAATTGGTAAGTATATAGATGGGGGCGTAAAGCCAAGGATAAAAGGAAGTAAGACCATACCAAGAGTCTTACGTAAAAGAATGATACTACCCGCAAAAGTCCTACTACATGAGACTCCCCTCAAAAGTCCGACCACAAGGATGTTTAGGAGGTCGCTTAATCATCACACAACACACCTACATTCCAATCCGCACCAGGACAAGTGTATCGTTCAGCCCAATATCATCTATACACAATATAAACATGTTTTGGACAAATTTGAGCTAAAACAGAGTAGTTTTGATTGGGCATAGAAGGGTGACGCCGATATGGTCACTTTTGGCTCGAAAAAGTCACGGAAAGCTTTTCGCCCAAAAAGCTCCCATTATCATCTATACACAATATAAACATGTTTTGGACAAATTTGAGCGAAAACAGAGTAGTTTTGATTGGGCATAAAAGGGTGATGCCGATATGGTCACTTTTGGCTCGAAAAAGTCACGGAAAGCTTTTCGCCCAAAAAGCTCCCATTGTATTCTATACACAATATAAACATGTTTGGGACAAATTTGAGCGAAAACAGAGTAGTTTTGATTGGGCATAAAAGGGTGACGCCGATATGGTCACTTTTGGCTCGAAAAAGTCACGGAAAGCTTTTCGCCCAAAAAGCTCACATTATCATCTATACACAATATAAACATGTTTTTCACAAATTTGAGCTAAAACAGAGTAGTTTTGATTGGACATAGAAGGGTGACGCCGATATGGTCAATTTTGGCTCGAAAAAGTCACGGAAAGCTTTTCGCCCAAAAAGCCCCCATTGTGATCTATACACAATATAAACTTGTTTGGGGCAAATTTGAGCGAAAACAGAGTAGTTTTGATTGGACATAGAAGGGTGGCGCCGATATGGTCACTTTTGGCTCGAAAAAGTCACGGAAAGCTTTTCGCCCAAAAAGCTGCCATTGTGATCTATACACAATATAAACATGTTTGGGGCAAATTTGAGCGAAAACAGAGTAGTTTTGATTGGGCATAGAAGGGTGACGCCGATATGGTCACTTTTAGCTCGAAAAAGTCACGGAAAGCTTTTCGCCCAAAAAGCTACCATTATCATCTATACACAATATAAACATGTTTTGGACAAATTTAAGCGGAAACAGAGTAGTTTTGATAGGGCATAGAAGGGTGATGCCGATATGGTCACTTTTGGCTCGAAAAAGTCACGGAAAGCTTTTCGCCCAAAAAGCTCCCATTATCATCTATACACAATATAAACATGTTTTGGACAAATTTGAGCTAAAACAGAGCAGTTTTGATTGGGCATAGAAGGGTGACGCCGATATGGTCACTTTTGGCTCGAAAAAGTCACGGAAAGCTTTTCGCCAAAAAAGCTCCCATTATCATCTATACACAATATAAACATGTTTTGGACAAATTTGAGCTAAAACAGAGTAGTTTTGATTGGGCATAAAAGGGTGATGCCGATATGGTCACTTTTGGCTCAAAAAAGTTACGGAAAGCTTTTCGCCTAAAAAGCTCCCATTGTATTCTATACACAATATAAACATGTTTGGGACAAATTTGAGCGAAAACAGAGTAGTTTTGATTGGGCATAAAAGGGTGACGCCGATATGGTCACTTTTGGCTCGAAAAAGTCACAGAAAGCTTTTCGCCCAAAAAGCTCCCATTATCATCTATACACAATATAAACATGTTTTGGACAAATTTAAGCGAAAACAGAGTAGTTTTGATAGGGCATAGAAGGGTGATGCCGATATGGTCACTTTTGGCTCGAAAAAGTCACGGAAAGCTTTTCGCCCAAAAAGCTCCCATTATCATCTGAATTGGTAAGTATATAGATGGGGGCGTAAAGCCAAGGATAAAAGGAAGTAAGACCATACCAAGAGTCTTACGTAAAAGAATGATACTACCCGCAAAAGTCCTACTACATGAGACTCCCCTCAAAAGTCCGACCACAAGGATGTTTAGGAGGTCGCTTAATCATCACACAACACACCTACATTCCAATCCGCACCAGGACAAGTGTATCGTTCAGCCCAATATCATCTATACACAATATAAACATGTTTTGGACAAATTTGAGCTAAAACAGAGTAGTTTTGATTGGGCATAGAAGGGTGACGCCGATATGGTCACTTTTGGCTTGAAAAAGTCACGGAAAGCTTTTCGCCCAAAAAGCTCCCATTATCATCTATACACAATATAAACATGTTTTGGACAAATTTGAGCTAAAACAGAGTAGTTTTGATTGGGCATAAAAGGGTGATGCCGATATGGTCACTTTTGGCTCGAAAAAGTCACGGAAAGCTTTTCGCCCAAAAAGCTCCCATTGTATTCTATACACAATATAAACATGTTTGGGACAAATTTGAGCGAAAACAGAGTAGTTTTGATTGGGCATAAAAGGGTGACGCCGATATGGTCACTTTTGGCTCGAAAAAGTCACGGAAAGCTTTTCGCCCAAAAAGCTCACATTATCATCTATACACAATATAAACATGTTTTTCACAAATTTGAGCTAAAACAGAGTAGTTTTGATTGGACATAGAAGGGTGACGCCGATATGGTCAATTTTGGCTCGAAAAAGTCACGGAAAGCTTTTCGCCCAAAAAGCCCCCATTGTGATCTATACACAATATAAACTTGTTTGGGGCAAATTTGAGCGAAAACAGAGTAGTTTTGATTAGGCATAGAAGGGTGACGCCGATATGGTCACTTTTGGCTTGAAAAAGTCACGGAAAGCTTTTCGCCCAAAAAGCTCCCATTATCATCTATACACAATATAAACATGTTTTGGACAAATTTGAGCTAAAACAGAGTAGTTTTTATTGGGCATAGAAGGGTGACGCCGATATGGTCACTTTTGGCTCGAAAAAGTCACGGATAACTTTTTGCCCAAAAACTTCCCATTGTGATCTATACACAATATAAACATGTTTCGGACAAATTTGAGCGAAAACAGAGTAGTTTTGATTGGGCATAGAAGGGTGACGCCGATATGGTCACTTTTGGCTCGAAAAAGTCACGGAAAGCTTTTCGCCCAACAAGCTCCCATTGTGATCTATACACAATATAAACATGTTTGGGACAAATTTGAGCGAAAACAGAGTAGTTTTGATTGGGCATAGAAGGGTGACGCCGATATGGTCACTTTTGGCTCGAAAAAGTCACGGAAAGCTTTTCGCCAAAAAAGCTCCCATTATCATCTATACACAATATAAACATGTTTTGGACAAATTTGAGCTAAAACAGAGTAGTTTTGATGGGGCATAAAAGGGTGATGCCGATATGGTCACTTTTGGCTCAAAAAAGTTACGGAAAGCTTTTCGCCTAAAAAGCTCCCATTGTATTCTATACACAATATAAACATGTTTGGGACAAATTTGAGCGAAAACAGAGTAGTTTTGATTGGGCATAAAAGGGTGACGCCGATATGGTCACTTTTGGCTCGAAAAAGTCACAGAAAGCTTTTCGCCCAAAAAGCTCCCATTATCATCTATACACAATATAAACATGTTTTGGACAAATTTAAGCGAAAACAGAGTAGTTTTGATAGGGCATAGAAGGGTGATGCCGATATGCCACTTTTGGCTCGAAAAAGTCACGGAAAGCTTTTCGCCCAAAAAGCTCCTATTATCATCTGAATTGGTAAGTATATAGATGGGGGCGTAAAGCCAAGGATAAAAGGAAGTAAGACCATACCAAGAGTCTTACGTAAAAGAATGATACTACCCGCAAAAGTCCTACTACATGAGACTCCCCTCAAAAGTCCGACCACAAGGATGTTTAGGAGGTCGCTTAATCATCACACAACACACCTACATTCCAATCCGCACCAGGACAAGTGTATCGTTCAGCCCAATATCATCTATACACAATATAAACATGTTTTGGACAAATTTGAGCTAAAACAGAGTAGTTTTGATTGGGCATAGAAGGGTGACGCCGATATGGTCACTTTTGGCTTGAAAAAGTCACGGAAAGCTTTTCGCCCAAAAAGCTCCCATTGTGATCTATACACAATATAAACTTGTTTGGGGCAAATTTGAGCGAAAACAGAGTAGTTTTGATTAGGCATAGAAGGGTGACGCCGATATGGTCACTTTTGGCTTGAAAAAGTCACGGAAAGCTTTTCGCCCAAAAAGCTCCCATTATCATCTATACACAATATAAACATGTTTTGTACAAATTTGAGCTAAAACAGAGTAGTTTTTATTGGGCATAGAAGGGTGACGCCGATATGGTCACTTTTGGCTCGAAAAAGTCACGGATAACTTTTTGCCCAAAAAGTTCCCATTGTCATCTATACACAATATAAACATGTTTTTCACAAATTTGAGCGAAAACAGAGTAGTTTTGATTGGGCATAGAAGGGTGACGCCGATATGGTCAATTTTGGCTCGAAAAAGTCACGGAAAGCTTTTCGCCCAAAAAGCCCCCATTGTGATCTATACACAATATAAACTTGTTTGGGGCAAATTTGAGCGAAAACAGAGTAGTTTTGATTAGGCATAGAAGGGTGACGCCGATATGGTCACTTTTGGCTTGAAAAAGTCACGGAAAGCTTTTCGCCCAAAAAGCTCCCATTATCATCTATACACAATATAAACATGTTTTGTACAAATTTGAGCTAAAACAGAGTAGTTTTTATTGGGCATAGAAGGGTGACGCCGATATGGTCACTTTTGGCTCGAAAAAGTCACGGATAACTTTTTGCCCAAAAAGTTCCCATTGTCATCTATACACAATATAAACATGTTTCGGACAAATTTGAGCGAAAACAGAGTAGTTTTGATTGGGCATAGAAGGGTGACGCCGATATGGTCACTTTTGGCTCGAAAAAGTCACGGAAAGCTTTTCGCCCAACAAGCTCCCATTGTGATCTATACACAATATAAACATGTTTGGGACAAATTTGAGCGAAAACAGAGTAGTTTTGATTGGGCATAGAAGGGTGACGCCGATATGGTCACTTTTGGCTCGAAAAAGTCACGGAAAGCTTTTCGCCCAAAAAGCTCCCATTATCATCTATACACAATATAAACATGTTTTGGACAAATTTGAGCGAAAACAGAGTAGTTTTGATTGGGAATAGAAGGGTGACGACGATATGGTCACTTTTGGCTCGAAAAAGTCACGGAAAGCTTTTCGCCCAAAAAGCTCCCATTATCATCTATACACAATATAAACATGTTTTGGACAAATTGGGGCGAAAACAGAGTTGTTTTGATGGGGCATAGAAGGATGATGCCGATATGGTCACTTTTGGCTCGAAAAAGTCACGGAAAGCTTCTCGCCCAAAAAGCTCACATAATCGTCTATACACAATATAAACATGTTTGGGACAAATTTGAGCGAAAACAGAGTAGTTTTGATTGGGCACAGAAGTGTGACGCCGATATGGTCACTTTTGTCTCGAAAAAGTCACGGAAAGCTTTTCTCCCAAAAAGCTCTCATTATCATCTATACACAATATAAACATGTTTTGGACAAATTTAAGCGAAAACAGAGTAGTTTTGATTGGGCATAGAAGGGTGACGCCGATATGGTCACTTTTGGCTCGAAAAAGTCACGGAAAGCTTTTCGCCCAAAAGGCTCTCATTATCATCTACACACAATATAAACATGTTTTGGACAAATTTGAGCGAAAACAGAGTAGTTTTGATTGGGAATAGAAGGGTGACGCCGATATGGTCACTTTTGGCTCGAAAAAGTCACGGAAAGCTTTTCGCCCAAAAAGCTCCAATTGTGATCTATACACAATATAAACATGTTTGGGACGAATTTGAGCGAAAACAGAGTAGTTTTGATTGGGCATAAAAGGGTGACGCCGATATGGTCACTTTTGGCTCGAAAAAGTCACAGAAAGATTTTCGCCCAAAAAGCTCCCATTATCATCTATACACAATATAAACATGTTTTGGACAAATTTAAGCGAAAACAGAGTAGTTTTGATTGGGCATAAAAGGGTGACACCGATATGGTCACTTTTGGCTCGAAAAAGTCACGGAAAGCTTTTCGCCCAAAAAGCTCCCATTATCATCTATACACAATATAAACATGTTTTGGACAAATTTAAGCGAAAACAGAGTGGTTTTGATAGGGCATAGAAGGGTGACGCCGATATGGTCACTTTTGGCTCGAAAATGTCACGGAAATCTTTTCCCCCAAAAAGCTCCCATTATCATCTATACACAATATAAACATGTTTTGGACAAATTTGAGCGAAAACAGAGTAGTTTTGATTGGGAATAGAAGGTTGACGACGATATGGTCACTTTTGGCTCGAAAAAGTCACGGAAAGCTTTTCGCCCAAAAAGCTCTCATTATCATCTATACACAATATAAACATGTTTTGGACAAATGTAAGCGAAAACAGAGTAGTTTTGATAGGGCATAGAAGGGTGACGCCGATATGGTCACTTTTGGCTCGAAAATGTCACGGAAATCTTTTCGCCCAAAAAGCTCTCATTATCATCTATACACAATATAAACATGTTTTTGACAAATTTAAGCGAAAACAGAGTAGTTTTGATAGGGCATAGAAGGGTGACGCCGATATGGTCACTTTTGGCTCGAAAAAGTCACGGAAAGCTTTTCGCCCAAAAAGCTCCCATTGTATTCTATACACAATATAAACATGTTTGGGACAAATTTGAGCGAAAACAGAGTAGTTTTGGTTGGGGATAGAAGGGTGACGCCGATATGGTCACATTTGGCTCGAAAAAGTCACGGAAAGCTTTTCGCCCAAAAAGCTCCCATTATCATCTATACACAATAAAAACATGTTTTGGACAAATTGGAGCGAAAACAGAGTGGTTTTGATGGGGCATAGAAGGATGATGTCGATATGGTCACTTTTGGTTCGAAAAAGTCACGGAAAGCTTTTCGCCCAAAGAGCTCTCATTATCATCTATACACAATATAAACATGTTTGGGACAAATTTGAGCGAAAACAGAGTAGTTTTGATTCGGCATAGAAGTGTGACACCGATATGGTCACTTTTGTCTCGAAAAAGTCACGGAAAGCTTTTCTCCCAAAAAGCTCTCATTATCATCTATACACAATATAAACAAGTTTTGGACAAATTTAAGCGAAAACAGAGTAGTTTTGATTGGATATAGAAGGGTGACGCCGATATGGTCACTTTTGGCTCGAAAAAGTCACGGAAAGCTTTTCGCCTAAAAAGCTCCCATTATCATCTCTACACAATATAAACATGTTTTGGACAAATTTGAGCGAAAACAGAGTAGTTTTGATTGGGAATAGAAGGGTGACGACGATATGGTCACTTTTGGCTCGAAAAAGTCACGGAAAGCTTTTCGCCCAAAAAGCTCCCATTATCATCTATACACAATATAAACATGTTTTGGACAAATTGGGGCGAAAACAGAGTTGTTTTGATGGGGCATAGAAGGATGATGCCGATATGGTCACTTTTGGCTCGAAAAAGTCACGGAAAGCTTCTCGCCCAAAAAGCTCCCATAATCATCTATACACAATATAAACATGTTTGGGACAAATTTGAGCGAAAACAGAGTAGTTTTGATTGGGCACAGAAGTGTGACGCCGATATGGTCACTTTTGTCTCGAAAAAGTCACGGAAAGCTTTTCTCCCAAAAAGCTCTCATTATCATCTATACACAATATAAACATGTTTTGGACAAATTTAAGCGAAAACAGAGTAGTTTTGATTGGGCATAGAAGGGTGACGCCGATATGGTCACTTTTGGCTCGAAAAAGTCACGGAAAGCTTTTCGCCCAAAAGGCTCTCATTATCATCTACACACAATATAAACATGTTTTGGACAAATTTGAGCGAAAACAGAGTAGTTTTGATTGGGAATAGAAGGGTGACGCCGATATGGTCACTTTTGGCTCGAAAAAGTCACGGAAAGCTTTTCGCCCAAAACGCTCCAATTGTGATCTATACACAATATAAACATGTTTGGGACGAATTTGAGCGAAAACAGAGTAGTATTGATTGGGCATAGAAGGGTGACGCCGATATGGTCACTTTTGGCTCGAAAAAGTCACGGAAAGCTTTTCGCCCAAAAAGCTCCAATTGTGATCTATACACAATATAAACATGTTTGGGACGAATTTGAGCGAAAACAGAGTAGTTTTGATTGGGCATAAAAGGGTGACGCCGATATGGTCACTTTTGGCTCGAAAAAGTCACGGAAAGATTTTCGCCCAAAAAGCTCCCATTATCATCTATACACAATATAAACATGTTTTGGACAAATTTAAGCGAAAACAGAGTAGTTTTGATTGGGCATAAAAGGGTGACACCGATATGGTCACTTTTGGCTCGAAAAAGTCACGGAAAGCTTTTCGCCCAAAAAGCTCCCATTATCATCTATACACAATATAAACATGTTTTGGACAAATTTAAGCGAAAACAGAGTGGTATTGATAGGGCATAGAAGGGTGACGCCGATATGGTCACTTTTGGCTCGAAAATGTCACGGAAATCTTTTCCCCCAAAAAGCTCCCATTATCATCTATACACAATATAAACATGTTTTGGACAAATTTGAGCGAAAACAGAGTAGTTTTGATTGGGAATAGAAGGGTGACGACGATATGGTCACTTTTGGCTCGAAAAATTCACGAAAAGCTTTTCGCCCAAAAAGCTCTCATTATCATCTATACACAATATAAACATGTTTTGGACAAATTTTAGCGAAAACAGAGTAGTTTTGATAGGGCATAGAAGGGTGACGCCGATATGGTCACTTTTGGCTCGAAAATGTCACGGATATCTTTTCGCCCAAAAAGCTCTCATTATCATCTATACACAATATAAATATGTTTTTGACAAATTTAAGCGAAAACAGAGTAGTTTTGATAGGGCATAGAAGGGTAACGCCGATATAGTCACTTTTGGCTCGAAAATGTCACGAAATTCTTTTCGCCCATAAAGCTTCCATTATCATCTATACACAATATAAACAAGTTTTGGACAAATTTGAGCGAAAACAGAGTAGTTTTGATTGGGCATAGAAGGGTGACGCCGATATGGTCACTTTTGGCTCGAAAAAGTCACGGAAAGCTTTTCGCCCAAAAAGCTCCCATTGTATTCTATACACAATATAAACATGTTTGGGACAAATTTGAGCGAAAACAGAGTAGTTTTGGTTGGGGATAGAAGGGTGACGCCGATATGGTCACATTTGGCTCGAAAAAGTCACGGAAAGCTTTTCGCCCAAAAAGCTCCCATTATCATCTATACACAATATAAACATATTTTGGACAAATTGGAGCGAAAACAGAGTGGTTTTGATGGGGCATAGAAGGATGATGTCGATATGGTCACTTTTGGCTCGAAAAAGTCACGGAAACCTTTTCGCCCAAAGAGCTCCCATTATCATCTATACACAATATAAACATGTTTGGGACAAATTTGAGCGAAAACAGAGTAGTTTTGATTGGGCATAGAAGGGTGACGCCGATATGGTCACTTTTGGCTCGAAAAAGTCACGGAAAGCTTTTCGCCCAAAAAGCTCCAATTGTGATCTATACACAATATAAAAATGTTTGGGACGAATTTGACCGAAAACAGAGTAGTATTGATTGGGCATAGAAGGGTGACGCCGATATGGTCACTTTTGGCTTGAAAAAGTCACGGAAAGCTTTTCGCCCAAAAAGTTCCCATTGTGATCTGTACACAATATAAACATGTTTGGGACAAATTCGAACGAAAACAGAGTAGTTTTGATTGGGCATAGAAGGGTGACGCCGATATGGTCACTTTTGGCTCGAAAAAGTCACGGAAAGCTTTTCGCCCAACAAGCTCCCATTGTGATCTATACACATTATAAACATGTTTGGGACAAATTTGAGCGAAAACAGAGTAGTTTTGATTGGGCATAGAAGGGTGACGCCGATATGGTCACTTTTGGCTCGAAAAAGTCACGGAAAGCTTTTCGCCCAAAAAGCTCCGATTATCATCTATACATAATATAAACATGTTTTGGACAAATATAAGTGAGAACAGAGTAGTTTTGATAGGGCATAGAAGGGTGATACCGATATGGTCACTTTTGGCTCGAAAAAGTCACGGAAAGCTTTTCGCCCAAAAAGCTCCCATTATCATCTGTACACAGTATAAACATGTTTTGGACAAATTTAAGCGAAAACAGAGTAGTGTTGATTGGGCATATAAGGGTTACGACGATATTGTCACTTTTGGCTCGAAAAAATCACGGAAAGCTTTTCGCCCAAAAAGCTCACATTATCATCTATACACAATATAAACATGTTTTGGACAAATTTGAGCGAAAACAGAGTAGTTTTGTTTGGGAATTGAAGGGTGACGCCGATATGGTCACATTTGGCTCGAAAAAGTTACGGAAAGCTTTTCGCCCAAAAAGCTCCCATTATCATCTATACACAATATAAACATGTTTGGGACAAATTTGAGCGAAAACAGAGTAGTTTTGATTGGGCATAGAAGTGTGACGCCGATATAGTCACTTTTGGCTCGAAAAAGTCACGGAAAGCTTTTCTCCCAAAAAGCTCCCATTATCATCTATACACAATATAAACATGTTTTGGACAAATTTAAGCGAAAACAGAGTAGTTTTGATTGGGGATAGAAGGGTGGCGCCGATATGGACACTTTTGGTTGAAAAAGTCACGGAAAGCTTTTCGCCCAAAAGGCTCTCATTATCATCTACACACAATATAAACATGTTTTGGACAAATTTGAGCGAAAACAGAGTAGTTTTGATTGGGAATTGAAGGGTGACGCCGATATGGTCACTTTTGGCTCGAAAAAGTCACGGAAAGCTTTGCGCCCAAAAAGCTCCCATTGTGATCTATACACAATATAAACATGTTTGGGACAAATTTGAGCGAAAACAGAGTAGTTTTGATTGGGCATAGAAGGGTGACGCCGATATGGTCACTTTTGGCTCGAAAAAGTCACGGATAGCTTTTTGCCCAAAAAGTTCCCATTGTGATCTATACACAATATAAACATGTTTCGGACAAATTTGAGCGAAAACAGAGTAGTTTTGATTTGGCATAGAAGGGTGACGCCGATATGGTCACTTTTGGCTCGAAAAAGTCACGGAAAGCTTTTCGCCCAACAAGCTCCCATTGTGATCTATACACAATATAAACATGTTTGGGACAAATTTGAGCGAAAACAGAGTAGTTTTGATTGGGCATAGAAGGGTGACGCCGATATGGTCACTTTTGGCTCGAAAAAGTTACGGAAAGCTTTTCGCCCAAAAAGCTCCCATTATCATCTATACACAATATAAACATGTTTTGGACAAATTTGAGCGAAAACTGAGTAGTTTTGATTGGGAATAGAAGGGTGACGACAATATGGTCACTTTTGGCTCGAAAAAGTCACGGAAAGCTTTTCGCCCAAAAAGCTCCCATTATCATCTATACACAATATAAACATGTTTTGGACAAATTTGAGCTAAAACAGAGTAGTTTTGATTGGGCATAGAAAGGTGACGCCGATATGGTCACATTTGGCTCGAAAAAGTCACGGAAAGCTTTTCGCCCAAAAAGCTCCCATTATTATCTATACACAATATAAACATGTTTTGGACAAATTTAAGCTAAAACAGAGTAGTTTTGATTGGGCATAAAAGGGTGATGCCGATATGGTCACTTTTGGCTCAAAAAAGTCACGGAAAGCTTTTCGCCTAAAAAGCTCCCATTGTATTCTATACACAATATAAACATGTTTGGGACAAATTTGAGCGAAAACAGAGTAGTTTTGATTGGGCATAAAAGGGTGACGCCGATATGGTCACTTTTGGCTCGAAAAAGTCACAGAAAGCTTTTCGCCCAAAAAGCTCTCATTATCATCTATACACAATATAAACATGTTTTGGACAAATTTAAGCGAAAACAGAGTAGTTTTGATAGGGCATAGAAGGGTGATGCCGATATGGTCACTTTTGGCTCGAAAAAGTCACGGAAAGCTTTTCGCCCAAAAAGCTCCCATTATCATCTGAATTGGTAAGTATATAGATGGGGGCGTAAAGCCAAGGATAAAAGGAAGTAAGACCATACCAAGAGTCTTACGTAAAAGAATGATACTACCCGCAAAAGTCCTACTACATGAGACTCCCCTCAAAAGTCCGACCACAAGGATGTTTAGGAGGTCGCTTAATCATCACACAACACACCTACATTCCAATCCGCACCAGGACAAGTGTATCATTCAGCCCAATATCATCTATACACAATATAAACATGTTTTGGACAAATTTGAGCTAAAACAGAGTAGTTTTGATTGGGCATAGAAGGGTGACGCCGATATGGTCACTTTTGGCTTGAAAAAGTCACGGAAAGCTTTTCGCCCAAAAAGCTCCCATTATTATCTATACACAATATAAACATGTTTTGGACAAATTTGAGGTAAAACAGAGTAGTTTTGATTGGGCATAAAAGGGTGATGCCGATATGGTCACTTTTGGCTCGAAAAAGTCACGGAAAGCTTTTCACCCAAAAAGCTCCCATTGTATTCTATACACAATATAAACATGTTTGGGACAAATTTGAGCGAAAACAGAGTAGTTTTGATTGGGCATAAAAGGGTGACGCCGATATGGTCACTTTTGGCTCGAAAAAGTCACGGAAACTTTTCGCCCAAAAAGCTCACATTATCATCTATACACAATATAAACATGTTTTTCACAAATTTGAGCTAAAACAGAGTAGTTTTGATTGGACATAGAAGGGTGACGCTGATATGGTCAATTTTGGCTCGAAAAAGTCACGGAAAGCTTTTCGCCCAAAAAGCCCCCATTGTGATCTATACACAATATAAACTTGTTTGGGGCAAATTTGAGCGAAAACAGAGTAGTTTTGATTAGGCATAAAAGGGTGACGCCGATATGGTCACTTTTGGCTTGAAAAAGTCACGGAAAGCTTTTCGCCCAAAAAGCTCCCATTATCATCTATACACAATATAAACATGTTTTGGACAAATTTGAGCTAAAACAGAGTAGTTTTGATTGGGCATAGAAGGGTGACGCCGATATGGTCACTTTTGGCTCGAAAAAGTCACGGATAACTTTTTGCCCAAAAAGTTCCCATTGTGATCTATACACAATATAAACATGTTTCGGACAAATTTGAGCGAAAACAGAGTAGTTTTGATTGGGCATAGAAGGGTGACGCCGATATGGTCACTTTTGGCTCGAAAAAGTCACGGAAAGCTTTTCGCCCAACAAGCTCCCATTGTGATATATACACAATATAAACATGTTTGGGACAAATTTGAGCGAAAACAGAGTAGTTTTGATTGGGCATAGAAGGGTGACGCCGATATGGTCACTTTTGGCTCGAAAAAGTCACGGAAAGCTTTTCGCCCAAAAAGTTCCCATTATCATCTATACACAATATAAACATGTTTTGGACAAATTTGAGCGAAAACAGAGTAGTTTTGATTGGGAATAGAAGGGTGACGACGATATGGTCACTTTTGGCTCGAAAAAGTCACGGAAAGCTTTTCGCCCAAAAAGCTCCCATTATCATCTATACACAATATAAACATGTTTTGGACAAATTTGAGCTAAAACAGAGTAGTTTTGATTGGGCATAAAAGGGTGATGCCGATATGGTCACTTTTGGCTCGAAAAAGTCACGGAAAGCTTTTCGCCCAAAAAGCTCCCATTGTATTCTATACACAATATAAACATGTTTGGGACAAATTTGAGCGAAAACAGAGTAGTTTTGATTGGGCATAAAAGGGTGACGCCGATATGGTCACTTTTGGCTCGAAAAAGTCACGGAAAGCTTTTCGCCCAAAAAGCTCACATTATCATCTATACACAATATAAACATGTTTTTCACAAATTTGAGCTAAAACAGAGTAGTTTTGATTGGACATAGAAGGGTGACGCCGATATGGTCAATTTTGGCTCGAAAAAGTCAGGGAAAGCTTTTCGCCCAAAAAGCCTCCATTATCATCTGTACACAATATAAATATGTTTGGGGCAAATTTGAGCGAAAACAGAGTAGTTTTGATTGGGCATAGAAGGGTGACGCCGATATGGTCACTTTTGGCTCGAAAAAGTCACGGATAGCTTTTTGCCCAAAAAGTTCCCATTGTGATCTATACACAATATAAACATGTTTCGGACAAATTTGAGCGAAAACAGAGTAGTTTTGATTTGGCATAGAAGGGTGACGCCGATATGGTCACTTTTGGCTCGAAAAAGTCACGGAAAGCTTTTCGCCCAACAAGCTCCCATTGTGATCTATACACAATATAAACATGTTTGGGACAAATTTGAGCGAAAACAGAGTAGTTTTGATTGGGCATAGAAGGGTGACGCCGATATGGTCACTTTTGGCTCGAAAAAGTTACGGAAAGCTTTTCGCCCAAAAAGCTCCCATTATCATCTATACACAATATAAACATGTTTTGGACAAATTTGAGCGAAAACTGAGTAGTTTTGATTGGGAATAGAAGGGTGACGACAATATGGTCACTTTTGGCTCGAAAAAGTCACGGAAAGCTTTTCGCCCAAAAAGCTCCCATTATCATCTATACACAATATAAACATGTTTTGGACAAATTTGAGCTAAAACAGAGTAGTTTTGATTGGGCATAGAAAGGTGACGCCGATATGGTCACATTTGGCTCGAAAAAGTCACGGAAAGCTTTTCGCCCAAAAAGCTCCCATTATTATCTATACACAATATAAACATGTTTTGGACAAATTTAAGCTAAAACAGAGTAGTTTTGATTGGGCATAAAAGGGTGATGCCGATATGGTCACTTTTGGCTCAAAAAAGTCACGGAAAGCTTTTCGCCTAAAAAGCTCCCATTGTATTCTATACACAATATAAACATGTTTGGGACAAATTTGAGCGAAAACAGAGTAGTTTTGATTGGGCATAAAAGGGTGACGCCGATATGGTCACTTTTGGCTCGAAAAAGTCACAGAAAGCTTTTCGCCCAAAAAGCTCTCATTATCATCTATACACAATATAAACATGTTTTGGACAAATTTAAGCGAAAACAGAGTAGTTTTGATAGGGCATAGAAGGGTGATGCCGATATGGTCACTTTTGGCTCGAAAAAGTAACGGAAAGCTTTTCGCCCAAAAAGCTCCCATTATCATCTGAATTGGTAAGTATATAGATGGGGGCGTAAAGCCAAGGATAAAAGGAAGTAAGACCATACCAAGAGTCTTACGTAAAAGAATGATACTACCCGCAAAAGTCCTACTACATGAGACTCCCCTCAAAAGTCCGACCACAAGGATGTTTAGGAGGTCGCTTAATCATCACACAACACACCTACATTCCAATCCGCACCAGGACAAGTGTATCATTCAGCCCAATATCATCTATACACAATATAAACATGTTTTGGACAAATTTGAGCTAAAACAGAGTAGTTTTGATTGGGCATAGAAGGGTGACGCCGATATGGTCACTTTTGGCTTGAAAAAGTCACGGAAAGCTTTTCGCCCAAAAAGCTCCCATTATTATCTATACACAATATAAACATGTTTTGGACAAATTTGAGGTAAAACAGAGTAGTTTTGATTGGGCATAAAAGGGTGATGCCGATATGGTCACTTTTGGCTCGAAAAAGTCACGGAAAGCTTTTCACCCAAAAAGCTCCCATTGTATTCTATACACAATATAAACATGTTTGGGACAAATTTGAGCGAAAACAGAGTAGTTTTGATTGGGCATAAAAGGGTGACGCCGATATGGTCACTTTTGGCTCGAAAAAGTCACGGAAACTTTTCGCCCAAAAAGCTCACATTATCATCTATACACAATATAAACATGTTTTTCACAAATTTGAGCTAAAACAGAGTAGTTTTGATTGGACATAGAAGGGTGACGCTGATATGGTCAATTTTGGCTCGAAAAAGTCACGGAAAGCTTTTCGCCCAAAAAGCCCCCATTGTGATCTATACACAATATAAACTTGTTTGGGGCAAATTTGAGCGAAAACAGAGTAGTTTTGATTAGGCATAAAAGGGTGACGCCGATATGGTCACTTTTGGCTTGAAAAAGTCACGGAAAGCTTTTCGCCCAAAAAGCTCCCATTATCATCTATACACAATATAAACATGTTTTGGACAAATTTGAGCTAAAACAGAGTAGTTTTGATTGGGCATAGAAGGGTGACGCCGATATGGTCACTTTTGGCTCGAAAAAGTCACGGATAACTTTTTGCCCAAAAAGTTCCCATTGTGATCTATACACAATATAAACATGTTTCGGACAAATTTGAGCGAAAACAGAGTAGTTTTGATTGGGCATAGAAGGGTGACGCCGATATGGTCACTTTTGGCTCGAAAAAGTCACGGAAAGCTTTTCGCCCAACAAGCTCCCATTGTGATATATACACAATATAAACATGTTTGGGACAAATTTGAGCGAAAACAGAGTAGTTTTGATTGGGCATAGAAGGGTGACGCCGATATGGTCACTTTTGGCTCGAAAAAGTCACGGAAAGCTTTTCGCCCAAAAAGTTCCCATTATCATCTATACACAATATAAACATGTTTTGGACAAATTTGAGCGAAAACAGAGTAGTTTTGATTGGGAATAGAAGGGTGACGACGATATGGTCACTTTTGGCTCGAAAAAGTCACGGAAAGCTTTTCGCCCAAAAAGCTCCCATTATCATCTATACACAATATAAACATGTTTTGGACAAATTTGAGCTAAAACAGAGTAGTTTTGATTGGGCATAAAAGGGTGATGCCGATATGGTCACTTTTGGCTCGAAAAAGTCACGGAAAGCTTTTCGCCCAAAAAGCTCCCATTGTATTCTATACACAATATAAACATGTTTGGGACAAATTTGAGCGAAAACAGAGTAGTTTTGATTGGGCATAAAAGGGTGACGCCGATATGGTCACTTTTGGCTCGAAAAAGTCACGGAAAGCTTTTCGCCCAAAAAGCTCACATTATCATCTATACACAATATAAACATGTTTTTCACAAATTTGAGCTAAAACAGAGTAGTTTTGATTGGACATAGAAGGGTGACGCCGATATGGTCAATTTTGGCTCGAAAAAGTCAGGGAAAGCTTTTCGCCCAAAAAGCCTCCATTATCATCTGTACACAATATAAATATGTTTGGGGCAAATTTGAGCGAAAACAGAGTAGTTTTGATTAGGCATAGAAGGGTGACGCCGATATGGTCACTTTTGGCTCGAAAAAGTCACGGAAAGCTTTTCGCCCAAAAAGCTCCCATTATCATTTGTACACAATATAAAGATGTTTTGGACAAATTTGAGCTAAAACAGAGTAGTTTTGATTGGGCATAAAAGGGTGATGCCGATATGGTAACTTTTGGCTTGAAAAAGTCACGAAAAACTTTTCGCCCAAAAAGCTCCCATTGTGATCTATACACAATATAAACATGTTTGGGACAAATTTGAGCGAAAACAGAGTAGTTTTGATTGGGGATAGAAGGGTGACGCCGATATGGTCACTTTTGGCTCGAAAAAGTCACGGAAAGCTTTTCGCCCAAAAAGCTCCCATTGTGATATATACACAATATAAACATGTTTGGGACAAATTTGAGCGAAAACAGAGTAGTTTTGGTTGGGGATAGAAGGGTGACGCCGATATGGTCACTTTTGGCTCGAAAAAGTCACGGAAAGCTTTTCGCCCAAAAAGCTCCCATTATCATCTATACACAATATAAACATGTTTTAGACAAATTTAAGCGAAAACACAGTAGTTTTGAAAGGGCATAGAAGGGTGACGCCGATATGGTTACTTTTGGCTCGAAAAAGTCACGGAAAGCTTTTCGCCCAAAAAACTCCCATTATCATCTATACACAATATAAACATGTTTTGGACAAATTTAAGCGAAAACAGAGTAGTTTTGATAGGGCATAGAAGGGTGATGCCGATATGGTCACTTTTGGCTCGAAAAAGTCACGGAAAGCTTTTCGCCCAAAAAGCTCCCATTATCATTTGTACACAATATAAAGATGTTTTGGACAAATTTAAGCGAAAACAGAGTAGTTTTGATTGGGCATAGAAGGGTGACGCTGATATGGTCACTTTTGGCTCGAAAAAGTCACGGAAAGCTTTTCGACCAAAAAGCTCCCATTATCATCTATATACAATGTAAACATGTTTTGGACAAATTTGAGCTAAAACAGAATAGTTTTGATTGGGCATAGAAGGGTGACGCCCATATGGTCACTTTTGGCTCGAAAAAATCACGGAAAGCTTTTCGCCCAAAAAGCTTACATTATCATCTATACACAATATAAACATGTTTTGGACAAATTTTAGCGAAAACAGAGTAGTTTTGATTGGGAATAGAATGGTGACACCGATATGGTCACATTTGGCTCGAAAAAGTCACGGAAAGCATTTCGCCCAAAAAGCTCCCATTATCATCTATACACAATATAAACATGTTTTGGACAAATTGGAGCGAAAACAGAGTAGTTTTGATGGGGCATAGAAGGGTGATGCCGATATGGTCACTTTTGGCTCGAAAAAGTCACGGAAAGCTTTTCGCCCAAAAAGCTCCCATTGTGATCTATACACAATATAAACATGTTTGGGAAAATTTTGAGCGAAAACAGAGTAGTTTTGATTGGGCATAGAAGGGGGACGCCGATATGGTCACTTTTGGCTCGAAAAAGTCACGGAAAGCTTTTCGCCCAATAAGCTCTCATTATCATCTATACACAATAAAAACATGTTTTGGTCAAATTTGAGCGAAAACAGAGTAGTTTTGATTGGGAATAGAAGGGTGAAGCCGATATGGTCACTTTTGGCTCGAAAAAGTCACGGAAAGCTTTTCGCCCAAAAAGCTCTCATTGTGATCTATACATAATATAAACATGCTTGGAACAAATTTGAGCGAAAACAGAGTAGTTTTGATTGGGCATAGAAGGGTGACGCCGATATGGTCACATTTGGCTCGAAAAAGTCACGGAAAGCTTTTCACCCAAAAAGCTCCCATTATCATCTATACACAATATAAACATGTTTTGGACAAATTGGAGCGAAAATAGAGTAGTTTTGATGGGGCATAGAAGGGTGATGCCGATATGGTCACTTTTGGCTTGAAAAAGTCACGGAAAGCTTTTCGCCCAAAAAGCTCCCATTGTGATCTATACACAATATAAACATGTTTGGGACAAATTTGAGCGAAAACAGAGTAGTTTTGATTGGACAAAGAAGGGTGACGCCGATATGGTCACTTTTGGCTCGAAAAAGTCACGGAAAGCTTTTCGCCCAAAAAGCTCCCATTATCATCTATACACAATATAAACATGTTTTAGACAAATTTAAGCGAAAACAGAGTAGTTTTGAAAGGGCATAGAAGGGTGACGCCGATATGGTTACTTTTGGCTCGAAAAAGTCACGGAAAGCTTTTCGCCCAAAAAACTCCCATTATCATCTATACACAATATAAACATGTTTTGGACAAATTTAAGCGAAAACAGAGTAGTTTTGATAGGGCATAGAAGGGTGATGCCGATATGGTCACTTTTGGCTCGAAAAAGTCACGGAAAGCTTTTCGCCCAAAAAGCTCCCATTATCATTTGTACACAATATAAAGATGTTTTGGACAAATTTAAGCGAAAACAGAGTAGTTTTGATTGGGCATAGAAGGGTGACGCCGAAATGGTCACTTTTGGCTCGAAAAAGTCACGGAAAGCTTTTCGACCAAAAAGCTCCCATTATCACCTATACACAATGTAAACATGTTTTGGACAAATTTGAGCTAAAACAGAATAGTTTTGATTGGGCATAGAAGGGTGACGCCGATATGGTCACTTTTGGCTCGAAAAAATCACGGAAAGCTTTTCGCCCAAAAAGCTTACATTATCATCTATACACAATATAAACATGTTTTGGATAAATTTGAGCGAAAACAGAGTAGTTTTGATTGGGAATAGAAGGGTGACGCCGATATGGTCACATTTCGCTCGAAAAAGTCACGGAAAGCTTTTCGCCCAAAAAGCTCCCATTATCATCTATACACAATATAAACATGTTTTGGACAAATTGGAGCGAAAACAGAGTAGTTTTGATGGGGCATAGAAGGGTGATGCCGATATGGTCACTTTTGGCTCGAAAAAGTCACGGAAAGCATTTCGCCCAAAAAGCTCTCATTGTGATCTATACACAATATAAACATGTTTGGGAAAAATTTGAGCGAAAACAAAGTAGTTTTGATTGGGCATAGAAGGCTGACGCCGATATGGTCACTTTTGGCTCTAAAAAGTCACGGAAAGCTTTTCGCCCAAAAAGCTCTCATTATCATCTATACACAATATAAACATGTTTTGGTCAAATTTGAGCGAAAACAGAGTAGTTTTGATTGGGAATAGAAG
The DNA here is from genome assembly GCA_963922045.1 of Persicaria maculosa. Lineage (NCBI taxonomy): Eukaryota > Viridiplantae > Streptophyta > Magnoliopsida > Caryophyllales > Polygonaceae > Persicaria > Persicaria maculosa. The sequence continues at coordinate 40,774,079 of OY998251.1, read as the reverse complement.
GGTGAAGCCGATATGGTCACTTTTGGCTCGAAATAGTCACGGAAAGCTTTTCGCCCAAAAAGCTCCCATTGTGATCTATACATAATATAAACATGTTTGGGACAAATTTGAGCGAAAACAGAGTAGTTTTGATTGGGCATAGAAGGTTGACGCCAATATGGTCACATTTGGCTCGAAAAAGTCACGGAAAGCTTTTCACCCAAAAAGCTCCCATTATCATCTATACACAATATAAACATGTTTTGGACAAATTGGAGCGAAAATAGAGTAGTTTTGATTGGGCATAGAAGGGTGATGCCGATATGGTCACTTTTGGGTTGAAAAAGTCACGGAAAGCTTTTCGCCCAAAAAGCTCCCATTGTGATCTATACACAATATAAACATGTTTGGGACAAATTTGAGCGAAAACAGAGTAGTTTTGATTGGGCAAAGAAGGGTGACGCCGATATGGTCACTTTTGGCTCGAAAAAGTCACGGAAAGCTTTTCGCCCAAAAAGCTCCCATTATCATCTATACACAATATAAACATGTTTTGGACAAATTTGAGCGAAAACAGAGTAGTTTTGATTGGGCATAGAAGGGTGACGCCGATATGGTCACTTTTGGCTCGAAAAAGTTACGGAAAGCTTTTCGCCCAAAAAGCTCCCATTATCATCTATACACAATATAAACATGTTTTGGACAAATTTGAGCGAAAACTGAGTAGTTTTGATTGGGAATAGAAGGGTGACGACAATATGGTCACTTTTGGCTCGAAAAAGTCACGGAAAGCTTTTCGCCCAAAAAGCTCCCATTATCATCTATACACAATATAAACATGTTTTGGACAAATTTGAGCTAAAACAGAGTAGTTTTGATTGGGCATAGAAAGGTGACGCCGATATGGTCACATTTGGCTCGAAAAAGTCACGGAAAGCTTTTCGCCCAAAAAGCTCCCATTATCATCTATACACAATATAAACATGTTTTGGACAAATTTAAGCTAAAACAGAGTAGTTTTGATTGGGCATAAAAGGGTGATGCCGATATGGTCACTTTTGGCTCAAAAAAGTCACGGAAAGCTTTTCGCCTAAAAAGCTCCCATTGTATTCTATACACAATATAAACATGTTTGGGACAAATTTGAGCGAAAACAGAGTAGTTTTGATTGGGCATAAAAGGGTGACGCCGATATGGTCACTTTTGGCTCGAAAAAGTCACAGAAAGCTTTTCGCCCAAAAAGCTCTCATTATCATCTATACACAATATAAACATGTTTTGGACAAATTTAAGCGAAAACAGAGTAGTTTTGATAGGGCATAGAAGGGTGATGCCGATATGGTCACTTTTGGCTCGAAAAAGTCACGGAAAGCTTTTCGCCCAAAAAGCTCCCATTATCATCTGAATTGGTAAGTATATAGATGGGGGCGTAAAGCCAAGGATAAAAGGAAGTAAGACCATACCAAGAGTCTTACGTAAAAGAATGATACTACCCGCAAAAGTCCTACTACATGAGACTCCCCTCAAAAGTCCGACCACAAGGATGTTTAGGAGGTCGCTTAATCATCACACAACACACCTACATTCCAATCCGCACCAGGACAAGTGTATCATTCAGCCCAATATCATCTATACACAATATAAACATGTTTTGGACAAATTTGAGCTAAAACAGAGTAGTTTTGATTGGGCATAGAAGGGTGACGCCGATATGGTCACTTTTGGCTTGAAAAAGTCACGGAAAGCTTTTCGCCCAAAAAGCTCCCATTATTATCTATACACAATATAAACATGTTTTGGACAAATTTGAGGTAAAACAGAGTAGTTTTGATTGGGCATAAAAGGGTGATGCCGATATGGTCACTTTTGGCTCGAAAAAGTCACGGAAAGCTTTTCACCCAAAAAGCTCCCATTGTATTCTATACACAATATAAACATGTTTGGGACAAATTTGAGCGAAAACAGAGTAGTTTTGATTGGGCATAAAAGGGTGACGCCGATATGGTCACTTTTGGCTCGAAAAAGTCACGGAAAGCTTTTCGCCCAAAAAGCTCACATTATCATCTATACACAATATAAACATGTTTTTCACAAATTTGAGCTAAAACAGAGTAGTTTTGATTGGACATAGAAGGGTGACGCTGATATGGTCAATTTTGGCTCGAAAAAGTCACGGAAAGCTTTTCGCCCAAAAAGCCCCCATTGTGATCTATACACAATATAAACTTGTTTGGGGCAAATTTGAGCGAAAACAGAGTAGTTTTGATTAGGCATAAAAGGGTGACGCCGATATGGTCACTTTTGGCTTGAAAAAGTCACGGAAAGCTTTTCGCCCAAAAAGCTCCCATTATCATCTATACACAATATAAACATGTTTTGGACAAATTTGAGCTAAAACAGAGTAGTCTTGATTGGGCATAGAAGGGTGACGCCGATATGGTCACTTTTGGCTCGAAAAAGTCACGGATAACTTTTTGCCCAAAAAGTTCCCATTGTGATCTATACACAATATAAACATGTTTCGTACAAATTTGAGCGAAAACAGAGTAGTTTTGATTGGGCATAGAAGGGTGACGCCGATATGGTCACTTTTGGCTCGAAAAAGTCACGGAAAGCTTTTCGCCCAACAAGCTCCCATTGTGATATATACACAATATAAACATGTTTGGGACAAATTTGAGCGAAAACAGAGTAGTTTTGATTGGGCATAGAAGGGTGACGCCGATATGGTCACTTTTGGCTCGAAAAAGTCACGGAAAGCTTTTCGCCCAAAAAGTTCCCATTATCATCTATACACAATATAAACATGTTTTGGACAAATTTGAGCGAAAACAGAGTAGTTTTGATTGGGAATAGAAGGGTGACGACGATATGGTCACTTTTGGCTCTAAAAAGTCACGGAAAGCTTTTCGCCCAAAAAGCTCCCATTATCATCTATACACAATATAAACATGTTTTGGACAAATTTGAGCTAAAACAGAGTAGTTTTGATTGGGCATAGAAGGGTGACGCCGATATGGTCACATTTGGCTCGAAAAAGTCACGGAAAGCTTTTCGCCCAAAAAGCTCCCATTATCATCTATACACAATATAAACATGTTTTGGACAAATTTGAGCTAAAACAGAGTAGTTTTGATTGGGCATAAAAGGGTGATGCCGATATGGTCACTTTTGGCTCGAAAAAGTCACGGAAAGCTTTTCGCCCAAAAAGCTCCCATTGTATTCTATACACAATATAAACATGTTTGGGACAAATTTGAGCGAAAACAGAGTAGTTTTGATTGGGCATAAAAGGGTGACGCCGATATGGTCACTTTTGGCTCGAAAAAGTCACGGAAAGCTTTTCGCCCAAAAAGCTCACATTATCATCTATACACAATATAAACATGTTTTTCACAAATTTGAGCTAAAACAGAGTAGTTTTGATTGGACATAGAAGGGTGACGCCGATATGGTCAATTTTGGCTCGAAAAAGTCAGGGAAAGCTTTTCGCCCAAAAAGCCTCCATTATCATCTGTACACAATATAAATATGTTTGGGGCAAATTTGAGCGAAAACAGAGTAGTTTTGATTAGGCATAGAAGGGTGACGCCGATATGGTCACTTTTGGCTCGAAAAAGTCACGGAAACCTTTTCGCCCAAAAAGCTCCCATTATCATTTGTACACAATATAAAGATGTTTTGGACAAATTTGAGCTAAAACAGAGTAGTTTTGATTGGGCATAAAAGGGTGATGCCGATATGGTAACTTTTGGCTTGAAAAAGTCACGGAAAACTTTTCGCCCAAAAAGCTCCCATTGTGATCTATACACAATATAAACATGTTTGGGACAAATTTGAGCGAAAACAGAGTAGTTTTGATTGGGGATAGAAGGGTGACGCCGATATGGTCACTTTTGGCTCGAAAAAGTCACGGAAAGCTTTTCGCCCAAAAAGCTCCCATTGTGATATATACACAATATAAACATGTTTGGGACAAATTTGAGCGAAAACAGAGTAGTTTTGGTTGGGGATAGAAGGGTGACGCCGATATGGTCACTTTTGGCTCGAAAAAGTCACGGAAAGCTTTTCGCCCAAAAAGCTCCCATTATCATCTATACACATTATAAACATGTTTTAGACAAATTTAAGCGAAAACACAGTAGTTTTGAAAGGGCATAGAAGGGTGACGCCGATATGGTTACTTTTGGCTCGAAAAAGTCACGGAAAGCTTTTCGCCCAAAAAACTCCCATTATCATCTATACACAATATAAACATGTTTTGGACAAATTTAAGCGAAAACAGAGTAGTTTTGATAGGGCATAGAAGGGTGATGCCGATATGGTCACTTTTGGCTCGAAAAAGTCACGGAAAGCTTTTCGCCCAAAAAGCTCCCATTATCATTTGTACACAATATAAAGATGTTTTGGACAAATTTAAGCGAAAACAGAGTAGTTTTGATTGGGCATAGAAGGGTGACGCTGATATGGTCACTTTTGGCTCGAAAAAGTCACGGAAAGCTTTTCGACCAAAAAGCTCCCATTATCATCTATATACAATGTAAACATGTTTTGGACAAATTTGAGCTAAAACAGAATAGTTTTGATTGGGCATAGAAGGGTGACGCCCATATGGTCACTTTTGGCTCGAAAAAATCACAGAAAGCTTTTCGCCCAAAAAGCTTACATTATCATCTATACACAATATAAACATGTTTTGGACAAATTTTAGCGAAAACAGAGTAGTTTTGATTGGGAATAGAATGGTGACACCGATATGGTCACATTTGGCTCGAAAAAGTCACGGAAAGCATTTCGCCCAAAAAGCTCCCATTATCATCTATACACAATATAAACATGTTTTGGACAAATTGGAGCGAAAACAGAGTAGTTTTGATGGGGCATAGAAGGGTGATGCCGATATGGTCACTTTTGGCTCGAAAAAGTCACGGAAAGCTTTTCGCCCAAAAAGCTCCCATTGTGATCTATACACAATATAAACATGTTTGGGAAAATTTTGAGCGAAAACAGAGTAGTTTTGATTGGGCATAGAAGGGTGACGCCGATATGGTCACTTTTGGCTCGAAAAAGTCACGGAAAGCTTTTCGCCCAAAAAGCTCTCATTGTGATCTATACATAATATAAACATGCTTGGAACAAATTTGAGCGAAAACAGAGTAGTTTTGATTGGGCATAGAAGGGTGACGCCGATATGGTCACATTTGGCTCGAAAAAGTCACGGAAAGCTTTTCACCCAAAAAGCTCCCATTATCATCTATACACAATATAAACATGTTTTGGACAAATTGGAGCGAAAATAGAGTAGTTTTGATGGGGCATAGAAGGGTGATGCCGATATGGTCACTTTTGGCTTGAAAAAGTCACGGAAAGCTTTTCGCCCAAAAAGCTCCCATTGTGATCTATACACAATATAAACATGTTTGGGACAAATTTGAGCGAAAACAGAGTAGTTTTGATTGGACAAAGAAGGGTGACGCCGATATGGTCACTTTTGGCTCGAAAAAGTCACGGAAAGCTTTTCGCCCAAAAAGCTCCCATTATCATCTATACACAATATAAACATGTTTTAGACAAATTTAAGCGAAAACAGAGTAGTTTTGAAAGGGCATAGAAGGGTGACGCCGATATGGTTACTTTTGGCTCGAAAAAGTCACGGAAAGCTTTTCGCCCAAAAAACTTCCATTATCATCTATACACAATATAAACATGTTTTGGACAAATTTAAGCGAAAACAGAGTAGTTTTGATAGGGCATAGAAGGGTGATGCCGATATGGTCACTTTTGGCTCGAAAAAGTCACGGAAAGCTTTTCGCCCAAAAAGCTCCCATTATCATTTGTACACAATATAAAGATGTTTTGGACAAATTTAAGCGAAAACAGAGTAGTTTTGATTGGGCATAGAAGGGTGACGCCGAAATGGTCACTTTTGGCTCGAAAAAGTCACGGAAAGCTTTTCGACCAAAAAGCTCCCATTATCACCTATACACAATGTAAACATGTTTTGGACAAATTTGAGCTAAAACAGAATAGTTTTGATTGGGCATAGAAGGGTGACGCCGATATGGTCACTTTTGGCTCGAAAAAATCACGGAAAGCTTTTCGCCCAAAAAGCTCCCATTATCACCTATACACAATGTAAACATGTTTTGGACAAATTTGAGCTAAAACAGAATAGTTTTGATTGGGCATAGAAGGGTGACGCCGATATGGTCACTTTTGGCTCGAAAAAATCACGGAAAGCTTTTCGCCCAAAAAGCTTACATTATCATCTATACACAATATAAACATGTTTTGGATAAATTTGAGCGAAAACAGAATAGTTTTGATTGGGAATAGAAGGGTGACGCCGATATGGTCACATTTCGCTCGAAAAAGTCACGGAAAGCTTTTCGCCCAAAAAGCTCCCATTATCATCTATACACAATATAAACATGTTTTGGACAAATTGGAGCGAAAACAGAGTAGTTTTGATGGGGCATAGAAGGGTGATGCCGATATGGTCACTTTTGGCTCGAAAAAGTCACGGAAAGCATTTCGCCCAAAAAGCTCTCATTGTGATCTATACACAATATAAACATGTTTGGGAAAAATTTGAGCGAAAACAGAGTAGTTTTGATTGGGCATAGAAGGCTGACGCCGATATGGTCACTTTTGGCTCTAAAAAGTCACGGAAAGCTTTTCGCCCAAAAAGCTCTCATTATCATCTATACACAATATAAACATGTTTTGGTCAAATTTGAGCGAAAACAGAGTAGTTTTGATTGGGAATAGAAGGGTGAAGCCGATATGGTCACTTTTGGCTCGAAATAGTCACGGAAAGCTTTTCGCCCAAAAAGCTCCCATTGTGATCTATACATAATATAAACATGTTTGGGACAAATTTGAGCGAAAACAGAGTAGTTTTGATTGGGCATAGAAGGTTGACGCCAATATGGTCACATTTGGCTCGAAAAAGTCACGGAAAGCTTTTCACCCAAAAAGCTCCCATTATCATCTATACACAATATAAACATGTTTTGGACAAATTGGAGCGAAAATAGAGTAGTTTTGATTGGGCATAGAAGGGTGATGCCGATATGGTCACTTTTGGCTTGAAAAAGTCACGGAAAGCTTTTCGCCCAAAAAGCTCCCATTGTGATCTATACACAATATAAACATGTTTGGGACAAATTTGAGCGAAAACAGAGTAGTTTTGATTGGGCAAAGAAGGGTGACGCCGATATGGTCACTTTTGGCTCGAAAAAGTCACGGAAAGCTTTTCGCCCAAAAAGCTCCCATTATCATCTATACACAATATAAACATGTTTTAGACAAATTTAAGCGAAAACAGAGTAGTTTTGAAAGGGCATAGAAGGGTGACGCCGATATGGTCACTTTTGGCTCGAAAAAGTCACGGAAAGCTTTTCGCCCAAAAAACTCCCATTATCATCTATACACAATATAAACATGTTTTGGACAAATTTAAGCGAAAACAGAGTAGTTTTGATAGGGCATAGAATGGTGATGCCGATATGGTCACTTTTGGCTCGAAAAACTCACGGAAAGCTTTTCGCCCAAAAAGCTCCCATTATCATTTGTACACAATATAAAGATGTTTTTGACAAATTTAAGCGAAAACAGAGTAGTTTTGATTGGGCATAGAAGGGTGACGCCGATATGGTCACTTTTGGCTCGAAAAAGTCACGGAAAGCTTTTCGACCAAAAAGCTCCCATTATCACCTATACACAATGTAAACATGTTTTGGACAAATTTGAGCTAAAACAGAGTAGTTTTGATTGGGCATAGAAGGGTGACGCCGATATGGTCACTTTTGCCTCGAAAAAATCACGGAAAGCTTTTCGCCCAAAAAGCTTACATTATCATTTATACACAATATAAACATGTTTTGGACAAATTTGAGCGAAAACAGAGTAGTTTTGATTGGGAATAGAAGGGTGACGCCGATATGGTCACATTTGGCTCGAAAAAGTCACGGAAAGCTTTTCGCCCAAAAAGCTCCTATTATCATCTATACACAATATAAACATGTTTTGGACAAATTGGAGCGAAAACAGAGTAGTTTTGATGGGGCATAGAAGGGTGATGCCGATATGGTCACTTTTGGCTCGAAAAAGTCACGGAAAGCTTTTCGCCCAAAAAGCTCCCATTATCATCTGAACTGGTAAATATATAGATGGGTGGCAGAACGCCTGATAGTAACAAAAAGTAAGACCATACTAAGAGTCTTACGTAAAATGATAATACTACCCACAAAAGTCATACTCGATGAAGTTACCCGCATGAACCCGACCACAGGAGTGCTTAGGAAGTCACTAAAGCCAACAACACAACACACCTACATCCCGATCCATACCAGGACAAGCATAGCGTTCAGCCCAAAGATCTAAGTAGCTTGCCGATATGGGGATGTAGATGTAACGTATCGACGGCATAGCGACCGAACCAAAAGCACCAAAAAATCCTCCCACGTGCCACTACTACTCGCCTAGAGCCACACACAAACTACCCACAAAAAATTATACCCCTCCCCAGCCTCACATGCTACTCCACTACAAATTCTCAAAGTCAAACCCTACCACCTAAGCTAAATGAAAAATACAAAATACAATAAGTATATTTCACCAGCCAAGGGATACCAACACGGCACACCTCTGAAAAGCAAAAGGAGAGGGGACCACCACTGCTCACCAACACCAAAGCATCAGAGGACCCACGCGCGCAAGACCCCACGCGCCTGAATCGTCATCAACCTTGGGCGAAAAACGCCCAGCTCCTCAGTTCACAGAAGCGGCCGGACCCGGAGAGGCTCCACCCCGACACAGTCAACCACACCACCACAACACAACACCCACATCCACCCAGAGTTCTGCTCATCTTCAAAAAAAAAAAATAAGGGGATGAGAAAGAGGGTAAGTGGCAAACCGGCTGAAGCGACCGGAGACCCACCGACAACAACCAACCACAGCTCCCATTATCATCTATACACAATATAAACATGTTTTGGACAAATTTGAGCTAAAACAGAGTAGTTTTGATTGGGCATAGAAGGGTGACGCCGATATGGTCACTTTTGGCTCGAAAAAGTCACGGAAAGCTTTTCGCCCAAAAAGCTCCCATTGTATTCTATAAACAATATAAACATGTTTGGGACAAATTTGAGCGAAAACAGAGTAGTTTTGATTGGGCATAGAAGGGTGACGCCGATATGGTCACTTTTGGCTCGAAAAAGTCACGGAAAGCTTTTCGCCCAAAAAGCTCTCATTATCATCTAGACACAATATAAACATGTTTTGGACAAATTTGAGCTAAAACAGAATAGTTTTGATTGGACATAGAAGGGTGACGCCGATATGGTCACTTTTGGCTCGAAAAAGTCACGGAAAGCTTTTCGCCCAAAAAGCTCCCATTATCATCTATACACAATGTAAACATGTTTTGGACAAATTTGAGCTAAAACAGAGTAGTTTTGATTGGGCATAGAAGGGTGACGCCGATATGGTCACTTTTGGCTCGAAAAAATCACGGAAAGCTTTTCGCCCAAAAAGCTCACATTATCATCTTTACACAATATAAGCATGTTTTGGACAAATTTGAGCGAAAACAGAGTAGTTTTGATTGGGAATAGAAGGGTGACGCCGATATAGTCACTTTTGGCTCGAAAAAGTCACGGAAAGCTTTTCGCCCAAAAAGCTCCCATTGTGATCTATACACAATATAAACATGTTTGGGACAAATTTGAGCGAAAACAGAGTAGTTTTGATTGGGCATAGAAGGGTGACGCCGATATGGTCACTTTTGGCTCGAAAAAGTCACGGAAAGCTTTTCGCCCAAAAAGTTCCCATTGTGATCTATACACAATATAAACATGTTTGGGACAAATTTGAGCGAAAACAGAGTAGTTTTGATTGGGCATAGAAGGGTGACGCCGATATGGTCACTTTTGGCTCGAAAAAGTCACGGAAAGCTTTTCGCCCAAAAAGCTCCCATTGTTATCTGAATTGGTAAATAGATAGATAGGTGGCTTAACGCCAAGTAGTGACAAAAAGCAAGACCAAACAAAGGGTCTTGCGCAAAATCGGGAAATACGACCCTCTATCAATCCCCTCCATCCCGTGTCTCACCCCTGTATCTCCCCACTAGCCACCCCTAGCTATAGAGCTAATCGAATCAAACCCTATGAACAGCCCTTTAAATTAACATAAATCCAATAATGCAATTGCATCTATGTTAATTCAAAAGGGCCGGATTAGAATCGAACAGCTAGCAACTAGGGGACAATAAGTTGGCCCACCTGATAGGCCCAATACACTATTATGCCCATATGACTTTGTATACAAAAAACCCGGCTCACAAACAAAGTGACCGGTTCACTCAAAAATAAAAACCCTCCCAGACCGGTTTACCTAAAATAACGACGGCCCTATAATCCAGCCCCCAAAAACACCATAACTATGACAGCAACCTCAAGTATGCCCGCCGACGTGACCATCCGGCCTGATCAGCCCGGCTTGTACTCGTCATCAGTCGATCCCTCCTCATCCTCAGTTTCCGATAACTGAGCAAAGTATTGTGTAACCCTATCCCCCGACGATGGGTCCTTTATAGCAGATAGCGCGGTGTATAGCTCGTCCATCGTTAGGGAGACACGGACATCTCCGGGGATACGGTGCGAAGTACCTCGCAGCAGGTAACTACCTTTCCTTACGCCCCCCACGTTTTGCCATCTCTTAGGCGGTGTTGTGCGATATCCACTAAGCCTCATCCGACCATCATTCGTGGCCGACAGTCCTGAATCCTCCGCCCAGGCAGTCGCTACAAGCGCTGCACACACCTTCGAAGACTAAGGATCAGCCTTTAGAGCAGGATCACCGTCATCTTCCTTATGTCGGGTATGCACAGGAGGAGACCCAGGTACATTCTCAACCCCCTCAGCAATTTCTCCATCCGTTTGTGTAGCCGAACACTTCAGCTTAGCCTTGTCCACAATTGCAACCGTAGTGTGCCCAACAGAGGAAATATCAGCTTCAACAGAGGAAATATCAGCTCCCATTGTTATCTATACACAATATAAACATGTTTGGGACAAATTTGAGCGAAAACAGAGTAGTTTTGATTGGGCATAGAAGGGTGACGCCGATATGGTCACTTTTGGCTCGAAAAAGTCACGGAAACCTTTTCGCCCAAAAAGCTCCCATTATCATCTATACACAATATAAACATGTTTTGGACAAATTTAAGCGAAAACAGAGTAGTTTTGATAGGGCATAGAAGGGTGACGCCGATATGGTCACTTTTGGCTCAAAAAAGTCACGGAAAGCTTTTCGCCCAAAAAGCTCCCATTATAATCTATACACAATATAAACATGTTTTGGACAAATTTGAGCGAAAACAGAGTAGTTTTGATTGGGAAAAGAAGGGTGACGACGATATGGTCACTTTTGGCACGAAAAAGTCACGGAAAGCTTTTCGCCCAAAAAGCTCCCATTATCATCTATACACAATATAAAAATGTTTTTGACAAATTTGAGCTAAAATAGAGTGGTTTTGATTGGGCATAGAAGGGTGACGCCGATATGGTCACTTTTGGCTCGAAAAAGTCACGGAAAGCTTTTCGCCCAAAAAGCTCCCATTGTATTCTATACACAATATAAACACGTTTGGGACAAATTTGAGCGAAAACAGAGTAGTTTTGATTGAGCATAGAATGGTGACGCCGATATGGTCACTTTTGGCTCGAAAAAGTCACGGAAAGCTTTTCGCCCAAAAAGCTCCCATTGTATTCTATACACAATATAAACACGGTTGGGACAAATTTGAGCGAAAACAGAGTAGTTTTGATTGAGCATAGAAGGGTGACGCCGATATGGTCACTTTTGGCTCGAAAAAGTCACGGAAAGCTTTTCGCCCAAAAAGCTCCCATTATCATCTATACACAATGTAAACATGTTTTGGACAAATTTGAGCTAAAACAGAGTAGTTTTGATTGGGCATAGAAGGGTGACGCAGATATGGTCACTTTTGGCTCGAAAAAATCAAGGAAAACTTTTCGCCCAAAAAGCTCACATTATCATCTTTACACAATATAAACATGTTTTAGACAAATTTGAGCGAAAACAGAGTAGTTTTGATTCGGAATATAAGGGTGACGCCGATATGGTCACATTTGGCCCGAAAAAGTCACGGAAAGCTTTTCGCCCAAAAAGCTCCCATTATCATCTATACACAATATAAATATGTTTTGGACAAATTGTAGCGAAAACAGAGTAGTTTTGATGGGGCATAGAAGGGTGATGCCGATATGGTCACTTTTGGCTCGCAAAAGTCACGGAAAGTTTTTCGCCCAAAAAGCTCCCATTATCATCTATACACAATATAAACATGTTTTGGACAAATTTGAGCGAAAACCGAGTAGTTTTGATTGGGCATAGAAGGGTGACGCCGATATGGTCACTTTTGGCTCGAAAAAAGTCACGGAAAGCTTTTCGCCCAAAAAGCTCCCATTATCATCTATACACAATATAAACATGTTTTGGACAGATTTAAGCGAAAACAGAGTAGTTTTGATTGGGAATAGAAGGGTGACGACGATATGGTCACTTTTGGCTCGAAAAAGTCACGGAAAGCTTTTCGCCCAAAAAGCTCCCATTGTATTCTATACACAATATAAACACGTTTGGGACAAATTTGAGCGAAAACAGAGTAGTTTTGATTGAGTATAGAAGGGTGACGCCGATATGGTCACTTTTGGCTCGAAAAAATCAAGGAAAACTTTTCGCCCAAAAAGCTCCCATTATCATCTATACACAATATAAACATGTTTTGGACAAATTTGAGCTAAAACAGAGTAGTTTTGATTGGACATAGAAGGGTGGCGCCGATATGGTCACTTTTGGCTCGAAAAAGTCACGGAAAGCTTTTCGCCCAAAAAGCTCCCATTATCATCTATACACAATGTAAACATGTTTTGGACAAATTTGAGCTAAAACAGAGTAGTTTTGATTGGGCATAGAAGGGTGACGCCGATATGGTCACTTTCGGCTCGAAAAAATCAAGGAAAGCTTTTCGCCCAAAAAGCTCACATTATCATCTTTACACAATATAAACATGTTTTGGACAAATTTGAGCGAAAACAGAGTAGTTTTGATTCGGAATAGAAGGGTGACGCCGATATGGTCACATTTGGCTCGAAAAAGTCACGGAAAGATTTTCGCCCAAAAAGCTCCCATTATCATCTATACACAATATAAACATGTTTTGGACAAATTGTAGCGAAAACAGAGTAGTTTTGATGGGGCATAGAAGGGTGATGCCGATATGGTCACTTTTGGCTCGAAAAAGTCACGGAAAACTTTTCGCCCAAAAAGCCTTCATTATCATCTATACACAATATAAACATGTTTTGGACAAATTTGAGCGAAAACAGAGTAGTTTTGATTGGGAATAGAAGGGTGACGACGATATGGTCACTTTTGGCTCGAAAAAGTCACGGAAAGCTTTTCGCCCAAAAAGCTCCCATTGTATTCTATACACAATATAAACACGTTTGGGACAAATTTGAGCGAAAACAGAGTAGTTTTGATTGAGCATAGAAGGGTGACGCCGATATGGTCACTTTTGGCTCGAAAAAGTCACGGCAAGCTTTTCGCCCAAAAAGCTCCCATTATCATCTATACACAATATAAACATGTTTTGGACAAATTTGAGCTAAAACAGAGTAGTTTTGATTGGACATAGAAGGGTGGCGCCGATATGGTCACTTTTGGCTCGAAAAAGTCACGGAAAGCTTTTCGCCCAAAAAGCTCCCATTATCATCTATACACAATATAAACATGTTTTGGACAAATTATAGCGAAAACAGAGTAGTTTTGATAGGGCATAGAAGGGTGACGCCGATATGGTCACTTTTGGCTCGAAAAAGTCACGGAAAGCTTTTCGCCCAAAAAGCTCCCATTATTATCTATAAAGAATATAAACATGTTTTGAACAAATTTGAGCGAAAACAGAGTAGTTTTGATTGGGAATAGAAGGGTGACGACGATATGGTCACTTTTGGCTCGAAAAAGTCACGGAAAGCTTTTCGCCCAAAAAGCTCCCATTGTATTCTATACACAATATAAACACGTTTGGGACAAATTTGAGCGAAAACAGAGTAGTTTTGATTGAGCATAGAAGGGTGACGCCGATATGGTCACTTTTGGCTCGAAAAAGTCACGGCAAGCTTTTCGCCCAAAAAGCTCCCATTATCATCTATACACAATATAATAATGTTTTGGACAAATTTGAGCTAAAACAGAGTAGTTTTGATTGGACATAGAAGGGTGGCGCCGATATGGTCACTTTTGGCTCGAAAAAGTCACGGAAAGCTTTTCGCCCAAAAAGCTCCCATTATCATCTATACACAATGTAAACATGTTTTGGACAAATTTGAGCTAAAACAGAGTAGTTTTGATTGGGCATAGAAGGGTGACGCCGATATGGTCACTTTCGGCTCGAAAAAATCAAGGAAAGCTTTTCGCCCAAAAAGCTCACATTATCATCTTTACACAATATAAACATATTTTGGACAAATTTGAGCGAAAACAGAGTAGTTTTGATTCGGAATAGAAGGGTGACGCCGATATTGTCACATTTGGCTCGAAAAAGTCACGGAAAGCTTTTCGCCCAAAAAGCTCCCATTATCATCTATACACAATATAAACATGTTTTGGACAAATTGTAACGAAAACAGAGTAGTTTTGATGGGGCATAGAAGGGTGATGCCGATATGGTCACTTTTGGCTCGAAAAAGTCACGGAAAACTTTTCGCCCAAAAAGCCTTCATTATCATCTATACACAATATAAACATGTTTTGGACAAATTTAAGCGAAAACAGAGTAGTTTTGATAGGGCATAGAAGGGTGACGCCGATATGGTCACTTTTGGCTCAAAAAAGTCACGGAAAGCTTTTCGCCCAAAAAGCTCCCATTATAATCTATACAATATAAACATGTTTTGGACAAATTTGTGCGAAAACAGAGTAGTTTTGATTGGGAATAGAAGGGTGACGACGATATGGTCACTTTTGGCTCGAAAAAGTCACGGAAAGCTTTTCGCCCAAAAAGCTCCCATTATCATCTATACACAATATAAAAATGTTTTTGACAAATTTGAGCTAAAAAAGAGTGGTTTTGATTGGGCATAGAAGGGTGACGCCGATATGGTCACTTTTGGCTCGAAAAAGTCACGGAAAGCTTTTCGCCCAAAAAGCTCCCATTGTATTCTATACACAATATAAACACGTTTGGGACAAATTTGAGCGAAAACAGAGTAGTTTTGATTGAGCATAGAATGGTGACGCCGATATGGTCACTATTGGCTCGAAAAAGTCACGGAAAGCTTTTCGCCCAAAAAGCTCACATTATCATCTATACACAATATAAACATGTTTTGGACAAATTTCATCTAAAACAGAGTAGTTTTGATTGGACATAGAAGGGTGACGCCGATATGGTCACTTTTGGCTCGAAAAAGTCACGGAAAGCTTTTCGCCCAAAAAGCTCCCATTATCATCTATACACAATGTAAACATGTTTTGGACAAATTTGAGCTAAAACAGAGTAGTTTTGATTGGGCATAGAAGGGTGACGCCGATATGGTCACTTTTGGCTCGAAAAAATCAAGGAAAGCTTTTCGCCCAAAAAGCTCACATTATCATCTTTACACAATATAAACATGTTTTGGACAAATTTGAGCGAAAACAGAGTAGTTTTGATTCAGAATAGAAGGGTGACGCCGATATGGTCACATTTGGCTCGAAAAAGTCACGGAAAGCTTTTCGCCCAAAAAGCTCCCATTATCATCTATACACAATATAAATATGTTTTGGACAAATTGTAGCGAAAACAGAGTAGTTTTGATGGGGCATAGAAGGGTGATGCCGATATGGTCCCTTTTGGCTCGCAAAAGTCACGGAAAGCTTTTCGCCCAAAAAGCTCCCATTATCATCTATACACAATATAAACATGTTTTGGACAAATTTGAGCGAAAACCGAGTAGTTTTGATTGGGCATAGAAGGGTGACGCCGATATGGTCACTTTTGGCTCGAAAAAAGTCACGGAAAGTTTTCGCCCAAAAAGGTCCCATTATCATCTGTACACAATATAAACATGTTTTGGACAGATTTAAGCGAAAACTGAGTAGTTTTGATAGGGCATAGAAGGGTGACGCCGATATGGTCACTTTTGGCTCGAAAAAGTTACAGAAAGCTTTTCTCCGAAAAAGATTCCATTATTATCTATACACAATATAAACATGTTTTGGACAAATTTGAGCGAAAACAGAGTAGTTTTTATAGGGCATAGAAGGGTGACGCCGATATAGTCACTTTTGACTCGAAAAAGTCACGGAAAGCTTTTCGCCCAAAAAGCTCCCATTATCATCTATACACAATATAAATATGTTTTGGACAAATTGTAGCGAAAACAGAGTAGTTTTGATGGGGCATAGAAGGGTGATGCCGATATGGTCACTTTTGGCTCGCAAAAGTCACGGAAAGCTTTTCGCCCAAAAAGCTCCCATTATAATCTATACACAATATAAACATGTTTTGGACAAATTTGAGCGAAAACAGAGTAGTTTTGATTGGGAATAGAAGGGTGACGACGATATGGTCACTTTTGGCTCGAAAAAGTCACGGAAAGCTTTTCGCCCAAAAAGCTCCCATTGTATTCTATACACAATATAAACACGTTTGGGACAAATTTGAGCGAAAACAGAGTAGTTTTGATTGAGCATAGAAGGGTGACGCCGATATGGTCACTTTTGGCTCGAAAAAGTCACGGAAAGCTTTTCGCCCAAAAAGCTCCCATTGTATTCTATACACAATATAAACACGTTTGGGACAAATTTGAGCGAAAACAGAGTAGTTTTGATTGAGCATAGAATGGTGACGCCGATATGGTCACTTTTGGCTCGAAAAAGTCACGGAAAGCTTTTCGCCCAAAAAGCTCCCATTATCATCTATACACAATATAAACATGTTTTGGACAAATTTGAGCTAAAAATGAGTAGTTTTGATTGGACAAAGAAGGGTGACGCCGATATGGTCACTTTTGGCTCGAAAAAGTCACGGAAAGCTTTTCGCCCAAAAAGCTCCCATTATCATCTTAACACAATGTAAACATGTTTTGGACAAATTTGAGCTAAAACAGAGTAGTTTTGATTGGGCATAGAAGGGTGACGCCGATATGGTCACTTTTGGCTCGAAAAAATCAAGGAAAGCTTTTCGCTCAAAAAGCTCACATTATCATCTTTACACAATATAAACATATTTTGGACAAATTTGAGCGAAAACAGAGTAGTTTTGATTCGGAATAGAAGGGTGACGCCGATATGGTCACATTTGGCTCGAAAAAGTCA
The DNA here is from genome assembly GCA_963922045.1 of Persicaria maculosa. Lineage (NCBI taxonomy): Eukaryota > Viridiplantae > Streptophyta > Magnoliopsida > Caryophyllales > Polygonaceae > Persicaria > Persicaria maculosa. Next base: position 40,756,700 of record OY998251.1, on the reverse strand, counting down.
CGGAAAGCTTTTCGCCCAAAAAGCTCCCATTATCATCTATACACAATATAAATATGTTTTGGACAAATTGTAGCGAAAATAGAGTAGTTTTGATGGGGCATAGAAGGGTGATGCCGATATGGTCACTTTTGGCTCGCAAAAGTCACGGAAAGCTTTTCGCCCAAAAAGCTCCCATTATCATCTATACACAATATAAACATGTTTTGGACAAATTTGAGCGAAAACCGAGTAGTTTTGATTGGGCATAGAAGGGTGATGCCGATACGGTCACTTTTGGCTCGAAAAAAGTCACGGAAAGCTTTTCGCCCAAAAAGCTCCCATTATCATCTGTACACAATATAAACATGTTTTGGACAGATTTAAGCGAAAACTGAGTAGTTTTGATAGGGCATAGAAGGGTGACGCCGATATAGTCACTTTTGGCTCGAAAAAGTCACGGAAAGCTTTTCGCCCAAAAAGCTCCCATTATTATCTATAAACAATATAAATATGTTTTGGACAAATTTGAGCGAAAACAGAGTAGTTTTGATTGGGATTAGAAGGGTGACGACGATATGGTCACTTTTGGCTCGAAAAAGTCACGGAAAGCTTTTCGCCCAAAAAGCTCCCATTGTATTCTATACACAATATAAACACGGTTGGGACAAATTTGAGCGAAAACAGAGTAGTTTTGATTGAGCATAGAAGGGTGACGCCGATATGGTCACTTTTGGCTCGAAAAAAGTCACGGAAAGCTTTTCGCCCAAAAAGGTCCCATTATCATCTGTACACAATATAAACATGTTTTGGACAGATTTAAGCGAAAACTGAGTAGTTTTGATAGGGCATAGAAGGGTGACGCCGATATGGTCACTTTTGGCTCGAAAAAGTTACGGAAAGCTTTTCTCCGAAAAAGATTCCATTATTATCTATACACAATATAAACATGTTTTGGACAAATTTGAGCGAAAACAGAGTAGTTTTTATAGGGCATAGAAGGGTGACGCCGATATAGTCACTTTTGACTCGAAAAAGTCACGGAAAGCTTTTCGCCCAAAAAGCTCCCATTATCATCTATACACAATATAAATATGTTTTGGACAAATTGTAGCGAAAACAGAGTAGTTTTGATGGGGCATAGAAGGGTGATGCCGATATGGTCACTTTTGGCTCGCAAAAGTCACGGAAAGCTTTTCGCCCAAAAAGCTCCCATTATAATCTATACACAATATAAACATGTTTTGGACAAATTTGAGCGAAAACAGAGTAGTTTTGATTGGGAATAGAAGGGTGACGACGATATGGTCACTTTTGGCTCGAAAAAGTCACGGAAAGCTTTTCGCCCAAAAAGCTCCCATTGTATTCTATACACAATATAAACACGTTTGGGACAAATTTGAGCGAAAACAGAGTAGTTTTGATTGAGCATAGAATGGTGACGCCGATATGGTCACTTTTGGCTCGAAAAAGTCACGGAAAGCTTTTCGCCCAAAAAGCTCCCATTATCATCTATACACAATATAAACATGTTTTGGACAAATTTGAGCTAAAACAGAGGAGTTTTGATTGGACATAGAAGGGTGACGCCGATATGGTCACTTTTGGCTCGAAAAAGTCACGGAAAGCTTTTCGCCCAAAAAGCTCCAATTATCATCTATACACAATGTAAACATGTTTTGGACAAATTTGAGCTAAAACAGAGTAGTTTTGATTGGGCATAGAAGGGTGACGCCGATATGGTCACTTTTGGCTCGAAAAAATCAAGGAAAGCTTTTGGCCCAAAAAGCTCACATTATCATCTTTACACAATATAAACATGTTTTGGACAAATTTGAGCGAAAACAGAGTAGTTTTGATTAGGAATAGAAGGGTGACGCCGATATGGTCACATTTGGCTCGAAAAATCCACGGAAAGCTTTTCGCCCAAAAAGCTCCCATTATCATCTATACACAATATAAATATGTTTTGGACAAATTGTAGCGAAAACAGAGTAGTTTTGATGGGGCATAGAAGGGTGATGCCGATATGATCACTTTTGGCTCGCAAAAGTCACGGAAAGCTTTTCGCCCAAAAAGCTCCCATTATCATCTATACACAATATAAACATGTTTTGGACAAATTTGAGCGAAAACCGAGTAGTCTTGATTGGGCATAGAAGGGTGACGCCGATATGGTCACTTTTGGCTCGAAAAAAGTCACGGAAAGCTTTTCGCCCAAAAAGCTCCCATTATCATCTGTACACAATATAAACATGTTTTGGACAGATTTAAGCGAAAACTGAGTAGTTTTGATAGGGCATAGAAGGGTGACGCCGATATAGTCACTTTTGGCTCGAAAAAGTCACGGAAAGCTTTTTGCCCAAAAACCTCCCATTATTATCTATAAACAATATAAACATGTTTTGGACAAATTTGAGCGAAAACAGAGTAGTTTTGATTAGGAATAGAAGGGTGACGACGATATGGTCACTTTTGGCTCGAAAAAGTCACGGAAAGCTTTTCGCCCAAAAAGCTCCCATTGTATTCTATACACAATATAAACACGGTTGGGACAAATTTGAGCGAAAACAGAGTAGTTTTGATTGAGCATAGAAGGGTGACGCCGATATGGTCACTTTTGGCTCGAAAAAGTCACGGAATGCTTTTCGCCCAAAAATGTCCCATTATCATCTGTACACAATATAAACATGTTTTGGACAGATTTAAGCGAAAACTGAGTAGTTTTGATAGGGCATAGAAGGGTGACGCCGATATAGTCACTTTTGGCTCGAAAAAGTCACGGAAAGCTTTTCGCCCAAAAAGCTCCCATTATTATCTATAAACAATATAAACATGTTTTGGACAAATTTGAGCGAAAACAGAGTAGTTTTGATTGGGATTAGAAGGGTGACGACGATATGGTCACTTTTGGCTCGAAAAAGTCACGGAAAGCTTTTCGCCCAAAAAGCTCCCATTGTATTCTATACACAATATAAACACGGTTGGGACAAATTTGAGCGAAAACAGAGTAGTTTTGATTGAGCATAGAAGGGTGACGCCGATATGGTCACTTTTGGCTCGAAAAAGTCACGGAAAGCTTTTCGCCCAAAATGCTCCCATTATCATCTATACACAATATAAACATGTTTTGGACAAATTTGAGCTAAAACAGAGTAGTTTTGATTGGGCATAGAAGGGTGACGCCGATATGGTCACTTTTGGCTCGAAAAAAGTCACGGAAAGCTTTTCGCCCAAAAAGGTTCCATTATCATCTGTACACAATATAAACATGTTTTGGACAGATTTAAGCGAAAACTGAGTAGTTTTGATAGGGCATAGAAGGGTGACGCCGATATGGTCACTTTTGGCTCGAAAAAGTTACGGAAAGCTTTTCTCCGAAAAAGATTCCATTATTATCTATACACAATATAAACATGTTTTGGACAAATTTGAGCGAAAACAGAGTAGTTTTGATAGGGCATAGAAGGGTGACGCCGATATAGTCACTTTTGGCTCGAAAAAGTCACGGAAAGCTTTTCGCCCAAAAAGCTCCCATTATCATCTATACACAATATAAATATGTTTTGGACAAATTGTAGCGAAAACAGAGTAGTTTTGATGGGGCATAGAAGGGTGATGCCGATATGGTCACTTTTGGCTCGCAAAAGTCACGGAAAGCTTTTCGCCCAAAAAGCTCCCATTATAATCTATACACAATATAAACATGTTTTGAATAAATTTGAGCGAAAACAGAGTAGTTTTGATTGGGAATAGAAGGGTGACGACGATATGGTCAATTTTGGCTCGAAAAAGTCACGGAAAGCTTTTCGCCCAAAAAGCTCCCATTGTATTCTATACACAATATAAACACGTTTGGGACAAATTTGAGCGAAAACAGAGTAGTTTTGATTGAGCATAGAATGGTGACGCCGATATGGTCACTTTTGGCTCGAAAAAGTCACGGAAAGCTTTTCGCCCAAAAAGCTCCCATTATCATCTATACACAATATAAACATGTTTTGGACAAATTTGAGCTAAAACAGAGTAGTTTTGATTGGACATAGAAGGGTGACGCCGATATGGTCACTTTTGGCTCGAAAAAGTCACGGAAAGCTTTTCGCCCAAAAAGCTCCCATTATCATCTATACACAATGTAAACATGTTTTGGACAAATTTGAGCTAAAACAGAGTAGTTTTGATTGGGCATAGAAGGGTGACGCCGATATGGTCACTTTGGGCTCGAAAAAATCAAGGAAAGCTTTTCGCCCAAAAAGCTCACATTATCATCTTTACACAATATAAACATGTTTTGGACAAATTTGAGCGAAAACAGAGTAGTTTTGATTCGGAATAGAAGGGTGACGCCGATATGGTCACATTTGGCTCGAAAAAGTCACGGAAAGCTTTTCGCCCAAAAAGCTCCCATTATCATCTATACACAATATAAATATGTTTTGGACAAATTGTAGCGAAAACAGAGTAGTTTTGATGGGGCATAGAAGGGTGATGCCGATATGATCACTTTTGGCTCGCAAAAGTCACGGAAAGCTTTTCGCCCAAAAAGCTCCCATTATCATCTATACACAATATAAACATGTTTTGGACAAATTTGAGCGAAAACCGAGTAGTTTTGATTGGGCATAGAAGGGTGACGCCGATATGGTCACTTTTGGCTCGAAAAAAGTCACGGAAAGCTTTTCGCCCAAAAAGCTCCCATTATCATCTGTACACAATATAAACATGTTTTGGATAGATTTAAGCGAAAACTGAGTAGTTTTGATAGGGCATAGAAGGGTGACGCCGATATAGTCACTTTTGGCTCGAAAAAGTCACGGAAAGCTTTTCGCCCAAAAAGCTCCCATTATTATCTATAAACAATATAAACATGTTTTGGACAAATTTGAGCGAAAACAGAGTAGTTTTGATTGGGAATAGAAGGGTGACGACGATATGGTCACTTTTGGCTCGAAAAAGTCACGGAAAGCTTTTCGCCCAAAAAGCTCCCATTATCATCTATACACAATATAAACATGTTTTGGACAAATTTGAGCTAAAACAGAGTAGTTTTGATTGGGCATAGAAGGGTGACGCCGATATGGTCACTTTTGGCTCGAAAAAAGTCACGGAAAGCTTTTCGCCCAAAAAGGTCCCATTATCATCTGTACACAATATAAACATGTTTTGGACAGATTTAAGCGAAAACTGAGTAGTTTTGATAGGGCATAGAAGGGTGACGCCGATATGGTCACTTTTGGCTCGAAAAAGTTACGGAAAGCTTTTCTCCGAAAAAGATTCCATTATTATCTATACACAATATAAACATGTTTTGGACAAATTTGAGCGAAAACAGAGTAGTTTTGATAGGGCATAGAAGGGTGACGCCGATATAGTCACTTTTGGCTCGAAAAAGTCACGGAAAGCTTTTCGCCCAAAAAGCTCCCATTATCATCTATACACAATATAAATATGTTTTGGACAAATTGTAGCGAAAACAGAGTAGTTTTGATGGGGCATAGAAGGGTGATGCCGATATGGTCACTTTGGCTCGCAAAAGTCACGGAAAGCTTTTCGCCCAAAAAGCTCCCATTATAATCTATACACAATATAAACATGTTTTGGACAAATTTGAGCGAAAACAGAGTAGTTTTGATTGGGAATAGAAGGGTGACGACGATATGGTCACTTTTGGCTCGAAAAAGTCACGGAAAGCTTTTCGCCCAAAAAGCTCCCATTGTATTCTATACACAATATAAACACGTTTGGGACAAATTTGAGCGAAAACAGAGTAGTTTTGATTGAGCATAGAAGGGTGACGCCGATATGGTCACTTTTGGCTCGAAAAAGTCACGGAAAGCTTTTCGCCCAAAAAGCTCCCATTGTATTCTATACACAATATAAACACGTTTGGGACAAATTTGAGCGAAAACAGAGTAGTTTTGAATGAGCATAGAATGGTGACGCCGATATGGTCACTTTTGGCTCGAAAAAGTCACGGAAAGCTTTTCGCCCAAAAAGCTCCCATTATCATCTACACACAATATAAACATGTTTTGGACAAATTTGAGCTAAAACAGAGTAGTTTTGATTGGACATAGAAGGGTGACGTCGATATGGTCACTTTTGGCTCGAAAAAGTCACGGAAAGCTTTTCGCCCAAAAAGCTCCCATTATCATCTATACACAATGTAAACATGTTTTGGACAAATTTGAGCTAAAACAGAGTAGTTTTGATTGGGCATAGAAGGGTGACGCCGATATGGTCACTTTTGGCTCGAAAAAATCAAGGAAAGCTTTTCGCCCAAAAAGCTCACATTATCATCTTTACACAATATAAACATGTTTTGGACAAATTTGAGCGAAAACAGAGTAGTTTTGATTCGAAATAGAAGGGTGACGCCGATATGGTCACATTTGACTCGAAAAAGTCAAGGAAAGCTTTTCGCCCAAAAAGCTCCAATTATCATCTATACACAATATAAATATGTTTTGGACAAATTGTAGCGAAAACAGAGTAGTTTTGATGGGGCATAGAAGGGTGATGCCGATATGGTCACTTTTGGCTCGCAAAAGTCACGGAAAGCTTTTCGCCCAAAAAGCTCCCATTATCATCTATACACAATATAAACATGTTTTGGACAAATTTGAGCGAAAACCGAGTAGTTTTGATTGGGCATAGAAGGGTGACGCCGATATAGTCACTTTTGGCTCGAAAAAGTCACGGAAAGCTTTTCGCCCAAAAAGCTCCCATTATTATCTATAAACAATATAAACATGTTTTGGACAAATTTGAGCGAAAACAGAGTAGTTTTGATTGGGATTAGAAGGGTGACGACGATATGGTCACTTTTGGCTCGAAAAAGTCACGGAAAGCTTTTCGCCCAAAAAGCTCCCATTGTATTCTATACACAATATAAACACGGTTGGGACAAATTTGAGCGAAAACAGAGTAGTTTTGATTGAGCATAGAAGGGTGACGCCGATATGGTCACTTTTGGCTCGAAAAAGTCACGGAAAGCTTTTCGCCCAAAATGCTCCCATTATCATCTATACACAATATAAACATGTTTTGGACAAATTTGAGCTAAAACAGAGTAGTTTTGATTGGGCATAGAAGGGTGACTCCGATATGGTCACTTTTGGCTCGAAAAAGTTACGGAAAGCTTTTCTCCGAAAAAGATTCCATTATTATCTATACACAATATAAACATGTTTTGGACAAATTTGAGCGAAAACAGAGTAGTTTTGATAGGGCATAGAAGGGTGACGCCGATATAGTCACTTTTGGCTCGAAAAAGTCACGGAAAGCTTTTCGCCCAAAAAGCTCCCATTATCATCTATACACAATATAAATATGTTTTGGACAAATTGTAGCGAAAACAGAGTAGTTTTGATGGGGCATAGAAGGGTGATGCCGATATGGTCACTTTTGGCTCGCAAAAGTCACGGAAAGCTTTTCGCCCAAAAAGCTCCTATTATAATCTATACACAATATAAACATGTTTTGGACAAATTTGAGCGAAAACAGAGTAGTTTTGATTGGGAATAGAAGGGTGACGACGATATGGTCACTTTTGGCTCGAAAAAGTCACGGAAAGCTTTTCGCCCAAAAAGCTCCCATTGTATTCTATACACAATATAAACACGTTTGGGACAAATTTGAGCGAAAACAGAGTAGTTTTGATTGAGCATAGAATGGTGACGCCGATATGGTCACTTTTGGCTCGAAAAAGTCACGGAATGCTTTTCGCCCAAAAAGCTCCCATTATCATCTATACACAATATAAACATGTTTTGGACAAATTTGAGCTAAAACAGAGTAGTTTTGATTGGACATAGAAGGGTGACGCCGATATGGTCACTTTTGGCTCGAAAAAGTCACGGAAAGCTTTTCGCCCAAAAAGCTCCCATTATCATCTATACACAATGTAAACATGTTTTGGACAAATTTGAGCTAAAACAGAGTAGTTTTGATTGGGCATAGAAGGGTGACGCCGATATGGTCACTTTTGGCTCGAAAAAATCAAGGAAAGCTTTTCGCCCAAAAAGCTCACATTATCATCTTTACACAATATAAACATGTTTTGGACAAATTTGAGCGAAAACAGAGTAGTTTTGATTCGGAATAGAAGGGTGACGCCGATATGGTCACATTTGGCTCGAAAAAGTCACGGAAAGCTTTTCGCCCAAAAAGCTCCCATTATCATCTATACACAATATAAATATGTTTTGGACAAATTGTAGCGAAAACAGAGTAGTTTTGATGGGGCATAGAAGGGTGATGCCGATATGATCACTTTTGGCTCGCAAAAGTCACGGAAAGCTTTTCGCCCAAAAAGCTCCCATTATCATCTATACACAATATAAACATGTTTTGGACAAATTTGAGCGAAAACCGAGTAGTTTTGATTGGGCATAGAAGGGTGACGCCGATATGGTCACTTTTGGCTCGAAAAAAGTCACGGAAAGCTTTTCGCCCAAAAAGCTCCCATTATCATCTGTACACAATATAAACATGTTTTGGACAGATTTAAGCGAAAACTGAGTAGTTTTGATAGGGCATAGAAGGGTGACGCCGATATAGTCACTTTTGGCTCGAAAAAGTCACGGAAAGCTTTTCGCCCAAAAAGCTCCCATTATTATCTATAAACAATATAAACATGTTTTGGACAAATTTGAGCGAAAACAGAGTAGTTTTGATTGGGAATAGAAGGGTGACGACGATATGGTCACTTTTGGCTCGAAAAAGTCACGGAAAGCTTTTCGCCCAAAAAGCTCCCATTATAATCTATACACAATATAAACATGTTTTGGACAAATTTGAGCGAAAACAGAGTAGTTTTGATTGGGAATAGAAGGGTGACGACGATATGGTCACTTTTGGCTCGAAAAAGTCACGGAAAGCTTTTCGCCCAAAAAGCTCCCATTGTATTCTAAACACAATATAAACACGTTTGGGACAAATTTGAGCGAAAACAGAGTAGTTTTGATTGAGCATAGAAGGGTGACGCCGATATGGTCACTTTTGGCTCGAAAAAGTCACGGAAAGCTTTTCGCCCAAAATGCTCCCATTATCATCCATACACAATATAAACATGTTTTGGACAAATTTGAGCTAAAACAGAGTAGTTTTGATTGGGCATAGAAGGGTGACGCCGATATGGTCACTTTTGGCTCGAAAAAAGTCACGGAAAGCTTTTCGCCCAAAAAGCTCCCATTATCATCTGTACACAATATAAACATGTTTTGGACAGATTTAAGCGAAAACTGAGTAGTTTTGATAGGGCATAGAAGGGTGACGCCGATATGGTCACTTTTGGCTCGAAAAAGTTACGGAAAGCTTTTCTCCGAAAAAGATTCCATTATTATCTATACACAATATAAACATGTTTTGGACAAATTTGAGCGAAAACAGAGTAGTTTTGATAGGGCATAGAAGGGTGACGCCGATATAGTCACTTTTGGCTCGAAAAAGTCACGGAAAGCTTTTCGCCCAAAAAGCTCCCATTATCATCTATACACAATATAAATATGTTTTGGACAAATTGTAGCGAAAACAGGGTAGTTTTGATGGGGCATAGAAGGGTGATGCCGATATGGTCACTTTGGCTCGCAAAAGTCACGGAAAGCTTTTCGCCCAAAAAGCTCCCATTATAATCTATACACAATATAAACATGTTTTGGACAAATTTGAGCGAAAACAGAGTAGTTTTGATTGGGAATAGAAGGGTGACGACGATATGGTCACTTTTGGCTCGAAAAAGTCACGGAAAGCTTTTCGCCCAAAAAGCTCCCATTGTATTCTAAACACAATATAAACACGTTTGGGACAAATTTGAGCGAAAACAGAGTAGTTTTGATTGAGCATAGAAGGGTGACGCCGATATGGTCACTTTTGGCTCGAAAAAGTCACGGAAAGCTTTTCGCCCAAAAAGCTCCCATTGTATTCTATACACAATATAAACACGTTTGGGACAAATTTGAGCGAAAACAGAGTAGTTTTGATTGAGCATAGAATGGTGACGCCGATATGGTCACTTTTGGCTCGAAAAAGTCACGGAAAGCTTTTCGCCCAAAAAGCTCCCATTATCATCTATACACAATATAAACATGTTTTGGACAAATTTGAGCTAAATCAGAGTAGTTTTGATTGGACATAGAAGGGTGACGCCGATATGGTCACTTTTGGCTCGAAAAAGTCACGGAAAGCTTTTCGCCCAAAAAGCTCCCATTATCATCTATACACAATGTAAACATGTTTTGGACAAATTTGAGCTAAAACAGAGTAGTTTTGATTGGGCATAGAAGGGTGACGCCGATAGGGTCACTTTTGGCTCGAAAAAATCAAGGAAAGCTTTTCGCCCAAAAAGCTCACATTATCATCTTTACACAATATAAACATGTTTTGGACAAATTTGAGCGAAAACAGAGTTGTTTTGATTCGGAATAGAAGGGTGACGCCGATATGGTCACATTTGGCTCGAAAAAGTCACGGAAAGCTTTTCGCCCAAAAAGCTCCCATTATCATCTATACACAATATAAATATGTTTTGGACAAATTGTAGCGAAAACAGAGTAGTTTTGATGGGGCATAGAAGGGTGATGCCGATATGGTCACTTTTGGCTCGCAAAAGTCACGGAAAGCTTTTCGCCCAAAAAGCTCCCATTATCATCTATACACAATATAAACATGTTTTGGACAAATTTGAGCGAAAACCGAGTAGTTTTGATTGGGCATAGAAGGGTGACGCCGATATGGTCACTTTTGGCTCGAAAAAAGTCACGGAAAGCTTTTCGCCCAAAAAGGTCCCATTATCATCTGTACACAATATAAACATGTTTTGGACAGATTTAAGCGAAAACTGAGTAGTTTTGATAGGGCATAGAAGGGTGACGCCGATATGGTCACTTTTGGCTCTAAAAAGTTACGGAAAGCTTTTCTCCGAAAAAGATTCCATTATTATCTATACACAATATAAACATGTTTTGGACAAATTTGAGCGAAAACAGAGTAGTTTTGATAGGGCATAGAAGGGTGACGCCGATATAGTCACTTTTGGCTCGAAAAAGTCACGGAAAGCTTTTCGCCCAAAAAGCTCCCATTATCATCTATACACAATATAAATATGTTTTGGACAAATTGTAGCGAAAACAGAGTAGTTTTGATGGGGCATAGAAGGGTGATGCCGATATGGTCACTTTTGGCTCGCAAAAGTCACGGAAAGCTTTTCGCCCAAAAAGCTCCCATTATAATCTATACACAATATAAACATGTTTTGGACAAATTTGAGCGAAAACAGAGTAGTTTTGATTGGGAATAGAAGGGTGACGACGATATGGTCAATTTTGGCTCGAAAAAGTCACGGAAAGCTTTTCGCCCAAAAAGCTCCCATTGTATTCTATACACAATATAAACACGTTTGGGACAATTTTGAGCGAAAACAGAGTAGTTTTGATTGAGCATAGAATGGTGACGCCGATATGGTCACTTTTGGCTCGAAAAAGTCACGGAAAGCTTTTCGCCCAAAAAGCTCCCATTATCATCTATACACAATATAAACATGTTTTGGACAAATTTGAGCTAAAACAGAGTAGTTTTGATTGGACATAGAAGGGTGACGCCGATATGGTCACTTTTGGCTCGAAAAAGTCACGGAAAGCTTTTCGCCCAAAAAGCTCCCATTATCATCTATACACAATGTAAACATGTTTTGGACAAATTTGAGCTAAAACAGAGTAGTTTTGATTGGGCATAGAAGGGTGACGCCGATATGGTCACTTTGGGCTCGAAAAAATCAAGGAAAGCTTTTCGCCCAAAAAGCTCACATTATCATCTTTACACAATATAAACATGTTTTGGACAAATTTGAGCGAAAACAGAGTAGTTTTGATTCGGAATAGAAGGGTGACGCCGATATGGTCACATTTGGCTCGAAAAAGTCACGGAAAGCTTTTCGCCCAAAAAGCTCCCATTATCATCTATACACAATATAAATATGTTTTGGACAAATTGTAGCGAAAACAGAGTAGTTTTGATGGGGCATAGAAGGGTGATGCCGATATGATCACTTTTGGCTCGCAAAAGTCACGGAAAGCTTTTCGCCCAAAAAGCTCCCATTATCATCTATACACAATATAAACATGTTTTGGACAAATTTGAGCGAAAACCGAGTAGTTTTGATTGGGCATAGAAGGGTGACGCCGATATGGTCACTTTTGGCTCGAAAAAAGTCACGGAAAGCTTTTCGCCCAAAAAGCTCCCATTATCATCTGTACACAATATAAACATGTTTTGGATAGATTTAAGCGAAAACTGAGTAGTTTTGATAGGGCATAGAAGGGTGACGCCGATATAGTCACTTTTGGCTCGAAAAAGTCACGGAAAGCTTTTCGCCCAAAAAGCTCCCATTATTATCTATAAACAATATAAACATGTTTTGGACAAATTTGAGCGAAAACAGAGTAGTTTTGATTGGGAATAGAAGGGTGACGACGATATGGTCACTTTTGGCTCGAAAAAGTCACGGAAAGCTTTTCGCCCAAAAAGCTCCCATTGTATTCTATACACAATATAAACACGGTTGGGACAAATTTGAGCGAAAACAGAGTAGTTTTGATTGAGCATAGAAGGGTGACGCCGATATGGTCACTTTTGGCTCGAAAAAGTCACGGAAAGCTTTTCGCCCAAAATGCTCCCATTATCATCTATACACAATATAAACATGTTTTGGACAAATTTGAGCTAAAACAGAGTAGTTTTGATTGGGCATAGAAGGGTGACGCCGATATGGTCACTTTTGGCTCGAAAAAAGTCACGGAAAGCTTTTCGCCCAAAAAGGTCCCATTATCATCTGTACACAATATAAACATGTTTTGGACAGATTTAAGCGAAAACTGAGTAGTTTTGATAGGGCATAGAAGGGTGACGCCGATATGGTCACTTTTGGCTCGAAAAAGTTACGGAAAGCTTTTCTCCGAAAAAGATTCCATTATTATCTATACACAATATAAACATGTTTTGGACAAATTTGAGCGAAAACAGAGTAGTTTTGATAGGGCATAGAAGGGTGACGCCGATATAGTCACTTTTGGCTCGAAAAAGTCACGGAAAGCTTTTCGCCCAAAAAGCTCCCATTATCATCTATACACAATATAAATATGTTTTGGACAAATTGTAGCGAAAACAGAGTAGTTTTGATGGGGCATAGAAGGGTGATGCCGATATGGTCACTTTGGCTCGCAAAAGTCACGGAAAGCTTTTCGCCCAAAAAGCTCCCATTATAATCTATACACAATATAAACATGTTTTGGACAAATTTGAGCGAAAACAGAGTAGTTTTGATTGGGAATAGAAGGGTGACGACGATATGGTCACTTTTGGCTCGAAAAAGTCACGGAAAGCTTTTCGCCCAAAAAGCTCCCATTGTATTCTATACACAATATAAACACGTTTGGGACAAATTTGAGCGAAAACAGAGTAGTTTTGATTGAGCATAGAAGGGTGACGCCGATATGGTCACTTTTGGCTCGAAAAAGTCACGGAAAGCTTTTCGCCCAAAAAGCTCCCATTGTATTCTATACACAATATAAACACGTTTGGGACAAATTTGAGCGAAAACAGAGTTGTTTTGAATGAGCATAGAATGGTGACGCCGATATGGTCACTTTTGGCTCGAAAAAGTCACGGAAAGCTTTTCGCCCAAAAAGCTCCCATTATCATCTATACACAATATAAACATGTTTTGGACAAATTTGAGCTAAAACAGAGTAGTTTTGATTGGACATAGAAGGGTGACGTCGATATGGTCACTTTTGGCTCGAAAAAGTCACGGAAAGCTTTTCGCCCAAAAAGCTCCCATTATCATCTATACACAATGTAAACATGTTTTGGACAAATTTGAGCTAAAACAGAGTAGTTTTGATTGGGCATAGAAGGGTGACGCCGATATGGTCACTTTTGGCTCGAAAAAATCAAGGAAAGCTTTTCGCCCAAAAAGCTCACATTATCATCTTTACACAATATAAACATGTTTTGGACAAATTTGAGCGAAAACAGAGTAGTTTTGATTCGAAATAGAAGGGTGACGCCGATATGGTCACATTTGACTCGAAAAAGTCAAGGAAAGCTTTTCGCCCAAAAAGCTCCAATTATCATCTATACACAATATAAATATGTTTTGGACAAATTGTAGCGAAAACAGAGTAGTTTTGATGGGGCATAGAAGGGTGATGCCGATATGGTCACTTTTGGCTCGCAAAAGTCACGGAAAGCTTTTCGCCCAAAAAGCTCCCATTATCATCTATACACAATATAAACATGTTTTGGACAAATTTGAGCGAAAACCGAGTAGTTTTGATTGGGCATAGAAGGGTGACGCCGATATAGTCACTTTTGGCTCGAAAAAGTCACGGAAAGCTTTTCGCCCAAAAAGCTCCCATTATTATCTATAAACAATATAAACATGTTTTGGACAAATTTGAGCGAAAACAGAGTAGTTTTGATTGGGATTAGAAGGGTGACGACGATATGGTCACTTTTGGCTCGAAAAAGACACGGAAAGCTTTTCGCCCAAAAAGCTCCCATTGTATTCTATACACAATATAAACACGGTTGGGACAAATTTGAGCGAAAACAGAGTAGTTTTGATTGAGCATAGAAGGGTGACGCCGATATGGTCACTTTTGGCTCGAAAAAGTCACGGAAAGCTTTTCGCCCAAAATGCTCCCATTATCATCTATACACAATATAAACATGTTTTGGACAAATTTGAGCTAAAACAGAGTAGTTTTGATTGGGCATAGAAGGGTGACTCCGATATGGTCACTTTTGGCTCGAAAAAGTTACGGAAAGCTTTTCTCCGAAAAAGATTCCATTATTATCTATACACAATATAAACATGTTTTGGACAAATTTGAGCGAAAACAGAGTAGTTTTGATAGGGCATAGAAGGGTGACGCCGATATAGTCACTTTTGGCTCGAAAAAGTCACGGAAAGCTTTTCGCCCAAAAAGCTCCCATTATCATCTATACACAATATAAATATGTTTTGGACAAATTGTAGCGAAAACAGAGTAGTTTTGATGGGGCATAGAAGGGTGATGCCGATATGGTCACTTTTGGCTCGCAAAAGTCACGGAAAGCTTTTCGCCCAAAAAGCTCCTATTATAATCTATACACAATATAAACATGTTTTGGACAAATTTGAGCGAAAACAGAGTAGTTTTGATTGGGAATAGAAGGGTGACGACGATATGGTCACTTTTGGCTCGAAAAAGTCACGGAAAGCTTTTCGCCCAAAAAGCTCCCATTGTATTCTATACACAATATAAACACGTTTGGGACAAATTTGAGCGAAAACAGAGTAGTTTTGATTGAGCATAGAATGGTGACGCCGATATGGTCACTTTTGGCTCGAAAAAGTCACGGAATGCTTTTCGCCCAAAAAGCTCCCATTATCATCTATACACAATATAAACATGTTTTGGACAAATTTGAGCTAAAACAGAGTAGTTTTGATTGGACATAGAAGGGTGACGCCGATATGGTCACTTTTGGCTCGAAAAAGTCACGGAAAGCTTTTCGCCCAAAAAGCTCCCATTATCATCTATACACAATGTAAACATGTTTTGGACAAATTTGAGCTAAAACAGAGTAGTTTTGATTGGGCATAGAAGGGTGACGCCGATATGGTCACTTTTGGCTCGAAAAAATCAAGGAAAGCTTTTCGCCCAAAAAGCTCACATTATCATCTTTACACAATATAAACATGTTTTGGACAAATTTGAGCGAAAACAGAGTAGTTTTGATTCGGAATAGAAGGGTGACGCCGATATGGTCACATTTGGCTCGAAAAAGTCACGGAAAGCTTTTCGCCCAAAAAGCTCCCATTATCATCTATACACAATATAAATATGTTTTGGACAAATTGTAGCGAAAACAGAGTAGTTTTGATGGGGCATAGAAGGGTGATGCCGATATGATCACTTTTGGCTCGCAAAAGTCACGGAAAGCTTTTCGCCCAAAAAGCTCCCATTATCATCTATACACAATATAAACATGTTTTGGACAAATTTGAGCGAAAACCGAGTAGTTTTGATTGGGCATAGAAGGGTGACGCCGATATGGTCACTTTTGGCTCGAAAAAAGTCACGGAAAGCTTTTCGCCCAAAAAGCTCCCATTATCATCTGTACACAATATAAACATGTTTTGGACAGATTTAAGCGAAAACTGAGTAGTTTTGATAGGGCATAGAAGGGTGACGCCGATATAGTCACTTTTGGCTCGAAAAAGTCACGGAAAGCTTTTCGCCCAAAAAGCTCCCATTATTATCTATAAACAATATAAACATGTTTTGGACAAATTTGAGCGAAAACAGAGTAGTTTTGATTGGGAATAGAAGGGTGACGACGATATGGTCACTTTTGGCTCGAAAAAGTCACGGAAAGCTTTTCGCCCAAAAAGCTCCCATTGTATTCTATACACAATATAAACACGGTTGGGACAAATTTGAGCGAAAACAGAGTAGTTTTGATTGAGCATAGAAGGGTGACGCCGATATGGTCACTTTTGGCTCGAAAAAGTCACGGAAAGCTTTTCGCCCAAAATGCTCCCATTATCATCCATACACAATATAAACATGTTTTGGACAAATTTGAGCTAAAACAGAGTAGTTTTGATTGGGCATAGAAGGGTGACGCCGATATGGTCACTTTTGGCTCGAAAAAAGTCACGGAAAGCTTTTCGCCCAAAAAGCTCCCATTATCATCTGTACACAATATAAACATGTTTTGGACAGATTTAAGCGAAAACTGAGTAGTTTTGATAGGGCATAGAAGGGTGACGCCGATATGGTCACTTTTGGCTCGAAAAAGTTACGGAAAGCTTTTCTCCGAAAAAGATTCCATTATTATCTATACACAATATAAACATGTTTTGGACAAATTTGAGCGAAAACAGAGTAGTTTTGATAGGGCATAGAAGGGTGACGCCGATATAGTCACTTTTGGCTCGAAAAAGTCACGGAAAGCTTTTCGCCCAAAAAGCTCCCATTATCATCTATACACAATATAAATATGTTTTGGACAAATTGTAGCGAAAACAGGGTAGTTTTGATGGGGCATAGAAGGGTGATGCCGATATGGTCACTTTGGCTCGCAAAAGTCACGGAAAGCTTTTCGCCCAAAAAGCTCCCATTATAATCTATACACAATATAAACATGTTTTGGACAAATTTGAGCGAAAACAGAGTAGTTTTGATTGGGAATAGAAGGGTGACGACGATATGGTCACTTTTGGCTCGAAAAAGTCACGGAAAGCTTTTCGCCCAAAAAGCTCCCATTGTATTCTAAACACAATATAAACACGTTTGGGACAAATTTGAGCGAAAACAGAGTAGTTTTGATTGAGCATAGAAGGGTGACGCCGATATGGTCACTTTTGGCTCGAAAAAGTCACGGAAAGCTTTTCGCCCAAAAAGCTCCCATTGTATTCTATACACAATATAAACACGTTTGGGACAAATTTGAGCGAAAACAGAGTAGTTTTGATTGAGCATAGAATGGTGACGCCGATATGGTCACTTTTGGCTCGAAAAAGTCACGGAAAGCTTTTCGCCCAAAAAGCTCCCATTATCATCTATACACAATATAAACATGTTTTGGACAAATTTGAGCTAAATCAGAGTAGTTTTGATTGGACATAGAAGGGTGACGCCGATATGGTCACTTTTGGCTCGAAAAAGTCACGGAAAGCTTTTCGCCCAAAAAGCTCCCATTATCATCTATACACAATGTAAACATGTTTTGGACAAATTTGAGCTAAAACAGAGTAGTTTTGATTGGGCATAGAAGGGTGACGCCGATATGGTCACTTTTGGCTCGAAAAAATCAAGGAAAGCTTTTCGCCCAAAAAGCTCACATTATCATCTTTACACAATATAAACATGTTTTGGACAAATTTGAGCGAAAACAGAGTTGTTTTGATTCGGAATAGAAGGGTGACGCCGATATGGTCACATTTGGCTCGAAAAAGTCACGGAAAGCTTTTCGCCCAAAAAGCTCCCATTATCATCTATACACAATATAAATATGTTTTGGACAAATTGTAGCGAAAACAGAGTAGTTTTGATGGGGCATAGAAGGGTGATGCCGATATGGTCACTTTTGGCTCGCAAAAGTCACGGAAAGCTTTTCGCCCAAAAAGCTCCCATTATCATCTATACACAATATAAACATGTTTTGGACAAATTTGAGCGAAAACCGAGTAGTTTTGATTGGGCATAGAAGGGTGACGCCGATATGGTCACTTTTGGCTCGAAAAAAGTCACGGAAAGCTTTTCGCCCAAAAAGGTCCCATTATCATCTGTACACAATATAAACATGTTTTGGACAGATTTAAGCGAAAACTGAGTAGTTTTGATAGGGCATAGAAGGGAGACGCCGATATGGTCACTTTTGGCTCGAAAAAGTTACGGAAAGCTTTTCTCCGAAAAAGATTCCATTATTATCTATACACAATATAAACATGTTTTGGACAAATTTGAGCGAAAACAGAGTAGTTTTGATAGGGCATAGAAGGGTGACGCCGATATAGTCACTTTTGGCTCGAAAAAGTCACGGAAAGCTTTTCGCCCAAAAAGCTCCCATTATCATCTATACACAATATAAATATGTTTTGGACAAATTGTAGCGAAAACAGAGTAGTTTTGATGGGGCATAGAAGGGTGATGCCGATATGGTCACTTTTGGCTCGCAAAAGTCACGGAAAGCTTTTCGCCCAAAAAGCTCCCATTATAATCTATACACAATATAAACATGTTTTGGACAAATTTGAGCGAAAACAGAGTAGTTTTGATTGGTAATAGAAGGGTGACGACGATATGGTCACTTTTGGCTCGAAAAAGTCACGGAAAGCTTTTCGCCCAAAAAGCTCCCATTGTATTCTATACACAATATAAACACGTTTGGGACAAATTTGAGCGAAAACAGAGTAGTTTTGATTGAGCATAGAATGGTGACGCCGATATGGTCACTTTTGGCTCGAAAAAGTCACGGAAAGCTTTTCGCCCAAAAAGCTCCCATTATCATCTATACACAATATAAACATGTTTTGGACAAATTTGAGCTAAAACAGAGTAGTTTTGATTGGACATAGAAGGGTGACGCCGATATGGTCACTTTTGGCTCGAAAAAGTCACGGAAAGCTTTTCGCCCAAAAAGCTCCCATTATCATCTATACACAATGTTAACATGTTTTGGACAAATTTGAGCTAAAACAGAGTAGTTTTGATTGGGCATAGAAGGGTGACGCCGATATGGTCACTTTTGGCTCGAAAAAATCAAGGAAAGCTTTTCGCCCAAAAAGCTCACATTATCATCTTTACACAATATAAACATGTTTTGGACAAATTTGAGCGAAAACAGAGTAGTTTTGATTCGGAATAGAAGGGTGACGCCGATATGGTCACATTTGGCTCGAAAAAGTCACGGAAAGCTTTTCGCCCAAAAAGCTCCCATTATCATCTATACACAATATAAATATGTTTTGGACAAATTGTAGCGAAAACAGAGTAGTTTTGATGGGGCATAGAAGGGTGATGCCGATATGATCACTTTTGGCTCGCAAAAGTCACGGAAAGCTTTTCGCCCAAAAAGCTCCCATTATCATCTATACACAATATAAACATGTTTTGGACAAATTTGAGCGAAAACCGAGTAGTTTTGATTGGGCATAGAAGGGTGACGCCGATATGGTCACTTTTGGCTCGAAAAAAGTCACGGAAAGCTTTTCGCCCAAAAAGCTCCCATTATCATCTGTACACAATATAAACATGTTTTGGACAGATTTAAGCGAAAACTGAGTAGTTTTGATAGGGCATAGAAGGGTGACGCCGATATAGTCACTTTTGGCTCGAAAAAGTCACGGAAAGCTTTTCGCTCAACAAGCTCCCATTATTATCTATAAACAATATAAACATGTTTTGGACAAATTTGAGCGAAAACAGAGTAGTTTTGATTGGGAATAGAAGGGTGACGACGATATGGTCACTTTTGGCTCGAAAAAGTCACGGAAAGCTTTTCGCCCAAAAAGCTCCCATTGTATTCTATACACAATATAAACACGGTTGGGACAAATTTGAGCGAAAACAGAGTAGTTTTGATTGAGCATAGAAGGGTGACGCCGATATGGTCACTTTTGGCTCGAAAAAGTCACGGAAAGCTTTTCGCCCAAAATGCTCCCATTATCATCTATACACAATATAAACATGTTTTGGACAAATTTGAGCTAAAACAGAGTAGTTTTGATTGGGCATAGAAGGGTGACGCCGATATGGTCACTTTTGGCTCGAAAAAAGCCACGGAAAGCTTTTCGCCCAAAAAGCTCCCATTATCATCTGTACATAATATAAACATGTTTTGGACAGATTTAAGCGAAAACTGAGTAGTTTTGATAGGGCATAGAAGGGTGACGCCGATATGGTCACTTTTGGCTCGAAAAAGTTACGGAAAGCTTTTCTCCGAAAAAGATTCCATTATTATCTATACACAATATAAACATGTTTTGGACAAATTTGAGCGAAAACAGAGTAGTTTTGATAGGGCATAGAAGGGTGACGCCGATATAGTCACTTTTGGCTCGAAAAAGTCACGGAAAGCTTTTCGCCCAAAAAGCTCCCATTATCATCTATACACAATATAAATATGTTTTGGACAAATTGTAGCGAAAACAGGGTAGTTTTGATGGGGCATAGAAGGGTGATGCCGATATGGTCACTTTGGCTCGCAAAAGTCACGGAAAGCTTTTCGCCCAAAAAGCTCCCATTATAATCTATACACAATATAAACATGTTTTGGACAAATTTGAGCGAAAACAGAGTAGTTTTGATTGGGAATAGAAGGGTGACGACGATATGGTCACTTTTGGCTCGAAAAAGTCACGGAAAGCTTTTCGCCCAAAAAGCTCCCATTGTATTCTAAACACAATATAAACACGTTTGGGACAAATTTGAGCGAAAACAGAGTAGTTTTGATTGAGCATAGAAGGGTGACGCCGATATGGTCACTTTTGGCTCGAAAAAGTCACGGAAAGCTTTTCGCCCAAAAAGCTCCCATTATCATCTATACACAATATAAACATGTTTTGGACAAATTTGAGCTAAATCAGAGTAGTTTTGATTGGACATAGAAGGGTGACGCCGATATGGTCACTTTTGGCTCGAAAAAGTCACGGAAAGCTTTTCGCCCAAAAAGCTCCCATTATCATCTATACACAATGTAAACATGTTTTGGACAAATTTGAGCTAAAACAGAGTAGTTTTGATTGGGCATAGAAGGGTGACGCCGATATGGTCACTTTTGGCTCGAAAAAATCAAGGAAAGCTTTTCGCCCAAAAAGCTCACATTATCATCTTTACACAATATAAACATGTTTTGGACAAATTTGAGCGAAAACAGAGTAGTTTTGATTCGGAATAGAAGGGTGACGCCGATATGGTCACATTTGGCTCGAAAAAGTCACGGAAAGCTTTTCGCCCAAAAAGCTCCCATTATCATCTATACACAATATAAATATGTTTTGGACAAATTGTAGCGAAAACAGAGTAGTTTTGATGGGGCATAGAAGGGTGATGCCGATATGGTCACTTTTGGCACGCAAAAGTCACGGAAAGCTTTTCGCCCAAAAAGCTCCCATTATCATCTATACACAATATAAACATGTTTTGGACAAATTTGAGCGAAAACCGAGTAGTTTTGATTGGGCATAGAAGGGTGACGCCGATATGGTCACTTTTGGCTCGAAAAAAGTCACGGAAAGCTTTTCGCCCAAAAAGCTCCCATTATCATCTGTACACAATATAAACATGTATTTGGACAGATTTAAGCGAAAACTGAGTAGTTTTGATAGGGCATAGAAGGGTGACGCCGATATAGTCACTTTTGGCTCGAAAAAGTCACGGAAAGCTTTTCGCCCAAAAAGCTCCCATTATTATCTATAAACAATATAAACATGTTTTGGACAAATTTGAGCGAAAACAGAGTAGTTTTGATTGGGAATAGAAGGGTGACGACGATATGGTCACTTTTGGCTCGAAAAAGTCACGGAAAGCTTTTCGCCCAAAAAGCTCCCATTGTATTCTATACACAATATAAACACGGTTGGGACAAATTTGAGCGAAAACAGAGTAGTTTTGATAGGGCATAGAAGGGTGACGCCGATATGGTCACTTTTGGCTCGAAAAAGTTACGGAAAGCTTTTCTCCGAAAAAGATTCCATTATTATCTATACACAATATAAACATGTTTTGGACAAATTTGAGCGAAAACAGGGTAGTTTTGATAGGGCATAGAAGGGTGACGCCGATATAGTCACTTTTGGCTCGAAAAAGTCACGGAAAGCTTTTCGCCCAAAAAGCTCCCATTATCATCTATACACAATATAAATATGTTTTGGACAAATTGTAGCGAAAACAGAGTAGTTTTGATGGGGCATAGAAGGGTGATGCCGATATGGTCACTTTGGCTCGCAAAAGTCACGGAAAGCTTTTCGCCCAAAAAGCTCCCATTATAATCTATACACAATATAAACATGTTTTGGACAAATTTGAGCGAAAACAGAGTAGTTTAGATTGGGCATAGAAGGGTGACGCCGATATGGTCACTTTTGGCTCGAAAAAATCAAGGAAAGCTTTTCGCCCAAAAAGCTCACATTATCATCTTTACACAATATAAACATGTTTTGGACAAATTTGAGCGAAAACAGAGTAGTTTTGATTCGAAATAGAAGGGTGACGCCGATATGGTCACATTTGGCTCGAAAAAGTCACGGAAAGCTTTTCGCCCAAAAAGCTCCAATTATCATCTATACACAATATAAATATGTTTTGGACAAATTGTAGCGAAAACAGAGTAGTTTTGATGGGGCATAGAAGGGTGATGCCGATATGGTCACTTTTGGCTCGCAAAAGTCACGGAAAGCTTTTCGCCCAAAAAGCTCCCATTATCATCTATACACAATATAAACATGTTTTGGACAAATTTGAGCGAAAACCGAGTAGTTTTGATTGGGCATAGAAGGGTGACGCCGATATAGTCACTTTTGGCTCGAAAAAGTCACGGAAAGCTTTTCGCCCAAAAAGCTCCCATTATTATCTATAAACAATATAAACATGTTTTGGACAAATTTGAGCGAAAACAGAGTAGTTTTGATTGGGATTAGAAGGGTGACGACGATATGGTCACTTTTGGCTCGAAAAAGTCACGGAAAGCTTTTCGCCCAAAAAGCTCCCATTGTATTCTATACACAATATAAACACGGTTGGGACAAATTTGAGCGAAAACAGAGTAGTTTTGATTGAGCATAGAAGGGTGACGCCGATATGGTCACTTTTGGCTCGAAAAAGTCACGGAAAGCTTTTCGCCCAAAAAGCTCCCATTGTATTCTATACACAATATAAACATGTTTTGGACAAATTTGAGCTAAAACAGAGTAGTTTTGATTGGGCATAGAATGGTGACGCCGATATGGTCACTTTTGGCTCGAAAAAAGTCACGGAAAGCTTTTAGCCCAAAAAGGTCCCATTATCATCTGTACACAATATAAACATGTTTTGGACAGATTTAAGCGAAAACTGAGTAGTTTTGATAGGGCATAGAAGGGTGACGCCGATATGGTCACTTTTGGCTCGAAAAAGTTACGGAAAGCTTTTCTCCGAAAAAGATTCCATTATTATCTATACACAATATAAACATGTTTTGGACAAATTTGAGCGAAAACAGAGTAGTTTTGATAGGGCATAGAAGGGTGACGCCGATATAGTCACTTTTGGCTCGAAAAAGTCACGGAAAGCTTTTCGCCCAAAAAGCTCCCATTATCATCTATACACAATATAAATATGTTTTGGACAAATTGTAGCGAAAACAGAGTAGTTTTGATGGGGCATAGAAGGGTGATGCCGATATGGTCACTTTTGGCTCGCAAAAGTCACGGAAAGCTTTTCGCCCAAAAAGCTCCCATTATAATCTATACACAATATAAACATGTTTTGGACAAATTTGAGCGAAAACAGAGTAGTTTTGATTGGGAATAGAAGGGTGACGACGATATGGTCACTTTTGGCTCGAAAAAGTCACGGAAAGCTTTTCGCCCAAAAAGCTCCCATTGTATTCTATACACAATATAAACACGTTTGGGACAAATTTGAGCGAAAACAGAGTAGTTTTGATTGAGCATAGAATGGTGACGCCGATATGGTCACTTTTGGCTCGAAAAAGTCACGGAAAGCTTTTCGCCCAAAAAGCTCCCATTATCATCTATACACAATATAAACATGTTTTGGACAAATTTGAGCTAAAACAGAGTAGTTTTGATTGGACATAGAAGGGTGACGCCGATATGGTCACTTTTGGCTCGAAAAAGTCACGGAAAGCTTTTCGCCCAAAAAGCTCCCATTATCATCTATACACAATGTAAACATGTTTTGGACAAATTTGAGCTAAAACAGAGTAGTTTTGATTGGGCATAGAAGGGTGACGCCGATATGGTCACTTTTGGCTCGAAAAAATCAAGGAAAGCTTTTCGCCCAAAAAGCTCACATTATCATCTTTACACAATATAAACATGTTTTGGACAAATTTGAGCGAAAACAGAGTAGTTTTGATTCGGAATAGAAGGGTGACGCCGATATGGTCACATTTGGCTCGAAAAAGTCACGGAAAGCTTTTCGCCCAAAAAGCTCCCATTATCATCTATACACAATATAAATATGTTTTGGACAAATTGTAGCGAAAACAGAGTAGTTTTGATGGGGCATAGAAGGGTGATGCCGATATGGTCACTTTTGGCACGCAAAAGTCACGGAAAGCTTTTCGCCCAAAAAGCTCCCATTATCATCTATACACAATATAAACATGTTTTGGACAAATTTGAGCGAAAACCGAGTAGTTTTGATTGGGCATAGAAGGGTGACGCCGATATGGTCACTTTTGGCTCGAAAAAAGTCACGGAAAGCTTTTCGCCCAAAAAGCTCCCATTATCATCTGTACACAATATAAACATGTATTTGGACAGATTTAAGCGAAAACTGAGTAGTTTTGATAGGGCATAGAAGGGTGACGCCGATATAGTCACTTTTGGCTCGAAAAAGTCACGGAAAGCTTTTCGCCCAAAAAGCTCCCATTATTATCTATAAACAATATAAACATGTTTTGGACAAATTTGAGCGAAAACAGAGTAGTTTTGATTGGGAATAGAAGGGTGACGACGATATGGTCACTTTTGGCTCGAAAAAGTCACGGAAAGCTTTTCGCCCAAAAAGCTCCCATTGTATTCTATACACAATATAAACACGGTTGGGACAAATTTGAGCGAAAACAGAGTAGTTTTGATAGGGCATAGAAGGGTGACGCCGATATGGTCACTTTTGGCTCGAAAAAGTTACGGAAAGCTTTTCTCCGAAAAAGATTCCATTATTATCTATACACAATATAAACATGTTTTGGACAAATTTGAGCGAAAACAGGGTAGTTTTGATAGGGCATAGAAGGGTGACGCCGATATAGTCACTTTTGGCTCGAAAAAGTCACGGAAAGCTTTTCGCCCAAAAAGCTCCCATTATCATCTATACACAATATAAATATGTTTTGGACAAATTGTAGCGAAAACAGAGTAGTTTTGATGGGGCATAGAAGGGTGATGCCGATATGGTCACTTTGGCTCGCAAAAGTCACGGAAAGCTTTTCGCCCAAAAAGCTCCCATTATAATCTATACACAATATAAACATGTTTTGGACAAATTTGAGCGAAAACAGAGTAGTTTAGATTGGGCATAGAAGGGTGACGCCGATATGGTCACTTTTGGCTCGAAAAAATCAAGGAAAGCTTTTCGCCCAAAAAGCTCACATTATCATCTTTACACAATATAAACATGTTTTGGACAAATTTGAGCGAAAACAGAGTAGTTTTGATTCGAAATAGAAGGGTGACGCCGATATGGTCACATTTGGCTCGAAAAAGTCACGGAAAGCTTTTCGCCCAAAAAGCTCCCATTATCATCTATACACAATATAAATATGTTTTGGACAAATTGTAGCGAAAACAGAGTAGTTTTGATGGGGCATAGAAGGGTGATGCCGATATGGTCACTTTTGGCTCGCAAAAGTCACGGAAAGCTTTTCGCCCAAAAAGCTCCCATTATCATCTATACACAATATAAACATGTTTTGGACAAATTTGAGCGAAAACCGAGTAGTTTTGATTGGGCATAGAAGGGTGACGCCGATATAGTCACTTTTGGCTCGAAAAAGTCACGGAAAGCTTTTCGCCCAAAAAGCTCCCATTATTATCTATAAACAATATAAACATGTTTTGGACAAATTTGAGCGAAAACAGAGTAGTTTTGATTGGGATTAGAAGGGTGACGACGATATGGTCACTTTTGGCTCGAAAAAGTCACGGAAAGCTTTTCGCCCAAAAAGCTCCCATTGTATTCTATACACAATATAAACACGGTTGGGACAAATTTGAGCGAAAACAGAGTAGTTTTGATTGAGCATAGAAGGGTGACGCCGATATGGTCACTTTTGGCTCGAAAAAGTCACGGAAAGCTTTTCGCCCAAAAAGCTCCCATTGTATTCTATACACAATATAAACATGTTTTGGACAAATTTGAGCTAAAACAGAGTAGTTTTGATTGGGCATAGAATGGTGACGCCGATATGGTCACTTTTGGCTCGAAAAAAGTCACGGAAAGCTTTTAGCCCAAAAAGGTCCCATTATCATCTGTACACAATATAAACATGTTTTGGACAGATTTAAGCGAAAACTGAGTAGTTTTGATAGGGCATAGAAGGGTGACGCCGATATGGTCACTTTTGGCTCGAAAAAGTTACGGAAAGCTTTTCTCCGAAAAAGATTCCATTATTATCTATACACAATATAAACATGTTTTGGACAAATTTGAGCGAAAACAGAGTAGTTTTGATAGGGCATAGAAGGGTGACGCCGATATAGTCACTTTTGGCTCGAAAAAGTCACGGAAAGCTTTTCGCCCAAAAAGCTCCCATTATCATCTATACACAATATAAATATGTTTTGGACAAATTGTAGCGAAAACAGAGTAGTTTTGATGGGGCATAGACGGGTGATGCCGATATGGTCACTTTGGCTCGCAAAAGTCACCGAAAGCTTTTCGCCCAAAAAGCTCCCATTATAATCTATACACAATATAAACATGTTTTGGACAAATTTGAGCGAAAACAGAGTAGTTTTGATTGGGAATAGAAGGGTGACGACGATATGGTCACTTTTGGCTCGAAAAAGTCACGGAAAGCTTTTCGCCCAAAAAGCTCCCATTGTATTCTATACACAATATAAACACGTTTGGGACAAATTTGAGCGAAAACAGAGTAGTTTTGATTGAGCATAGAATGGTGACGCCGATATGGTCACTTTTGGCTCGAAAAAGTCACGGAAAGCTTTTCGCCCAAAAAGCTCCCATTATCATCTATACACAATATAAACATGTTTTGGACAAATTTGAGCTAAAACAGAGTAGTTTTGATTGGACATAGAAGGGTGACGCCGATATGGTCACTTTTGGCTCGAAAAAGTCACGGAAAGCTTTTCGCCCAAAAAGCTCCCATTATCATCTATACACAATGTAAACATGTTTTGGACAAATTTGAGCTAAAACAGAGTAGTTTTGATTGGGCATAGAAGGGTGACGCCGATATGGTCACTTTTGGCTCGAAAAAATCAAGGAAAGCTTTTCGCCCAAAAAGCTCACATTATCATCTTTACACAATATAAACATGTTTTGGACAAATTTGAGCGAAAACAGAGTAGTTTTGATTCGGAATAGAAGGGTGACGCCGATATGGTCACATTTGGCTCGAAAAAGTCACGGAAAGCTTTTCGCCCAAAAAGCTCCCATTATCATCTATACACAATATAAATATGTTTTGGACAAATTGTAGCGAAAACAGAGTAGTTTTGATGGGGCATAGAAGGGTGATGCCGATATGATCACTTTTGGCTCGCAAAAGTCACGGAAAGCTTTTCGCCCAAAAAGCTCCCATTATAATCTATACACAATATAAACATGTTTTGGACAAATTTGAGCGAAAACCGAGTAGTTTTGATTGGGCATAGAAGGGTGACGCCGATATGGTCACTTTTGGCTCGAAAAAGTCACGGAAAGCTTTTCGCCCAAAATGCTCCCATTATCATCTATACAAAATATAAACATGTTTTGGACAAATTTGAGCTAAAACAGAGTAGTTTTGATTGGGCATAGAAGGGTGACGCCGATATGGTCACTTTTGGCTCGAAAAAAGTCACGGAAAGCTTTTCGCCCAAAAAGCTCCCATTATCATCTGTACACAATATAAACATGTTTTGGACAGATTTAAGCGAAAACTGAGTAGTTTTGATAGGGCATAGAAGGGTGACGCCGATATGGTCACTTTTGGCTCGAAAAAGTTACGGAAAGCTTTTCTCCGAAAAAGATTCCATTATTATCTATACACAATATAAACATGTTTTGGACAAATTTGAGCGAAAACAGAGTAGTTTTGATAGGGCATAGAAGGGTGACGCCGATATAGTCACTTTTGGCTCGAAAAAGTCACGGAAAGCTTTTCGCCCAAAAAGCTCCCATTATCATCTATACACAATATAAATATGTTTTGGACAAATTGTAGCGAAAACAGAGTAGTTTTGATGGGGCATAGAAGGGTGATGCCGATATGGTCACTTTGGCTCGCAAAAGTCACGGAAAGCTTTTCGCCCAAAAAGCTCCCATTATAATCTATACACAATATAAACATGTTTTGGACAAATTTGAGCGAAAACAGAGTAGTTTTGATTGGGAATAGAAGGGTGACGACGATATGGTCACTTTTGGCTCGAAAAAGTCACGGAAAGCTTTTCGCCCAAAAAGCTCCCATTGTATTCTAAACACAATATAAACACGTTTGGGACAAATTTGAGCGAAAACAGAGTAGTTTTGATTGAGCATAGAAGGGTGACGCCGATATGGTCACTTTTGGCTCGAAAAAGTCACGGAAAGCTTTTCGCCCAAAAAGCTCCCATTGTATTCTATACACAATATAAACACGTTTGGGACAAATTTGAGCGAAAACAGAGTAGTTTTGATTGAGCATAGAATGGTGACGCCGATATGGTCACTTTTGGCTCGAAAAAGTCACGGAAAGCTTTTCGCCCAAAAAGCTCCCATTATCATCTATACACAATATAAATATGTTTTGGACAAATTGTAGCGAAAACAGAGTAGTTTTGATTGGGAATAGAAGGGTGACGCCGATATGGTCACTTTTGGCTCGAAAAAGTCACGGAAAGCTTTTCGCCCAAAAAGCTCCCATTGTATTCTATACACAATATATACACGTTTGGGACAAATTTGAGCGAAAACAGAGTAGTTTTGATTGAGCATAGAATGGTGACGCCGATATGGTCACTTTTGGCTCGAAAAAGTCACGGAAAGCTTTTCGCCCAAAAAGCTCCCATTATCATCTATACACAATATAAACATGTTTTGGACAAATTTGAGCTAAATCAGAGTAGTTTTGATTGGACATAGAAGGGTGACGCCGATATGGTCAATTTTGGCTCGAAAAAGTCACGGAAAGCTTTTCGCCCAAAAAGCTCCCATTATCATCTGTACACAATATAAACATGTTTTGGACAGATTTAAGCGAAAACTGAGTAGTTTTGATAGGGCATAGAAGGGTGACGCCGATATAGTCACTTTTGGCTCGAAAAAGTCACGGAAAGCTTTTCGCCCAAAAAGCTCCCATTATTATCTATAAACAATATAAACATGTTTTGGACAAATTTGAGCGAAAACAGAGTAGTTTTGATTGGGAATAGAAGGGTGACGACGATATGGTCACTTTTGGCTCGAAAAAGTCACGGAAAGCTTTTCGCCCAAAAAGCTCCCATTGTATTCTATACACAATATAAACACGGTTGGGACAAATTTGAGCGAAAACAGAGTAGTTTTGATTGAGCATAGAAGGGTGACGCCGATATGGTCACTTTTGGCTCGAAAAAGTCACGGAAAGCTTTTCGCCCAAAATGCTCCCATTATCATCTATACACAATATAAACATGTTTTGGACAAATTTGAGCTAAAACAGAGTAGTTTTGATTGGGCATAGAAGGGTGACGCCGATATGGTCACTTTTGGCTCGAAAAAAGTCACGGAAAGCTTTTCGCCCAAAAAGGTCCCATTATCATCTGTACACAATATAAACATGTTTTGGACAGATTTAAGCGAAAACTGAGTAGTTTTGATAGGGCATAGAAGGGTGACGCCGATATGGTCACTTTTGGCTCGAAAAAGTTACGGAAAGCTTTTCTCCGAAAAAGATTCCATTATTATCTATACACAATATAAACATGTTTTGGACAAATTTGAGCGAAAACAGAGTAGTTTTGATAGGGCATAGAAGGGTGACGCCGATATAGTCACTTTTGGCTCGAAAAAGTCACGGAAACCTTTTCGCCCAAAAAGCTCCCATTATCATCTATACACAATATAAATATGTTTTGGACAAATTGTAGCGAAAACAGAGTAGTTTTGATGGGGCATAGAAGGGTGATGCCGATATGGTCACTTTGGCTCGCAAAAGTCACGGAAAGCTTTTCGCCCAAAAAGCTCCCATTATAATCTATACACAATATAAACATGTTTTGGACAAATTTGAGCGAAAACAGAGTAGTTTTGATTGGGAATAGAAGGGTGACGACGATATGGTCACTTTTGGCTCGAAAAAGTCACGGAAAGCTTTTCGCCCAAAAAGCTCCCATTGTATTCTAAACACAATATAAACACGTTTGGGACAAATTTGAGCGAAAACAGAGTAGTTTTGATTGAGCATAGAAGGGTGACGCCGATATGGTCACTTTTGGCTCGAAAAAGTCACGGAAAGCTTTTCGCCCAAAAAGCTCCCATTGTATTCTATACACAATATAAACACGTTTGGGACAAATTTGAGCGAAAACAGAGTAGTTTTGATTGAGCATAGAATGGTGACGCCGATATGGTCACTTTTGGCTCGAAAAAGTCACGGAAAGCTTTTCGCCCAAAAAGCTCCCATTATCATCTATACACAATATAAACATGTTTTGGACAAATTTGAGCTAAATCAGAGTAGTTTTGATTGGACATAGAAGGGTGACGCCGATATGGTCAATTTTGGCTCGAAAAAGTCACGGAAAGCTTTTCGCCCAAAAAGCTCCCATTATCATCTGTACACAATATAAACATGTTTTGGACAGATTTAAGCGAAAACTGAGTAGTTTTGATAGGGCATAGAAGGGTGACGCCGATATAGTCACTTTTGGCTCGAAAAAGTCACGGAAAGCTTTTCGCCCAAAAAGCTCCCATTATTATCTATAAATAATATAAACATGTTTTGGACAAATTTGAGCGAAAACAGAGTAGTTTTGATTGGGAATAGAAGGGTGACGACGATATGGTCACTTTTGGCTCGAAAAAGTCACGGAAAGCTTTTCGCCCAAAAAGCTCCCATTGTATTCTATACACAATATAAACACGGTTGGGACAAATTTGAGCGAAAACAGAGTAGTTTTGATTGAGCATAGAAGGGTGACGCCGATATGGTCACTTTTGGCTCGAAAAAGTCACGGAAAGCTTTTCGCCCAAAATGCTCCCATTATCATCTATACACAATATAAACATGTTTTGGACAAATTTGAGCTAAAACAGAGTAGTTTTGATTGGGCATAGAAGGGTGACGCCGATATGGTCACTTTTGGCTCGAAAAAAGTCACGGAAAGCTTTTCGCCCAAAAAGGTCCCATTATCATCTGTACACAATATAAACATGTTTTGGACAGATTTAAGCGAAAACTGAGTAGTTTTGATAGGGCATAGAAGGGTGACGCCGATATGGTCACTTTTGGCTCGAAAAAGTTACGGAAAGCTTTTCTCCGAAAAAGATTCCATTATTATCTATACACAATATAAACATGTTTTGGACAAATTTGAGCGAAAACAGAGTAGTTTTGATAGGGCATAGAAGGGTGACGCCGATATAGTCACTTTTGGCTCGAAAAAGTCACGGAAAGCTTTTCGCCCAAAAAGCTCCCATTATCATCTATACACAATATAAATATGTTTTGGACAAATTGTAGCGAAAACAGAGTAGTTTTGATGGGGCATAGAAGGGTGACGACGATATGGTCACTTTTGGCTCGCAAAAGTCACGGAAAGCTTTTCGCCCAAAAAGCTCCCATTATCATCTATACACAATATAAACATGTTTTGGACAAATTTGAGCGAAAACCGAGTAGTTTTGATTGGGCATAGAAGGGTGACGCCGATATGGCCAATTTTGGCTCGAAAAAGTTACGGAAAGCTTTTCTCCCAAAAAGTTCCCATTATCATCTATACACAATATAAACATGGTTTGGACAAATTTGAGCGAAAACAGAGTAGTTTTGATTGGGAATAGAAGGGTGACGACGATGTGGTCACTTTTGGCTCGAAAAAGTCACGGAAAGCTTTTCGCCCAAAAAGCTCCCATTATCATCTATACACAATATAAACATGTTTTGGAAAAATTTGAGCTAAAACAGAGTAGTTTTGATTGGGCATAGAAGGGTGACGCCGATATGGTCACTTTTGGCTCGAAAAAGTCACGGAAGACTTTTCGCCCAAAAAGCTCCCATTGTGTTCTATACACAATATAAACATGTTTGGGACAAATTTGAGCGAAAACAGAGTAGTTTTGATTGGGAATAGAAGGGTGACGATGATATGGTCACTTTTGGCTCGAAAAAGTCACGGAAAGCTTTTCGCCTAAAAAGCTCCCATTGTATTCTATACACAATATAAACACGTTTGGGACAAATTTGAGCGAAAACAGAGTAGTTTTGATTGAGCATAGAAGGGTGACGCCGATATGGTCACTTTTGGCTCGAAAAAGTCACGGAAAGCTTTTCGCCCAAAAAGCTCCCATTGTATTCTAAACACAATATAAACACGTTTGGGACAAATTTGAGCGAAAACAGAGTAGTTTTGATTGAGCATAGATAGGTGACGCCGATATGGTCACTTTTGGCTCGAAAAAGTCACGGAAAGCTTTTCGCCCAAAAAGCTCCCATTGTATTCTATACACAATATAAACACGTTTGGGACAAATTTGAGCGAAAACAGAGTAGTTTTGATTGAGCATAGAATGGTGACGCCGATATGGTCACTTTTGGCTCGAAAAAGTCACGGAAAGCTTTTCGCCCAAAAAGCTCCCATTATCATCTATACACAATATAAACATGTTTTGGACAAATTTGAGCTAAATCAGAGTAGTTTTGATTGGACATAGAAGGGTGACGCCGATATGGTCAATTTTGGCTCGAAAAAGTCACGGAAAGCTTTTCGCCCAAAAAGCTCCCATTATCATCTGTACACAATATAAACATGTTTTGGACAGATTTAAGCGAAAACTGAGTAGTTTTGATAGGGCATAGAAGGGTGACGCCGATATAGTCACTTTTGGCTCGAAAAAGTCACGGAAAGCTTTTCGCCCAAAAAGCTCGCATTATTATCTTTACACAATATAAACATGTTTTGGACAAATTTGAGCGAAAACAGAGTACTTTTGATTCGGAATAGAAGGGTGACGCCGATATGGTCACATTTGGCTCGAAAAAGTCACGGAAAGCTTTTCGCCCAAAAAGCTCCCATTATCATCTATACACAATATAAATATGTTTTGGACAAATTGTAGCGAAAACAGAGTAGTTTTGATGGGGCATAGAAGGGTGATGCCGATATGGTCACTTTTGGCTCGCAAAAGTCACGGAAAGCTTTTCGCCCAAAAAGCTCCCATTATCATCTATACACAATATAAACATGTTTTGGACAAATTTGAGCGAAAACCGAGTAGTTTTGATTGGGCATAGAAGGGTGACGCCGATATGGTAACTTTTGGCTCGAAAAAAGTCACGGAAAGCTTTTCGCCCAAAAAGCTCCCATTATCATCTGTACACAATATAAACATGTATTTGGACAGATTTAAGCGAAAACTGAGTAGTTTTGATAGGGCATAGAAGGGTGACGCCGATATAGTCACTTTTGGCTCGAAAAAGTCACGGAAAGCTTTTCGCCCAAAAAGCTCCCATTATTATCTATAAACAATATAAACATGTTTTGGACAAATTTGAGCGAAAACAGAGTAGTTTTGATTGGGAATAGAAGGGTGACGACGATATGGTCACTTTTGGCTCGAAAAAGTCACGGAAAGCTTTTCGCCCAAAAAGCTCCCATTGTATTCTATACACAATATAAACACGGTTGGGACAAATTTGAGCGAAAACAGAGTAGTTTTGATAGGGCATAGAAGGGTGACGCCGATATGGTCACTTTTGGCTCGAAAAAGTTACGGAAAGCTTTTCTCCGAAAAAGATTCCATTATTATCTATACACAATATAAACATGTTTTGGACAAATTTGAGCGAAAACAGGGTAGTTTTGATAGGGCATAGAAGGGTGACGCCGATATAGTCACTTTTGGCTCGAAAAAGTCACGGAAAGCTTTTCGCCCAAAAAGCTCCCATTATCATCTATACACAATATAAATATGTTTTGGACAAATTGTAGCGAAAACAGAGTAGTTTTGATGGGGCATAGACGGGTGATGCCGATATGGTCACTTTGGCTCGCAAAAGTCACCGAAAGCTTTTCGCCCAAAAAGCTCCCATTATAATCTATACACAATATAAACATGTTTTGGACAAATTTGAGCGAAAACAGAGTAGTTTTGATTGGGAATAGAAGGGTGACGACGATATGGTCACTTTTGGCTCGAAAAAGTCACGGAAAGCTTTTCGCCCAAAAAGCTCCCATTGTATTCTATACACAATATAAACACGTTTGGGACAAATTTGAGCGAAAACAGAGTAGTTTTGATTGAGCATAGAAGGGTGACGCCGATATGGTCACTTTTGGCTCGAAAAAGTCACGGAAAGCTTTTCGCCCAAAAAGCTCCCATTGTATTCTATACACAATATAAACACGTTTGGGACAAATTTGAGCGAAAACAGAGTAGTTTTGATTGAGCATAGAATGGTGACGCGGATATGGTCACTTTTGGCTCGAAAAAGTCACGGAAAGCTTTTCGCCCAAAAAGCTC
This sequence comes from Persicaria maculosa, assembly GCA_963922045.1. NCBI lineage: Eukaryota > Viridiplantae > Streptophyta > Magnoliopsida > Caryophyllales > Polygonaceae > Persicaria > Persicaria maculosa. The sequence goes on along the minus strand of OY998251.1, from coordinate 40,721,568 downwards.
CCATTATCATCTATACACAATATAAACATGTTTTGGACAAATTTGAGCTAAAACAGAGTAGTTTTGATTGGACATAGAAGGGTGACGCCGATATGGTCACTTTTGGCTCGAAAAAGTCACGGAAAGCTTTTCGCCCAAAAAGCTCCCATTATCATCTATACACAATGTAAACATGTTTTGGACAAATTTGAGCTAAAACAGAGTAGTTTTGATTGGGCATAGAAGGGTGACGCCGATATGGTCACTTTTGGCTCGAAAAAATCAAGGAAAGCTTTTCGCCCAAAAAGCTCACATTATCATCTTTACACAATATAAACATGTTTTGGACAAATTTGAGCGAAAACAGAGTAGTTTTGATTCGGAATAGAAGGGTGACGCCGATATGGTCACAATTGGCTCGAAAAAGTCACGGAAAGCTTTTCGCCCAAAAAGCTCCCATTATCATCTATACACAATATAAATATGTTTTTGACAAATTGTAGCGAAAACAGAGTAGTTTTGATGGGGCATAGAAGGGTGATGCCGATATGGTCACTTTTGGCTCGCAAAAGTCACGGAAAGCTTTTCGCCCAAAAAGCTCCCATTATCATCTATACACAATATAAACATGTTTTGGAAAAATTTGAGCGAAAACCGAGTAGTTTTGATTGGGCATAGAAGGGTGACGCCGATATGGTCACTTTTGGCTCGAAAAAAGTCACGGAAAGCTTTTCGCCCAAAAAGCTCCCATTATCATCTGTACACAATATAAACATGTTTTGGACAGATTTAAGCGAAAACTGAGTAGTTTTGATAGGGCATAGAAGGGTGACGCCGATATAGTCACTTTTGGCTCGAAAAAGTCACGGAAAGCTTTTCGCCCAAAAAGCTCCCATTATTATCTATAAACAATATAAACATGTTTTGGACAAATTTGAGCGAAAACAGAGTAGTTTTGATTGGGAATAGAAGGGTGACGACGATATGGTCACTTTTGGCTCGAAAAAGTCACGGAAAGCTTTTCGCCCAAAAAGCTCCCATTGTATTCTATACACAATATAAACACGGTTGGGACAAATTTGAGCGAAAACAGAGTAGTTTTGATTGAGCATAGAAGGGTGACGCCGATATGGTCACTTTTGGCTCGAAAAAGTCACGGAAAGCTTTTCGCCCAAAATGCTCCCATTATCATCTATACACAATATAAACATGTTTTGGACAAATTTGAGCTAAAACAGAGTAGTTTTGATGGGGCATAGAAGGGTGACGACGATATGGTCACTTTTGGCTCGCAAAAGTCACGGAAAGCTTTTCGCCCAAAAAGCTCCCATTATCATCTATACACAATATAAACATGTTTTGGACAAATTTGAGCGAAAACCGAGTAGTTTTGATTGGGCATAGAAGGGTGACGCCGATATGGCCAATTTTGGCTCGAAAAAGTTACGGAAAGCTTTTCTCCCAAAAAGTTCCCATTATCATCTATACACAATATAAACATGGTTTGGACAAATTTGAGCGAAAACAGAGTAGTTTTGATTGGGAATAGAAGGGTGACGACGATGTGGTCACTTTTGGCTCGAAAAAGTCACGGAAAGCTTTTCGCCCAAAAAGCTCCCATTATCATCTATACACAATATAAACATGTTTTGGAAAAATTTGAGCTAAAACAGAGTAGTTTTGATTGGGCATAGAAGGGTGACGCCGATATGGTCACTTTTGGCTCGAAAAAGTCACGGAAGGCTTTTCGCCCAAAAAGCTCCCATTGTGTTCTATACACAATATAAACATGTTTGGGACAAATTTGAGCGAAAACAGAGTAGTTTTGATTGGGAATAGAAGGGTGACGACGATATGGTCACTTTTGGCTCGAAAAAGTCACGGAAAGCTTTTCGCCCAAAAAGCTCCCATTGTATTCTATACACAATATAAACACGTTTGGGACAAATTTGAGCGAAAACAGAGTAGTTTTGATTGAGCATAGAAGGGTGACGCCGATATGGTCACTTTTGGCTCGAAAAAGTCACGGAAAGCTTTTCGCCCAAAAAGCTCCCATTGTATTCTATACACAATATAAACACGTTTGGGACAAATTTGAGCGAAAACAGAGTAGTTTTGATTGAGCATAGAATGGTGACGCGGATATGGTCACTTTTGGCTCGAAAAAGTCACGGAAAGCTTTTCGCCCAAAAAGCTCCCATTATCATCTATACACAATATAAACATGTTTTGGACAAATTTGAGCTAAAACAGAGTAGTTTTGATTGGGCATAGAAGGGTGACGCCGATATGGTCACTTTTGGCTCGAAAAAATCAAGGAAAGCTTTTCGCCCAAAAAGCTCACATTATCATCTTTACACAATATAAACATGTTTTGGACAAATTTGAGCGAAAACAGAGTAGTTTTGATTCGGAATAGAAGGGTGACGCCGATATGGTCACATTTGGCTCGAAAAAGTCACGGAAAGCTTTTCGCCCAAAAAGCTCCCATTATCATCTATACACAATATAAATATGTTTTTGACAAATTGTAGCGAAAACAGAGTAGTTTTGATGGGGCATAGAAGGGTGATGCCGATATGGTCACTTTTGGCTCGCAAAAGTCACGGAAAGCTTTTCGCCCAAAAAGCTCCCATTATCATCTATACACAATATAAACATGTTTTGGACAAATTTGAGCGAAAACCGAGTAGTTTTGATTGGGCATAGAAGGGTGACGCCGATATGGTCACTTTTGGCTCGAAAAAAGTCACGGAAAGCTTTTCGCCCAAAAAGCTCCCATTATCATCTGTACACAATATAAACATGTTTTGGACAGATTTAAGCGAAAACTGAGTAGTTTTGATAGGGCATAGAAGGGTGACGCCGATATAGTCACTTTTGGCTCGAAAAAGTCACGGAAAGCTTTTCGCCCAAAAAGCTCCCATTATTATCTATAAACAATATAAACATGTTTTGGACAAATTTGAGCGAAAACAGAGTAGTTTTGATTGGGAATAGAAGGGTGACGACGATATGGTCACTTTTGGCTCGAAAAAGTCACGGAAAGCTTTTCGCCCAAAAAGCTCCCATTGTATTCTATACACAATATAAACACGGTTGGGACAAATTTGAGCGAAAACAGAGTAGTTTTGATTGAGCATAGAAGGGTGACGCCGATATGGTCACTTTTGGCTCGAAAAAGTCACGGAAAGCTTTTCGCCCAAAATGCTCCCATTATCATCTATACACAATATAAACATGTTTTGGACAAATTTGAGCTAAAACAGAGTAGTTTTGATGGGGCATAGAAGGGTGACGACGATATGGTCACTTTTGGCTCGCAAAAGTCACGGAAAGCTTTTCGCCCAAAAAGCTCCCATTATCATCTATACACAATATAAACATGTTTTGGACAAATTTGAGCGAAAACCGAGTAGTTTTGATTGGGCATAGAAGGGTGACGCCGATATGGCCAATTTTGGCTCGAAAAAGTTACGGAAAGCTTTTCTCCCAAAAAGTTCCCATTATCATCTATACACAATATAAACATGGTTTGGACAAATTTGAGCGAAAACAGAGTAGTTTTGATTGGGAATAGAAGGGTGACGACGATGTGGTCACTTTTGGCTCGAAAAAGTCACGGAAAGCTTTTCGCCCAAAAAGCTCCCATTATCATCTATACACAATATAAACATGTTTTGGAAAAATTTGAGCTAAAACAGAGTAGTTTTGATTGGGCATAGAAGGGTGACGCCGATATGGTCACTTTTGGCTCGAAAAAGTCACGGAAGGCTTTTCGCCCAAAAAGCTCCCATTGTGTTCTATACACAATATAAACATGTTTGGGACAAATTTGAGCGAAAACAGAGTAGTTTTGATTGGGAATAGAAGGGTGACGATGATATGGTCACTTTTGGCTCGAAAAAGTCACGGAAAGCTTTTCGCCTAAAAAGCTCCCATTGTATTCTATACACAATATAAACACGTTTGGGACAAATTTGAGCGAAAACAGAGTAGTTTTGATTGAGCATAGAAGGGTGACGCCGATATGGTCACTTTTGGCTCGAAAAAGTCACGGAAAGCTTTTCGCCCAAAAAGCTCCCATTGTATTCTATACACAATATAAACACGTTTGGGACAAATTTGAGCGAAAACAGAGTAGTTTTGATTGAGCATAGAATGGTGACGCCGATATGGTCACTTTTGGCTCGAAAAAGTCACGGAAAGCTTTTCGCCCAAAAAGCTCCCATTATCATCTATACACAATATAAACATGTTTTGGACAAATTTGAGCTAAAACAGAGTAGTTTTGATTGGACATAGAAGGGTGACGCCGATATGGTCACTTTTGGCTCGAAAAAGTCACGGAAAGCTTTTCGCCCAAAAAGCTCCCATTATCATCTATACACAATGTAAACATGTTTTGGACAAATTTGAGCTAAAACAGAGTAGTTTTGATTGGGCATAGAAGGGTGACGCCGATATGGTCACTTTTGGCTCGAAAAAATCAAGGAAAGCTTTTCGCCCAAAAAGCTCACATTATCATCTTTACACAATATAAACATGTTTTGGACAAATTTGAGCGAAAACAGAGTAGTTTTGATTCGGAATAGAAGGGTGACGCCGATATGGTCACATTTGGCTCGAAAAAGTCACGGAAAGCTTTTCGCCCAAAAAGCTCCCATTATCATCTATACACAATATAAATATGTTTTGGACAAATTGTAGCGAAAACAGAGTAGTTTTGATGGGGCATAGAAGGGTGATGCCGATATGATCACTTTTGGCTCGCAAAAGTCACGGAAAGCTTTTCGCCCAAAAAGCTACCATTATCATCTATACACAATATAAACATGTTTTGGACAAATTTGAGCGAAAACCGAGTAGTTTTGATTGGGCATAGAAGGGTGACGCCGATATGGTCACTTTTGGCTCGAAAAAAGTCACGGAAAGCTTTTCGCCCAAAAAGCTCCCATTATCATCTGTACACAATATAAACATGTTTTGGACAGATTTAAGCGAAAACTGAGTAGTTTTGATAGGGCATAGAAGGGTGACGCCGATATAGTCACTTTTGGCTCGAAAAAGTCACGGAAAGCTTTTCGCCCAAAAAGCTCCCATTATTATCTATAAACAATATAAACATGTTTTGGACAAATTTGAGCGAAAACAGAGTAGTTTTGATTGGGAATAGAAGGGTGACGACGATATGGTCACTTTTGGCTCGAAAAAGTCACGGAAAGCTTTTCGCCCAAAAAGCTCTCATTATCATCTATACACAATATAAACATGTTTTGGACAAATTTGAGCTAAAACAGAGTAGTTTTGATTGGACATAGAAGGGTGACGCCGATATGGTCACATTTGGCTCGAAAAAGTCACGGAAAGCTTTTCGCCCAAAAAGCTCCCATTATCATCTATACACAATATAAATATGTTTTGGACAAATTGTAGCGAAAACAGAGTAGTTTTGATGGGGCATAGAAGGGTGATGCCGATATGGTCACTTTTGGCTCGCAAAAGTCACGGAAAGCTTTTCGCCCAAAAAGCTCCCATTATCATCTATACACAATATAAACATGTTTTGGACAAATTTGAGGGAAAACCGAGTAGTTTTGATTGGGCATAGAAGGGTGACGCCTATATGGTCACTTTTGGCTCGAAAAAAGTCACGGAAAGCTTTTCGCCCAAAAAGCTCCCATTATCATCTGTACACAATATAAACATGTATTTGGACAAATTTAAGCGAAAACTGAGTAGTTTTGATAGGGCATAGAAGGGTGACGCCGATATAGTCACTTTTGGCTCGAAAAAGTCACGGAAAGCTTTTCGCCCAAAAAGCTCCCATTATTATCTATAAACAATATAAACATGTTTTGGACAAATTTGAGCGAAAACAGAGTAGTTTTGATTGGGAATAGAAGGGTGACGACGATATGGTCACTTTTGGCTCGAAAAAGTCACGGAAAGCTTTTCGCCCAAAATGCTCCCATTATCATCTATACACAATATAAACATGTTTTGGACAAATTTGAGCTAAAACAGAGTAGTTTTGATGGGGCATAGAAGGGTGACGACGATATGGTCACTTTTGGCTCGCAAAAGTCACGGAAAGCTTTTCGCCCAAAAAGCTCCCATTATCATCTATACACAATATAAACATGTTTTGGACAAATTTGAGCGAAAACCGAGTAGTTTTGATTGGGCATAGAAGGGTGACGCCGATATGGCCAATTTTGGCTCGAAAAAGTTACGGAAAGCTTTTCTCCCAAAAAGTTCCCATTATCATCTATACACAATATAAACATGGTTTGGACAAATTTGAGCGAAAACAGAGTAGTTTTGATTGGGAATAGAAGGGTGACGACGATGTGGTCACTTTTGGCTCGAAAAAGTCACGGAAAGCTTTTCGCCCAAAAAGCTCCCATTATCATCTATACACAATATAAACATGTTTTGGAAAAATTTGAGCTAAAACAGAGTAGTTTTGATTGGGCATAGAAGGGTGACGCCGATATGGTCACTTTTGGCTCGAAAAAGTCACGGAAGGCTTTTCGCCCAAAAAGCTCCCATTGTTTTCTATACACAATATAAACATGTTTGGGACAAATTTTAGCGAAAACAGAGTAGTTTTGATTGGGAATAGAAGGGTGACGATGATATGGTCACTTTTGGCTCGAAAAAGTCACGGAAAGCTTTTCGCCTAAAAAGCTCCCATTATCATCTATACACAATATAAAAATGTTTTTGACAAATTTGAGCTAAAATAGAGTAGTTTTGATTGGGCATAGAAGGGTGACGCCAATATGGTCACTTTTGGCTCGAAAAAGTCACCGAAAGCTTTTCGACCAAAAAGCTCCCATTGTAGTCTATACACAATATAAACATGTTTGGGACAAATTTGAGCGAAAACAGAATAGTTTTGATTGAGCATAGAAGGGTGACGCCGATATGGTCACTTTTGGCTCGAAAAAGTCACGGAAAGCTTTTCGCCCAAAAAACTCCCATTGTTATCTATACACAATAAAAACATGTTTGGGACAAATTTGAGCGAAAACAGAGTAGTTTTGATTGGGCATAGAAGGGTGACGCCGATATGGTCACTTTTGGCTCGAAAAAGTCACGGAAAGCTTTTCTCCCAAAAAGCTCCCATTGTTATTTATACACAATATAAACATGTTTGGGACAAATTTGAGCGAAAACAGAGTAGTTTTGATTGGGCATAGAAGGGTGACGCCGATATGGTCACTTTTGGCTCGAAAAGGTCACGGAAAGCTTTTCGCCCAAAAAGCTCCCATTATCATCTATACACAATATAAACATGTTTTGGACAAATTTGAGCTAAAACAGAGTAGTTTTGATTAGACATAGAAGGGTGACGCCGATATGGTCACTTTTGGCTCGAAAAAGTCACGGAAAGCTTTTCGCCCAAAAAGCTCCCATTATCATCTATACACAATATAAACATGTTTTGGACAAATTTGAGCTAAAACAGAGTAGTTTTGATTAGACATAGAAGGGTGACGCCGATATGGTCACTTTTGGCTCGAAAAAGTCACGGAAAGCTTTTCACCCAAAAAGCTCCCATTATCATCTATACACAATATAAACATGTTTTGGACAAATTTCAGCGAAAACAGAGTAGTTTTGACTCGGAATAGAAGGATGACGCCGATATGGATACATTTGGCTCGAAAAAGTCACGGAAAGCTTTTCGCCCAAAAAGCTCCCATTATCATCTATACACAATATAAACATGTTTTGGACAAATTTGAGCTAAAACAGAGTAGTTTTGATTAGAAATAGAAGGGTGACGCCGATATGGTCACTTTTGGCTCGAAAAAGTCACGGAAAGCTTTTCACCCAAAAAGCTCCCATTATCATCTATACACAATATAAACATGTTTTGGACAAATTTGAGCGAAAACAGAGTAGTTTTGATTCGGAATAGAAGGGTGACGCCGATATGGTCACATTTGGCTCGAAAAAGTCACGGAAAGCTTTTCGCCCAAAAAGCTCCCATTATCATCTATACACAATATAAATATGTTTTGGACAAATTGTAGCGAAAACAGAGTAGTTTTGATGGGGCATAGAAGGGTGATGCCGATATGATCACTTTTGGCTCGCAAAAGTCACGGAAAGCTTTTCGCCCAAAAAGCTCCCATTATCATCTATACACAATATAAACATGTTTTGGACAAATTTGAGCGAAAACCGAGTAGTTTTGATTGGGCATAGAAGGGTGACGCCGATATGGTCACTTTTGGCTCGAAAAAAGTCACGGAAAGCTTTTCGCCCAAAAAGCTCCCATTATCATCTGTACACAATATAAACATGTTTTGGACAGATTTAAGCGAAAACTGAGTAGTTTTGATAGGGCATAGAAGGGTGACGCCGATATAGTCACTTTTGGCTCGAAAAAGTCACGGAAAGCTTTTCGCCCAAAAAGCTCCCATTATTATCTATAAACAATATAAACATGTTTTGGACAAATTTGAGCGAAAACAGAGTAGTTTTGATTGGGAATAGAAGGGTGACGACGATATGGTCACTTTTGGCTCGAAAAAGTCACGGAAAGCTTTTCGCCCAAAAAGCTCCCATTGTATTCTATACACAATATAAACACGGTTGGGACAAATTTGAGCGAAAACAGAGTAGTTTTGATTGAGCATAGAAGGGTGACGCCGATATGGTCACTTTTGGCTCGAAAAAGTCACGGAAAGCTTTTCGCCCAAAATGCTCCCATTATCATCTATACACAATATAAACATGTTTTGGACAAATTTGAGCTAAAACAGAGTAGTTTTGATTGGGCATAGAAGGGTGACGCCGATATGGTCACTTTTGGCTCGAAAAAAGTCACGGAAAGCTTTTCGCCCAAAAAGGTCCCATTATCATCTGTACACAATATAAACATGTTTTGGACAGATTTAAGCGAAAACTGAGTAGTTTTGATAGGGCATAGAAGGGTGACGCCGATATGGTCACTTTTGGCTCGAAAAAGTTACGAAAAGCTTTTCTCCGAAAAAGATTCCATTATTATCTATACACAATATAAACATGTTTTGGACAAATTTGAGCGAAAACAGAGTAGTTTTGATAGGGCATAGAAGGGTGACGCCGATATAGTCACTTTTGGCTCGAAAAAGTCACGGAAAGCTTTTCGCCCAAAAAGCTCCCATTATCATCTATACACAATATAAATATGTTTTGGACAAATTGTAGCGAAAACAGAGTAGTTTTGATGGGGCATAGAAGGGTGATGCCGATATGGTCACTTTGGCTCGCAAAAGTCACGGAAAGCTTTTCGCCCAAAAAGCTCCCATTATAATCTATACACAATATAAACATGTTTTGGACAAATTTGAGCGAAAACAGAGTAGTTTTGATTGGGAATAGAAGGGTGACGACGATATGGTCACTTTTGGCTCGAAAAAGTCACGGAAAGCTTTTCGCCCAAAAAGCTCCCATTGTATTCTATACACAATATAAACACGTTTGGGACAAATTTTAGCGAAAACAGAGTAGTTTTGATTGAGCATAGAAGGGTGACGCCGATATGGTCACTTTTGGCTCGAAAAAGTCACGGAAAGCTTTTCGCCCAAAAAGCTCCCATTATATTCTATACACAATATAAACACGTTTGGGACAAATTTGAGCGAAAACAGAGTAGTTTTGATTGAGCATAGAATGGTGACGCCGATATGGTCACTTTTGGCTCGAAAAAGTCACGGAAAGCTTTTCGCCCAAAAAGCTCCCATTATCATCTATACACAATATAAACATGTTTTGGACAAATTTGAGCTAAAACAGAGTAGTTTTGATTGGGCATAGAAGGGTGACGCCGATATGGTCACTTTTGGCTCGAAAAAGTCACGGAAGGCTTTTCGCCCAAAAAGCTCCCATTGTGTTCTATACACAATATAAACATGTTTGGGACAAATTTGAGCGAAAACAGAGTAGTTTTGATTGGGAATAGAAGGGTGACGATGATATGGTCACTTTTGGCTCGAAAAAGTCACGGAAAGCTTTTCGCCTAAAAAGCTCCCATTGTATTCTATACACAATATAAACACGTTTGGGACAAATTTGAGCGAAAACAGAGTAGTTTTGATTGAGCATAGAAGGGTGACGCCGATATGGTCACTTTTGGCTCGAAAAAGTCACGGAAAGCTTTTCGCCCAAAAAGCTCCCATTGTATTCTATACACAATATAAACACGTTTGGGACAAATTTGAGCGAAAACAGAGTAGTTTTGATTGAGCATAGAATGGTGACGCCGATATGGTCACTTTTGGCTCGAAAAAGTCACGGAAAGCTTTTCGCCCAAAAAGCTCCCATTATCATCTATACACAATATAAACATGTTTTGGACAAATTTGAGCTAAAACAGAGTAGTTTTGATTGGAAATAGAAGGGTGACTCCGATATGGTCACTTTTGGCTCGAAAAAGTCACGGAAAGCTTTTCGCCCAAAAAGCTCCCATTATCATCTATACACAATGTAAACATGTTTTGGACAAATTTGAGCTAAAACAGAGTAGTTTTGATTGGGCATAGAAGGGTGACGCCGATATGGTCACTTTTGGCTCGAAAAAATCAAGGAAAGCTTTTCGCCCAAAAAGCTCACATTATCATCTTTACACAATATAAACATGTTTTGGACAAATTTGAGCGAAAACAGAGTAGTTTTGATTCGGAATAGAAGGGTGACGCCGATATGGTCACATTTGGCTCGAAAAAGTCACGGAAAGCTTTTCGCCCAAAAAGCTCCCATTATCATCTATACACAATATAAATATGTTTTGGACAAATTGTAGCGAAAACAGAGTAGTTTTGATGGGGCATAGAAGGGTGATGCCGATATGATCACTTTTGGCTCGCAAAAGTCACGGAAAGCTTTTCGCCCAAAAAGCTCCCATTATCATCTATACACAATATAAACATGTTTTGGACAAATTTGAGCGAAAACCGAGTAGTTTTGATTGGGCATAGAAGGGTGACGCCGATATGGTCACTTTTGGCTCGAAAAAAGTCACGGAAAGCTTTTCGCCCAAAAAGCTCCCATTATCATCTGTACACAATATAAACATGTTTTGGACAGATTTAAGCGAAAACTGAGTAGTTTTGATAGGGCATAGAAGGGTGACGCCGATATAGTCACTTTTGGCTCGAAAAAGTCACGGAAAGCTTTTCGCCCAAAAAGCTCCCATTATTATCTATAAACAATATAAACATGTTTTGGACAAATTTGAGCGAAAACAGAGTAGTTTTGATTGGGAATAGAAGGGTGACGACGATATGGTCACTTTTGGCTCGAAAAAGTCACGGAAAGCTTTTCGCCCAAAAAGCTCCCATTGTATTCTATACACAATATAAACACGGTTGGGACAAATTTGAGCGAAAACAGAGTAGTTTTGATTGAGCATAGAAGGGTGACGCCGATATGGTCACTTTTGGCTCGAAAAAGTCACGGAAAGCTTTTCGCCCAAAATGCTCCCATTATCATCTATACACAATATAAACATGTTTTGGACAAATTTGAGCTAAAACAGAGTAGTTTTGATTGGGCATAGAAGGGTGACGCCGATATGGTCACTTTTGGCTCGAAAAAAGTCACGGAAAGCTTTTCGCCCAAAAAGGTCCCATTATCATCTGTACACAATATAAACATGTTTTGGACAGATTTAAGCGAAAACTGAGTAGTTTTGATAGGGCATAGAAGGGTGACGCCGATATGGTCACTTTTGGCTCGAAAAAGTTACGAAAAGCTTTTCTCCGAAAAAGATTCCATTATTATCTATACACAATATAAACATGTTTTGGACAAATTTGAGCGAAAACAGAGTAGTTTTGATAGGGCATAGAAGGGTGACGCCGATATAGTCACTTTTGGCTCGAAAAAGTCACGGAAAGCTTTTCGCCCAAAAAGCTCCCATTATCATCTATACACAATATAAATATGTTTTGGACAAATTGTAGCGAAAACAGAGTAGTTTTGATGGGGCATAGAAGGGTGATGCCGATATGGTCACTTTGGCTCGCAAAAGTCACGGAAAGCTTTTCGCCCAAAAAGCTCCCATTATAATCTATACACAATATAAACATGTTTTGGACAAATTTGAGCGAAAACAGAGTAGTTTTGATTGGGAATAGAAGGGTGACGACGATATGGTCACTTTTGGCTCGAAAAAGTCACGGAAAGCTTTTCGCCCAAAAAGCTCCCATTGTATTCTATACACAATATAAACACGTTTGGGACAAATTTTAGCGAAAACAGAGTAGTTTTGATTGAGCATAGAAGGGTGACGCCGATATGGTCACTTTTGGCTCGAAAAAGTCACGGAAAGCTTTTCGCCCAAAAAGCTCCCATTATATTCTATACACAATATAAACACGTTTGGGACAAATTTGAGCGAAAACAGAGTAGTTTTGATTGAGCATAGAATGGTGACGCCGATATGGTCACTTTTGGCTCGAAAAAGTCACGGAAAGCTTTTCGCCCAAAAAGCTCCCATTATCATCTATACACAATATAAACATGTTTTGGATAAATTTGAGCTAAAACAGAGTAGTTTTGATTGGGCATAGAAGGGTGACGCCGATATGGTCACTTTTGGCTCGAAAAAGTCACGGAAGGCTTTTCGCCCAAAAAGCTCCCATTGTGTTCTATACACAATATAAACATGTTTGGGACAAATTTGAGCGAAAACAGAGTAGTTTTGATTGGGAATAGAAGGGTGACGATGATATGGTCACTTTTGGCTCGAAAAAGTCACGGAAAGCTTTTCGCCTAAAAAGCTCCCATTGTATTCTATACACAATATAAACACGTTTGGGACAAATTTGAGCGAAAACAGAGTAGTTTTGATTGAGCATAGAAGGGTGACGCCGATATGGTCACTTTTGGCTCGAAAAAGTCACGGAAAGCTTTTCGCCCAAAAAGCTCCCATTGTATTCTATACACAATATAAACACGTTTGGGACAAATTTGAGCGAAAACAGAGTAGTTTTGATTGAGCATAGAATGGTGACGCCGATATGGTCACTTTTGGCTCGAAAAAGTCACGGAAAGCTTTTCGCCCAAAAAGCTCCCATTATCATCTATACACAATATAAACATGTTTTGGACAAATTTGAGCTAAAACAGAGTAGTTTTGATTGGAAATAGAAGGGTGACTCCGATATGGTCACTTTTGGCTCGAAAAAGTCACGGAAAGCTTTTCGCCCAAAAAGCTCCCATTATCATCTATACACAATGTAAACATGTTTTGGACAAATTTGAGCTAAAACAGAGTAGTTTTGATTGGGCATAGAAGGGTGACGCCGATATGGTCACTTTTGGCTCGAAAAAATCAAGGAAAGCTTTTCGCCCAAAAAGCTCACATTATCATCTTTACACAATATAAACATGTTTTGGACAAATTTGAGCGAAAACAGAGTAGTTTTGATTCGGAATAGAAGGGTGACGCCGATATGGTCACATTTGGCTCGAAAAAGTCACGGAAAGCTTTTCGCCCAAAAAGCTCCCATTATCATCTATACACAATATAAATATGTTTTGGACAAATTGTAGCGAAAACAGAGTAGTTTTGATGGGGCATAGAAGGGTGATGCCGATATGATCACTTTTGGCTCGCAAAAGTCACGGAAAGCTTTTCGCCCAAAAAGCTCCCATTATCATCTATACACAATATAAACATGTTTTGGACAAATTTGAGCGAAAACCGAGTAGTTTTGATTGGGCATAGAAGGGTGACGCCGATATGGTCACTTTTGGCTCGAAAAAAGTCACGGAAAGCTTTTCGCCCAAAAAGCTCCCATTATCATCTGTACACAATATAAACATGTTTTGGACAGATTTAAGCGAAAACTGAGTAGTTTTGATAGGGCATAGAAGGGTGACGCCGATATAGTCACTTTTGGCTCGAAAAAGTCACGGAAAGCTTTTCGCCCAAAAAGCTCCCATTATTATCTATAAACAATATAAACATGTTTTGGACAAATTTGAGCGAAAACAGAGTAGTTTTGATTGGGAATAGAAGGGTGACGACGATATGGTCACTTTTGGCTCGAAAAAGTCACGGAAAGCTTTTCGCCCAAAAAGCTCCCATTGTATTCTATACACAATATAAACACGGTTGGGACAAATTTGAGCGAAAACAGAGTAGTTTTGATTGAGTATAGAAGGGTGACGCCGATATGGTCACTTTTGGCTCGAAAAAGTCACGGAAAGCTTTTCGCCCAAAATGCTCCCATTATCATCTATACACAATATAAACATGTTTTGGACAAATTTGAGCTAAAACAGAGTAGTTTTGATTGGGCATAGAAGGGTGACGCCGATATGGTCACTTTTGGCTCGAAAAAAGTCACGGAAAGCTTTTCGCCCAAAAAGGTCCCATTATCATCTGTACACAATATAAACATGTTTTGGACAGATTTAAGCGAAAACTGAGTAGTTTTGATAGGGCATAGAAGGGTGACGCCGATATGGTCACTTTTGGCTCGAAAAAGTTACGGAAAGCTTTTCTCCGAAAAAGATTCCATTATTATCTATACACAATATAAACATGTTTTGGACAAATTTGAGCGAAAACAGAGTAGTTTTGATAGGGCATAGAAGGGTGACGCCGATATAGTCACTTTTGGCTCGAAAAAGTCACGGAAAGCTTTTCGCCCAAAAAGCTCCCATTATCATCTATACACAATATAAATATGTTTTGGACAAATTGTAGCGAAAACAGAGTAGTTTTCATGGGGCATAGAAGGGTGATGCCGATATGGTCACTTTGGCTCGCAAAAGTCACGGAAAGCTTTTCGCCCAAAAAGCTCCCATTATAATCTATACACAATATAAACATGTTTTGGACAAATTTGAGCGAAAACAGAGTAGTTTTGATTGGGAATAGAAGGGTGACGACGATATGGTCACTTTTGGCTCGAAAAAGTCACAGAAAGCTTTTCGCCCAAAAAGCTCCCATTGTATTCTATACACAATATAAACACGTTTGGGACAAATTTGAGCGAAAACAGAGTAGTTTTGATTGAGCATAGAAGGGTGACGCCGATATGGTCACTTTTGGCTCGAAAAAGTCACGGAAAGCTTTTCGCCCAAAAAGCTCCCATTGTATTCTATACACAATATAAACACGTTTGGGACAAATTTGAGCGAAAACAGAGTAGTTTTGATTGAGCATAGAATGGTGACGCCGATATGGTCACTTTTGGCTCGAAAAAGTCACGGAAAGCTTTTCGCCCAAAAAGCTCCCATTATCATCTATACACAATATAAACATGTTTTGGACAAATTTGAGCTAAAACAGAGTAGTTTTGATTGGACATAGAAGGGTGACGCCGATATGGTCACTTTTGGCTCGAAAAAGTCACGGAAAGCTTTTCGCCCAAAAAGCTCCCATTATCATCTATACACAATGTAAACATGTTTTGGACAAATTTGAGCTAAAACAGAGTAGTTTTGATTGGGCATAGAAGGGTGACGCCGATATGGTCACTTTTGGCTCGAAAAAATCAAGGAAAGCTTTTCGCCCAAAAAGCTCACATTATCATCTTTACACAATATAAACATGTTTTGGACAAATTTGAGCGAAAACAGAGTAGTTTTGATTCGGAATAGAAGGGTGACGCCGATATGGTCACATTTGGCTCGAAAAAGTCACGGAAAGATTTTCGCCCAAAAAGCTCCCATTATCATCTATACACAATATAAATATGTTTTGGACAAATTGTAGCGAAAACAGAGTAGTTTTGATGGGGCATAGAAGGGTGATGCCGATATGGTCACTTTTGGCTCGCAAAAGTCACGGAAAGCTTTTCGCCCAAAAAGCTCCCATTATCATCTATACACAATATAAACATGTTTTGGACAAATTTGAGGGAAAACCGAGTAGTTTTGATTGGGCATAGAAGGGTGACGCCGATATGGTCACTTTTGGCTCGAAAAAAGTCACGGAAAGCTTTTCGCCCAAAAAGCTCCCATTATCATCTGTACACAATATAAACATGTATTTGGACAAATTTAAGCGAAAACTGAGTAGTTTTGATAGGGCATAGAAGGGTGACGCCGATATAGTCACTTTTGGCTCGAAAAAGTCACGGAAAGCTTTTCGCCCAAAAAGCTCCCATTATTATCTATAAACAATATAAACATGTTTTGGACAAATTTGAGCGAAAACAGAGTAGTTTTGATTGGGAATAGAAGGGTGACGACGATATGGTCACTTTTGGCTCGAAAAAGTCACGGAAAGCTTTTCGCCCAAAAAGCTCCCATTGTATTCTATACACAATATAAACACGGTTGGGACAAATTTGAGCGAAAACAGAGTAGTTTTGATTGAGCATAGAAGGGTGACGCCGATATGGACACTTTTGGCTCGAAAAAGTCACGGAAAGCTTTTCGCCCAAAATGCTCCCATTATCATCTATACACAATATAAACATGTTTTGGACAAATTTGAGCTAAAACAGAGTAGTTTTGATGGGGCATAGAAGGGTGACGACGATATGGTCACTTTTGGCTCGCAAAAGTCACGGAAAGCTTTTCGCCCAAAAAGCTCCCATTATCATCTATACACAATATAAACATGTTTTGGACAAATTTGAGCGAAAACCGAGTAGTTTTGATTGGGCATAGAAGGGTGACGCCGATATGGCCAATTTTGGCTCGAAAAAGTTACGGAAAGCTTTTCTCCCAAAAAGTTCCCATTATCATCTATACACAATATAAACATGGTTTGGACAAATTTGAGCGAAAACAGAGTAGTTTTGATTGGGAATAGAAGGGTGACGACGATGTGGTCACTTTTGGCTCGAAAAAGTCACGGAATGCTTTTCGCCCAAAAAGCTCCCATTATCATCTATACACAATATAAACATGTTTTGGAAAAATTTGAGCTAAAACAGAGTAGTTTTGATTGGGCATAGAAGGGTGACGCCGATATGGTCACTTTTGGCTCGAAAAAGTCACGGAAGGCTTTTCGCCCAAAAAGCTCCCATTGTGTTCTATACACAATATAAACATGTTTGGGACAAATTTGAGCGAAAACAGAGTAGTTTTGATTGGGAATAGAAGGGTGACGATGATATGGTCACTTTTGGCTCGAAAAAGTCACGGAAAGCTTTTCGCCTAAAAAGCTCCCATTATCATCTATACACAATATAAATATGTTTTGGACAAATTGTAGCGAAAACAGAGTAGTTTTCATGGGGCATAGAAGGGTGATGCCGATATGGTCACTTTGGCTCGCAAAAGTCACGGAAAGCTTTTCGCCCAAAAAGCTCCCATTATAATCTATACACAATATAAACATGTTTTGGACAAATTTGAGCGAAAACAGAGTAGTTTTGATTGGGAATACAAGGGTGACGACGATATGGTCACTTTTGGCTCGAAAAAGTCACAGAAAGCTTTTCGCCCAAAAAGCTCCCATTGTATTCTATAAACAATATAAACACGTTTGGGACAAATTTGAGCGAAAACAGAGTAGTTTTGATTGAGCATAGAAGGGTGACGCCGATATGGTCACTTTTGGCTCGAAAAAGTCACGGAAAGCTTTTCGCCCAAAAAGCTCCCATTGTATTCTATACACAATATAAACACGTTTGGGACAAATTTGAGCGAAAACAGAGTAGTTTTGATTGAGCATAGAATGGTGACGCCGATATGGTCACTTTTGGCTCGAAAAAGTCACGGAAAGCTTTTCGCCCAAAAAGCTCCCATTATCATCTATACACAATATAAACATGTTTTGGACAAATTTGAGCTAAAACAGAGTAGTTTTGATTGGACATAGAAGGGTGACGCCGATATGGTCACTTTTGGCTCGAAAAAGTCACGGAAAGCTTTTCGCCCAAAAAGCTCCCATTATCATCTATACACAATGTAAACATGTTTTGGACAAATTTGAGCTAAAACAGAGTAGTTTTGATTGGGCATAGAAGGGTGACGCCGATATGGTCACTTTTGGCTCGAAAAAATCAAGGAAAGCTTTTCGCCCAAAAAGCTCACATTATCATCTTTACACAATATAAACATGTTTTGGACAAATTTGAGCGAAAACAGAGTAGTTTTGATTCGGAATAGAAGGGTGACGCCGATATGGTCACATTTGGCTCGAAAAAGTCACGGAAAGATTTTCGCCCAAAAAGCTCCCATTATCATCTATACACAATATAAATATGTTTTGGACAAATTGTAGCGAAAACAGAGTAGTTTTGATGGGGCATAGAAGGGTGATGCCGATATGGTCACTTTTGGCTCGCAAAAGTCACGGAAAGCTTTTCGCCCAAAAAGCTCCCATTATCATCTATACACAATATAAACATATTTTGGACAAATTTGAGGGAAAACCGAGTAGTTTTGATTGGGCATAGAAGGGTGACGCCGATATGGTCACTTTTGGCTCGAAAAAAGTCACGGAAAGCTTTTCGCCCAAAAAGCTCCCATTATCATCTGTACACAATATAAACATGTATTTGGACAGATTTAAGCGAAAACTGAGTAGTTTTGATAGGGCATAGAAGGGTGACGCCGATATAGTCATTTTTGGCTCGAAAAAGTCACGGAAAGCTTTTCGCCCAAAAAGCTCCCATTATTATCTATAAACAATATAAACATGTTTTGGACAAATTTGAGCGAAAACAGAGTAGTTTTGATTGGGAATAGAAGGGTGACGACGATATGGTCACTTTTGGCTAGAAAAAGTCACGGAAAGCTTTTCGCCCAAAAAGCTCCCATTGTATTCTATACACAATATAAACACGGTTGGGACAAATTTGAGCGAAAACAGAGTAGTTTTGATTGAGCATAGAAGGGTGACGCCGATATGGTCACTTTTGGCTCGAAAAAGTCACGGAAAGCTTTTCGCCCAAAATGCTCCCATTATCATCTATACACAATATAAACATGTTTTGGACAAATTTGAGCTAAAACAGAGTAGTTTTGATGGGGCATAGAAGGGTGACGACGATATGGTCACTTTTGGCTCGCAAAAGTCACGGAAAGCTTTTCGCCCAAAAAGCTCCCATTATCATCTATACACAATATAAACATGTTTTGGACAAATTTGAGCGAAAACCGAGTAGTTTTGATTGGGCATAGAAGGGTGACGCCGATATGGCCAATTTTGGCTCGAAAAAGTTACGGAAAGCTTTTCTCCCAAAAAGTTCCCATTATCATCTATACACAATATAAACATGGTTTGGACAAATTTGAGCGAAAACAGAGTAGTTTTGATTGGGAATAGAAGGGTGACGACGATGTGGTCACTTTTGGCTCGAAAAAGTCACGGAAAGCTTTTCGCCCAAAAAGCTCCCATTATCATCTATACACAATATAAACATGTTTTGGAAAAATTTGAGCTAAAACAGAGTAGTTTTGATTGGGCATAGAAGGGTGACGCCGATATGGTCACTTTTGGCTCGAAAAAGTCACGGAAGGCTTTTCGCCCAAAAAGCTCCCATTGTGTTCTATACACAATATAAACATGTTTGGGACAAATTTGAGCGAAAACAGAGTAGTTTTGATTGGGAATAGAAGGGTGACAATGATATGGTCACTTTTGGCTCGAAAAAGTCACGGAAAGCTTTTCGCCTAAAAAGCTCCCATTATCATCTATACACAATATAAAAATGTTTTTGACAAATTTGAGCTAAAATAGAGTAGTTTTGATTGGGCATAGAAGGGTGACGCCAATATGGTCACTTTTGGCTCGAAAAAGTCACCGAAAGCTTTTCGACCAAAAAGCTCCCATTGTAGTCTATACACAATATAAACATGTTTGGGACAAATTTGAGCGAAAACAGAGTAGTTTTGATTGAGCATAGAAGGGTGACGCCGATATGGTCACTTTTGGCTCGAAAAAGTTACGGAAAGCTTTTCGCCCAAAAAACTCCCATTGTTATCTATACACAATAAAAACATGTTTGGGACAAATTTGAGCGAAAACAGAGTAGTTTTGATTGGGCATAGAACGGTGACGCCGATATGGTCACTTTTGGCTCGAAAAAGTCACGGAAAGCTTTTCTCCCAAAAAGCTCCCATTGTTATCTATACACAATGTAAACATGTTTGGGACAAATTTGAGCGAAAACAGAGTAGTTTTGATTGGGCATAGAAGGGTGACGCCGATATGGTCACTTTTGGCTCGAAAAGGTCACGGAAAGCTTTTCGCCCAAAAAGCTCCCATTATCATCTATACACAATATAAACATGTTTTGGACAAATTTGAGCTAAAACAGAGTAGTTTTGATTAGACATAGAAGGGTGACGCCGATATGGTCACTTTTGGCTCGAAAAAGTCACGGAAAGCTTTTCACCCAAAAAGCTCCCATTATCATCTATACACAATATAAACATGTTTTGGACAAATTTGAGCGAAAACAGAGTAGTTTTGATTCGGAATAGAAGGATGACGCCGATATGGATACATTTGGCTCGAAAAAGTCACGGAAAGCTTTTCGCCCAAAAAGCTCCCATTATCATCTATACACAATATAAACATGTTTTGGACAAATTGGAGCGAAAACAAAGTAGTTTTGATGGGGCATAGAAGGGTGACGACGATATGGTCACTTTTGGCTCGCAAAAGTCACGGAAAGCTTTTCGCCCAAAAAGCTCCCATTATCATCTATACACAATATAAACATGTTTTGGACAAATTTGAGCGAAAACCGAGTAGTTTTGATTGGGCATAGAAGGGTGATGCCGATATGGCCAATTTTGGCTCGAAAAAGTTACGGAAAGCTTTTCTCCCAAAAAGTTCCCATTATCATCTATACACAATATAAACATGGTTTGGACAAATTTGAGCGAAAACAGAGTAGTTTTGATTGGGAATAGAAGGGTGACGACGATGTGGTCACTTTTGGCTCGAAAAAGTCACGGAAAGCTTTTCGCCCAAAAAGCTCCCATTATCATCTATACACAATATAAACATGTTT
Organism: Persicaria maculosa; assembly: GCA_963922045.1. NCBI lineage: Eukaryota > Viridiplantae > Streptophyta > Magnoliopsida > Caryophyllales > Polygonaceae > Persicaria > Persicaria maculosa. Next base: position 40,700,644 of record OY998251.1, on the reverse strand, counting down.
TGGAAAAATTTGAGCTAAAACAGAGTAGTTTTGATTGGGCATAGAAGGGTGACGCCGATATGGTCACTTTTGGCTCGAAAAAGTCACGGAAAGTTTTTCGCCCAAAAAGCTCCCATTGTATTCTATACACAATATAAACACGTTTGGGACAAATTTGAGCGAAAACAGAGTAGTTTTGATTGAGCATAGAAGGGTGACGCCGATATGGTCACTTTTGACTCGAAAAAGTCACGGAAAGCTTTTCGCCCAAAAAGCTCCCATTATCATCTATACACAATATAAACATGTTTTGGACAAATTTAAGCGAAAACAGAGTAGTTTTGATAGGGCATAGAAGGGTGACGCCGATATGGTCACTTTTGGCTCGAAAAAGTCACGGAAAGCTTTTCTCCCAAAAAGCTCCCATTGTTATCTATACACAATATAAACATGTTTGGGACAAATTTGAGCGAAAACAGAGTAGTTTTGATTGGGCATAGAAGGGTGACGCCGATATGGTCACTTTTGGCTCGAAAAACTCACGGAAAGCTTTTCGCCCAAAAAGCTCCCATGATCATCTATACACAATATAAACATGTTTTGGACAAATTTGAGCTAAAACAGAGTAGTTTTGATTGGACATAGAAGGGTGACGCCGATATGGTCACTTTTGGCTCGAAAAAGTCACGGAAAGCTTTTCGCCCAAAAAGCTCCCATTATCATCTATACACAATGTAAACATGTTTTGGACAAATTTGAGCTAAAACAGAGTAGTTTTGATTGGGCATAGAAGCATGACGCCGATATGGTCACTTTTGGCTCGAAAAAGTCACGGAAAGCTTTTCGCCCAAAAAGCTCCCATTATCATCTATAAACAATATAAACATGTTTTGGACAAATTTGAGCGAAAACAGAGTAGTTTTGATTCGGAATAGAAGGATGACGCCGATATGGATACATTTGGCTAGAAAAAGTCACGGAAAGCTTTTCGCCCAAAAAGCTCCCATTATCATCTATACACAATATAAACATGTTTTGGACAAATTGGAGCGAAAACAAAGTAGTTTTGATGGGGCATAGAAGGGTGACGACGATATGGTCACTTTTGGCTCGCAAAAGTCACGGAAAGCTTTTCGCCCAAAAAGCTCCCATTATCATCTATACACAATATAAACATGTTTTGGACAAATTTGAGCGAAAACCGAGTAGTTTTGATTGGGCATAGAACGGTGACGCCGATATGGCCAATTTTGGCTCGAAAAAGTTACGGAAAGCTTTTCTCCCAAAAAGTTCCCATTATCATCTATACACAATATAAACATGGTTTGGACAAATTTGAGCGAAAACAGAGTAGTTTTGATTGGGAATAGAAGGGTGACGACGATGTGGTCACTTTTGGCTCGAAAAAGTCACGGAAAGCTTTTCGCCCAAAAAGCTCCCATTATCATCTATACACAATGTAAACATGTTTTGGACAAATTTGAGCTAAAACAGAGTAGTTTTGATTGGGCATAGAAGCATGACGCCGATATGGTCACTTTTGGCTCGAAAAAGTCACGGAAAGCTTTTCGCCCAAAAAGCTCCCATTATCATCTATAAACAATATAAACATGTTTTGGACAAATTTGAGCGAAAACAGAGTAGTTTTGATTCGGAATAGAAGGATGACGCCGATATGGATACATTTGGCTCGAAAAAGTCACGGAAAGCTTTTCGCCCAAAAAGCTCCCATTATCATCTATACACAATATAAACATGTTTTGGACAAATTGGAGCGAAAACAAAGTAGTTTTGATGGGGCATAGAAGGGTGACGACGATATGGTCACTTTTGGCTCGCAAAAGTCACGGAAAGCTTTTCGCCCAAAAAGCTCCCATTATCATCTATACACAATATAAACATGTTTTGGACAAATTTGAGCGAAAACCGAGTAGTTTTGATTGGGCATAGAAGGGTGACGCCGATATGGCCAATTTTGGCTCGAAAAAGTTACGGAAAGCTTTTCTCCCAAAAAGTTCCCATTATCATCTATACACAATATAAACATGGTTTGGACAAATTTGAGCGAAAACAGAGTAGTTTTGATTGGGAATAGAAGGGTGACGACGATATGGTCACTTTTGGCTCGAAAAAGTCACGGAAAGCTTTTCGCCCAAAAAGCTCCCATTATCATCTATACACAATATAAACATGTTTTGGAAAAATTTGAGCTAAAACAGAGTAGTTTTGATTGGGCATAGAAGGGTGACGCCGATATGGTCACTTTTGGCTCGAAAAAGTCACGGAAGGCTTTTCGCCCAAAAAGCTCCCATTGTGTTCTATACACAATATAAACATGTTTGGGACAAATTTGAGGGAAAACAGAGTAGTTTTGATTGGGCATAGAAGCATGACGCCGATATGGTCAATTTTGGCTCGAAAAAGTCACGGAAAGCTTTTCGCCCAAAAAGCTCCCATTATCATCTATACACAATATAAACATGTTTTGGACAAATTTAAGCGAAAACAGAGTAGTTTTGATAGGTCATAGAAGGGTGACGCCGATATGGCCAATTTTGGCTCGAAAAAGTTACGGAAAGCTTTTCTCCCAAAAAGTTCCCATTATCATCTATACACAATATAAACATGTTTTGGACAAATTTGAGCGAAAACAGAGTAGTTTTGATTGGGAATAGAAGGGTGACGACGATGTGGTCACTTTTGGCTCGAAAAAGTCACGGAAAGCTTTTTGCCCAAAAAGCTCCCATTATCATCTATACACAATATAAACATGTTTTGGACAAATTTGAGCTAAAACAGAGTAGTTTTGATTGGGCATAGAAGGGTGACGCCGATATGGTCACTTTTGGCTCGAAAAAGTCACGGAAAGTTTTTCGCCCAAAAAGCTCCCATTGTATTCTATACACAATATAAACACGTTTGGGACAAATTTGAGCGAAAACAGAGTAGTTTTGATTGAGCATAGAAGGGTGACGCCGATATGGTCACTTTTGACTCGAAAAAGTCACGGAAAGCTTTTCGCCCAAAAAGCTCCCATTATCATCTATACACAATATAAACATGTTTTGGACAAATTTAAGCGAAAACAGAGTAGTTTTGATAGGGCATAGAAGGGTTACGCCGATATGGTCACTTTTGGCTCAAAAAAGTCACGGAAAGCTTTTCGCCCAAAAAGCTCCCATTATAATCTATACACAATCTAAACATGTTTTGGACAAATTTGAGCGAAAACAGAGTAGTTTTGATTGGGAATAGAAGGGTGACGACGATATGGTCACTTTTGGCTAGAAAAAGTCACGGAAAGCTTTTCGCCCAAAAAGCTCCCATTATCATCTATACACAATATAAAAATGTTTTTGACAAATTTGAGCTAAAATAGAGTGGTTTTGATTGGGCATAGAAGGGTGACGCCGATATGGTCACTTTTGGCTCGAAAAAGTCACGGAAAGCTTTTCGCCCAAAAAGCTCCCATTGTATTCTATACACAATATAAACACGTTTGGGACAAATTTGAGCGAAAACAGAGTAGTTTTGATTGAGCATAGAATGGTGACGCCGATATGGTCACTTTTGGCTCGAAAAAGACACGGAAAGCTTTTCGCCCAAAAAGCTCCCATTATCATCTATACACAATATAAACATGTTTTGGACAAATTTGAGCGAAAACAGAGTAGTTTTGATTGGGAATAGAAGGGTGACGACGATATGGTCACTTTTGGCTCGAAAAAGTCACGGAAAGCTTTTCGCCCAAAAAGCTCCCATTATCATCTATACACAATATAAACATGTTTTGGAAAAACTTGAGCTAAAACAGAGTAGTTTTGATTGGACATTGAAGGGTGACGCCGATATGGTCACTTTTGGCTCGAAAAAGTCACGGAAAGCTTTTCGCCCAAAAAGCTCCCATTATCATCTATACACAATGTAAACATGTTTTGGACAAATTTGAGCTAAAACAGAGTAGTTTTGATTGGGCATAGAAGGGTGACGCCGATATGGTCACTTTTGGCTCGAAAAAATCAAGGAAAGCTTTTCGCCCAAAAAGCTCACATTATCATCTTTACACAATATAAACATGTTTTGGACAAATTTGAGCGAAAACAGAGTAGTTTTGATTCGGAATAGAAGGGTGACGCCGATATGGTCACATTTGGCTCGAAAAAGTCACGGAAAGCTTTTCGCCCAAAAAGCTCCCATTATCATCTATACACAATATAAATATGTTTTGGACAAATTGTAGCGAAAACAGAGTAGTTTTGATGGGGCATAGAAGGGTGATGCCGATATGGTCACTTTTGGCTCGTAAAAGTCACGGAAAGCTTTTCGCCCAAAAAGCTCCCATTATCATCTATACACAATATAAACATGTTTTGGACAAATTTGAGCGAAAACCGAGTAGTTTTGATTGGGCATAGAAGGGTGACGCCGATATGGTCACTTTTGGCTCGAAAAAAGTCACGGAAAGCTTTTCGCCCAAAAAGCTCCCATTATTATCTATAAACAATATAAACATGTTTTGGACAAATTTGAGCGAAAACAGAGTAGTTTTGATTGGGAATAGAAGGGTGACGACGATATGGTCACTTTTGGCTCGAAAAAGTCACGGAAAGCTTTTCGCCCAAAAAGCTCCCATTGTATTCTATACACAATATAAACACGTTTGGGACAAATTTGAGCGAAAACAGAGTAGTTTTGATTGGACATAGAAGGGTGACGCCGGTATGGTCACTTTTGGCTCGAAAAAGTCACGGAAAGCTTTTCGCCCAAAAAGCTCCCATTATCATCTATACACAAAGTAAACATGTTTTGGACAAATTTGAGCTAAAACAGAGTAGTTTTGATTGGGCATAGAAGGGTGACGCCGATATGGTCACTTTTGGCTTGAAAAAATCAAGGAAAGCTTTTCGCCCAAAAAGCTCACATTATCATCTTTACACTATATAAACATGTTTTGGACAAATTTGAGCGAAAACAGAGTAGTTTTGATTCGGAATAGAAGGGTGACGCCGATATGGTCACATTTGGCTCGAAAAATTCACGGAAAGCTTTTCGCCCAAAAAGCTCCCATTATCATCTATACACAATATAAACATGTTTTGGACAAATTGTAGCGAAAACAGAGTAGTTTTGATGGGGCATAGAAGGGTGATGCCGATATGGTCACTTTTGGCTCGCAAAAGTCACGGAAAGCTTTTCGCCCAAAAAGCTCCCATTATCATCTATACACAATATAAAGATGTTTTGGACAAATTTGAGCGAAAACCGAGTAGTTTTGATTGGGCATAGAAGGGTGACGCCGATATGGTCACTTTTGGCTCGAAAAAGTCACGGAAAGCTTTTCACCCAAAAAGCTCCCATTATCATCTATACACAATGTAAACATGTTTTGGACAAATTTGAGCGAAAACAGAGTAGTTTTGATAGGGCATAGAAGGGTGACGCCGATATGGTCACTTTTGGCTCGAAAAAGTCACGGAAAGCTTTTCGCCCAAAAAGCTCCCATTATTATCTATAAACAATATAAACATGTTTTGGACAAATTTGAGCGAAAACAGAGTAGTTTTGATTGGGAATAGAAGGGTGACGACGATATGGTCACTTTTGGCTCGAAAAAGTCACGGAAAGCTTTTCGTCTAAAAAGCTCCCATTATCATCTATACACAATATAAAAATGTTTTTGACAAATTTGAGCTAAAATAGAGTAGTTTTGATTGGGCATAGAAGGGTGACGCCGATATGGTCACTTTTGGCTCGAAAAAGTCACGGAAAGCTTTTCAACCAAAAAGCTCCCATTGTATTCTATACACAATATAAACATGTTTGGGACAAATTTGAGCGAAAACAGAGTAGTTTTGATTGAGCATAGAAGGGTGACGCCGATATGGTCACTTTTGGCTCGAAAAAGTCACGGAAAGCTTTTCGCCCAAAAAACTCCCATTGTTATCTATACACAATATAAACTTGTTTGGGACAAATTTGAGCGAAAACAGAGTAGTTTTGATTGGGCATAAAAGGGTGACGCCGATATGGTCACTTTTGGCTCGAAAAAGTACGGAAAGCTTTTCTCCCAAAAAGCTCCCATTGTTATCTATACACAATATAAACATGTTTGGGACAAATTTGAGCGAAAACAGAGTAGTTTTGATTGGGCATAGAAGGGTGACGCCGATATGGTCACTTTTGGCTCGAAAAAGTCACGGAAAGCTTTTCGCCCAAAAAGCTCCCATTATCATCTATACACAATGTAAACATGTTTTGGACAAATTTGAGCTAAAACAGAGTAGTTTTGATTGGGAATAGAAGCATGACGCCGATATGGTCACTTTTGGCTCGAAAAAGTCACGGAAAGATTTTCGCCCAAAAAGCTCCCATTATCATCTATACACAATATAAACATGTTTTGGACAAATTGGAGCGAAAACAGAGTAGTTTTGATTCGGAATAGAAGGATGACGCCGATATGGTCACATTTGGCTCGAAAAAGTCACGGAAAGCTTTTCGCCCAAAAAGCTCCCATTATGATCTATACACAATATAATCATGTTTTGGACAAATTGGAGCGAAAACAAAGTAGTTTTGATGGGGCATAGAAGGGTGATGCCGGTATGGTCACTTTTGGCTCGCAAAAGTCACGGAAAGCTTTTCGCCCAAAAAGCTCCCATTATCATCTATACACAATATAAACATGTTTTGGACAAATTTGAACGAAAACAGAATAGTTTTGATTGGGAATAGAAGGGTGACGACGATGTGGTCACTTTTGGCTCGAAAAAGTCACGGAAAGCTTTTCGCCCAAAAAGCTCCCATTATCATTTATACACAATATAAACAATTTTTGGACAAATTTGAGCTAAAACAGAGTAGTTTTGATTGGGCATAGAAGGGTGACGCCGATATGGTCACTTTTGGCTCGAAAAAGTCACGGAAAGCTTTTCGCCCAAAAAGCTCCCATTGTATTCTATACACAATATAAACACGTTTGGGACAAATTTGAGCTAAAACAGAGTAGTTTTGATTGGACATAGAAGGGTGACGCCGGTATGGTCACTTTTGGCTCGAAAAAGTCACGGAAAGCTTTTCGCCCAAAAAGCTCCCATTATCATCTATACACAAAGTAAACATGTTTTGGACAAATTTGAGCTAAAACAGAGTAGTTTTGATTGGGCATAGAAGGGTGACGCCGATATGGTCACTTTTGGCTTGAAAAAATCAAGGAAAGCTTTTCGCCCAAAAAGCTCACATTATCATCTTTACACTATATAAACACGTTTGGGACAAATTTGAGCGAAAACAGAGTAGTTTTGATTGAGCATAGAAGGGTGACGCCGATATGGTCACTTTTGACTCGAAAAAGTCACGGAAAACTTTTCGCCCAAAAAGCTCCCATTATCATCTATACACAATATAAACATGTTTTGGACAAATTTAAGCGAAAACAGAGTAGTTTTGATAGGGCATAGAAGGGTGACGCCGATATGGTCACTTTTGGCTCGAAAAAGTCACGGAAAGCTTTTCTCCCAAAAAGCTCCCATTGTTATCTATACACAATATAAACATGTTTGGGACAAATTTGAGCGAAAACAGAGTAGTTTTAATTGAGCATAGAAGGGTGACGCCGATATGGTCACTTTTGGCTCGAAAAACTCACGGAAAGCTTTTCGCCCAAAAAGCTCCCATTATCATCTATACACAATATAAACATGTTTTGGACAAATTTGAGCTAAAACAGAGTAGTTTTGATTGGACATAGAAGCATGACGCCGATATGGTCACTTTTGGCTCGAAAAGTCACGGAAAGCTTTTCGCCCAAAAAGCTCCCATTATCATCTATAAACAATATAAACCTGTTTTGGACAAATTTGAGCGAAAACAGAGTAGTTTTGATTCGGAATAGAAGGATTACGCCGATATGGATACATTTGGCTCGAAAAAGTCACGGAAAGCTTTTCGCCCAAAAAGCTCCCATTATCATCTATACACAATATAAACATGTTTTGGACAAATTGGAGCGAAAACAAAGTAGTTTTGATGGGGCATAGAAGGGTGACGCCGATATGGCCAATTTTGGCTCGAAAAAGTTACGGAAAGCTTTTCTCCCAAAAAGTTCCCATTATCATCTATACACAATATAAACATGTTTTGGACAAATTTGAGCGAAAACAGAGTAGTTTTGATTGGGAATAGAAGGGTGACGACGATGTGGTCACTTTTGGCTCGAAAAAGTCACGGAAAGCTTTTTGCCCAAAAAGCTCCCATTATCATCTATACACAATATAAACATGTTTTGGACAAATTTGAGCTAAAACAGAGTAGTTTTGATTGGGCATAGAAGGGTGACGCCGATATGGTCACTTTTGGCTCGAAAAAGTCACGGAAAGTTTTTCGCCCAAAAAGCTCCCATTGTATTCTATACACAATATAAACACGTTTGGGACAAATTTGAGCGAAAACAGAGTAGTTTTGATTGAGCATAGAAGGGTGACGCCGATATGGTCACTTTTGACTCGAAAAAGTCACGGAAAGCTTTTCGCCCAAAAAGCTCCCATTATCATCTATACACAATATAAACATGTTTTGGACAAATTTAAGCGAAAACAGAGTAATTTTGATAGGGCATAGAAGGGTGACGCCGATATGGTCACTTTTGGCTCAAAAAAGTCACGGAAAGCTTTTCGCCCAAAAAGCTCCCATTATAATCTATACACAATATAAACATGTTTTGGACAAATTTGAGCGAAAACAGAGTAGTTTTGATTGGGAATAGAAGGGTGACGACGATATGGTCACTTTTGGCTAGAAAAAGTCACGGAAAGCTTTTCGCCCAAAAAGCTCCCATTATCATCTATACACAATATAAAAATGTTTTTGACAAATTTGAGCTAAAATAGAGTGGTTTTGATTGGGCATAGAAGGGTGACGCCGATATGGTCACTTTTGGCTCGAAAAAGTCACGGAAAGCTTTTCGCCCAAAAAGCTCCCATTGTATTCTATACACAATATAAACACGTTTGGGACAAATTTGAGCGAAAACAGAGTAGTTTTGATTGAGCATAGAATGGTGACGCCGATATGGTCACTTTTGGCTCGAAAAAGACACGGAAAGCTTTTCGCCCAAAAAGCTCCCATTATCATCTATACACAATATAAACATGTTTTGGACAAATTTGAGCGAAAACAGAGTAGTTTTGATTGGGAATAGAAGGGTGACGACGATATGGTCACTTTTGGCTCGAAAAAGTCACGGAAAGCTTTTCGCCCAAAAAGCTCCCATTATCATCTATACACAATATAAACATGTTTTGGAAAAACTTGAGCTAAAACAGAGTAGTTTTGATTGGACATTGAAGGGTGACGCCGATATGGTCACTTTTGGCTCGAAAAAGTCACGGAAAGCTTTTCGCCCAAAAAGCTCCCATTATCATCTATACACAATATAAACATGTTTTGGACAAATTTTAACGAAAACAGAGTAGTTTTGATTGGGAATAGAAGGGTGACGACGATGTGGTCACTTTTGGCTCGAAAAAGTCACGGAAAGCTTTTCGCCCAAAAAGCTCCCATTATCATTTATACACAATATAAACAATTTTTGGACAAATTTGAGCTAAAACAGAGTAGTTTTGATTGGGCATAGAAGGGTGACGCCGATATGGTCACTTTTGGCTCGAAAAAGTCACGGAAAGCTTTTCGCCCAAAAAGCTCCCATTGTATTCTATACACAATATAAACACGTTTGGGACAAATTTGAGCGAAAACAGAGTAGTTTTGATTGGACATAGAAGGGTGACGCCGGTATGGTCACTTTTGGCTCGAAAAAGTCACGGAAAGCTTTTCGCCCAAAAAGCTCCCATTATCATCTATACACAAAGTAAACATGTTTTGGACAAATTTGAGCTAAAACAGAGTAGTTTTGATTGGGCATAGAAGGGTGACGCCGATATGGTCACTTTTGGCTTGAAAAAATCAAGGAAATCTTTTCGCCCAAAAAGCTCACATTATCATCTTTACACTATATAAACATGTTTTGGACAAATTTGAGCGAAAACAGAGTAGTTTTGATTCGGAATAGAAGGGTGACGCCGATATGGTCACATTTGGCTCGAAAAATTCACGGAAAGCTTTTCGCCCAAAAAGCTCCCATTATCATCTATACACAATATAAACATGTTTTGGACAAATTGTAGCGAAAACAGAGTAGTTTTGATGGGGCATAGAAGGGTGATGCCGATATGGTCACTTTTGGCTCGCAAAAGTCACGGAAAGCTTTTCGTCCAAAAAGCTCCCATTATCATCTATACACAATATAAAGATGTTTTGGACAAATTTGAGCGAAAACCGAGTAGTTTTGATTGGGCATAGAAGGGTGACGCCGATATGGTCACTTTTGGCTCGAAAAAGTCACGGAAAGCTTTTCACCCAAAAAGCTCCCATTATCATCTATACACAATGTAAACATGTTTTGGACAAATTTGAGCGAAAACAGAGTAGTTTTGATAGGGCATAGAAGGGTGACGCCGATATGGTCACTTTTGGCTCGAAAAAGTCACGGAAAGCTTTTCGCCCAAAAAGCTCCCATTATTATCTATAAAAAATATAAACATGTTTTGGACAAATTTGAGCGAAAACAGAGTAGTTTTGATTGGGAATAGAAGGGTGACGACGATATGGTCACTTTTGGCTCGAAAAAGTCACGGAAAGCTTTTCGCCCAAAAAGCTCCCATTATCATTTATACACAATATAAACAATTTTTGGACAAATTTGAGCTAAAACAGAGTAGTTTTGATTGGGCATAGAAGGGTGACGCCGATATGGTCACTTTTGGCTCGAAAAAGTCACGGAAAGCTTTTCGCCCAAAAAGCTCCCATTGTATTCTATACACAATATAAACACGTTTGGGACAAATTTGAGCTAAAACAGAGTAGTTTTGATTGGACATAGAAGGGTGACGCCGGTATGGTCACTTTTGGCTCGAAAAAGTCACGGAAAGCTTTTCGCCCAAAAAGCTCCCATTATCATCTATACACAAAGTAAACATGTTTTGGACAAATTTGAGCTAAAACAGAGTAGTTTTGATTGGGCATAGAAGGGTGACGCCGATATGGTCACTTTTGGCTTGAAAAAATCAAGGAAAGCTTTTCGCCCAAAAAGCTCACATTATCATCTTTACACTATATAAACACGTTTGGGACAAATTTGAGCGAAAACAGAGTAGTTTTGATTGAGCATAGAAGGGTGACGCCGATATGGTCACTTTTGACTCGAAAAAGTCACGGAAAGCTTTTCGCCCAAAAAGCTCCCATTATCATCTATACACAATATAAACATGTTTTGGACAAATTTAAGCGAAAACAGAGTAGTTTTGATAGGGCATAGAAGGGTGACGCCGATATGGTCACTTTTGGCTCGAAAAAGTCACGGAAAGCATTTCTCCCAAAAATCTCCCATTGTTATCTATACACAATATAAACATGTTTGGGACAAATTTGAGCGAAAACAGAGTAGTTTTGATTGGGCATAGAAGGGTGACGCCGATATGGTCACTTTTGGCTCGAAAAACTCACGGAAAGCTTTTCGCCCAAAAAGCTCCCATTATCATCTATACACAATATAAACATGTTTTGGACAAATTTGAGCTAAAACAGAGTAGTTTTGATTGGACATAGAAGGGTGACGCCGATATGGTCACTTTTGGCTCGAAAAAGTCACGGAAAGCTTTTCGCCCAAAAAGCTCCCATTATCATCTATACACAATGTAAACATGTTTTGGACAAATTTGAGCTAAAACAGAGTAGTTTTGATTGGGCATAGAAGCATGACGCCGATATGGTCACTTTTGGCTCGAAAAGTCACGGAAAGCTTTTCGCCCAAAAAGCTCCCATTATCATCTATAAACAATATAAACCTGTTTTGGACAAATTTGAGCGAAAACAGAGTAGTTTTGATTCGGAATAGAAGGATTACGCCGATATGGATACATTTGGCTCGAAAAAGTCACGGAAAGCTTTTCGCCCAAAAAGCTCCCATTATCATCTATACACAATATAAACATGTTTTGGACAAATTGGAGCGAAAACAAAGTAGTTTTGATGGGGCATAGAAGGGTGACGCCGATATGGCCAATTTTGGCTCGAAAAAGTTACGGAAAGCTTTTCTCCCAAAAAGTTCCCATTATCATCTATACACAATATAAACATGTTTTGGACAAATTTGAGCGAAAACAGAGTAGTTTTGATTGGGAATAGAAGGGTGACGACGATGTGGTCACTTTTGGCTCGAAAAAGTCACGGAAAGCTTTTTGCCCAAAAAGCTCCCATTATCATCTATACACAATATAAACATGTTTTGGACAAATTTGAGCTAAAACAGAGTTGTTTTGATTGGGCATAGAAGGGTGACGCCGATATGGTCACTTTTGGCTCGAAAAAGTCACGGAAAGTTTTTCGCCCAAAAAGCTCCCATTGTATTCTATACACAATATAAACACGTTTGGGACAAATTTGAGCGAAAACAGAGTAGTTTTGATTGAGCATAGAAGGGTGACGCCGATATGGTCACTTTTGACTCGAAAAAGTCACGGAAAGCTTTTCGCCCAAAAAGCTCCCATTATCATCTATACACAATATAAACATGTTTTGGACAAATTTAAGCGAAAACAGAGTAATTTTGATAGGGCATAGAAGGGTGACGCCGATATGGTCACTTTTGGCTCAAAAAAGTCACGGAAAGCTTTTCGCCCAAAAAGCTCCCATTATAATCTATACACAATATAAACATGTTTTGGACAAATTTGAGCGAAAACAGAGTAGTTTTGATTGGGAATAGAAGGGTGACGACGATATGGTCACTTTTGGCTAGAAAAAGTCACGGAAAGCTTTTCGCCCAAAAAGCTCCCATTATCATCTATACACAATATAAAAATGTTTTTGACAAATTTGAGCTAAAATAGAGTGGTTTTGATTGGGCATAGAAGGGTGACGCCGATATGGTCACTTTTGGCTCGAAAAAGTCACGGAAAGCTTTTCGCCCAAAAAGCTCCCATTGTATTCTATACACAATATAAACACGTTTGGGACAAATTTGAGCGAAAACAGAGTAGTTTTGATTGAGCATAGAATGGTGACGCCGATATGGTCACTTTTGGCTCGAAAAAGACACGGAAAGCTTTTCGCCCAAAAAGCTCCCATTATCATCTATACACAATATAAACATGTTTTGGACAAATTTGAGCGAAAACAGAGTAGTTTTGATTGGGAATAGAAGGGTGACGACGATATGGTCACTTTTGGCTCGAAAAAGTCACGGAAAGCTTTTCGCCCAAAAAGCTCCCATTATCATCTATACACAATATAAACATGTTTTGGAAAAACTTGAGCTAAAACTGAGTAGTTTTGATTGGACATTGAAGGGTGACGCCGATATGGTCACTTTTGGCTCGAAAAAGTCACGGAAAGCTTTTCGCCCAAAAAGCTCCCATTATCATCTATACACAATATAAACATGTTTTGGACAAATTTTAATGAAAACAGAGTAGTTTTGATTGGGAATAGAAGGGTGACGACGATGTGGTCACTTTTGGCTCGAAAAAGTCACGGAAAGCTTTTCGCCCAAAAAGCTCCCATTATCATTTATACACAATATAAACAATTTTTGGACAAATTTGAGCTAAAACAGAGTAGTTTTGATTGGGCATAGAAGGGTGACGCCGATATGGTCACTTTTGGCTCGAAAAAGTCACGGAAAGCTTTTCGCCCAAAAAGCTCCCATTGTATTCTATACACAATATAAACACGTTTGGGACAAATTTGAGCGAAAACAGAGTAGTTTTGATTGGACATAGAAGGGTGACGCCGGTATGGTCACTTTTGGCTCGAAAAAGTCACGGAAAGCTTTTCGCCCAAAAAGCTCCCATTATCATCTATACACAAAGTAAACATGTTTTGGACAAATTTGAGCTAAAACAGAGTAGTTTTGATTGGGCATAGAAGGGTGACGCCGATATGGTCACTTTTGGCTTGAAAAAATCAAGGAAATCTTTTCGCCCAAAAAGCTCACATTATCATCTTTACACTATATAAACATGTTTTGGACAAATTTGAGCGAAAACAGAGTAGTTTTGATTCGGAATAGAAGGGTGACGCCGATATGGTCACATTTGGCTCGAAAAATTCACGGAAAGCTTTTCGCCCAAAAAGCTCCCATTATCATCTATACACAATATAAACATGTTTTGGACAAATTGTAGCGAAAACAGAGTAGTTTTGATGGGGCATAGAAGGGTGATGCCGATATGGTCACTTTTGGCTCGCAAAAGTCACGGAAAGCTTTTCGTCCAAAAAGCTCCCATTATCATCTATACACAATATAAAGATGTTTTGGACAAATTTGAGCGAAAACCGAGTAGTTTTGATTGGGCATAGAAGGGTGACGCCGATATGGTCACTTTTGGCTCGAAAAAGTCACGGAAAGCTTTTCACCCAAAAAGCTCCCATTATCATCTATACACAATGTAAACATGTTTTGGACAAATTTGAGCGAAAACAGAGTAGTTTTGATAGGGCATAGAAGGGTGACGCCGATATGGTCACTTTTGGCTCGAAAAAGTCACGGAAAGCTTTTCGCCCAAAAAGCTCCCATTATTATCTATAAAAAATATAAACATGTTTTGCACAAATTTGAGCGAAAACAGAGTAGTTTTGATTGGGAATAGAAGGGTGACGACGATATGGTCACTTTTGGCTCGAAAAAGTCACGGAAAGCTTTTCGTCTAAAAAGCTCCCATTATCATCTATACACAATATAAAAATGTTTTTGACAAATTTGAGCTAAAATAGAGTAGTTTTGATTGGGCATAGAAGGGTGACGCCGATATGGTCACTTTTGGCTCAAAAAAGTCACGGAAAGCTTTTCGCCCAAAAAGCTCCCATTATAATCTATACACAATATAAACATGTTTTGGACAAATTTGAGCGAAAACAGAGTAGTTTTGATTGGGAATAGAAGGGTGACGACGATATGGTCACTTTTGGCTAGAAAAAGTCACGGAAAGCTTTTCGCCCAAAAAGCTCCCATTATCATCTATACACAATATAAAAATGTTTTTGACAAATTTGAGCTAAAATAGAGTGGTTTTGATTGGGCATAGAAGGGTGACGCCGATATGGTCACTTTTGGCTCGAAAAAGTCACGGAAAGCTTTTCGCCCAAAAAGCTCCCATTGTATTCTATACACAATATAAACACGTTTGGGACAAATTTGAGCGAAAACAGAGTAGTTTTGATTGAGCATAGAATGGTGACGCCGATATGGTCACTTTTGGCTCGAAAAAGACACGGAAAGCTTTTCGCCCAAAAAGCTCCCATTATCATCTATACACAATATAAACATGTTTTGGACAAATTTGAGCGAAAACAGAGTAGTTTTGATTGGGAATAGAAGGGTGACGACGATATGGTCACTTTTGGCTCGAAAAAGTCACGGAAAGCTTTTCGCCCAAAAAGCTCCCATTATCATCTATACACAATATAAACATGTTTTGGAAAAACTTGAGCTAAAACAGAGTAGTTTTGATTGGACATTGAAGGGTGACGCCGATATGGTCACTTTTGGCTCGAAAAAGTCACGGAAAGCTTTTCGCCCAAAAAGCTCCCATTATCATCTATACACAATATAAACATGTTTTGGACAAATTTTAATGAAAACAGAGTAGTTTTGATTGGGAATAGAAGGGTGACGACGATGTGGTCACTTTTGGCTCGAAAAAGTCACGGAAAGCTTTTCGCCCAAAAAGCTCCCATTATCATTTATACACAATATAAACAATTTTTGGACAAATTTGAGCTAAAACAGAGTAGTTTTGATTGGGCATAGAAGGGTGACGCCGATATGGTCACTTTTGGCTCGAAAAAGTCACGGAAAGCTTTTCGCCCAAAAAGCTCCCATTGTATTCTATACACAATATAAACACGTTTGGGACAAATTTGAGCGAAAACAGAGTAGTTTTGATTGGACATAGAAGGGTGACGCCGGTATGGTCACTTTTGGCTCGAAAAAGTCACGGAAAGCTTTTCGCCCAAAAAGCTCCCATTATCATCTATACACAAAGTAAACATGTTTTGGACAAATTTGAGCTAAAACAGAGTAGTTTTGATTGGGCATAGAAGGGTGACGCCGATATGGTCACTTTTGGCTTGAAAAAATCAAGGAAATCTTTTCGCCCAAAAAGCTCACATTATCATCTTTACACTATATAAACATGTTTTGGACAAATTTGAGCGAAAACAGAGTAGTTTTGATTCGGAATAGAAGGGTGACGCCGATATGGTCACATTTGGCTCGAAAAATTCACGGAAAGCTTTTCGCCCAAAAAGCTCCCATTATCATCTATACACAATATAAACATGTTTTGGACAAATTGTAGCGAAAACAGAGTAGTTTTGATGGGGCATAGAAGGGTGATGCCGATATGGTCACTTTTGGCTCGCAAAAGTCACGGAAAGCTTTTCGTCCAAAAAGCTCCCATTATCATCTATACACAATATAAAGATGTTTTGGACAAATTTGAGCTAAAACAGAGTAGTTTTGATTGGGCATAGAAGGGTGACGCCGATATGGTCACTTTTGGCTTGAAAAAATCAAGGAAAGCTTTTCGCCCAAAAAGCTCACATTATCATCTTTACACTATATAAACACGTTTGGGACAAATTTGAGCGAAAACAGAGTAGTTTTGATTGAGCATAGAAGGGTGACGCCGATATGGTCACTTTTGACTCGAAAAAGTCACGGAAAGCTTTTCGCCCAAAAAGCTCCCATTATCATCTATACACAATATAAACATGTTTTGGACAAATTTAAGCGAAAACAGAGTAGTTTTGATAGGGCATAGAAGGGTGACGCCGATATGGTCACTTTTGGCTCGAAAAAGTCACGGAAAGCTTTTCTCCCAAAAAGCTCCCATTGTTATCTATACACAATATAAACATGTTTGGGACAAATTTGAGCGAAAACAGAGTAGTTTTGATTGGGCATAGAAGGGTGACGCCGATATGGTCACTTTTGGCTCGAAAAACTCACGGAAAGCTTTTCGGCCAAAAAGCTCCCATTATCATCTATACACAATATAAACATGTTTTGGACAAATTTGAGCTAAAACAGAGTAGTTTTGATTGGACATAGAAGGGTGACGCCGATATGGTCACTTTTGGCTCGAAAAAGTCACGGAAAGCTTTTCGCCCAAAAAGCTCCCATTATCATCTATACACAATGTAAACATGTTTTGGACAAATTTGAGCTAAAACAGAGTAGTTTTGATTGGGCATAGAAGCATGACGCCGATATGGTCACTTTTGGCTCGAAAAGTCACGGAAAGCTTTTCGCCCAAAAAGCTCCCATTATCATCTATAAACAATATAAACCTGTTTTGGACAAATTTGAGCGAAAACAGAGTAGTTTTGATTCGGAATAGAAGGATTACGCCGATATGGATACATTTGGCTCGAAAAAGTCACGGAAAGCTTTTCGCCCAAAAAGCTCCCATTATCATCTATACACAATATAAACATGTTTTGGACAAATTGGAGCGAAAACAAAGTAGTTTTGATGGGGCATAGAAGGGTGACGCCGATATGGCCAATTTTGGCTCGAAAAAGTTACGGAAAGCTTTTCTCCCAAAAAGTTCCCATTATCATCTATACACAATATAAACATGTTTTGGACAAATTTGAGCGAAAACAGAGTAGTTTTGATTGGGAATAGAAGGGTGACGACGATGTGGTCACTTTTGGCTCGAAAAAGTCACGGAAAGCTTTTTGCCCAAAAAGCTCCCATTATCATCTATACACAATATAAACATGTTTTGGACAAATTTGAGCTAAAACAGAGTAGTTTTGATTGGGCATAGAAGGGTGACGCCGATATGGTCACTTTTGGCTCGAAAAAGTCACGGAAAGTTTTTCGCCCAAAAAGCTCCCATTGTATTCTATACACAATATAAACACGTTTGGGACAAATTTGAGCGAAAACAGAGTAGTTTTGATTGAGCATAGAAGGGTGACGCCGATATGGTCACTTTTGACTCGAAAAAGTCACGGAAAGCTTTTCGCCCAAAAAGCTCCCATTATCATCTATACACAATATAAACATGTTTTGGACAAATTTAAGCGAAAACAGAGTAATTTTGATAGGGCATAGAAGGGTGACGCCGATATGGTCACTTTTGGCTCAAAAAAGTCACGGAAAGCTTTTCGCCCAAAAAGCTCCCATTATAATCTATACACAATATAAACATGTTTTGGACAAATTTGAGCGAAAACAGAGTAGTTTTGATTGGGAATAGAAGGGTGACGACGATATGGTCACTTTTGGCTAGAAAAAGTCACGGAAAGCTTTTCGCCCAAAAAGCTCCCATTATCATCTATACACAATATAAAAATGTTTTTGACAAATTTGAGCTAAAATAGAGTGGTTTTGATTGGGCATAGAAGGGTGACGCCGATATGGTCACTTTTGGCTCGAAAAAGTCACGGAAAGCTTTTCGCCCAAAAAGCTCCCATTGTATTCTATACACAATATAAACACGTTTGGGACAAATTTGAGCGAAAACAGAGTAGTTTTGATTGAGCATAGAATGGTGACGCCGATATGGTCACTTTTGGCTCGAAAAAGACACGGAAAGCTTTTCGCCCAAAAAGCTCCCATTATCATCTATACACAATATAAACATGTTTTGGACAAATTTGAGCGAAAACAGAGTAGTTTTGATTGGGAATAGAAGGGTGACGACGATATGGTCACTTTTGGCTCGAAAAAGTCACGGAAAGCTTTTCGCCCAAAAAGCTCCCATTATCATCTATACACAATATAAACATGTTTTGGAAAAACTTGAGCTAAAACAGAGTAGTTTTGATTGGACATTGAAGGGTGACGCCGATATGGTCACTTTTGGCTCGAAAAAGTCACGGAAAGCTTTTCGCCCAAAAAGCTCCCATTATCATCTATACACAATATAAACATGTTTTGGACAAATTTTAATGAAAACAGAGTAGTTTTGATTGGGAATAGAAGGGTGACGACGATGTGGTCACTTTTGGCTCGAAAAAGTCACGGAAAGCTTTTCGCCCAAAAAGCTCCCATTATCATTTATACACAATATAAACAATTTTTGGACAAATTTGAGCTAAAACAGAGTAGTTTTGATTGGGCATAGAAGGGTGACGCCGATATGGTCACTTTTGGCTCGAAAAAGTCACGGAAAGCTTTTCGCCCAAAAAGCTCCCATTGTATTCTATACACAATATAAACACGTTTGGGACAAATTTGAGCGAAAACAGAGTAGTTTTGATTGGACATAGAAGGGTGACGCCGGTATGGTCACTTTTGGCTCGAAAAAGTCACGGAAAGCTTTTCGCCCAAAAAGCTCCCATTATCATCTATACACAAAGTAAACATGTTTTGGACAAATTTGAGCTAAAACAGAGTAGTTTTGATTGGGCATAGAAGGGTGACGCCGATATGGTCACTTTTGGCTTGAAAAAATCAAGGAAATCTTTTCGCCCAAAAAGCTCACATTATCATCTTTACACTATATAAACATGTTTTGGACAAATTTGAGCGAAAACAGAGTAGTTTTGATTCGGAATAGAAGGGTGACGCCGATATGGTCACATTTGGCTCGAAAAATTCACGGAAAGCTTTTCGCCCAAAAAGCTCCCATTATCATCTATACACAATATAAACATGTTTTGGACAAATTGTAGCGAAAACAGAGTAGTTTTGATGGGGCATAGAAGGGTGATGCCGATATGGTCACTTTTGGCTCGCAAAAGTCACGGAAAGCTTTTCGTCCAAAAAGCTCCCATTATCATCTATACACAATATAAAGATGTTTTGGACAAATTTGAGCGAAAACCGAGTAGTTTTGATTGGGCATAGAAGGGTGACGCCGATATGGTCACTTTTGGCTCGAAAAAGTCACGGAAAGCTTTTCACCCAAAAAGCTCCCATTATCATCTATACAC
Organism: Persicaria maculosa; assembly: GCA_963922045.1. Lineage (NCBI taxonomy): Eukaryota > Viridiplantae > Streptophyta > Magnoliopsida > Caryophyllales > Polygonaceae > Persicaria > Persicaria maculosa. The sequence continues at coordinate 40,680,652 of OY998251.1, read as the reverse complement.
AATGTAAACATGTTTTGGACAAATTTGAGCGAAAACAGAGTAGTTTTGATAGGGCATAGAAGGGTGACGCCGATATGGTCACTTTTGGCTCGAAAAAGTCACGGAAAGCTTTTCGCCCAAAAAGCTCCCATTATTATCTATAAAAAATATAAACATGTTTTGCACAAATTTGAGCGAAAACAGAGTAGTTTTGATTGGGAATAGAAGGGTGACGACGATATGGTCACTTTTGGCTCGAAAAAGTCACGGAAAGCTTTTCGTCTAAAAAGCTCCCATTATCATCTATACACAATATAAAAATGTTTTTGACAAATTTGAGCTAAAATAGAGTAGTTTTGATTGGGCATAGAAGGGTGACGCCGATATGGTCACTTTTGGCTCAAAAAAGTCACGGAAAGCTTTTCGCCCAAAAAGCTCCCATTATAATCTATACACAATATAAACATGTTTTGGACAAATTTGAGCGAAAACAGAGTAGTTTTGATTGGGAATAGAAGGGTGACGACGATATGGTCACTTTTGGCTAGAAAAAGTCACGGAAAGCTTTTCGCCCAAAAAGCTCCCATTATCATCTATACACAATATAAAAATGTTTTTGACAAATTTGAGCTAAAATAGAGTGGTTTTGATTGGGCATAGAAGGGTGACGCCGATATGGTCACTTTTGGCTCGAAAAAGTCACGGAAAGCTTTTCGCCCAAAAAGCTCCCATTGTATTCTATACACAATATAAACACGTTTGGGACAAATTTGAGCGAAAACAGAGTAGTTTTGATTGAGCATAGAATGGTGACGCCGATATGGTCACTTTTGGCTCGAAAAAGACACGGAAAGCTTTTCGCCCAAAAAGCTCCCATTATCATCTATACACAATATAAACATGTTTTGGACAAATTTGAGCGAAAACAGAGTAGTTTTGATTGGGAATAGAAGGGTGACGACGATATGGTCACTTTTGGCTCGAAAAAGTCACGGAAAGCTTTTCGCCCAAAAAGCTCCCATTATCATCTATACACAATATAAACATGTTTTGGAAAAACTTGAGCTAAAACAGAGTAGTTTTGATTGGACATTGAAGGGTGACGCCGATATGGTCACTTTTGGCTCGAAAAAGTCACGGAAAGCTTTTCGCCCAAAAAGCTCCCATTATCATCTATACACAATATAAACATGTTTTGGACAAATTTTAATGAAAACAGAGTAGTTTTGATTGGGAATAGAAGGGTGACGACGATGTGGTCACTTTTGGCTCGAAAAAGTCACGGAAAGCTTTTCGCCCAAAAAGCTCCCATTATCATTTATACACAATATAAACAATTTTTGGACAAATTTGAGCTAAAACAGAGTAGTTTTGATTGGGCATAGAAGGGTGACGCCGATATGGTCACTTTTGGCTCGAAAAAGTCACGGAAAGCTTTTCGCCCAAAAAGCTCCCATTGTATTCTATACACAATATAAACACGTTTGGGACAAATTTGAGCGAAAACAGAGTAGTTTTGATTGGACATAGAAGGGTGACGCCGGTATGGTCACTTTTGGCTCGAAAAAGTCACGGAAAGCTTTTCGCCCAAAAAGCTCCCATTATCATCTATACACAAAGTAAACATGTTTTGGACAAATTTGAGCTAAAACAGAGTAGTTTTGATTGGGCATAGAAGGGTGACGCCGATATGGTCACTTTTGGCTTGAAAAAATCAAGGAAATCTTTTCGCCCAAAAAGCTCACATTATCATCTTTACACTATATAAACATGTTTTGGACAAATTTGAGCGAAAACAGAGTAGTTTTGATTCGGAATAGAAGGGTGACGCCGATATGGTCACATTTGGCTCGAAAAATTCACGGAAAGCTTTTCGCCCAAAAAGCTCCCATTATCATCTATACACAATATAAACATGTTTTGGACAAATTGTAGCGAAAACAGAGTAGTTTTGATGGGGCATAGAAGGGTGATGCCGATATGGTCACTTTTGGCTCGCAAAAGTCACGGAAAGCTTTTCGTCCAAAAAGCTCCCATTATCATCTATACACAATATAAAGATGTTTTGGACAAATTTGAGCTAAAACAGAGTAGTTTTGATTGGGCATAGAAGGGTGACGCCGATATGGTCACTTTTGGCTTGAAAAAATCAAGGAAAGCTTTTCGCCCAAAAAGCTCACATTATCATCTTTACACTATATAAACACGTTTGGGACAAATTTGAGCGAAAACAGAGTAGTTTTGATTGAGCATAGAAGGGTGACGCCGATATGGTCACTTTTGACTCGAAAAAGTCACGGAAAGCTTTTCGCCCAAAAAGCTCCCATTATCATCTATACACAATATAAACATGTTTTGGACAAATTTAAGCGAAAACAGAGTAGTTTTGATAGGGCATAGAAGGGTGACGCCGATATGGTCACTTTTGGCTCGAAAAAGTCACGGAAAGCTTTTCTCCCAAAAAGCTCCCATTGTTATCTATACACAATATAAACATGTTTGGGACAAATTTGAGCGAAAACAGAGTAGTTTTGATTGGGCATAGAAGGGTGACGCCGATATGGTCACTTTTGGCTCGAAAAACTCACGGAAAGCTTTTCGCCCAAAAAGCTCCCATTATCATCTATACACAATATAAACATGTTTTGGACAAATTTGAGCTAAAACAGAGTAGTTTTGATTGGACATAGAAGGGTGACGCCGATATGGTCACTTTTGGCTCGAAAAAGTCACGGAAAGCTTTTCGCCCAAAAAGCTCCCATTATCATCTATACACAATGTAAACATGTTTTGGACAAATTTGAGCTAAAACAGAGTAGTTTTGATTGGGCATAGAAGCATGACGCCGATATGGTCACTTTTGGCTCGAAAAGTCACGGAAAGCTTTTCGCCCAAAAAGCTCCCATTATCATCTATAAACAATATAAACCTGTTTTGGACAAATTTGAGCGAAAACAGAGTAGTTTTGATTCGGAATAGAAGGATTACGCCGATATGGATACATTTGGCTCGAAAAAGTCACGGAAAGCTTTTCGCCCAAAAAGCTCCCATTATCATCTATACACAATATAAACATGTTTTGGACAAATTGGAGCGAAAACAAAGTAGTTTTGATGGGGCATAGAAGGGTGACGCCGATATGGCCAATTTTGGCTCGAAAAAGTTACGGAAAGCTTTTCTCCCAAAAAGTTCCCATTATCATCTATACACAATATAAACATGTTTTGGACAAATTTGAGCGAAAACAGAGTAGTTTTGATTGGGAATAGAAGGGTGACGACGATGTGGTCACTTTTGGCTCGAAAAAGTCACGGAAAGCTTTTTGCCCAAAAAGCTCCCATTATCATCTATACACAATATAAACATGTTTTGGACAAATTTGAGCTAAAACAGAGTAGTTTTGATTGGGCATAGAAGGGTGACGCCGATATGGTCACTTTTGGCTCGAAAAAGTCACGGAAAGTTTTTCGCCCAAAAAGCTCCCATTGTATTCTATACACAATATAAACACGTTTGGGACAAATTTGAGCGAAAACAGAGTAGTTTTGATTGAGCATAGAAGGGTGACGCCGATATGGTCACTTTTGACTCGAAAAAGTCACGGAAAGCTTTTCGCCCAAAAAGCTCCCATTATCATCTATACACAATATAAACATGTTTTGGACAAATTTAAGCGAAAACAGAGTAATTTTGATAGGGCATAGAAGGGTGACGCCGATATGGTCACTTTTGGCTCAAAAAAGTCACGGAAAGCTTTTCGCCCAAAAAGCTCCCATTATAATCTATACACAATATAAACATGTTTTGGACAAATTTGAGCGAAAACAGAGTAGTTTTGATTGGGAATAGAAGGGTGACGACGATATGGTCACTTTTGGCTAGAAAAAGTCACGGAAAGCTTTTCGCCCAAAAAGCTCCCATTATCATCTATACACAATATAAAAATGTTTTTGACAAATTTGAGCTAAAATAGAGTGGTTTTGATTGGGCATAGAAGGGTGACGCCGATATGGTCACTTTTGGCTCGAAAAAGTCACGGAAAGCTTTTCGCCCAAAAAGCTCCCATTGTATTCTATACACAATATAAACACGTTTGGGACAAATTTGAGCGAAAACAGAGTAGTTTTGATTGAGCATAGAATGGTGACGCCGATATGGTCACTTTTGGCTCGAAAAAGACACGGAAAGCTTTTCGCCCAAAAAGCTCCCATTATCATCCATACACAATATAAACATGTTTTGGACAAATTTGAGCGAAAACAGAGTAGTTTTGATTGGGAATAGAAGGGTGACGACGATATGGTCACTTTTGGCTCGAAAAAGTCACGGAAAGCTTTTCGCCCAAAAAGCTCCCATTATCATCTATACACAATATAAACATGTTTTGGAAAAACTTGAGCTAAAACAGAGTAGTTTTGATTGGACATTGAAGGGTGACGCCGATATGGTCACTTTTGGCTCGAAAAAGTCACGGAAAGCTTTTCGCCCAAAAAGCTCCCATTATCATCTATACACAATATAAACATGTTTTGGACAAATTTTAATGAAAACAGAGTAGTTTTGATTGGGAATAGAAGGGTGACGACGATGTGGTCACTTTTGGCTCGAAAAAGTCACGGAAAGCTTTTCGCCCAAAAAGCTCCCATTATCATTTATACACAATATAAACAATTTTTGGACAAATTTGAGCTAAAACAGAGTAGTTTTGATTGGGCATAGAAGGGTGACGCCGATATGGTCACTTTTGGCTCGAAAAAGTCACGGAAAGCTTTTCGCCCAAAAAGCTCCCATTGTATTCTATACACAATATAAACACGTTTGGGACAAATTTGAGCGAAAACAGAGTAGTTTTGATTGGACATAGAAGGGTGACGCCGGTATGGTCACTTTTGGCTCGAAAAAGTCACGGAAAGCTTTTCGCCCAAAAAGCTCCCATTATCATCTATACACAAAGTAAACATGTTTTGGACAAATTTGAGCTAAAACAGAGTAGTTTTGATTGGGCATAGAAGGGTGACGCCGATATGGTCACTTTTGGCTTGAAAAAATCAAGGAAATCTTTTCGCCCAAAAAGCTCACATTATCATCTTTACACTATATAAACATGTTTTGGACAAATTTGAGCGAAAACAGAGTAGTTTTGATTCGGAATAGAAGGGTGACGCCGATATGGTCACATTTGGCTCGAAAAATTCACGGAAAGCTTTTCGCCCAAAAAGCTCCCATTATCATCTATACACAATATAAACATGTTTTGGACAAATTGTAGCGAAAACAGAGTAGTTTTGATGGGGCATAGAAGGGTGATGCCGATATGGTCACTTTTGGCTCGCAAAAGTCACGGAAAGCTTTTCGTCCAAAAAGCTCCCATTATCATCTATACACAATATAAAGATGTTTTGGACAAATTTGAGCGAAAACCGAGTAGTTTTGATTGGGCATAGAAGGGTGACGCCGATATGGTCACTTTTGGCTCGAAAAAGTCACGGAAAGCTTTTCACCCAAAAAGCTCCCATTATTATCTATAAAAAATATAAACATGTTTTGGACAAATTTGAGCGAAAACAGAGTAGTTTTGATTGGGAATAGAAGGGTGACGACGATATGGTCACTTTTGGCTCGAAAAAGTCACGGAAAGCTTTTCGTCTAAAAAGCTCCCATTATCATCTATACACAATATAAAAATGTTTTTGACAAATTTGAGCTAAAATAGAGTAGTTTTGATTGGGCATAGAAGGGTGACGCCGATATGGTCACTTTTGGCTCGAAAAAGTCACGGAAAGCTTTTCAACCAAAAAGCTCCCATTGTATTCTATACACAATATAAACATGTTTGGGACAAATTTGAGCGAAAACAGAGTAGTTTTGATTGAGCATAGAAGGGTGACGCCGATATGGTCACTTTTGGCTCGAAAAAGTCACGGAAAGCTTTTCGCCCAAAAAACTCCCATTGTTATCTATACACAATATAAACATGTTTGGGACAAATTTGAGCGAAAACAGAGTAGTTTTGATTGGGCATAGAAGGGTGACGCCGATATGGTCACTTTTGGCTCGAAAAAGTACGGAAAGCTTTTCTCCCAAAAAGCTCCCATTGTTATCTATACACAATATAAACATGTTTGGGACAAATTTGAGCGAAAACAGAGTAGTTTTGATTGGGCATAGAAGGGTGACGCCGATATGGTCACTTTTGGCTAGAAAAAGTCACGGAAAGCTTTTCGCCCAAAAAGCTCCCATTATCATCTATACACAATGTAAACATGTTTTGGACAAATTTGAGCTAAAACAGAGTAGTTTTGATTGGGAATAGAAGCATGACGCCGATATGGTCACTTTTGGCTCGAAAAAGTCACGGAAAGATTTTCGCCCAAAAAGCTCCCATTATCATCTATACACAATATAAACATGTTTTGGACAAATTGGAGCGAAAACAGAGTAGTTTTGATTCGGAATAGAAGGATGACGCCGATATGGTCACATTTGGCTCGAAAAAGTCACGGAAAGCTTTTCTCCCAAAAAGCTCCCATTATGATCTATACACAATATAATAATGTTTTGGACAAATTGGAGCGAAAACAAAGTAGTTTTGATGGGGCATAGAAGGGTGATGCCGGTATGGTCACTTTTGGCTCGAAAAAGTCACGGAAAGCTTTTCGCCCAAAAAGCTCCCATTATCATCTATACACAATATAAACATGTTTTGGACAAATTTTAATGAAAACAGAGTAGTTTTGATTGGGAATAGAAGGGTGACGACGATGTGGTCACTTTTGGCTCGAAAAAGTCACGGAAAGCTTTTCGCCCAAAAAGCTCCCATTATCATTTATACACAATATAAACAATTTTTGGACAAATTTGAGCTAAAACAGAGTAGTTTTGATTGGGCATAGAAGGGTGACGCCGATATGGTCACTTTTGGCTCGAAAAAGTCACGGAAAGCTTTTCGCCCAAAAAGCTCCCATTGTATTCTATACACAATATAAACACGTTTGGGACAAATTTGAGCTAAAACAGAGTAGTTTTGATTGGACATTGAAGGGTGACGCCGATATGGTCACTTTTGGCTCGAAAAAGTCACGGAAAGCTTTTCGCCCAAAAAGCTCCCATTATCATCTATACACAATATAAACATGTTTTGGACAAATTTTAACGAAAACAGAGTAGTTTTGATTGTGAATAGAAGGGTGACGACGATGTGGTCACTTTTGGCTCGAAAAAGTCACGGAAAGCTTTTCGCCCAAAAAGCTCCCATTATCATTTATACACAATATAAACAATTTTTGGACAAATTTGAGCTAAAACAGAGTAGTTTTGATTGGGCATAGAAGGGTGACGCCGATATGGTCACTTTTGGCTCGAAAAAGTCACGGAAAGCTTTTCGCCCAAAAAGCTCCCATTGTATTCTATACACAATATAAACACGTTTGGGACAAATTTGAGCGAAAACAGAGTAGTTTTGATTGGACATAGAAGGGTGACGCCGGTATGGTCACTTTTGGCTCGAAAAAGTCACGGAAAGCTTTTCGCCCAAAAAGCTCCCATTATCATCTATACACAAAGTAAACATGTTTTGGACAAATTTGAGCTAAAACAGAGTAGTTTTGATTGGGCATAGAAGGGTGACGCCGATATGGTCACTTTTGGCTTGAAAAAATCAAGGAAATCTTTTCGCCCAAAAAGCTCACATTATCATCTTTACACTATATAAACATGTTTTGGACAAATTTGAGCGAAAACAGAGTAGTTTTGATTCGGAATAGAAGGGTGACGCCGATATGGTCACATTTGGCTCGAAAAATTCACGGAAAGCTTTTCGCCCAAAAAGCTCCCATTATCATCTATACACAATATAAACATGTTTTGGACAAATTGTAGCGAAAACAGAGTAGTTTTGATGGGGCATAGAAGGGTGATGCCGATATGGTCACTTTTGGCTCGCAAAAGTCACGGAAAGCTTTTCGTCCAAAAAGCTCCCATTATCATCTATACACAATATAAAGATGTTTTGGACAAATTTGAGCTAAAACAGAGTAGTTTTGATTGGGCATAGAAGGGTGACGCCGATATGGTCACTTTTGGCTTGAAAAAATCAAGGAAAGCTTTTCGCCCAAAAAGCTCACATTATCATCTTTACACTATATAAACACGTTTGGGACAAATTTGAGCGAAAACAGAGTAGTTTTGATTGAGCATAGAAGGGTGACGCCGATATGGTCACTTTTGACTCGAAAAAGTCACGGAAAGCTTTTCGCCCAAAAAGCTCCCATTATCATCTATACACAATATAAACATGTTTTGGACAAATTTAAGCGAAAACAGAGTAGTTTTGATAGGGCATAGAAGGGTGACGCCGATATGGTCACTTTTGGCTCGAAAAAGTCACGGAAAGCTTTTCTCCCAAAAAGCTCCCATTGTTATCTATACACAATATAAACATGTTTGGGACAAATTTGAGCGAAAACAGAGTAGTTTTGATTGGGCATAGAAGGGTGACGCCGATATGGTCACTTTTGGCTCGAAAAACTCACGGAAAGCTTTTCGCCCAAAAAGCTCCCATTATCATCTATACACAATATAAACATGTTTTGGACAAATTTGAGCTAAAACAGAGTAGTTTTGATTGGACATAGAAGGGTGACGCCGATATGGTCACTTTTGGCTCGAAAAAGTCACGGAAAGCTTTTCGCCCAAAAAGCTCCCATTATCATCTATACACAATGTAAACATGTTTTGGACAAATTTGAGCTAAAACAGAGTAGTTTTGATTGGGCATAGAAGCATGACGCCGATATGGTCACTTTTGGCTCGAAAAGTCACGGAAAGCTTTTCGCCCAAAAAGCTCCCATTATCATCTATAAACAATATAAACCTGTTTTGGACAAATTTGAGCGAAAACAGAGTAGTTTTGATTCGGAATAGAAGGATTACGCCGATATGGATACATTTGGCTCGAAAAAGTCACGGAAAGCTTTTCGCCCAAAAAGCTCCCATTATCATCTATACACAATATAAACATGTTTTGGACAAATTGGAGCGAAAACAAAGTAGTTTTGATGGGGCATAGAAGGGTGACGCCGATATGGCCAATTTTGGCTCGAAAAAGTTACGGAAAGCTTTTCTCCCAAAAAGTTCCCATTATCATCTATACACAATATAAACATGTTTTGGACAAATTTGAGCGAAAACAGAGTAGTTTTGATTGGGAATAGAAGGGTGACGACGATGTGGTCACTTTTGGCTCGAAAAAGTCACGGAAAGCTTTTTGCCCAAAAAGCTCCCATTATCATCTATACACAATATAAACATGTTTTGGACAAATTTGAGCTAAAACAGAGTAGTTTTGATTGGGCATAGAAGGGTGACGCCGATATGGTCACTTTTGGCTCGAAAAAGTCACGGAAAGTTTTTCGCCCAAAAAGCTCCCATTGTATTCTATACACAATATAAACACGTTTGGGACAAATTTGAGCGAAAACAGAGTAGTTTTGATTGAGCATAGAAGGGTGACGCCGATATGGTCACTTTTGACTCGAAAAAGTCACGGAAAGCTTTTCGCCCAAAAAGCTCCCATTATCATCTATACACAATATAAACATGTTTTGGACAAATTTAAGCGAAAACAGAGTAATTTTGATAGGGCATAGAAGGGTGACGCCGATATGGTCACTTTTGGCTCAAAAAAGTCACGGAAAGCTTTTCGCCCAAAAAGCTCCCATTATAATCTATACACAATATAAACATGTTTTGGACAAATTTGAGCGAAAACAGAGTAGTTTTGATTGGGAATAGAAGGGTGACGACGATATGGTCACTTTTGGCTAGAAAAAGTCACGGAAAGCTTTTCGCCCAAAAAGCTCCCATTATCATCTATACACAATATAAAAATGTTTTTGACAAATTTGAGCTAAAATAGAGTGGTTTTGATTGGGCATAGAAGGGTGACGCCGATATGGTCACTTTTGGCTCGAAAAAGTCACGGAAAGCTTTTCGCCCAAAAAGCTCCCATTGTATTCTATACACAATATAAACACGTTTGGGACAAATTTGAGCGAAAACAGAGTAGTTTTGATTGAGCATAGAATGGTGACGCCGATATGGTCACTTTTGGCTCGAAAAAGACACGGAAAGCTTTTCGCCCAAAAAGCTCCCATTATCATCTATACACAATATAAACATGTTTTGGACAAATTTGAGCGAAAACAGAGTAGTTTTGATTGGGAATAGAAGGGTGACGACGATATGGTCACTTTTGGCTCGAAAAAGTCACGGAAAGCTTTTCGCCCAAAAAGCTCCCATTATCATCTATACACAATATAAACATGTTTTGGAAAAACTTGAGCTAAAACAGAGTAGTTTTGATTGGACATTGAAGGGTGACGCCGATATGGTCACTTTTGGCTCGAAAAAGTCACGGAAAGCTTTTCGCCCAAAAAGCTCCCATTATCATCTATACACAATATAAACATGTTTTGGACAAATTTTAATGAAAACAGAGTAGTTTTGATTGGGAATAGAAGGGTGACGACGATGTGGTCACTTTTGGCTCGAAAAAGTCACGGAAAGCTTTTCGCCCAAAAAGCTCCCATTATCATTTATACACAATATAAACAATTTTTGGACAAATTTGAGCTAAAACAGAGTAGTTTTGATTGGGCATAGAAGGGTGACGCCGATATGGTCACTTTTGGCTCGAAAAAGTCACGGAAAGCTTTTCGCCCAAAAAGCTCCCATTGTATTCTATACACAATATAAACACGTTTGGGACAAATTTGAGCGAAAACAGAGTAGTTTTGATTGGGAATAGAAGGGTGACGACGATATGGTCACTTTTGGCTAGAAAAAGTCACGGAAAGCTTTTCGCCCAAAAAGCTCCCATTATCATCTATACACAATATAAAAATGTTTTTGACAAATTTGAGCTAAAATAGAGTGGTTTTGATTGGGCATAGAAGGGTGACGCCGATATGGTCACTTTTGGCTCGAAAAAGTCACGGAAAGCTTTTCGCCCAAAAAGCTCCCATTGTATTCTATACACAATATAAACACGTTTGGGACAAATTTGAGCGAAAACAGAGTAGTTTTGATTGAGCATAGAATGGTGACGCCGATATGGTCACTTTTGGCTCGAAAAAGACACGGAAAGCTTTTCGCCCAAAAAGCTCCCATTATCATCTATACACAATATAAACATGTTTTGGACAAATTTGAGCGAAAACAGAGTAGTTTTGATTGGGAATAGAAGGGTGACGACGATATGGTCACTTTTGGCTCGAAAAAGTCACGGAAAGCTTTTCGCCCAAAAAGCTCCCATTATCATCTATACACAATATAAACATGTTTTGGAAAAACTTGAGCTAAAACAGAGTAGTTTTGATTGGACATTGAAGGGTGACGCCGATATGGTCACTTTTGGCTCGAAAAAGTCACGGAAAGCTTTTCGCCCAAAAAGCTCCAATTATCATCTATACACAATATAAACATGTTTTGGACAAATTTTAATGAAAACAGAGTAGTTTTGATTGGGAATAGAAGGGTGACGACGATGTGGTCACTTTTGGCTCGAAAAAGTCACGGAAAGCTTTTCGCCCAAAAAGCTCCCATTATCATTTATACACAATATAAACAATTTTTGGACAAATTTGAGCTAAAACAGAGTAGTTTTGATTGGGCATAGAAGGGTGACGCCGATATGGTCACTTTTGGCTCGAAAAAGTCACGGAAAGCTTTTCGCCCAAAAAGCTCCCATTGTATTCTATACACAATATAAACACGTTTGGGACAAATTTGAGCGAAAACAGAGTAGTTTTGATTGGACATAGAAGGGTGACGCCGGTATGGTCACTTTTGGCTCGAAAAAGTCACGGAAAGCTTTTCGCCCAAAAAGCTCCCATTATCATCTATACACAAAGTAAACATGTTTTGGACAAATTTGAGCTAAAACAGAGTAGTTTTGATTGGGCATAGAAGGGTGACGCCGATATGGTCACTTTTGGCTTGAAAAAATCAAGGAAATCTTTTCGCCCAAAAAGCTCACATTATCATCTTTACACTATATAAACATGTTTTGGACAAATTTGAGCGAAAACAGAGTAGTTTTGATTCGGAATAGAAGGGTGACGCCGATATGGTCACATTTGGCTCGAAAAATTCACGGAAAGCTTTTCGCCCAAAAAGCTCCCATTATCATCTATACACAATATAAACATGTTTTGGACAAATTGTAGCGAAAACAGAGTAGTTTTGATGGGGCATAGAAGGGTGATGCCGATATGGTCACTTTTGGCTCGCAAAAGTCACGGAAAGCTTTTCGTCCAAAAAGCTCCCATTATCATCTATACACAATATAAAGATGTTTTGGACAAATTTGAGCGAAAACCGAGTAGTTTTGATTGGGCATAGAAGGGTGACGCCGATATGGTCACTTTTGGCTCGAAAAAGTCACGGAAAGCTTTTCACCCAAAAAGCTCCCATTATCATCTATACACAATGTAAACATGTTTTGGACAAATTTGAGCGAAAACAGAGTAGTTTTGATAGGGCATAGAAGGGTGACGCCGATATGGTCACTTTTGGCTCGAAAAAGTCACGGAAAGCTTTTCGCCCAAAAAGCTCCCATTATTATCTATAAAAAATATAAACATGTTTTGGACAAATTTGAGCGAAAACAGAGTAGTTTTGATTGGGAATAGAAGGGTGACAACGATATGGTCACTTTTGGCTCGAAAAAGTCACGGAAAGCTTTTCGTCTAAAAAGCTCCCATTATCATCTATACACAATATAAAAATGTTTTTGACAAATTTGAGCTAAAATAGAGTAGTTTTGATTGGGCATAGAAGGGTGACGCCGATATGGTCACTTTTGGCTCGAAAAAGTCACGGAAAGCTTTTCAACCAAAAAGCTCCCATTGTATTCTATACACAATATAAACATGTTTGGGACAAATTTGAGCGAAAACAGAGTAGTTTTGATTGAGCATAGAAGGGTGACGCCGATATGGTCACTTTTGGCTCGAAAAAGTCACGGAAAGCTTTTCGCCCAAAAAACTCCCATTGTTATCTATACACAATATAAACATGTTTGGGACAAATTTGAGCGAAAACAGAGTAGTTTTGATTGGGCATAGAAGGGTGACGCCGATATGGTCACTTTTGGCTCGAAAAAGTACGGAAAGCTTTTCTCCCAAAAAGCTCCCATTGTTATCTATACACAATATAAACATGTTTGGGACAAATTTGAGCGAAAACAGAGTAGTTTTGATTGGGCATAGAAGGGTGACGCCGATATGGTCACTTTTGGCTAGAAAAAGTCACGGAAAGCTTTTCGCCCAAAAAGCTCCCATTATCATCTATACACAATGTAAACATGTTTTGGACAAATTTGAGCTAAAACAGAGTAGTTTTGATTGGGAATAGAAGCATGACGCCGATATGGTCACTTTTGGCTCGAAAAAGTCACGGAAAGATTTTCGCCCAAAAAGCTCCCATTATCATCTATACACAATATAAACATGTTTTGGACAAATTGGAGCGAAAACAGAGTAGTTTTGATTCGGAATAGAAGGATGACGCCGATATGGTCACATTTGGCTCGAAAAAGTCACGGAAAGCTTTTCTCCCAAAAAGCTCCCATTATGATCTATACACAATATAATAATGTTTTGGACAAATTGGAGCGAAAACAAAGTAGTTTTGATGGGGCATAGAAGGGTGATGCCGGTATGGTCACTTTTGGCTCGAAAAAGTCACGGAAAGCTTTTCGCCCAAAAAGCTCCCATTATCATCTATACACAAAGTAAACATGTTTTGGACAAATTTGAGCTAAAACAGAGTAGTTTTGATTGGGCATAGAAGGGTGACGCCGATATGGTCACTTTTGGCTTGAAAAAATCAAGGAAATCTTTTCGCCCAAAAAGCTCACATTATCATCTTTACACTATATAAACATGTTTTGGACAAATTTGAGCGAAAACAGAGTAGTTTTGATTCGGAATAGAAGGGTGACGCCGATATGGTCACATTTGGCTCGAAAAATTCACGGAAAGCTTTTCGCCCAAAAAGCTCCCATTATCATCTATACACAATATAAACATGTTTTGGACAAATTGTAGCGAAGACAGAGTAGTTTTGATGGGGCATAGAAGGGTGATGCCGATATGGTCACTTTTGGCTCGCAAAAGTCACGGAAAGCTTTTCGCCCAAAAAGCTCCCATTATCATCTATACACAATATAAAGATGTTTTGGACAAATTTGAGCGAAAACCGAGTAGTTTTGATAGGGCATAGAAGGGTGACGCCGATATGGTCACTTTTGGCTCGAAAAAGTCACGGAAAGCTTTTCGCCCAAAAAGCTCCCATTATTATCTATAAACAATATAAACATGTTTTGGACAAATTTGAGCGAAAACAGAGTAGTTTTGATTGGGAATAGAAGGGTGACGACGATATGGTCACTTTTGGCTCGAAAAAGTCACGGAAAGCTTTTCGTCTAAAAAGCTCCCATTATCATCTATACACAATATAAAAATGTTTTTGACAAATTTGAGCTAAAATAGAGTAGTTTTGATTGTGCATAGAAGGGTGACGCCGATATGGTCACTTTTGGCTCGAAAAAGTACGGAAAGCTTTTCTCCCAAAAAGCTCCCATTGTTATCTATACACAATATAAACATGTTTGGGACAAATTTGAGCGAAAACAGAGTAGTTTTGATTGGGCATAGAAGGGTGACGCCGATATGGTCACTTTTGGCTCGAAAAAGTCACGGAAAGCTTTTCGCCCAAAAAGCTCTCATTATCATCTATACACAATGTAAACATGTTTTGGACAAATTTGAGCTAAAACAGAGTAGTTTTGATTGGGAATAGAAGCATGACGCCGATATGGTCACTTTTGGCTCGAAAAAGTCACGGAAAGATTTTCGCCCAAAAAGCTCCCATTATCATCTATACACAATATAAACATGTTTTGGACAAATTGGAGTGAAAACAGAGTAGTTTTGATTCGGAATAGAAGGATGACGCCGATATGGTCACATTTGGCTCGAAAAAGTCACGGAAAGCTTTTCGCCCAAAAAGCTCCCATTATGATCTATACACAATATAAACATGTTTTGGACAAATTGGAGCGAAAACAAAGTAGTTTTGATGGGGCATAGAAGGGTGATGCCGGTATGGTCACTTTTGGCTCGCAAAAGTCACGGAAAGCTTTTCGCCCAAAAAGCTCCCATTATCATCTATACACAATATAAACATGTTTTGGACAAATTTGAACGAAAACAGAGTAGTTTTGATTGGGAATAGAAGGGTGACGACGATGTGGTCACTTTTGGCTCGAAAAAGTCACGGAAAGCTTTTCGCCCAAAAAGCTCCCATTATCATTTATACACAATATAAACAATTTTTGGACAAATTTGAGCTAAAACAGAGTAGTTTTGATTGGGCATAGAAGGGTGACGCCGATATGGTCACTTTTGGCTCGAAAAAATCACGGAAAGCTTTTCGCCCAAAAAGCTCCCATTGTGTTCTATACACAATATAAACATGTTTGGGACAAATTTGAGCGAAAACAGAGTAGTTTTGATTGGGCATAGAAGCATGACGCCGATATGGTCACTTTTGGCTCGAAAAAGTCACGGAAAGCTTTTCGCCCAAAAAGCTCCCATTATCATCTATACACAATATAAACATGTTTTGGACAAATTGGAGCGAAAACAGAGTAGTTTTGATGGGGCATAGAAGGGTGATGCCGATATGGTCAATTTTGGCTCGAAAAAGACACGGAAAGCTTTTCGCCCAAAAAGCTCCCATTATCATCTATACACAATATAAACATGTTTTGGACAAATTTGAGCGAAAACAGAGTAGTTTTGATTGGGAATAGAAGGGTGACGACGATGTGGTCACTTTTGGCTCGAAAAAGTCACGGAAAGCTTTTCGCCCAAAAAGCTCCCATTATCATCTATACACAATATAAACATGTTTTGGACAAATTTGAGCTAAAACAGAGTAGTTTTGATTGGGCATAGAAGCATGACGCCGATATGGTCACTTTTGGCTCGAAAAAGTCACGGAAAGCTTTTCGCCCAAAAAGCTCCCATTATCATCTATACACAATATAAACATGTTTTGGACAAATTGGAGCGAAAACAGAGTAATTTTAATGGGGCATAGAAGGGTGATGCCGATATGGTCACTTTTGGCTCGAAAAAGACACGGAAAGCTTTTCGCCCAAAAAGCTCCCATTATCATCTATACACAATATAAACATGTTTTGGACAAATTTGAGCGAAAACAGAGTAGTTTTGATTGGGAATAGAAGGGTGACGACGATATGGTCACTTTTGGCTCGAAAAAGTCACGGAAAGCTTTTCGCCCAAAAAGCTCCCATTATCATCAATACACAATATAAACATGTTTTGAACAAATTTGAGCTAAAACAGAGTAGTTTTGATTGGGAATAGAAGGGTGACGACGATGTGGTCACTTTTGGCTCGAAAAAGTCACGGAAAGCTTTTCGCCCAAAAAGCTCCCATTATCATTTATACACAATATAAACAATTTTTGGACAAATTTGAGCTAAAACAGAGTAGTTTTGATTGGGCATAGAAGGGTGACGCCGATATGGTCACTTTTGGCTCGAAAAAATCACGGAAAGCTTTTCGCCCCAAAAGCTCCCATTGTGTTCTATACACAATATAAACATGTTTGGGACAAATTTGAGCGAAAACAGAGTAGTTTTGATTGGGCATAGAAGCATGACGCCGATATGGTCACTTTTGGCTCGAAAAAGTCACGGAAAGCTTTTCGCCCAAAAAGCTCCCATTATCATCTATACACAATATAAACATGTTTTGGACAAATTGGAGCGAAAACAGAGTAGTTTTGATGGGGCATAGAAGGGTGATGCCGATATGGTCAATTTTGGCTCGAAAAAGACACGGAAAGCTTTTCGCCCAAAAAGCTCCCATTATCATCTATACACAATATAAACATGTTTTGGACAAATTTGAGCGAAAACAGAGTAGTTTGGATTGGGCATAGAAGGGTGACGCCGATATGGTCACTTTTGGCTCGAAAAAGTCACGGAAAGCTTTTCGCCCAAAAAGCTCCCATTGTGTTCTATACACAATATAAACATGTTTGGGACAAATTTGAGCGAAAACAGAGTAGTTTTGATTGGGCATAGAAGCATGACGCCGATATGGTCACTTTTGGCTCGAAAAAGTCACGGAAAGCTTTTCGCCCAAAAAGCTCCCATTATCATCTATACACAATACAAACATGTTTTGGACAAATTTGAGCTAAAACAGAGTAGTTTTGATTTGACATAGAAGGGTGACGCCGATATGGTCACTTTTGGCTCGAAAAAGTCACGGAAAGCTTTTCGCACAAAAAGCTCCCATTATCATCTATACACAATGTAAACATGTTTTGGACAAATTTGAGCTAAAACAGAGTAGTTTTGATTGGGAATAGAAGGGTGACGCCAATATGGTCACTTTTGGCTCGAAAAAATCACGGAAAGCTTTTCGCCCAAAAAGCTCACATTATCATCTTTACACAATATAAACATGTTTTGGACAAATTTGAGCGAAAACAGAGTAGTTTTGATTCGGAATAGAAGGATGACGCCGATATGGTCACATTTGGCTCGAAAAAGTCACGGAAAGCTTTTCGCCCAAAAAGCTCCCATTATCATCTATACACAATATAAACATGTTTTGGACAGATTTAAGCGAAAACAGAGTAGTTTTGATTCGGAATAGAAGGATGACGCCGATATGGTCACATTTGGCTCGAAAAAGTCACGGAAAGCTTTTCGCCCAAAAAGCTCCCATTATCATCTATACACAATATAAACATGTTTTGGACAGATTTAAGCGAAAACAGAGTAGTTTTGATAGGGCATAGAAGGGTGACGCCGATATGGTCACTTTTGGCTCGAAAAAGTTACGGAAAGCTTTTCTCCCAAAAAGCTCCCATTATCAACTATACACAATATAAACATGTTTTGGACAAATTTGAGCTAAAACAGAGTAGTTTTGATTGGGCATAGAAGGGTGACGCCGATATGGTCACTTTTGGCTCGAAAAAGTCACGGAAAGCTTTTCGCCCAAAAAGCTCCCATTATCATCTATACACAATATAAACATGTTTTGGACAAATTTGAGCTAAAACAGAGTAGTTTTGATTGGACATAGAAGGGTGACGCCGATATGGTCACTTTTGGCTCGAAAAAGTCACGGAAAGCTTTTCGCCCAAAAAGTTCCCATTATCAGCTATACACAATGTAAACATGTTTTGGACAAATTTGAGCTAAAACAGAGTAGTTTTGATTGGGAATAGAAGGGTGACGCCGATATGGTCACTTTTGGCTCGAAAAAATCACGGAAAGCTTTTCGCCCAAAAAGCTCCCATTATCATCTTTACACAATACAAACATGTTTTGGACAAATTTGAGCGAAAACAGAGTAGTTTTGATTCGGAATAGAAGGATGACGCCGATATGGTCACATTTGGCTCGAAAAAGTCACGGAAAGCTTTTCGTCCAAAAAGCTCCCATTATCATCTATACACAATATAAAAATGTTTTGGACAAATTGGAGCGAAAACAAAGTAGTTTTGATGGGGCATAGAAGGGTGATGCCGATATGGTCACTTTTGGCTCGCAAAAGTCATGGAAAGCTTTTCGCCCAAAAAGCTCCCATTATCATCTATACACAATATAAACATGTTTTGGACAAATTTGAGCGAAAACAGAGTAGTTTTGATTGGGAATAGAAGGGTGACGACGATGTGGTCACTTTTGGCTCGAAAAAGTCACGGAAAGCTTTTCGCCCAAAAAGCTCCCATTATCATCTATACACAATATAAAAATGTTTTGGACAAATTTGAGCTAAAACAGAGTAGTTTTGATTGGGCATAGAAGGGTGACGCCGATATGGTCACTTTTGGCTCGAAAAAGTCACGGAAAGCTTTTCGCCCAAAAAGCTCCCATTGTGTTCTATACACAATATAAACATGTTTGGGACAAATTTGAGCGAAAACAGAGTAGTTTTGATTGGGCATAGAAGCATGACGCCGATATGGTCACTTTTGGCTCGAAAAAGTCACAGAAAGCTTTTCGCCCAAAAAGCTCCCATTATCATCTATACACAATACAAACATGTTTTGGACAAATTTGAGCTAAAACAGAGTAGTTTTGATTTGACATAGAAGGGTGACGCCGATATGGTCACTTTTGGCTCGAAAAAGTCACGGAAAGCTTTTCGCACAAAAAGCTCCCATTATCATCTATACACAATGTAAACATGTTTTGGACAAATTTGAGCTAAAACAGAGTAGTTTTGATTGGGAATAGAAGGGTGACGCCAATATGGTCACTTTTGGCTCGAAAAAATCACGGAAAGCTTTTCGCCCAAAAAGCTCACATTATCATCTTTACACAATATAAACATGTTTTGGACAAATTTGAGCGAAAACAGAGTAGTTTTGATTCGGAATAGAAGGATGACGCCGATATGGTCACATTTGGCTCGAAAAAGTCACGGAAAGCTTTTCGCCCAAAAAGCTCCCATTATCATCTATACACAATATAAACATGTTTTGGACAGATTTAAGCGAAAACAGAGTAGTTTTGATAGGGCATAGAAGGGTGACGCCGATATGGTCACTTTTGGCTCGAAAAAGTTACGGAAAGCTTTTCTCCCAAAAAGCTCCCATTATCAACT
The DNA here is from genome assembly GCA_963922045.1 of Persicaria maculosa. Classification (NCBI taxonomy): domain Eukaryota; kingdom Viridiplantae; phylum Streptophyta; class Magnoliopsida; order Caryophyllales; family Polygonaceae; genus Persicaria; species Persicaria maculosa. The sequence continues at coordinate 40,660,943 of OY998251.1, read as the reverse complement.
ATACACAATATAAACATGTTTTGGGCAAATTTGAGCTAAAACAGAGTAGTTTTGATTGGGCATAGAAGGGTGACGCCGATATGGTCACTTTTGGCTCGAAAAAGTCACGGAAAGCTTTTCGCCCAAAAAGCTCCCATTATCATCTATACACAATATAAACATGTTTTGGACAAATTTGAGCTAAAACAGAGTAGTTTTGATTGGGAATAGAAGGGTGACGACGATGTGGTCACTTTTGGCTCGAAAAAGTCACGGAAAGCTTTTCGCCCAAAAAGCTCCCATTATCATCTATACACAATATAAAAATGTTTTGGACAAATTTGAGCTAAAACAGAGTAGTTTTGATTGGGCATAGAAGGGTGACGCCGATATGGTCACTTTTGGCTCGAAAAAGTCACGGAAAGCTTTTCGCCCAAAAAGCTCCCATTGTGTTCTATACACAATATAAACATGTTTGGGATAAATTTGAGCGAAAACAGAGTAGTTTTGATTGGGAATAGAAGGGTGACGCCAATATGGTCACTTTTGGCTCGAAAAAATCACGGAAAGCTTTTCGCCCAAAAAGCTCACATTATCATCTTTACACAATATAAACATGTTTTGGACAAATTTGAGCGAAAACAGAGTAGTTTTGATTCGGAATAGAAGGATGACGCCGATATGGTCACATTTGGCTCGAAAAAGTCACGGAAAGCTTTTCGTCCAAAAAGCTCCCATTATCATCTATACACAATATAAACATGTTTTGGACAAATTGGAGCGAAAACAAAGTAGTTTTGATGGGGCATAGAAGGGTGATGCCGATATGGTCACTTTTGGCTCGCAAAAGTCATGGAAAGCTTTTCGCCCAAAAAGCTCCCATTATCATCTATACACAATATAAACATGTTTTGGACAAATTTGAGCGAAAACAGAGTAGTTTTGATTGGGAATAGAAGGGTGACGACGATGTGGTCACTTTTGGCTCGAAAAAGTCACGGAAAGCTTTTCGCCCAAAAAGCTCCCATTATCATCTATACACAATATAAAAATGTTTTGGACAAATTTGAGCTAAAACAGAGTAGTTTTGATTGGGCATAGAAGGGTGACGCCGATATGGTCACTTTTGGCTCGAAAAAGTCACGGAAAGCTTTTCGCCCAAAAAGCTCCCATTGTGTTCTATACACAATATAAACATGTTTGGGACAAATTTGAGCGAAAACAGAGTAGTTTTGATTGGGCATAGAAGCATGACGCCGATATGGTCACTTTTGGCTCGAAAAAGTCACGGAAAGCTTTTCGCCCAAAAAGCTCCTATTGTCATCTATACACAATACAAACATGTTTTGGACAAATTTGAGCTAAAACAGAGTAGTTTTGATTTGACATAGAAGGGTGACGCCGATATGGTCACTTTTGGCTCGAAAAAGTCACGGAAAGCTTTTCGCACAAAAAGCTCCCATTATCATCTATACACAATGTAAACATGTTTTGGACAAATTTGAGCTAAAACAGAGTAGTTTTGATTGGGAATAGAAGGGTGACGCCAATATGGTCACTTTTGGCTCGAAAAAATCACGGAAAGCTTTTCGCCCAAAAAGCTCACATTATCATCTTTACACAATATAAACATGTTTTGGACAAATTTGAGCGAAAACAGAGTAGTTTTGATTCGGAATAGAAGGATGACGCCGATATGGTCACATTTGGCTCGAAAAAGTCACGGAAAGCTTTTCGCCCAAAAAGCTCCCATTATCATCTATACACAATATAAACATGTTTTGGACAGATTTAAGCGAAAACAGAGTAGTTTTGATAGGGCATAGAAGGGTGACGCCGATATGGTCACTTTTGGCTCGAAAAAGTTACGGAAAGCTTTTCTCCCAAAAAGCTCCCATTATCAACTATACACAATATAAACATGTTTTGGACAAATTTGAGCTAAAACAGAGTAGTTTTGATTGGGCATAGAAGGGTGACGCCGATATGGTCACTTTTGGCTCGAAAAAGTCACGGAAAGCTTTTCGCCCAAAAAGCTCCCATTATCATCTATACACAATATAAAAATGTTTTGGACAAATTTGAGCTAAAACAGAGTAGTTTTGATTGGGCATAGAAGGGTGACGCCGATATGGTCACTTTTGGCTCGAAAAAGTCACGGAAAGCTTTTCGCCCAAAAAGCTCCCATTGTGTTCTATACACAATATAAACATGTTTGGGACAAATTTGAGCGAAAACAGAGTAGTTTTGATTGGGCATAGAAGCATGACGCCGATATGGTCACTTTTGGCTCGAAAAAGTCACGGAAAGCTTTTCGCCTAAAAAGCTCCCATTATCATCTATACACAATACAAACATGTTTTGGACAAATTTGAGCTAAAACAGAGTAGTTTTGATTTGACATAGAAGGGTGACGCCGATATGGTCACTTTTGGCTCGAAAAAGTCACGGAAAGCTTTTCGCACAAAAAGCTCCCATTATCATCTATACACAATGTAAACATGTTTTGGACAAATTTGAGCTAAAACAGAGTAGTTTTGATTGGGAATAGAAGGGTGACGCCAATATGGTCACTTTTGGCTCGAAAAAATCACGGAAAGCTTTTCGCCCAAAAAGCTCACATTATCATCTTTACACAATATAAACATGTTTTGGACAAATTTGAGCGAAAACAGAGTAGTTTTGATTCGGAATAGAAGGATGACGCCGATATGGTCACATTTGGCTCGAAAAAGTCACGGAAAGCTTTTCGCCCAAAAAGCTCCCATTATCATCTATACACAATATAAACATGTTTTGGACAGATTTAAGCGAAAACAGAGTAGTTTTGATAGGGCATAGAAGGGTGACGCCGATATGGTCACTTTTGGCTCGAAAAAGTTACGGAAAGCTTTTCTCCCAAAAAGCTCCCATTATCAACTATACACAATATAAACATGTTTTGGACAAATTTGAGCTAAAACAGAGTAGTTTTGATTGGGCATAGAAGGGTGACGCCGATATGGTCACTTTTGGCTCGAAAAAGTCACGGAAAGCTTTTCGCCCAAAAAGCTCCCATTATCATCTATACACAATATAAAAATGTTTTGGACAAATTTGAGCTAAAACAGAGTAGTTTTGATTGGGCATAGAAGGGTGACGCCGATATGGTCACTTTTGGCTCGAAAAAGTCACGGAAAGCTTTTCGCCCAAAAAGATCCCATTGTGTTCTATACACAATATAAACATGTTTGGGACAAATTTGAGCGAAAACAGAGTAGTTTTGATTGGGCATAGAAGCATGACGCCGATATGGTCACTTTTGGCTCGAAAAAGTCACGGAAAGCTTTTCGCCCAAAAAGCTCCCATTATCATCTATACACAATACAAACATGTTTTGGACAAATTTGAGCTAAAACAGAGTAGTTTTGATTTGACATAGAAGGGTGACGCCGATATGGTCACTTTTGGCTCGAAAAAGTCACGGAAAGCTTTTCGCACAAAAAGCTCCCATTATCATCTATACACAATGTAAACATGTTTTGGACAAATTTGAGCTAAAACAGAGTAGTTTTGATTGGGAATAGAAGGGTGACGCCAATATGGTCACTTTTGGCTCGAAAAAATCACGGAAAGTTTTTCGCCCAAAAAGCTCACATTATCATCTTTACACAATATAAACATGTTTTGGACAAATTTGAGCGAAAACAGAGTAGTTTTTATTCGGAATAGAAGGATGACGCCGATATGGTCACATTTGGCTCGAAAAAGTCACGGAAAGCTTTTCGCCCAAAAAGCTCCCATTATCATCTATACACAATATAAACATGTTTTGGACAGATTTAAGCGAAAACAGAGTAGTTTTGATAGGGCATAGAAGGGTGACGCCGATATGGTCACTTTTGGCTCGAAAAAGTTACGGAAAGCTTTTCTCCCAAAAAGCTCCCATTATCAACTATACACAATATAAACATGTTTTGGACAAATTTGAGCTAAAAAAGAGTAGTTTTGATTGGGCATAGAAGGGTGACGCCGATATGGTCACTTTTGGCTCGAAAAAGTCACGGAAAGCTTTTCGCCCAAAAAGCTCCCATTATCATCTATACACAATATAAACATGTTTTGGACAAATTTGAGCTAAAACAGAGTAGTTTTGATTGGACATTGAAGGGTGACGCCGATATGGTCACTTTTGGCTCGAAAAAGTCACGGAAAGCTTTTCGCCCAAAAAGCTCCCATTATCAGCTATACACAATGTAAACATGTTTTGGACAAATTTGAGCTAAAACAGAGTAGTTTTGATTGGGAATAGAAGGGTGACGCCGATATGGTCACTTTTGGCTCGAAAAAATCACGGAAAGCTTTTCGCCCAAAAAGCTCACATTATCATCTTTACACAATATAAACATGTTTTGGACAAATTTGAGCGAAAACAGAGTAGTTTTGATTGGGAATAGAAGGGTGACGACGATGTGGTCACTTTTGGCTCGAAAAAGTCACGGAAAGCTTTTCGCCCAAAAAGCTCCCATTATCATCTATACACAATATAAAAATGTTTTGGACAAATTTGAGCTAAAACAGAGTAGTTTTGATTGGGCATAGAAGGGTGACGCCGATATGGTCACTTTTGGCTCGAAAAAGTCACGGAAAGCTTTTCGCCCAAAAAGCTCCCATTGTGTTCTATACACAATATAAACATGTTTGGGACAAATTTGAGCGAAAACAGAGTAGTTTTGATTGGGCATAGAAGCATGACGCCGATATGGTCACTTTTGGCTCGAAAAAGTCACGGAAAGCTTTTCGCCCAAAAAGCTCCCATTATCATCTATACACAATACAAACATGTTTTGGACAAATTTGAGCTAAAACAGAGTAGTTTTGATTTGACATAGAAGGGTGACGCCGATATGGTCACTTTTGGCTCGAAAAAGTCACGGAAAGCTTTTCGCACAAAAAGCTCCCATTATCATCTATACACAATGTAAACATGTTTTGGACAAATTTGAGCTAAAACAGAGTAGTTTTGATTGGGAATAGAAGGGTGACGCCAATATGGTCACTTTTGGCTCGAAAAAATCACGGAAAGCTTTTCGCCCAAAAAGCTCACATTATCATCTTTACACAATATAAACATGTTTTGGACAAATTTGAGCGAAAACAGAGTAGTTTTGATTCGGAATAGAAGGATGACGCCGATATGGTCACATTTGGCTCGAAAAAGTCACGGAAAGCTTTTCGCCCAAAAAGCTCCCATTATCATCTATACACAATATAAACATGTTTTGGACAGATTTAAGCGAAAACAGAGTAGTTTTGATAGGGCATAGAAGGGTGACGCCGATATGGTCACTTTTGGCTCGAAAAAGTTACGGAAAGCTTTTCTCCCAAAAAGCTCCCATTATCAACTATACACAATATAAACATGTTTTGGACAAATTTGAGCTAAAACAGAGTAGTTTTGATTGGGCATAGAAGGGTGACGCCGATATGGTCACTTTTGGCTCGAAAAAGTCACGGAAAGCTTTTCGCCCAAAAAGCTCCCATTATCATCTATACACAATATAAACATGTTTTGGACAAATTTGAGCTAAAACAGAGTAGTTTTGATTGGACATAGAAGGGTGACGCCGATATGGTCACTTTTGGCTCGAAAAAGTCACGAAAAACATTTCGCCCAAAAAGCTCCCATTATCAGCTATACACAATGTAAACATGTTTTGGACAAATTTGAGCTAAAACAGAGTAGTTTTGATTGGGAATAGAAGGGTGACGCCGATATGGTCACTTTTGGCTCGAAAAAGTCACGGAAAGCTTTTCGCCCAAAAAGCTCCCATTATCATCTTTACACAATATAAACATGTTTTGGACAAATTTGAGCGAAAACAGAGTAGTTTTGATTCGGAATAGAAGGATGACGCCGATATGGTCACATTTGGCTCGAAAAAGTCACGGAAAGCTTTTCGCCCAAAAAGCTCCCATTATCATCTATACACAATATAAACATGTTTTGGACAAATTGGAGCGAAAACAGAGTAGTTTTAATGGGGCATAGAAGGGTGATGCCGATATGGTCACTTTTGGCACGAAAAAGACACGGAAAGCTTTTCGCCCAAAAAGCTCCCATTATCATCTATACACAATATAAACATGTTTTGGACAAATTTGAGCGAAAACAGAGTAGTTTTGATTGGGAATAGAAGGGTGACGACGATATGGTCACTTTTGGCTCGAAAAAGTCACGGAAAGCTTTTCGCCCAAAAAGCTCCCATTATCATCTATACACAATATAAACATGTTTTGAACAAATTTGAGCTAAAACAGAGTAGTTTTGATTGGGCATAGAAGGGTGACGCCGATATGGTCACTTTTGGCTCGAAAAAGTCACGGAAAGCTTTTCGCCCAAAAAGCTCCCATTGTGTTCTATACACAATATAAACATGTTTGGGACAAATTTGAGCGAAAACAGAGTAGTTTTGATTGGGCATAGAAGCATGACGCCGATATGGTCACTTTTGGCTCGAAAAAGTCACGGAAAGCTTTTCGCCCAAAAAGCTCCCATTATCATCTATACACAATACAAACATGTTTTGGACAAATTTGAGCTAAAACAGAGTAGTTTTGATTTGACATTGAAGGGTGACGCCGATATGGTCACTTTTGGCTCGAAAAAGTCACGGAAAGCTTTTCGCACAAAAAGCTCCCATTATCATCTATACACAATGTAAACATGTTTTGGACAAATTTGAGCTAAAACAGAGTAGTTTTGATTGGGAATAGAAGGGTGACGCCAATATGGTCACTTTTGGCTCGAAAAAATCACGGAAAGCTTTTCGCCCAAAAAGCTCACATTATAATCTTTACACAATATAAACATGTTTTGGACAAATTTGATCGAAAACAGAGTAGTTTTGATTCGGAATAGAAGGATGACGCCGATATGGTCACATTTGGCTCGAAAAAGTCACGGAAAGCTTTTCGCCCAAAAAGCTCCCATTATCATCTATACACAATATAAACATGTTTTGGACAGATTTAAGCGAAAACAGAGTAGTTTTGATAGGGCATAGAAGGGTGACGCCGATATGGTCACTTTTGGCTCGAAAAAGTCACGGTAAGCTTTTCGCCCAAAAAGCTTCCATTATCATCTATACACAATATAAACATGTTTTGGACAAATTTAAGCGAAAAAATAGTAGCTTCCATTACGGAAAGCTTTTCGCCCAAAAAGCTCCCATTATCATCTATACACAATATAAACATGTTTTGGACAAATTTGAGCGAAAACAGAGTAGTTTTGATTGGGAATAGAAGGGTGACGACGAAATAGTCACTTTTGGCTCGAAAAAGTCACGGAAAGCTTTTCGCCCAAAAAGCTCCCATTATCATCTATATACAATATAAACATGTTTTGGACAAATTTGAGCTAAAACAGAGTAGTTTTGATTGGGCATAGAAGGGTGACGCCGATATGGTCACTTTTGGCTCGAAAAAGTCACGGAAAGCTTTTCGCCCAAAAAGCTCCCATTGTATTCTATACACAATATAAACATGTTTGGGAAAAATTTGAGCGAAAACAGAGTAGTTTTGATTGGGCATAGAAGGGTGACGCCGATATGGTCACTTTTGGCTCGAAAAATTCACGGAAAGGTTTTCTCCCAAAAAGCTCCCATTATCATCTATACACAATATAAACATGTTTTGGACAAATTTGAGCTAAAACAGAGTAGTTTTGATTGGACATAGATGGGTGACGCCGATATGGTCACTTTTGGCTCGAAAAAGTCTCGGAAAGCTTTTCGCCCAAAAAGCTCCCATTATCATCTATACACAATATAAACATGTTTTGGACAAATTTAAGCGAAAACAGAGTAGTTTTGATTGGGCATATAAGGGTGACGCCGATATGGTCACTTTTGGCTCGAAAAAGTCAAGGAAAGCTTTTCGCCCAAAAAGCTCTCATTATCATCTATACACAATATAAACATGTTTTGGACAAATTTGAGCGAAAATAGAGTAGTTTTGATTGGGAATAGAAGGGTGACGCCGATATAGTCACTTTTGGTTCGAAAAAGTCACGGAAAGCTTTTCGCCCAAAAAGCTCCCACTGTGATCTATACACAATATAACCATGTTTGGGACAAATTTGAGCGAAAACAGAGTAGTTTTAGTTGGGCATAGAAGGGTCGATATGGTCACTTTTGGCTCGAAAAAGTCACGGAAAGGTTTTAGCCCAAAAAGCTTCCATTGTGATCTATACACAATATAAACATGTTTGGGACAAATTTGAGCGAAAACAGAGTAGTTTTGATTGGGAATAGAAGGGTGACGACGATATGGTCACTTTTGGCTCGAAAAAGTCACGGAAAGCTTTTCGCCCAAAAAGCTCCCATTATCATCTATACACAATATAAACATGTTTTGGACAAATTTGAGCGAAAACAGAGTAGTTTTGATTGGGAATAGAAGGGTGACGCCGATAAGGTCACTTTTGGCTCGAAAAATTCACGGAAAGCTTTTCGCCCAAAAAGCTCCCATTGTGATCTATACACAATATAAACATGTTTGGGACAAATTTGAGCGAAAACAGAGTAGTTTTGATTGGGCATAGAAGGGTGACACCGATATGGTCACTTTTGGCTCTAAAAAGTCACGGAAAGCTTTTCGCCCAAAAAGCTCCCATTGTGTTCTATACACAATATAAACATGTTTGGGACAAATTTGAGCGAAAACAGAGTAGTTTTTATTGGGCATAGAAGCATGACGCCGATATGGTCACTTTTGGCTCGAAAAAGTCACGGAAAGGTTTTAGCCCAAAAAGCTTCCATTGTGATCTATACACAATATAAACATGTTTGGGACAAATTTGAGCGAAAACAGAGTAGTTTTGATTGGGAATAGAAGGGTGACGACGATATGGTCACTTTTGGCTCGAAAAAGTCACGGAAAGCTTTTCGCCCAAAAAGCTCCCATTATCATCTATACACAATATAAACATGTTTTGGACAAATTTGAGCGAAAACAGAGTAGTTTTGATTGGGAATAGAAGGGTGACGCCGATAAGGTCACTTTTGGCTCGAAAAATTCACGGAAAGCTTTTCGCCCAAAAAGCTCCCATTGTGATCTATACACAATATAAACATGTTTGGGACAAATTTGAGCGAAAACAGAGTAGTTTTTATTGGGCATAGAAGGGTGACGCCGATATGGTCACTTTTGGCTCGAAAAAGTCACGGAAAGCTTTTCGCCCAAAAAGCTCCCATTGTGTTCTATACACAATATAAACATGTTTGGGACAAATTTGAGCGAAAACAGAGTAGTTTTGATTGGGCATAGAAGCATGACGCCGATATGGTCACTTTTGGCTCGAAAAAGTCACGGAAAGCTTTTCGCCCAAAAAGCTCCCATTATCATCTATACACAACATAAACATGTTTTGGACAAATTTAAGCGAAAACAGAGTAGTTTTGATTGGGCATAGAAGGGTGACACCGATATGGTCACTTTTGGCTCGAAAAAGTCACGGAAAGCTTTTCGCCCAAAAAGCTCTCATTATCATCTATACACAATATAAACATGTTTTGGACAAATTTGAGCGAAAACCGAGTAGTTTTGATTGGGCATAGAAGGGTGACGCCGATATGGTCACTTTTGGCTCGAAAAAGTCACGGAAAGCTTTTCGCCCAAAAAGCTCCCATTATCATCTATACACAATATAAACATGTTTTGGACAAATTTAAGCGAAAACAGAGTAGTTTTGATAGGGCATAGAAGGCTGACGCCGATATGGTTACTTTTGGCTCGAAAAAGTCACGGAAAGCTTTTCGCCCAAAAAGCTCTCATTATCATCTATACACAATATAAACATGTTTTGGACAAATTTGAGCGAAAACCGAGTTGTTTTGATTGGGCATAGAAGGGTGACGCCGATATGGTCACTTTTGGCTCGAAAAAGTCACGGAAAACTTTTCGCCCGAAAAGCTCCCATTGTGATCTACACAATATAAACATGTTTGGGACAAATTTGAGCGAAAACAGAGTAGTTTTGATTGGGCATAGAAGGGTGACGCCGATATGGTCACTTTTGGCTCGAAAAAGTCACGGAAAGCTTTTCGCCCAAAAAGCTCTCATTATCATCTATACACAATATAAACATGTTTTGGACAAATTTGAGCGAAAACCGAGTAGTTTTGATTGGGCATAGAAGGGTGACGCCGATATGGTCACTTTTGGCTCGAAAAAGTCACGGAAAGCTTTTCGCCCAAAAAGCTCCCATTATCATCTATACACAATATAAACATGTTTTGGACAAATTTAAGCGAAAACAGAGTAGTTTTGATAGGGCATAGAAGGCTGACGCCGATATGGTCACTATTGCCTCGAAAAAGTTACGGAAAGCTTTTCGCCCAAAAAGCTCCCATTATGTTCTATACACAAAATAAACATGTTTGGGACAAATTTGAGCGAAAACAGAGTGGTATTGATTGGGCATAGAAGCATGATGCCGATATGGTCACTTTTGGCTCGAAAAAGTCGCGGAAAGCTTTTCGCCCAAAAAGCTCCCATTATCATCTATACACAATATAAACATGTTTTGGACAAATTTAAGCGAAAACAGAGTAGTTTTGATTGGGCATATAAGGGTGACGCCGATATGGTCACTTTTGGCTCGAAAAAGTCAAGGAAAGCTTTTCGCCCAAAAAGCTCTCATTATCATCTATACACAATATAAACATGTTTTGGACAAATTGGAGCGAAAACAGAGTAGTTTTGATTGGGAATAGAAGGGTGACGCCGATATAGTCACTTTTGGTTCGAAAAAGTCACGGAAAGCTTTTCGCCCAAAAAGCTCCCACTGTGATCTATACACAATATAACCATGTTTGGGACAAATTTGAGCGAAAACAGAGTAGTTTTGGTTGGGCATAGAAGGGTCGATATGGTCACTTTTGGCTCGAAAAAGTCACGGAAAGGTTTTAGCCCAAAAAGCTTCCATTGTGATCTATACACAATATAAACATGTTTGGGACAAATTTGAGCGAAAACAGAGTAGTTTTGATTGGGAATAGAAGGGTGACGACGATATGGTCACTTTTGGCTCGAAAAAGTCACGGAAAGCTTTTCGCCCAAAAAGCTCCCATTATCATCTATACACAATATAAACATGTTTTGGACAAATTTGAGCGAAAACAGAGTAGTTTTGATTGGGAATAGAAGGGTGACGCCGATAAGGTCACTTTTGGCTCGAAAAATTCACGGAAAGCTTTTCGCCCAAAAAGCTCCCATTGTGATCTATACACAATATAAACATGTTTGGGACAAATTTGAGCGAAAACAGAGTAGTTTTTATTGGGCAAAGAAGGGTGACGCCGATATGGTCACTTTTGGCTCGAAAAAGTCACGGAAAGCTTTTCGCCCAAAAAGCTCCCATTGTGTTCTATACACAATATAAACATGTTTGGGACAAATTTAAGCAAAAACAGAGTAGTTTTGATTGGGCATAGAAGCATGACGCCGATATGGTCACTTTTGGCTCGAAAAAGTCACGGAAAGCTTTTCGCCCAAAAAGCTCCCATTATCATCTATACACAACATAAACATGTTTTGGACAAATTTAAGCGAAAACAGAGTAGTTTTGATTGGGCATAGAAGGGTGACACCGATATGGTCACTTTTGGCTCGAAAAAGTCACGGAAAGCTTTTCGCCCAAAAAGCTCCCATTATCATCTATACACAACATAAACATGTTTTGGACAAATTTAAGCGAAAACAGAGTCGTTTTGATTGGGCATAGAAGGGTGACACCGATATGGTCACTTTTGGCTCGAAAAAGTCACGGAAAGCTTTTCGCCCAAAAAGCTCTCATTATCATCTATACACAATATAAACATGTTTTGGACAAATTTGAGCGAAAACAGAGTAGTTTTGATTGGGAATAGAAGGGTGACGCCGATATGGTCACTTTTGGCTCGAAAAAGTCACGGAAAGCTTTTCGCCCAAAAAGCTCCCATTGTGATCTATACACAATATAAACATATTTGGGACAAATTTGAGCGAAAACAGAGTAGTTTTGATTGGGCATAGAAGGGTGACGCCGATATGGTCACTTTTGGCTCGAAAAAGTCACGGAAAGCTTTTAGCCCAAAAAGCTTCCATTGTGATCTATACACAATATAAACATGTTTGGGACAAATTTGAGCGAAAACAGAGTAGTTTTGATTGGGCATAGAAGGGTGACGCCTATATGGTCACTTTTGGCTAGAAAAACTCACGGAAAGCTTTTCGCCCAAAAAGCTCCCATTGTGATCTATACACAATATAAACATGTTTGGGACAAATTTGAGCGAAAACAGAGTAGTTTTGATTGGGCATACAAGGGTGACGCCGATATGGTCACTTTTGGCTCGAAAAAGTCACGGTAAGCTTTTCGCCCAAAAAGCTTCCATTATCATCTATACACAATATAAACATGTTTTGGACAAATTTAAGCGAAAAAATAGTAGTTTTGATAGGGCATAGAAGGGTGACGCCCATATGGTCACTTTTGGCTCAAAAAAGTTACGGAAAGCTTTTCGCCCAAAAAGCTCCCATTATCATCTATACACAATATAAACATGTTTTGGACAAATTTGAGCGAAAACAGAGTAGTTTTGATTGGGAATAGAAGGGTGACGACGAAATAGTCACTTTTGGCTCGAAAAAGTCACGGAAAGCTTTTCGCCCAAAAAGCTCCCATTATCATCTATATACAATATAAACATGTTTTGGACAAATTTGAGCTAAAACAGAGTAGTTTTGATTGGGCATAGAAGGGTGACGCCGATATGGTCACTTTTGGCTCGAAAAAGTCACGGAAAGCTTTTCGCCCAAAAAGCTCCCATTGTATTCTATACACAATATAAACATGTTTGGGAAAAATTTGAGCGAAAACAGAGTAGTTTTGATTGGGCATAGAAGGGTGACGCCGATATGGTCACTTTTGGCTCGAAAAAGTCACGGAAAGGTTTTCTCCCAAAAAGCTCCCATTATCATCTATACACAATATAAACATGTTTTGGACAAATTTGAGCTAAAACAGAGTAGTTTTGATTGGACATAGATGGGTGACGCCGATATGGTCACTTTTGGCTCGAAAAAGTCTCGGAAAGCTTTTCGCCCAAAAAGCTCCCATTATCATCTATACACAATATAAACATGTTTTGGACAAATTTAAGCGAAAACAGAGTAGTTTTGATTGGGCATATAAGGGTGACGCCGATATGGTCACTTTTGGCTCGAAAAAGTCAAGGAAAGCTTTTCGCCCAAAAAGCTCTCATTATCATCTATACACAATATAAACATGTTTTGGACAAATTTGAGCGAAAATAGAGTAGTTTTGATTGGGAATAGAAGGGTGACGCCGATATAGTCACTTTTGGTTCGAAAAAGTCACGGAAAGCTTTTCGCCCAAAAAGCTCCCACTGTGATCTATACACAATATAACCATGTTTGGGACAAATTTGAGCGAAAACAGAGTAGTTTTGGTTGGGCATAGAAGGGTCGATATGGTCACTTTTGGCTCGAAAAAGTCACGGAAAGGTTTTAGCCCAAAAAGCTTCCATTGTGATCTATACACAATATAAACATGTTTGGGACAAATTTGAGCGAAAACAGAGTAGTTTTGATTGGGAATAGAAGGGTGACGACGATATGGTCACTTTTGGCTCGAAAAAGTCACGGAAAGCTTTTCGCCCAAAAAGCTCCCATTATCATCTATACACAATATAAACATGTTTTGGACAAATTTGAGCGAAAACAGAGTAGTTTTGATTGGGAATAGAAGGGTGACGCCGATAAGGTCACTTTTGGCTCGAAAAATTCACGGAAAGCTTTTCGCCCAAAAAGCTCCCATTGTGATCTATACACAATATAAACATGTTTGGGACAAATTTGAGCGAAAACAGAGTAGTTTTGATTGGGCATAGAAGGGTGACACCGATATGGTCACTTTTGGCTCTAAAAAGTCACGGAAAGCTTTTCGCCCAAAAAGCTTCCATTGTGATCTATACACAATATAAACATGTTTGGGACAAATTTGAGCGAAAACAGAGTAGTTTTGATTGGGAATAGAAGGGTGACGACGATATGGTCACTTTTGGCTCGAAAAAGTCACGGAAAGCTTTTCGCCCAAAAAGCTCCCATTATCATCTATACACAATATAAACATGTTTTGGACAAATTTGAGCGAAAACAGAGTAGTTTTGATTGGGAATAGAAGGGTGACGCCGATAAGGTCACTTTTGGCTCGAAAAATTCACGGAAAGCTTTTCGCCCAAAAAGCTCCCATTGTGATCTATACACAATATAAACATGTTTGGGACAAATTTGAGCGAAAACAGAGTAGTTTTTATTGGGCATAGAAGGGTGACGCCGATATGGTCACTTTTGGCTCGAAAAAGTCACGGAAAGCTTTTCGCCCAAAAAGCTCCCATTGTGTTCTATACACAATATAAACATGTTTGGGACAAATTTGAGCGAAAACAGAGTAGTTTTGATTGGGCATAGAAGCATGACGCCGATATGGTCACTTTTGGCTCGAAAAAGTCACGGAAAGCTTTTCGCCCAAAAAGCTCCCATTATCATCTATACACAACATAAACATGTTTTGGACAAATTTAAGCGAAAACAGAGTAGTTTTGATTGGGCATAGAAGGGTGACACCGATATGGTCACTTTTGGCTCGAAAAAGTCACGGAAAGCTTTTCGCCCAAAAAGCTCTCATTATCATCTATACACAATATAAACATGTTTTGGACAAATTTGAGCGAAAACCGAGTAGTTTTGATTGGGCATAGAAGGGTGACGCCGATATGGTCACTTTTGGCTCGAAAAAGTCACGGAAAGCTTTTCGCCCAAAAAGCTCCCATTATCATCTATACACAATATAAACATGTTTTGGACAAATTTAAGCGAAAACAGAGTAGTTTTGATAGGGCATAGAAGGCTGACGCCGATATGGTCACTTTTGGCTCGAAAAAGTCACGGAAAGCTTTTCGCCCAAAAAGCTCTCATTATCATCTATACACAATATAAACATGTTTTGGACAAATTTGAGCGAAAACCGAGTAGTTTTGATTGGGCATAGAAGGGTGACGCCGATATGGTCACTTTTGGCTCGAAAAAGTCACGGAAAGCTTTTCGCCCAAAAAGCTCCCATTATCATCTATACACAATATAAACATGTTTTGGACAAATTTAAGCGAAAACAGAGTAGTTTTGATAGGGCATAGAAGGTTGACGCCGATATGGTCACTATTGCCTCGAAAAAGTTACGGAAAGCTTTTCGCCCAAAAAGCTCCCATTATGTTCTATACACAAAATAAACATGTTTGGGACAAATTTGAGCGAAAACAGAGTGGTATTGATTGGGCATAGAAGCATGATGCCGATATGGTCACTTTTGGCTCGAAAAAGTCTCGGAAAGCTTTTCGCCCAAAAAGCTCCCATTATCATCTATACACAATATAAACATGTTTTGGACAAATTTAAGCGAAAACAGAGTAGTTTTGATTGGGCATATAAGGGTGACGCCGATATGGTCACTTTGGGCTCGAAAAAGTCACGGAAAGCTTTTCGCCCAAAAAGCTCTCATTATCATCTATACACAATATAAACATGTTTTGGACAAATTTGAGCGAAAACAGAGTAGTTTTGATTGGGAATAGAAGGGTGACGCCGATATAGTCACTTTTGGCTCGAAAAAGTCACGGAAAGCTTTTCGCCCAAAAAGCTCCCACTGTGATCTATACACAATATAACCATGTTTGGGACAAATTTGAGCGAAAACAGAGTAGTTTTGGTTGGGCATAGCAGGGTGACGCCGATATGGTCACTTTTGGCTCGAAAAAGTCACGGAAAGGTTTTAGCCCAAAAAGCTTCCATTGTGATCTATACACAATATAAACATGTTTGGGACAAATTTGAGCGAAAACAGAGTAGTTTTGATTGGGAATAGAAGGGTGACGACGATATGGTCACTTTTGGCTCGAAAAAGTCACGGAAAGCTTTTCACCCAAAAAGCTCCCATTATCATCTATACACAATATAAACATGTTTTGGACAAATTTGAGCGAAAACAGAGTAGTTTTGATTGGGAATAGAAGGGTGACGCCGATAAGGTCACTTTTGGCTCGAAAAATTCACGGAAAGCTTTTCGCCCAAAAAGCTCCCATTGTGATCTATACACAATATAAACATGTTTGGGACAAATTTGAGCGAAAACAGAGTAGTTTTGATTGGGCATAGAAGGGTGACGCCGATATGGTCACTTTTGGCTCTAAAAAGTCACGGAAAGCTTTTCGCCCAAAAAGCTCCCATTGTGTTCTATACACAATATAAACATGTTTGGGACAAATTTGAGCGAAAACAGAGTAGTTTTGATTGGGCATAGAAGCATGACGCCGATATGGTCACTTTTGGCTCGAAAAAGTCACGGAAAGGTTTTAGCCCAAAAAGCTTCCATTGTGATCTATACACAATATAAACATTTTTGGGACAAATTTGAGCGAAAACAGAGTAGTTTTGATTGGGAATAGAAGGGTGACGACGATATGGTCACTTTTGGATCGAAAAAGTCACGGAAAGCTTTTCGCCCAAAAAGCTCCCATTATCATCTATACACAATATAAACATGTTTTGGACAAATTTGAGCGAAAACAGAGTAGTTTTGATTGGGAATAGAAGGGTGACGCCGATAAGGTCACTTTTGGCTCGAAAAATTCACGGAAAGCTTTTCGCCCAAAAAGCTCCCATTGTGATCTATACACAATATAAACATGTTTGGGACAAATTTGAGCGAAAACAGAGTAGTTTTTATTGGGCATAGAAGGGTGACGCCCATATGGTCACTTTTGGCTCGAAAAAGTCACGGAAAGCTTTTCGCCCAAAAAGCTCCCATTGTGTTCTATACACAATATAAACATGTTTGGGACAAATTTGAGCGAAAACAGAGTAGTTTTGATTGGGCATAGAAGCATGACGCCGATATGGTCACTTTTGGCTCGAAAAAGTCACGGAAAGCTTTTCGCCCAAAAAGCTCCCATTATCATCTATACACAACATAAACATGTTTTGGACAAATTTAAGCGAAAACAGAGTAGTTTTGATTGGGCATAGAAGGGTGACACCGATATGGTCACTTTTGGCTCGAAAAAGTCACGGAAAGCTTTTCGCCCAAAAAGCTCTCATTATCATCTATACACAATATAAACATGTTTTGGACAAATTTGAGCGAAAACAGAGTAGTTTTGATTGGGAATAGAAGGGTGACGCCGATATGGTCACTTTTGGCTCGAAAAAGTCACGGAAAGCTTTTCGACCAAAAAGCTCCCATTGTGATCTATACACAATATAAACATATTTGGGACAAATTTGAGCGAAAACAGAGTAGTTTTGACTGGGCATAGAAGGGTGACGCCGATATGGTCACTTTTGGCTCGAAAAAGTCACGGAAAGCTTTTAGCCCAAAAAGCTTCCATTGTGATCTATACACAATATAAACATGTTTGGGACAAATTTGAGCGAAAACAGAGTAGTTTTGATTGGGCATAGAAGGGTGACGCCTATATGGTCACTTTTGGCTAGAAAAACTCACGGAAAGCTTTTCGCCCAAAAAGCTCCCATTGTGATCTATACACAATATAAACATGTTTGGGACAAATTTGAGCGAAAACAGAGTAGTTTTGATTGGGCATAGAAGGGTGACGCCGATATGGTCACTTTTGGCTCGAAAAAGTCACGGTAAGCTTTTCGCCCAAAAAGCTTCCATTATCATCTATACACAATATAAACATGTTTTGGACAAATTTAAGCGAAAAAATAGTAGTTTTGATAGGGCATAGAAGGGTGACGCCCATATGGTCACTTTTGGCTCAAAAAAGTTACGGAAAGCTTTTCGCCCAAAAAGCTCCCATTATCATCTATACACAATATAAACATGTTTTGGACAAATTTGAGCGAAAACAGAGTAGTTTTGATTGGGAATAGAAGGGTGACGACGAAATAGTCACTTTTGGCTCGAAAAAGTCACGGAAAGCTTTTCGCCCAAAAAGCTCCCATTATCATCTATATACAATATAAACATGTTTTGGACAAATTTGAGCTAAAACAGAGTAGTTTTGATTGGGCATAGAAGGGTGACGCCGATATGGTCACTTTTGGCTCGAAAAAGTCACGGAAAGCTTTTCGCCCAAAAAGCTCCCATTGTATTCTATACACAATATAAACATGTTTGGGAAAAATTTGAGCGAAAACAGAGTAGTTTTGATTGGGCATAGAAGGGTGACGCCGATATGGTCACTTTTGGCTCGAAAAAGTCACGGAAAGGTTTTCTCCCAAAAAGCTCCCATTATCATCTATACACAATATAAACATGTTTTGGACAAATTTGAGCGAAAACAGAGTAGTTTTGATTGGACATAGATGGGTGACGCCGATATGGTCACTTTTGGCTCGAAAAAGTCTCGGAAAGCTTTTCGCCCAAAAAGCTCCCATTATCATCTATACACAATATAAACATTTTTTGGACAAATTTAAGCGAAAAAAGAGTAGTTTTGATTGGGCATATAAGGGTGACGCCGATATGGTCACTTTTGGCTCGAAAAAGTCAAGGAAAGCTTTTCGCCCAAAAAGCTCTCATTATCATCTATACACAATATAAACATGTTTTGGACAAATTTGAGCGAAAACAGAGTAGTTTTGATTGGGAATAGAAGGGTGACGCCGATATAGTCACTTTTGGTTCGAAAAAGTCACGGAAAGCTTTTCGCCCAAAAAGCTCCCACTGTGATCTATACACAATATAACCATGTTTGGGACAAATTTGAGCGAAAATAGAGTAGTTTTGGTTGGGCATAGAAGGGTCGATATGGTCACTTTTGGCTCGAAAAAGTCACGGAAAGGTTTTAGCCCAAAAAGCTTCCATTGTGATCTATACACAATATAAACATGTTTGGGACAAATTTGAGCGAAAACAGAGTAGTTTTGATTGGGAATAGAAGGGTGACGACGATATGGTCACTTTTGGCTCGAAAAAGTCACGGAAAGCTTTTCGCCCAAAAAGCTCCCATTATCATCTATACACAATATAAACATGTTTTGGACAAATTTGAGCGAAAACAGAGTAGTTTTGATTGGGAATAGAAGGGTGACGCCGATAAGGTCACTTTTGGCTCGAAAAATTCACGGAAAGCTTTTCGCCCAAAAAGCTCCCATTGTGATCTATACACAATATAAACATGTTTGGGACAAATTTGAGCGAAAACAGAGTAGTTTTGATTGGGCATAGAAGGGTGACGCCGATATGGTCACTTTTGGCTCGAAAAAGTCACGGAAAGCTTTTCGCCCAAAAAGCTCCCATTGTGTTCTATACACAATATAAACATGTTTGGGACAAATTTG
Organism: Persicaria maculosa; assembly: GCA_963922045.1. Classification (NCBI taxonomy): domain Eukaryota; kingdom Viridiplantae; phylum Streptophyta; class Magnoliopsida; order Caryophyllales; family Polygonaceae; genus Persicaria; species Persicaria maculosa. Next base: position 40,641,551 of record OY998251.1, on the reverse strand, counting down.
AGCGAAAACAGAGTAGTTTTGATTGGGCATAGAAGCATGACGCCGATATGGTCACTTTTGGCTCGAAAAAGTCACGGAAAGGTTTTAGCCCAAAAAGCTTCCATTGTGATCTATACACAATATAAACATGTTTGGGACAAATTTGAGCGAAAACAGAGTAGTTTTGATTGGGAATAGAAGGGTAACGACGATATGGTCACTTTTGGCTCGAAAAAGTCACGGAAAGCTTTTCGCCCAAAAAGCTCCCATTATCATCTATACACAATATAAACATGTTTTGGACAAATTTGAGCGAAAACAGAGTAGTTTTGATTGGGAATAGATGGGTGACGCCGATAAGGTCACTTTTGGCTCGAAAAATTCACGGAAAGCTTTTCGCCCAAAAAGCTCCCATTGTGATCTATACACAATATAAACATGTTTGGGACAAATTTGAGCGAAAGCAGAGTAGTTTTTATTGGGCATAGAAGGGTGACGCCGATATGGTCACTTTTGGCTCGAAAAAGTCACGGAAAGCTTTTCGCCCAAAAAGCTCCCATTGTGTTCTATACACAATATAAACATGTTTGGGACAAATTTGAGCGAAAACAGAGTAGTTTTGATTGGGCATAGAAGCATGACGCCGATATGGTCACTTTTGGCTCGAAAAAGTCACGGAAAGCTTTTCGCCCAAAAAGCTCCCATTATCATCTATACACAACATAAACATGTTTTGGACAAATTTAAGCGAAAACAGAGTAGTTTTGATTGGGCATAGAAGCGTGACACCGATATGGTCACTTTTGGCTCGAAAAAGGCACGGAAAGCTTTTCGCCCAAAAAGCTCTCATTATCATCTATACACAATATAAACATGTTTTGGACAAATTTGAGCGAAAACCGAGTAGTTTTGATTGGGCATAGAAGGGTGACGCCGATATGGTCACTTTTGGCTCGAAAAAGTCACGGAAAGCTTTTCGCCCAAAAAGCTCCCATTATCATCTATACACAATATAAACATGTTTTGGACAAATTTAAGCGAAAACAGAGTAGTTTTGATTGGGCATAGAAGGGTGACGCCGATATGGTCACTTTTGGCTCTAAAAAGTCACGGAAAGCTTTTCGCCCAAAAAGCTCCCATTGTGTTCTATACACAATATAAACATGTTTGGGACAAATTTGAGCGAAAACAGAGTAGTTTTGATTGGGCATAGAAGCATGACGCCGATATGGTCACTTTTGGCTCGAAAAAGTCACGGAAAGGTTTTAGCCAAAAAAGCTTCCATTGTGATCTATACACAATATAAACATGTTTGGGACAAATTTGAGCGAAAACAGAGTAGTTTTGATTGGGAATAGAAGGGTGACGACGATATGGTCACTTTTGGCTCGAAAAAGTCACGGAAAGCTTTTCGCCCAAAAAGCTCCCATTATCATCTATACACAATATAAACATGTTTTGGACAAATTTGAGCGAAAACAGAGTAGTTTTGATTGGGAATAGAAGGGTGACGCCGATAAGGTCACTTTTGGCTCGAAAAATTCACGGAAAGCTTTTCGCCCAAAAAGCTCCCATTGTGATCTATACACAATGTAAACATGTTTGGGACAAATTTGAGCGAAAACAGAGTAGTTTTTATTGGGCATAGAAGGGTGACGCCGATATGGTCACTTTTGGCTCGAAAAAGTCACGGAAAGCTTTTCGCCCAAAAAGCTCCCATTGTGTTCTATACACAATATAAACATGTTTGGGACAAATTTGAGCGAAAACAGAGTAGTTTTGATTGGGCATAGAAGCATGACGCCGATATGGTCACTTTTGGCTCGAAAAAGTCACGGAAAGCTTTTCGCCCAAAAAGCTCCCATTATCATCTATACACAACATAAACATGTTTTGGACAAATTTAAGCGAAAACAGAGTAGTTTTGATTGGGCATAGAAGGGTGACACCGATATGGTCACTTTTGGCTCGAAAAAGTCACGGAAAGCTTTTCGCCCAAAAAGCTCTCATTATCATCTATACACAATATAAACATGTTTTGGACAAATTTGAGCGAAAACAGAGTAGTTTTGATTGGGAATAGAAGGGTGACGCCGATATGGTCACTTTTGGCTCGAAAAAGTCACGGAAAGCTTTTCTCCCAAAAAGCTCCCATTGTGATCTATACACAATATAAACATATTTGGGACAAATTTGAGCGAAAACAGAGTAGTTTTGATTGGGCATAGAAGGGTGACGCCGATATGGTCACTTTTGGCTCGAAAAAGTCATGGAAAGCTTTTAGCCCAAAAAGCTTCCATTGTGATCTACACACAATATAAACATGTTTGGGACAAATTTGAGCGAAAACAGAGTAGTTTTGATTGGGCATAGAAGGGTGACGCCTATATGGTCAGTTTTGGCTAGAAAAAGTCACGGAAAACTTTTCGCCCAAAAAGCACCCATTGTGATCTATACACAATATAAACATGTTTGGGACAAATTTGAGCGAAAACAGAGTAGTTTTGATTGGGCATAGAAGCATGACGCCGATATGGTCACTTTTGGCTCGAAAAAGTCACGGAAAGCTTTTCGCCCAAAAAGCTCCCATTATCATCTATACACAATATAAACATGTTTTGGACAAATTTGAGCGAAAACAGAGTAGTTTTGATTGGGAATAGAAGGGTGACGACGAAATAGTCACTTTTGGCTCGAAAAAGTCACGGAAAGCTTTTCGCCCAAAAAGCTCCCATTATCATCTATATACAATATAAACATGTTTTGGACAAATTTGAGCTAAAATAGAGTAGTTTTGATTGGGCATAGAAGGGTGACGCCGATATGGTCACTTTTGGCTCGAAAAAGTCACGGAAAGCTTTTCGCCCAAAAAGCTCCCATTGTATTCTATACACAATATAAACATGTTTGGGACAAATTTGAGCGAAAACAGAGTAGTTTTGATTGGGCATAGAAGGGTGACGCTAATATGGTCACTTTTGGCTCGAAAAAGTCACGGAAAGGTTTTCTCCCAAAAAGCTCCCATTATCATCTATACACAATATAAACATGTTTTGGACAAATTTGAGCTAAAACAGAGTAGTTTTGATTGGACATAGATGGGTGACGCCGATATGGTCACTTTTGGCTCGAAAAAGTCACGGAAAGCTTTTCGCCCAAAAAGCTCCCATTGTGATCTATACACAATATAAACATGTTTGGGACAAATTTGAGCGAAAACAGAGTAGTTTTGATTGGGCATAGAAGGGTGACGCCGATATGGTCACTTTTGGCTCGAAAAAGTCACGGTAAGCTTTTCGCCCAAAAAGCTCCCATTATCATCTATACAAAATATAAACATGTTTTGGACAAATTTAAGCGAAAACAGAGTTGTTTTGATAGGGCATAGAAGGGTGATGCCGATATGGTCACTTTTGGCTCGAAAAAGTCACGGAAAGCTTTTCGCCCAAAAAGCTCCCATTATCATCTATACACAATATAAACATGTTTTGGACAAATTTGAGCGAAAACAGAGTAGTTTTGATTGTGAATAGAAGGGTGACGACGAAATAGTCACTTTTGGCTCGAAAAAGTCACGGAAAGCTTTTCGCCCAAAAAGCTCCCATTATCATCTATATACAATATAAACATGTTTTGGACAAATTTGAGCTAAAACAGAGTAGTTTTGATTGGGCATAGAAGGGTGACGTCGATATGGTCACTTTTGGCTCGAAAAAGTCACGAAAGCTTTTCGCCCAAAAAGCTCCCATTGTATTCTATACACAATATAAACATGTTTGGGACAAATTTGAGCGAAAACAGAGTAGTTTTGATTGGGCATAGAAGGGTGACGCCGATATGGTCCCTTTTGGCTCGAAAAAGTCACGGAAAGCTTTTCGCCCAAAAACCTCCCATTATCATCTATACACAATATAAACATGTTTTGGACAAATTTGAGCGAAAACAGAGTAGTTTTGATTGGGAATAGAAGGGTGACGCCGATAAGGTCACTTTTGGCTCGAAAAATTCACGGAAAGCTTTTCGCCCAAAAAGCTCCCATTGTGATCTATACACAATATAAACATGTTTGGGACAAATTTGAGCGAAAACAGAGTAGTTTTGATTGGACATAGAAGGGTGACGCCGATATGGTCACTTTTGGCTCGAAAAAGTCACGGAAAGCTTTTCGCCCAAAAAGCTCCCATTGTGTTCTATACACAATATAAACATGTTTGGGACAAATTTGAGCGAAAACAGAGTAGTTTTGATTGGGAATAGAAGGGTGACGACGAAATAGTCACTTTTGGCTCGAAAAAGTCACGGAAAGCTTTTCGCCCAAAAAGCTCCCATTATCATTTATACACAACATAAACATGTTTTGGACAAATTTAAGCGAAAACAGAGTAGTTTTGATTGGGGATAGAAGGGTGACGTCGATATGGTCACTTTTGGCTCGAAAAAGTCACGGAAAGCTTTTCGCCCAAAAAGCTCTCATTATCATCTATACACAATATAAACATGTTTTGGACAAATTTGAGCGAAAACAGAGTAGTTTTGATTGGGAATAGAATGGTGACGACGATATGGTCACTTTTGGCTCGAAAAAGTCACGGAAAGCTTTTCGCCCAAAAAGCTCCCATTATCATCTATACACAATATAAACATGTTTTGGACAAATTTGAGCTAAAACAGAGTAGTTTTGATTGGGCATAAAAGGGTGACGCCGATATGGTCACTTTTGGCTCGAAAAAGTCACGAAAAGCTTTTCGCCCATAAAGCTCCCATTGTGTTCTATACACAATATAAACATGTTTAAGACAAATTTGAGCGAAAACAGAGTAGTTTTGATTGGGCATATAAGGGTGACGCCGATATGGTCACTTTTGGCTCGAAAAAGTCACGGAAAGCTTTTCGCCCAAAAAGCTCCCATTGTGATCTATACACAATATAAACATGTTTGGGACAAATTTGAGCGAAAACAGAGTAGTTTTGATTGGGCATAGAAGGGTGACGCCGATATGGTCACTTTTGGCTCCAAAAAGTCACGGAAAGGTTTTCTCCTAAAAAGCTCCCATTATCATCTATACACAATATAAACATGTTTTGGACAAATTTGAGCTAAAACAGAGTAGTTTTGATTGGACATAGATGGGTGACGCCGATATGGTCACTTTTGGCTCGAAAAAGTCACGGAAAGCTTTTTGCCCAAAAAGCTCCCATTGTGATCTATACACAATATAAACATGTTTGGGACAAATTTAAGCGAAAACAGAGTAGTTTTGATTGGGCATAGAAGGGTGACGCCGATATGGTCCCTTTTGGCTCGAAAAAGTCACGGAAAGCTTTTCGCCCAAAAACCTCCCATTATCATCTATACACAATATAAACATGTTTTGGACAAATTTGAGCGAAAACAGAGTAGTTTTGATTGGGAATAGAAGGGTGACGCCGATAAGGTCACTTTTGGCTCGAAAAATTCACGGAAAGCTTTTCGCCCAAAAAGCTCCCATTGTGATCTATACACAATATAAACATGTTTGGGACAAATTTGAGCGAAAACAGAGTAGTTTTGATTGGACATAGAAGGGTGACGCCGATATGGTCACTTTTGGCTCGAAAAAGTCACGGAAAGCTTTTCGCCCAAAAAGCTCCCATTGTGTTCTATACACAATATAAACATGTTTGGGACAAATTTGAGCGAAAACAGAGTAGTTTTGATTGGGAATAGAAGGGTGACGACGAAATAGTCACTTTTGGCTCGAAAAAGTCACGGAAAGCTTTTCGCCCAAAAAGCTCCCATTATCATTTATACACAACATAAACATGTTTTGGACAAATTTAAGCGAAAACAGAGTAGTTTTGATTGGGGATAGAAGGGTGACGTCGATATGGTCACTTTTGGCTCGAAAAAGTCACGGAAAGCTTTTCGCCCAAAAAGCTCTCATTATCATCTATACACAATATAAACATGTTTTGGACAAATTTGAGCGAAAACAGAGTAGTTTTGATTGGGAATAGAATGGTGACGACGATATGGTCACTTTTGGCTCGAAAAAGTCACGGAAAGCTTTTCGCCCAAAAAGCTCCCATTATCATCTATACACAATATAAACATGTTTTGGACAAATTTGAGCTAAAACAGAGTAGTTTTGATTGGGCATAAAAGGGTGACGCCGATATGGTCACTTTTGGCTCGAAAAAGTCACGAAAAGCTTTTCGCCCATAAAGCTCCCATTGTGTTCTATACACAATATAAACATGTTTAAGACAAATTTGAGCGAAAACAGAGTAGTTTTGATTGGGCATATAAGGGTGACGCCGATATGGTCACTTTTGGCTCGAAAAAGTCACGGAAAGCTTTTCGCCCAAAAAGCTCCCATTCTATACACAATATAAACATGTTTTGGACAAATTTGAGCGAAAACCGAGTTGTTTTGATTGGGCATAGAAGGGTGACGCCGATATGGTCACTTTTGGCTCGAAAAAGTCACGGAAAACTTTTCGCCCGAAAAGCTCCCATTGTGATCTACACAATATAAACATGTTTGGGACAAATTTGAGCGAAAACAGAGTAGTTTTGATTGGGCATAGAAGGGTGACGCCGATATGGTCACTTTTGGCTCGAAAAAGTCACGGAAAGCTTTTCGTGCAAAAAGCTCTCATTATCATCTATACACAATATAAACATGTTTTGGACAAATTTGAGCGAAAACCGAGTAGTTTTGATTGGGCATAGAAGGGTGACGCCGATATGGTCACTTTTGGCTCGAAAAAGTCACGGAAAGCTTTTCGCCCAAAAAGCTCCCATTATCATCTATACACAATATAAACATGTTTTGGACAAATTTAAGCGAAAACAGAGTAGTTTTGATAGGGCATAGAAGGCTGACGCCGATATGGTCACTATTGCCTCGAAAAAGTTACGGAAAGCTTTTCGCCCAAAAAGCTCCCATTATGTTCTATACACAAAATAAACATGTTTGGGACAAATTTGAGCGAAAACAGAGTGGTATTGATTGGGCATAGAAGCATGATGCCGATATGGTCACTTTTGGCTCGAAAAAGTCTCGGAAAGCTTTTCGCCCAAAAAGCACCCATTATCATCTATACACAATATAAACATGTTTTGGACAAATTTAAGCGAAAACAGAGTAGTTTTGATTGGGCATATAAGGGTGACGCTGATATGGTCACTTTTGGCTCGAAAAAGTCAAGGAAAGCTTTTCGCCCAAAAAGCTCTCATTATCATCTATACACAATATAAACATGTTTTGGACAAATTTGAGCGAAAACAGAGTAGTTTTGATTGGGAATAGAAGGGTGACGCCGATATAGTCACTTTTGGTTCGAAAAAGTCACGGAAAGCTTTTCGCCCAAAAAGCTCCCACTGTGATCTATACACAATATAACCATGTTTGGGACAAATTTGAGCGAAAACAGAGTAGTTTTGGTTGGGCATAGAAGGGTCGATATGGTCACTTTTGGCTCGAAAAAGTCACGGAAAGGTTTTAGCCCAAAAAGCATCCATTGTGATCTATACACAATATAAACATGTTTGGGACAAATTTGAGCGAAAACAGAGTAGTTTTGATTGGGCATAGAAGCATGACGCCGATATGGTCACTTTTGGCTCGAAAAAGTCACGGAAAGCTTTTCGCCCAAAAAGTTCCCATTATCATCTATACACAACATAAACATGTTTTGGACAAATTTAAGCGAAAACAGAGTAGTTTTGATTGGGCATAGAAGGGTGACACCGATATGGTCACTTTTGGCTCGAAAAAGTCACGGAAAGCTTTTCGCCCAAAAAGCTCTCATTATCATCTATACACAATATAAACATGTTTTGGACAAATTTGAGCGAAAACAGAGTAGTTTTGATTGGGAATAGAAGGGTGACGCCGATATGGTCACTTTTGGCTCGAAAAAGTCACGGAAAGCTTTTCGCCCAAAAAGCTCCCATTGTGATCTATACACAATATAAACATATTTGGGACAGATTTGAGCGAAAACAGAGTAGTTTTGATTGGGCATAGAAGGGTGACGCCGATATGGTCACTTTTGGCTCGAAAAAGTCACGGAAAGCTTTTAGCCCAAAAAGCTTCCATTGTGATCTATACACAATATAAACATGTTTGGGACAAATTTGAGCGAAAACAGAGTAGTTTTGATTGGGCATAGAAGGGTGACGCCTATATGGTCACTTTTAGCTAGAAAAACTCACGGAAAGCTTTTCGCCCAAAAAGCTCCCATTGTGATCTATACACAATATAAACATGTTTGGGACAAATTTGAGCGAAAACAGAGTAGTTTTGATTGGGCATAGAAGGGTGACGCCGATATGGTCACTTTTGGCTCGAAAAAGTCACGGAAAGCTTTTCGCCCAAAAAGCTCTCATTATCATCTATACACAATATAAACATGTTTTGGACAAATTTGAGCGAAAACCGAGTAGTTTTGATTGGGCATAGAAGGGTGACGCCGATGTGGTCACTTTTGGCTCGAAAAAGTCACGGAAAGCTTTTCGCCCAAAAAGCTCCCATTATCATCTATACACAATATAAACATGTTTTGGACAAATTTAAGCGAAAACAGAGTAGTTTTGATAGGGCATAGAAGGGTGACGCCGATATGGTCACTTTTGGCTCGAAAAAGTCACGGAAAGCTTTTCGCCCAAAAAGCTCCCATTATCATCTATATACAATATAAACATGTTTTGGACAAATTTGAGCTAAAACAGAGTAGTTTTGATTGGGCATAGAAGGGTGACGCCGATATGGTCACTTTTGGCTCGAAAAAGTCACGGAAAGCTTTTCGCCCAAAAAGCTCCCATTGTATTCTATACACAATATAAACATGTTTGGGACAAATTTGAGCGAAAACAGAGTAGTTTTGATTGGGCATAGAAGGGTGACGCCGATATGGTCACTTTTGGCTCGAAAAAGTCACGGAAAGGTTTTCTCCCAAAAAGCTCCCATTATCATCTATACACAATATAAACATGTTTTGGACAAATTTGAGCTAAAACAGAGTAGTTTTGATTGGACATAGATGGGTGACGCCGATATGGTCACTTTTGGCTCGAAAAAGTCACGGAAAGCTTTTCGCCCAAAAAGCTCCCATTGTATTCTATACACAATATAAACATGTTTGGGACAAATTTGAGCGAAAACAGAGTAGTTTTGATTGGGCATAGAAGGGTGACGCCGATATGGTCACTTTTGGCTCGAAAAAGTCACGGAAAGGTTTTCTCCCAAAAAGCTCCCATTATCATCTATACACAATATAAACATGTTTTGGACAAATTTGAGCTAAAACAGAGTAGTTTTGATTGGACATAGATGGGTGACGCCGATATGGTCACTTTTGGCTCGAAAAAGTCACGGAAAGCTTTTCGCCCAAAAAGCTCCCATTGTGATCTATACACAATATAAACATCTTTGGGACAAATTTGAGCGAAAACAGAGTAGTTTTGATTGGGCATAGAAGGGTGACGCCGATATGGTCACTTTTGGCTCGAAAAAGTCACGGAAAGCTTTTCGCCCAAAAAGCTCCCATTATCATCTATACAAAATATAAACATGTTTTGGACAAATTTAAGCGAAAACAGAGTTGTTTTGATAGGGCATAGAAGGGTGATGCCGATATGGTCACTTTTGGCTCGAAAAAGTCACGGAAAGCTTTTCGCCCAAAAAGCTCCCATTATCATCTATACACAATATAAACATGTTTTGGACAAATTTGAGCGAAAACAGAGTAGTTTTGATTGTGAATAGAAGGGTGACGACGAAATAGTCACTTTTGGCTCGAAAAAGTCACGGAAAGCTTTTCGCCCAAAAAGCTCCCATTATCATCTATATACAATATAAACATGTTTTGGACAAATTTGAGCTAAAACAGAGTAGTTTTGATTGGGCATAGAAGGGTGACGTCGATATGGTCACTTTTGGCTCGAAAAAGTCACGGAAAGCTTTTCGCCCAAAAAGCTCCCATTGTATTCTATACACAATATAAACATGTTTGGGACAAATTTGAGCGAAAACAGAGTAGTTTTGATTGGGCATAGAAGGGTGACGCCGATATGTCTACTTTTGGCTCGAAAAAGTCACGGAAAGGTTTTCTCCCAAAAAGCTCCCATTATCATCTATACACAATATAAACATGTTTTGGACAAATTTGAGCTAAAACAGAGTAGTTTTGATTGGACATAGATGGGTGACGCCGATATGGTCACTTTTGGCTCGAAAAAGTCACGGAAAGCTTTTCGCCCAAAAAGCTCCCATTGTGATCTATACACAATATAAACATGTTTGGGACAAATTTGAGCGAAAACAGAGTAGTTTTGATTGGGCATAGAAGGGTGACGCCGATATGGTCCCTTTTGGCTCGAAAAGTCACGGAAAGCTTTTCGCCCAAAAACCTCCCATTATCATCTATACACAATATAAACATCTTTTGGACAAATTTGAGCAAAAACAGAGTAGTTTTGATTGGGAATAGAAGGGTGACGCCGATATAGTCACTTTTGGCTCGAAAAAGTCACGGAAAGCTTTTCGCCCAAAAAGCTCCCATTGTGATCTATACACAATATAAACATGTTTGGGACAAATTTGAGCGAAAACAGAGTAGTTTTGATTGGGCATAGAAGGGTGACGCCGATATGGTCCCTTTTGGCTCGAAAAAGTCACGGAAAGCTTTTCGCCCAAAAAGTTCCCATTATCATCTATACAAAATATAAACATGTTTTGGACAAATTTAAGCGGAAACAGAGTTGTTTTGATAGGGCATAGAAGGGTGATGCCGATATGGTCACTTTTGGCTCGAAAAAGTCACGGAAAGCTTTTCGCCCAAAAAGCTCCCATTATCATCTATACACAATATTAACATGTTTTGGACAAATTTGAGTGAAAACAGAGTCGTTCTGATGGGGCATAGAAGGGTGACGCCGATATGGTCACTTTTGGCTCGAAAAAATCACGGTTACGCAGGGGGTCCCAATTGCAATATGAGAGATCAAAGGTTCTATCAACCACAATGGAACCAGAAAGGGATCAAAAGAAGGATGACTTACAGCTCATCCTGGATGAGATGCGCCGGAATCAGGGCACCATCAACAACCAGTTCCAGAACATCAATGCAAAATTTGGAGAGCTGGACATCTGAAAGAAGAGCATAGAGACACAGATGGGTCAATTTGCGGCACAGATTCCACGACCAACCGGGCAACTCCCTGGGCAAATAGAACCAAATCCTAAGGGGAAGACCGGACACGTCGCAGCTATAAGGCTCAGGAGCGGGCACCAATTACATGAGCCAGAGGTCGGAAAGCACAAAGATAAGGCAGAGCAGCAACTCGACAACGAGCAACAGCAACTCGATATCGAGAAGCCCTTGGTCGATATCGACAAAAAGTTCCTCGACACAGACCAAAAGCCAGGCTCGGACTCCACTGCACAGCCCAGCAACTCGAGATCGACAATTCTTGTCGATATCAAGGAACCTTTGGTCGATATCGAGGAAAAGATGGTCGATGTCGACGACTCTGCAACACCTCCGACATTTGTTCTGGCTCCGAAGCAGAAACAGACATTGCCTTTCCCTTCCAAAGCACTGAAAGATCCCACTGCATGTAGGTTCAAACGTTTTGTTATTATGCTGCAAGAACTGAATGACTCTATTCCTTTTACAGAAGCCCTGCAAGAGATGCCTGGATATGTCAAATTCCTGAAGGAAATCCTGAGCAAGAAGCAATCCATCTCAGAGATCGCCGGCGAATGCAAAGTACTCCACTTCCCTGAAAAGAGACCTGACCCTGGTAAGTTTTCTATTACTGTAAGTTTGGACAATATAAATATGAGTCCTTGTGTGATTTAGGAGCAAGTGTGAGCATCATGCCCTTATCAATCTGGCGGATAATTAGCTACCCCTTTAATGGATTAAAAGTCCTTATCTTTTTTATTTAGGTTTATTTATTTATGTTTTAGTCATCATTTATCTTTACTTATCAAATTTATCAATATAGTTGCTTAGATGAGAAATATTTGAGGTAACAATTATTTTAACAGATTGTCACCCGCTAATCAATGACTACGAGGAAGCATGACTAAAAAGTTGTCTAACTTGAGACTAGGGCATAAAACTTATTATTTTAGCATTTTGAGGCTAATTATTGATTTTTGAGCATATAAAATTTTCTAGCTTGATAAGTGAAGGGAGGCAACATATATATCTCTGCGACACAACTGACCGGTAAAGTTGACAAGCCAAGTTGACATACCCTTGTGGACCTCGAACTCTTGGGCGCTCAACAACCTTGCGACCATGGACAACGGTTGCGTGTAGTTCATCTTAATGGCTTTAGCAACCCAATCGCTTACGAGCTTCCCTAAGGAGGAGTTGCTCTCTCTTCGAGTGACGAACCACTTGCTCACAATCTCAATGATGGCGTCGATGAGGGCAGTAAGAGGCAAGTCCTGAGGGTGCTTGAAAACGGAGTTCAAGCACTCGGAATTGTTAGTGGTGATGAAGTTGTACCTATTTTTTGTGGCATGTTAATTATAGTAGGTGACATGTAAATATTTCTTAGTGGTGGTGATGTTGTAGTTATCCGCAGGGAAGAATGCCCTAGCCAAGTTCTTGAAGCCAGCCTCATTGAGGTATTGTCTCGCAGTAAGGGCCTGATTCAAGAAGTCCGTAAATAGCCCCTAAAACTCATCATATTTGTACGCCTTCGGCATCCTAAATAAGGGGTGTGCAAAGTGACGACCTTATACTAGAGTCGCACGTTCTGAAATAGGTGTCATTTGCAAATGTCGTGCTTGGCAAATACATAGTTGTCATGTATCCCCTTCTCAATGCTTATGTGGCAACTGCACAGTTGTGTCGTATCCCCTTCTCAATGCTTATCGAATAGGCATCATGTAGTTCCTACTAGTTGACAAATACATCTGTTAGGGCTGGCATATCAAACATATACTTCAGGTAGGGTTAATTTGGTGGCATGTCAACAGATGGCATATACAATATATATTTAGTATGGGATTGGAACGACAAACCTTCTGTAGGTGGGGGACGACCATCCTTCACACTTCTATACTCACAAAGGCTTACTTGAATTACCTGTTCAGGCCGCATTTAATTCTCGTGTAGGTCCTCTGGTTTGCTTGCTTTAGTATGTACATGTATGAGTATATGGAGTGATAGCTTTCCTCGTCCGTCCCGTACAAAGTGTCCATTGCCTTCAACCGTGTTCGACGTGGCTTCCAGTGGTTACAACTCACACCTAGTTGTGACTTCATCAGTGATTATACTTTTTCCGGAACAAGACAATAACAAGGGCAAACATTGAATAACACGAAAGATAGGAAACAACCAAAATGTGCCCGACAACCCCGGCATAGGGTCTCTAGTAGGAAATCATAGAGTAGACATTTGATTTTACCTATTGGTATGTACAGTGTACATAATCATAGTTATTATTATGAATTCATTATTGATTGGACTTGTTCTAGAACAATGGGTTTCTTACCGGATTATAACAAGGGCAAACATTAACTAACACGATAGCATAATAGACTAGAAGAAACCAAAATGTGTCCAGTAGACAACAATGGGGTGCCTAGTAGAAAACCTTAGAGTGGACAATTGGTTTTTACTGTTGGCATATATAGTTTACATAATGACAAGTATTACCTATTACATATCGAATTGGCCCGCCAATCAAGGGAGAAAGCGGTTAAGGGATACGACGTACCTTTCCACTAGCCTCTGTCCTAGTTAGTTGTATGTCGCCCAACACTTTAGAGAAAGAAAATACCGAGGTAGAGTTCTTCGCCGGAGAAGGTTTGTCAGAGCTCAATCGGCTCTATTGAAGGTGGATCGATCACCGGGGTAGCCTATGATGAAGGAGGGAGTTATAAAAGAGGACCTTTACGATGTTTGAGGATGAAAAAGAGGGGAATCGAGCTTACCGCGTTTTGATCGGAAAAGTAGGGAAAAGTGGCATCGAGGCTCGGTGATGCCCGACGGGGCTCATCCGGTGCCCAGTGGGGCTAGAGAACTTCTAGAACAAAGGATGGGGTGTGCTTGAGACTGCTGGTGTGGCTTGGGAGCTGCGCTCGACAGGTGCTCAGATGCGGCTCAGGGAAGCTTTGATAGCTTGCCCAATTGGGGGTGAAAGCAAAAAGGTGGAGGTGGTGAATCGGTAATGGTGGATTTGGGCTCTAGGTGATTCTGCGGGGAATGAAAAGAGGGGGAGAGGGTGGATTTTTGTGGGTTCTCTATTGATTGAAGGATGTTAGGAGGAGGAGGTTCATATATAGGGAGGGAGGTGAGAATTAGTAAAAGACAAAGACTGGAATTGAAGAATTGAAGGTGAGCTGGATGGTGTAAGACAAGGGTGGTGGGAGAGAATCTACTGAACGACTTCTAAGAAACGAGAGAGAGAGAGAGAGAGAGAGAGAGAGATAAGGGAATGAAAACACAAATTGAGAAATGGTCCCCACATGATCAATTTAAAATCCCGACGCTCGATCCCAATCCTGCTCGCTAAATCGAATCCCGACACTAAGAAATTTAAATTGAATTTTTAAATCATTTCTGGGATGGGTAGAATTTAATTAAATTCATCCTAACTCGGAGCTCGAAAGCGGAATCAAATTCTGTTAAAATCCAAATTCTAAAATGATGCCAAAAATATTTTAAAATTAAAACTTGTGCCCGAGGGCGAATTTTCTACCACTTTTACAATTTGAATATATAAAATAATATTAAAATATATTCGATCTTAACAATTTGATCTTAATTTTTTTTATTTGAAAAGGAAATAGAAATTCCACTTGTGGTGGGACTCAAGGGTCGGTTCTCGAGGACCTAACGCGCTATTCACGGGCTTACTTGACCTGCACCAACGATATCGGTGTGGCGCAACTTGTGCCGTGTGGACGCGGATGGCTGAGGTCCCCTTCGATCTCCATTTTGTGTGGTTTCGCCGACATTCTTGAGGAAGGGTCCTCTTACTTGCCGCGGATTGTAGTCTCGGTTGCGGTTGTCGCAACCACGAGTTCCCCTTCCAAGACTTAAGGCCTCTAGCAATCAATTTTCTTCTAGACGTGGGTGCTTATGTTTGTCCCCGGCGGAGCGATATGAAGCTTCCTGGTTCCCCTACAATGGTTTCGGAACTTCTTATCCTCTTTGGTCTGCTCTATTTTGATTTCTCTTTCTTGCTAAAAGTCCCCCTTTACTGTTTGGATTCCCCCCGTTTATAGTGATTGGGGGTATGCCTCTGGCCTTGACAGTTGTCATTTTTGGGGTGACATGTGTTCCCTCTGTGGGTTATGGACATGTAATACACGTGCCCTTCCCTTACCTGTTACCGGCCAGAGCTAGTATGTTCTTTGTTCGCAGGTTTAGTCCTTAGGACGAGGAGACTGTTGTTCTCCTGAAGCCATTCTCGACCGCAGACAGCCTTTGAATTCCTTCAGTTGTTTTCCCTTTTTTCTTTTACCCGGATATTTCCAACCGGTTTCGTTACAGCTCCTCATGTTGGGCTAAATCCATATGGACTTGGCGCGATCTGATATATATCTACGGAAATATCTTGGCACCTTGAGCGTCTTTTTTGGGGTAGATGTTTTTCGTTCATTTAGGCTCTCTTAATGAGTCGGGGCCTTGGCCCAATAAGGCCCATTAAGGCTTTTTCTGGCCCAACTGGTTGAGCAAGTTTAATAGTCGGTGAATTCCTATAAATTACCCCGTTCTGTTTTTACTCGTCATTTGTTTTCTTTCTCTTGAAATCTTGTCTTTTACTGCTTTCTGTTCTCCGGAGGTATTTCTCCATCGTATGCCCTTCTCCAGTTTAGTTTTCCGGCTGTATTCATGTTCATCAGGTATTTTCTCCTTTGTTCTTCGTTTTTTTTCTTGAGTTTTTCGAGTTCATCAAGTTTTGCTCTCCCCTTTTTTGTGATTTTTCTTCCCTGGATCAGACTAGGCTCACTACTCTTTTTGCGGATCTGTTTTTTTGTTATCGATGCTTTGATCTGCGTGTATAGATTTTTACTCAGTTTTTCTTTAATTTTTGAGAATGGCTAGTTCTAGGGAAGAATACGATGCTCTGGATGAGTTTGAGGGGGAGGAAGGGTGGAGAGCTAATTCTCTGTTGACCTCCCGCCCGCATCCCTCCGCCAAGGTTTTTGCGGAGCACGTCCTCTGAATCTGAAGATTCTTCTCAAGGCCATCTTCTTCATACAGAGAAGCCATCTTCTTCAGGAAGCACGTCCTCTGAATTTGAAGATTCTTCTCAAGGCCATCTTCTTCAAACACAGAGGCTACACCGGATTGCGTGGGGCCTTGTGGGAGTCCTATAAAGGTGAGAAGGCGTTGGAAGCGCTTTGACCTTGATTACTATTCTTCACCTTACCTGGTTTCTTCTTCTTTTAAGGGCGGCGAGGGAAGCGGCACTTCTTCGGACGCGGATGACTTGAAGCTTCGTTCTTCTCCTGATGCGGGCATCCCCTCTGCTTCTCATCCTTCAGTTAGTGGCCAGGAATCTTAGTTGGCTTGGGTCCCTTATGCAAATTCTCCGGTTGGTATGGCGGAGATTTCTCCGGTTGGTATAGAATCTTGATGACCTGGATGTGCCTTCGTATGATCTTCAAGATCTGTCTTCTTGCCCGTTCCGCAGGAATTTCTCTATCTTTAGTCCTCAGCTGCGTCCCTTAGTGGACTCAAAGAGAGTTAAGCCGCGTCGGTCTCCAAATGAGAAAGTGAGGGGCTGCACGACGTTGTTGGACCTGGCCAATCTTGAAGTGATTTCCTAGATTTTTCCATGGCCATCCGGGTTGGAGCTTTGTCTCCTAGTTGAAGGGGGTGGTTTTTTGGATGCTTACGAGGACTACATTGTTGTCTATATTGCTAGTTTGTCTCAAGGGTTTCACCTTCCTCTTCATTCTTTCTTCGAGGGCTTTCTAGGTGAGCATAATCTGAGCCCTGCGTAGGTTGCTCCTAATTGTTGGATGTTCTTTACTATTTTTATAATGAGGTGCTTGGAGATTGGCGTTTCTCCGACCCATGAGCTAATGTTTAGCATCTTTTCTTTGAAGAAGGGTTCTCAAGATTCGAGGTTCTATCAGCGTAATTCGAGTTGTAGTTATATTAAGAGGCTTTCCGGTAAGCCGAACTAGAAGCATAAATGGTTTCCCGCCCGCGACAAGGCCGGGGGGAATTTGAATTTTCGGACTGTCCCTGGATGGTTCAGTGCTGTAAAAAGACCGATTTTCGCTGGACTCAAAAAGTCTTTCGCTCATGAGCCCAAGTTCCCTTGGCGGTCTATGGTTTCTGCTCTTTGACTCGAGATGGTAGGGTTAAGCTTACCTCATCCGCGCTTAGGTGTTTCCTTAGTTTTGACTATCACTCCGTTGTTTTCCTTCTTACCATTTTTCTTTGCTTCGCTTGTCTTGCTACTGTTTTTATTTTACCGTATCATCACTTATCATTTTATTATTTTTCTTTCTATATCAAATGGAATTTGAGTCTTTGCTTAACCTCCACAGAGCAAAAGAGGGGTGGAATGAAGAAAAGTTCTGCCACGCACGCGCCTTCTCACCCACCTGTCGCGTCGGTGGTTGTCGGGTTGAATATTAACATGGCGGCCGGGACTGACATTGAGGGTGCCACTTCCATCCGTGAGCCTCGTGAGAAGCGTTCCCGCTCCTCGGACCCTCAGAACCCGAGAAAGAAAAAGAAGGTGAGTAGCGTCGCGGGTCAATCCGGAGTACGAGGTACAAAGGCGGCCCTCTTTCTTCAAGGCGATGCTACCCTTCCTACTCACCCCATCCCGGGGTTCAGAATGGACGAGCTTGTCCGGCTTAGATTTCCTTAGAAGCTTGCGTGGAATGAGCAGCCTACTTGCAACGCCTGGATTCTCGGGATTTTTCAAATCAGTTTGACCGGATAACTCAGTGGGCGAGTTCAGACTATCCCCCGTTATTCTTTTCTTCTCTTTTCATATCCTATTGTTAACTTAGCTTTTGGTTCTTTTTTTAGTTAAGGGCGATTCAGACCGACGCGGAGCGTCGGTTGGTCTGCTAGGACAAAGCGGTCACTCGGAAAGATGCTGAAATCAAACATTTGCATCACCGCGTGAGGATGCTGGGCAACATGGTTGGGGACCAAGAAATTCAAGAAACGGTCTGCAGATCTTCATGAGACGCTGAAAGAAGTTATGGACCAGGCATCTATGTTAAACAATGAGTGAGACACGGCTAGGTTTGCTTTGGGTGCTTCTCATCTTCAAGCAGATGAGCTTCAGTCGACCATTGATCAGTTACAAGACAAGCTCCGCTCCATCCATGCCTCCGTTAATAAGCTACAAGAGGATTACTTGATCCTCTCAGAGGAGCAGAACATCCTGAAGCAGGATTTAGACGCGGCCCAATCCCGATCAAATCAGGATCTTGCTCTCCAATGGCTTCAAACTCCCGAGGGCATGAAGTATTTGTCCTTGCAGTGGGTGAACACAAGCGCATGTCTCTCTTTTCTGTCGTCTATTGCCAAGGCTTGCCTCAAGACACCCGATGGCGATAGGATCTTGAAAGATAAGTGCATCAATTACATCCGGAAGGGGATGGCTAAAGGGATCAATAAGAGCATGGCGCGCTCTACTACCAACCCCCGACACCCCACTAGAGAAGTTTGAGGCCATCTTGGAGATCGAAGATTAGGGACTTTCAAAAGAGGAGATGGTCGCGGATGAGTCGGAGGACGAGGATGAAGAATTTATCGATGATAAGGAGACGTCCGTTCATGAGGGCTGAATCTTTTCGTTTTTCTGGATGAAATTTCTGGTTAAGGCACGTGGTGTAATTAGGATTGACATTTTTTCGGGGAATATCTTGTCAAAGGGGTTTCTTGAAACAGTGTTTTATCGCGGATGGATTCGGTCCGTCGTGCTCTTAATGTTACATATTTTGTCTGTTTTTGGTTTTGATTACGCGACCTCGAGACTTACTGAGTGTTCGAGAAAGGATCTATCTTTTTTTTTTAAAAAAAAAGCGAGCGGGTTCCAAGTGTAGAAGTTCTTTCCTCCACTTGGCAATCGTTCCCGAATTTCAATATCTTTATGCCCTTGTTCTCGTTCTTTATCATCGTCTTTGAGACGCCTTGAGTTCCCAAGTCGTAGGCTGGTTTCCCAACCATGGCGCGTGGGAACCCCAACCCTTGGGCCTTTTTTCAAACTTTGGAAAACTCAGCGCAATTGTTTCGGCTCGTAAGATCCTCTTTTCAGTGGGCATTTCATCATTTAGCGGGGACTTGGGTTTTCATGTATCTAAATTCTCATTTCTCCTTCTCTATCTTTTGCATGTTTACAGTCACTGCCGCTTCAATTTGAGGCAGAGTATTGACCCTCAGTGCCTGAATGGGACTCCTTGTCTTCCTACGTTGTTCAAGACTTTCAGGTGATGTTCAGCCGGAATGAAAACAATCTCCTAAAACTCGACCACGGATAGAACGATGTCAAGACTTTCAGGTGATGTTGAGCCGGAATGACCTTAAATCATTAACACAAGAAATTACCCAAAGCACAAATAGATGAACGATTGTAATCTGGATGATAAAGTAATTATACCAAAAAGAAGCACAACAGCTACAGCAGTAGCAAAACCACTGCAGTAGTAAAACCACCACAGGTTATCTATGTAAAACCAAACAAAAACACACAAAAATATTGTCCCAAACGGAAGCACAACACCTACAGCAGTAGCAAAACCAAACAGAAAATGATACGTATTGTGGAGATTCTTTCAATTCCATTAAAGAATTAACAAACTGATTAGTTGCCAATTATGTGATATGAATCATATAATGGAATTTTTTGCGAGGAACATCAAAATCCACTGCTGGCTTATCTACGTAAGATTGGTTTTTTTTAATGGTTGCAAAATATGGATGCATCATTGAAAACAGAACGAAGTGATAACATGTACACGTTAATACATTACCTTATTTCTTTCAATCCTTCATTGACACCAAAAACTACCTCCTGAATGTCACCTCTTGCTAAAAAGGCCAAAATACTATCATATGCCAAATCCAGATCTTCTCCCTGAAAAAAATAAGTAATAAATAAAACACCAACAATTAAAATTGGAAAGAAGTTAAAAAAACCCCAACTGTGATAAAACTAGGAACTTGAATCAATGAAAACTGAAAAAGAAAAGAGGATACAAATCATAAATCAGAAAATGGTGAAAGAAACCATATAGGATCGTTCATAAATAAAAGGTTATACCGGTTAGTATAAAAAGGCATGTTTGACAGTGACATACCTCTCGGAGCTTCCCATCTCACAAAAAATGATCATAGCTGAATGATAAAAAAAAAGATTCCCAGTTAGAAAAGCAATCCTAGAAGAATTACGTAAAGAGTAGTCTAGAGTTAAAGTAGCATGTCAAAACAATCAAGAAAAAGTGAGAAATATGTTTCAAAGTTAGGCCCTTGGTTGAGGGGAGAATTTAAGCCAGCTAAACAAAGGTAAATGAGGAACTATAATTTTTTTGTGTGAAGGAGATTTATATTTCTTTTGTCTTTTTGCTCACTTTGATCAGCATACAAGAGCAATTCCCATGCCCTATCATTAATTTGAGAGTCTATTATTACATGATCTCAGTGTTATTTATTTGGCTTGAGTGGTTATCATACTAGAAAACAATCAAATAACAAATTTTGGCAACTATAGGTTAGCAGCTAGTATAAAACAACGACTAAAATTTTAAGAGTGCCTATTTGAGGTGCCATGAATTTTATGTTCTTAGATATATTTTGCAAACATGTTCCACGGTTGATAACCAAAGAGTGAAATGTGAAACCTAAAGTAATTTGAACCAAACGTTTTTCTAACATTTTTATCAAAAGAAACGAACAGAGGAAGATAGAAAATATGAACGAGGTAGAGGTTGCACTTTGCACTACATTACTTACAAATATTGCAGATTCTTTAGAAGGACAAGCTCAGGAACTAACTGAGCAGATAAGGCTGCATATCCAAGGTCTCTGAACATATAGAGAACAAACATATTATGTGCGACACGGTTCTAAAACCAAAGTAATCAAGTGGCAAACTATTTGAGTGGGAGGCAATGAAAATAAGTTTAACCCACCGCTTACACTATTCTGACACTATTATCAGTGTTACACGCAACATGAAACCATGTGCATTGGTTGAAAAGGGAGGGATCCCAGCTCTGTCAGATTTTGTTAGGGTCTTGCAAGTTGACCCTCAAGGCATGTAGATCATCTCCTGTTCACATTTAATCAAAACAATGGCAATGAGAACTTGTTATCGACAACACTGACAATTGGAAAAGAACGTACAAGAAACGTGAGAGGAAGACATCCAATCGACAGAAAGGAAGAGAAAAATGAAACAAAACAAATGCAATCGATTAAAGGCAACAAGTTTTTGAGAAAAATACTCAAACACAAGACACATTTCAATATCTTAAAAACTGTTCATAATAAGGAGTGAAAACCCACAAATAAAACCCTTCAAAGTCCATAATTGAAATAATGCCATGCAAACTCAATCAGAAACCCAAAATATCTTATATAAGACTCATTTAAACAATAACATTCATTCACAAACCCTAAACCCTAAATCTAAATATTCAAACAATCGGAAACCGAAATTATCTTTAGTACCAAGACACTCAACAAGACTCATTCACAAACCCTAAATCTAAATATTGAAGATGATAAAATGCAAACAAAATAGGCCCGAATCTGGGGAAAAAATTGACTTACCAGGCAACAGAGGTGAAACCTCGATAGAAGATCAGATATGGGTAGACGTTCGAAGGGATCACGAAAGAAGTTTTTGGTGTGGGAAGGAAGCACGAAGGGTCTGTTTATGGCTTGGATCGACAATAGGAAACCCAAATTATCTTTAGCACCAAGACACTCAACAAGACTCATTCACAAACCCTAAATCTAAATATTGAAGACAATAAAATGCAAACAAAATAGACTCGAATCTGGGGAAAAAAATCGACATACTAGGCAACGGAGGTGAAACCTCGATAGAAGACCATAGATGGGTAGACGTTCAAAGGGAGCACGAAAGAAGTTTATGGTGTCGGAAGGAAGAACGAAGGGTCTGTTTATGGCTTGGATCGACAATGGAAAGAAATAGATGAAGAGTTGAATCGAATTTTCGGAGGTGAGAGACAGAGAGAGTTGGATCTAGGGTTTAGGGAATGGAGGAGAAAGAGAGTAGGAATTTTGGAGGTGAGAGTGGGAGGGGAGGGAGAGGATGGGGATTTAAGAGGGTGGGTAAATCTAGTGGTGGGGAAGACCGACGATAAAGAAGAAGGAGGCGAAGAGCAGTGGTGCTTTGGGATGGCGACCACTGAGCAGTGAGGGTTAGAAAAGGGGAAGAGGATTTTTTATTTAGAGAAAGAGAAAGTAAAAGGCTTTATTTTTCTAAGTGTTTCAGTCTCGCGGGTTTCAACTTATAAAATTCAAAATCGTGCGTTTTAATTTTTTTAAAATGAAAGATTTTATATCTGTCACAAAATTTAACTGATGTGTAATTTTTTTTCAACATCGCAAATTTAAAAACTGATGTAACAAATTAATTTAACATCCGATGTTTTTTTTTACAAACTTAAATCACATGATGTCTAATTACAGTATTCTAGTAGTGTAGTCCTTCTGTTGCTTCGTCGAATGGATCTTTTTGATTTACTTTGGCGATGTTAGATAGTCGCAGATGTATTTCTTTTTGAAGTTTTTCTTTTCCGATGTATTTCTGATTTGCGTATGGTCTTCTTTAAAACGAAATGTGGATTTTAAAATAAAAGATGCTCTGCCTTGACATTGAGTCATTGGTTTCCCATAAGGGAAATCTTTACATGAGATAAGCGGGCTTAGTTTAATAAGTAACGGAAAAGACGTTGGTCGCCCGTGGCTGTGCCTTGGGTCGAAACAAAACCATAACTTCGACACGCCTGTGGCTACATCTTACATAAACTTTTTATATCTAGGGTATGCTAGCCGCGTCCTGCATCGCCATTGCAGTCGATGTCGGGCTTCACCATGTAAACTTCGAAGTAGGAGTCGCCCTGGTATACGAAGATTAGTATCGTCCCGACGCAGACTCTATTTGCTTGTGTGAACTTGGACCACCTTTGAGTCAGCCAAAATAGCCCATCTTGATTCCTCTCAATCTTGACCTCGTATTCTTAGTTGGAACGAGACTAGAGGTATGCTAAGCTTTGGGCGTCTTCTTCAAGCAGTATGTACATTAGTGGAAGATGTTAGGAGGGATTTCGAGTCTAAAATAAATATGAAATATGAATCTCAAACCAATCTCCGATGTTCACGCAAATAAATTACAAGAAACCCTCCCACTGTAGTGGTAGGAAATCAAGATCGAATTCACGAGGAAGCGTGTCAGCACTCGCCAAAATAGTTCCAAAATTTGCCTTGATGTTGACTCAGAAGTTGACTCGACGTCGACTGGAATGACTCAACGTCGACTCAAACTGTTGATACCCTATAAAACCTGCACAATAGAAGACGAACAAACTTGACGTCGAGTGGTGGCACACGATGTCGACTTAGGGTTGACTCGATGTTGAGTCTACTGACTCGATGTCGAGTGTCTTATGCAGTGAAAACCGTAACCTTGTAGAAATAAAAAGTCGGGAAAGATGTCCGAAGAAATAAGGATGGATAAGGAAAATATGTGAACAGAAATAAACACATATTGATGATTTTGAATTCAATTAACTAAAAGCTTCCATAATCGGGGATTCATGCCACAACAATAACTATATAAGCATATGATAAATTCATGAAAGATTATGCCTTTTCATCAAATAACTTTCGTTATTAACAATTAAGAATATAGAATGTTTTGCATAAACCCTAATTGTTACTACCCTTTTTGATAATTAATCCAAATTTATATTAAGATCACTTACGCTTCAATAATACAAATAAGGATTTACCTACTACTGTTGTAGAAGAATAATGCAAATAGGGATAGAAGATGAAATCGCATATAAAAATCATACCTTTGAAGCATAAACTCACATGGCTATCGTCGGGCTCACTCCAACCCTAGAAGTAGGGTGACTACTCGTGCCTCATCATCATAACAAAAATCATAATAATCATAAAATAACTAACTTGAATTGAAATCAAAAAGATAACTTACAACCGAACAAGCCACAATCGCTTTCGCTTCACAACTCACTCAACCTCCACTCTCTCTCTCTCTCTCTCTCTAATTTTTATTGCCTAACTAGTGTTTGCTCAATTGTTTGAGAATATATTGAATAAAAACTCAGCCCTTAGGGCTTTATTTATAGTGTTCAACCCTTGCTATCCAAGGAAGGAACAACTCTATCTATATCTACTTCTATCTATCTAAATCTAAAGATAAATGTTCAACAATTAAATAAATAAAACAACTAAATTCCCCCTAGGTAAATATGGGAATTAACCAAGTAGGATAGAACTCATAGAAGTCTTCTATTGCTGATAAAAATCTCTATCTTCCATGTTAAGCAAAGGAACACTCGGATCGGATTGACGTCAGATAGTTTCTATGGGCCACTCGACATCGAACTCGACATTGAGTTAGATGACTCGATGTCGAGTCTTCTTCCTTGTCTCGATCTTGCTCGCATTCGATCTCGGATCCAGGGGAATGTGTGTCGATTTGGCTCCACTTGACGTCGAGTGATGACTCGATGTTGACTCCTAGTATTGATTGGTCTTGCTCTCTCCATGTATGTGTCGAGTGTGCACTCAATATCGAGTGGTTGGGTTGACGTTGAGTCAAGCTCCACTCGACATCGAGTCTTTCCGCTTTCAGCATTCTGCTCCATCTTGAAACACACTTTCCTGACTCCTCGTTTGTCTGATTGATGCATATCAATATTAATTGGAAAGCTCTTTTCGAGGGCTACAACTCTCATGAAGACATCAGAACTTGACTCAGAATGATGAATAGTGAAAATTGGCGTTTTATCCAGTTGCTCCACCCTATGATCTTCCTTAGTTTCTCCAATGTCTTCATGACTTTCCTTCAAGCTCCAAAGTGCGTCCGATTTCTACGAAATTAAACAAGACCTTGTTTAGATCTCCATAATTGACAAATAAACATAAACTACATAGATTCTGTACTTTTCTATATGTCAGCATAATTCTCTACCCTCGGTAATCAAATATGTGATTTGTGTTTATAACTGGTCTATTTTATTCATACAGTTGATTTGATGATATCCATTTGTTTGTTCTGAAAATATAAACTATTGTTTAGCAAAACTTGTTGTAGGAGGAAATCGAGGCTTGCAATTAAAATATAAATAAATCAAAGCAAACCAAATTCCGTCCCTTGCAAATAATTACAAGACTCCCTCCCGATGTAGTAGTGGGAAGTCAGGATCGATCCACGAGGAAGCGTGTCAGCGGATCCTAGGCAGCGGAGAATCTCACGGCAGAAGTCGACCACAATGCTCGATCTCGACTAGGGTTAGTCGACAGAAGATCAGGCAAGTCGAACAAAGCAGTAGCAGCTCTCGAGTTTTGGTCGATATCGAGGACACCTTACTCGATATCGAGTAAAAATCTTGTCGACGTCGGGTACCTGCACAGGAGAAGCTACATCGATTTGGGATCGAATATCAGTACTCGATATCGACCAGAGTTTGTCGATATCGAGGGAAAACATAAACTTTAAAAACGAAATAAATAAAGAACAAATCTTGTGGGATCGAAAATAAACTATATGTGAAAGACTTCCAAGATCGGGTTTTGCGACAACAATAACCAAGCATGCATAAGGCAGGAATAAAAAAGATAATCATGTAAATCACATCGAAGGACCAAGCTTTCGCCTTTTCCAACAATTAGACAACTCTTTCAAGAAACCCTAATTGTATCTACCGATTTTATGCTTACAATCCAAGTTGTTAGCATGGACCTCCATTAGATGGGTAATAAACACATAACAAGTAGTAGATGCTTAAGACATGATAAAAGTCGGATCTTTACCTCAAACATGCAGGGCTATCGTTGGGCTCACCCCGACCCTAGAAGTGGGTGGAATACTCGCTCTTCATCGCAATCGCAGACATTGATTTAAAAGAAAGAACTTGCATTGACTAAATTCAAAGACTTTACAATCCCGGCCTTCCAACTTTCGTTGAACGCCAAAACCCTAAAACCTTTGAACTCCTAAACGTCTCTGTGGAACTACTTCTCTAGCTTCGGAATTGAATGCCTAAAAACTCAGCCCCCTAGGCTTTATTTATAGGGCTTAATCCTTGCTATTCAAGGAAAGCAATATCTATATCTAAATATCTACTTACTTAAAGATAAATAAATGGAATAAAATAAATGAATCCAAAAAAGTAAATCCTCCATGTGTGGGTAAATCTCCTCTTCATAGATAAAACTTGATAGATCTTGGATAGAATCGGACTCCTTCGGCTCCAAGTAATCCCAAACCGCGTCGGACAGCTCACCGCGTAACGCGGCCCCAGAAATCTCTCCTCGATATCGAGTAAAGTACTCGATATCGAGTAACTGTGTGTCATCGACTTGGCTTGGCTAGGCATCTCGAGTAGCTGGTTCTCAATCTGGCTCGGATAGGTGTGTCTGGAGTGGTCAATATCGAGCAAACTCGTCGATATCGAGTAAAGGCGGCTCGGCATGTCCAGTCTTCAGCTTCTCGATCAGGCGCTGTCTCCTCGACTCCGGGCATGACTTCAAGCTTTTGTCGATATCGAGTAAACTACTCGATATCGAGTAGTGTCCTAGAGTCGGGTTGCTTCAGTCATCAGTTCCTCGATCTGCTGCTCCTTGATCAGTGCTTTGCCCGGACCTTTTTAGTCGATATCGAGTAAATGTACTCGATATCGAGTAAGTCTCAGCTTCTGTCTTTGCTTCTTGGTTTTGTCCCGGAATGGCTCCAAATTCTGTAATATTAAAACAAAACTTATGTAGATCTCCATTTCTTGCAAATAAGCATATATTACATAAATTCAACATATTCCCATCCCGAAATATGCAAAGTGTATAGAATATGGAGCTAAAATGTACATCTCAACATGGCTATTTTAGTGGACATCAAATCACCCCATACTTTAGCTTGCTTGTCCCCAAGCAATAACTTGGATGGTCATTCAGGGGAAGAATTTAAACTCTCAACATCATAGATTCATTCTTATATGTCCCTGCAATCAATTACCAACCTCGAAAAGGTACCAGTGTCACAAATTCATGCATGTGCAATTTAAAAAGCAACATCTACTCACAAAAGGAAGTTTATGCAAAAACAATTCATGTGACAAAGCAACAATAATCAAGAGGACTTTAATTAAGCTCAATAAGGAGTAGAATTGGTAAAAGGCTAAAGGTGGGCGATTTTTGGCAATGTGGTGCTAAATGACCCGGGGAAATGGAGTATTTCCAAATTGAATTTCCACATTCCTTCTCCATAAGATTCATCACCTTTCATATTGCTTTTGTTAATAATAATGCTTTTACCTCTCTAACCTCAGCACTGCCTTCTGGCGAGTCGCAAACATGGGTGTCATGAATGGCCCCGGATACTTAGTGCTTTGGACTCCTCACCTGGTGTCCCATCTTGCCAAACTATTATCTCAGCGAGCAGGGTCGACCTTTGATTGGATTTTCTTTCACTCATTAAATTTTCCATATATTTCAAACAATCCTTCCAAACTCCAATAATGATAACCACAACACAAACACCATATAACATCTCCATAATGTAACATCATTCTCAACATAATCCCCAGATAGGAAATAAGGTAAATAATGGCAAATATTTGGATCATGTGGAGCATATATGAAATAAGGCATATTATGGCTTTTGTAATGCATAAGCATAGGTAAGGCTAGGATATCAAAAGATGAGCATTATATGGAAATATAAAGTCCTTCATCCTCTTATCATGCAATATGTCAAAAGCAACATCAAATTTTACCTCCTTTCATGGTTTTCAAGAAAATATATGCACTTCATTGTGACTTCCCTTTACTAGGCAATTTCATGCTATATCTTTAATGAATCCAATTTTGCATCGTCGAGTTCAATATTAGCTTCCATGACACTAGTTTTTTTAGACAATTTACAAGCAACGAGAGATATCTCATAGAATTTTGAGTTTTGCAATATGCACAAAAAATTTAAAATTTACTCAAAATTTGCCATGTAAAACCAAAAACAAGAATAAAACATATAATAATGATAATGAGTTCTTCCCCCACCCCATATTTAAAATATGCAGTGTCCCCACTGTATAAAATAAATATAAAACAAAGGTAAAGGAAGGAACTCAGCAAATAATGCATCGAGGAAGGCAAAACAGGGCATGTCGAGGAACTGAGTTTGGTCGATATCGAGTACAGTACTCGATATCGATTAGGCTGCCTGCGTCTAGTGGAATGCTGAAGTCGAGGAGTCTGGTGACTTGGTCGATATCGAGTTGGCCTTCGTCGATATCGAGTAAACTGGGCTGCTCATCTTTGGTCGTTCTCGACTTGGCCTTCGTCGATTCCGACTGTTTTTCAGGGACTTCTTACTCCACCTTTCGCAATCCTTTTATGCTTGCTGACCTAAAAGTGTTAGATTGCACACAAAGACAAGACTTTCCACATGAAGTATTCTAAACTAAAAAAAAACAAAACCAAAACCAAAAACCAAAACCAAAAGTTTTAAAGTCCCAAAATTCAAACAGTTGTATGTACATGCTCTAGATTTTAGAGTTGCTAGGCCGACTTCTCCGTTTGTGCTTAAGGACCCTTAATATGGGGCCCGCTTGTGCTTGACCCTTCTCCTAGATCATCTAGGTCCTGATTGTAGTATGCAAGCTCAGCTGATAGGTGGTCGCTTGCATAGTCTCCCTTCTTTTTCTTTCCAGTTCTTAGTTTCCGCAGATTTTCTCGCCACGGGACCTTACCTCCCCTTAAATTATTTATAAATTTCTTAATGGACTGAGGAGGAGTAGAATTTATACCTGAACTTACCTTCTCGGGCCCAAAACAGAAAACTTCGGGCTTAGGGTTAGTCGATATCGAGCAGGACTGGTCGATATCGAGTACAGGGACCCCATACTTAGGCTCTTGGCAAGTCTGGTGCTCAGCAGGGGAAGTCGATGTCGAAGACGCTTGGTCGACATCGAGTACAACTTTGGTCGATATCGAGGACAGCTTGTCGATATCGAGTTGGCCTCTGGTGCTTTCCTCCGTTGTTTGCTTGATCCCCTGGTTGCTGATGCTTTTCACCTCTAGCCATGAAATTTCCTCTTTTTCAGGGCCAAAAGAGAAATCTAAGACCTCATCGCCTATGGTGAAGGTGAACAATCGCTGTTTGACACTAATCTTGGCATCTGCAGTAGCTAAGAATTGTCTACCAAGAATAATAGGGCTAGTAGGATCTTCAGCACAGTCTATAATAAGGAAATCTACTTGAATAAAGAATTTACCAACCTGGACGGGGACATTCTCAACCATACCTATAGGGATGACTACTGTATTGTTCGCCATGTATAACTTGGCATCCACAGGTTCTATAGACCCTATCTTCACCTTTCGCCAGATTGATAAGGCCATGATGCTCACACTTGCTCCTAAATCACACAAGGAGTCATATTTATATTGTCCAAATCCCACAGTAATAGAAAACTTACCAGGGTCAGGTCTCTTTTCAGGGAAGTGGAGCACTTTGCATTCGTCGGCGATCTCTGAGATGGATCGCTTGTTGCTCAGGATTTCCTTCAGGAATTTGACATAAGCAGGCATCTCTTATAGAGCTTCTGTAAAAGGAATAGAGAAATTCAGTTCTTGCAGCATATTAACAAAATGTTTGAACCTACCTGCAGTGGGATCTTTTAGCGCTTTGGAAGGGAAAGGCAGTGTCTTTTTCTGCTTTGGAGCCAGAACAGTTGTTGGAGGTATTGCAGAGTCGTCGACATCGACCAACTTATCCTCGACATCGTCCAGGTGTTGCTTGATATCGACAAGAGTTGTCGATCTCGAGTTGCTGGGTTGTGCGGTGGAGTCTGAGCTTGGCTTCTCCTCTGTGTCGAGGAGATTCTTGTCGATATCGACCAAGGGTTGGTCGACATCGAGTTGCTGTTGTTCGTTGTCGATTTGCTGCTCTGCTTTGTCTTGGTTCTTTCCGACCTCTTGCTGGTGTAATTGGTGCCCGCTCTTGAGCTTTACAGCTGTGACGTGTCCGGTCTTCCCCTTAGGATTTGGTTCTATTTGCCCAGGGAGTTGGTCGGATGGTCGTGGAATCTGCGCCGCGAATTGACCCATTTGAGTCTCAATGTTCTTCTTCCAGATATCCAGTTCTCCAAATTTTGCATTATTGTTCTGGAACTGGTTGTTGATGGTGCCTTGGTTCCGGCGCATCTCATCAAGGATGAGCTGTAGATCATCCTTCCGTTGATCTCTGTCTGGATGTCCTGGAGCTCTGTATGGTGGGGGGTTCCTAGGAGGACCTTGGTTCCATTGTGGTTGATAGAACCTTTGATCCCCCATATAGCGATTGGGACCCCCTGCGTAATCTACCTCTTCCTGGGTCTCTGCCATCTTGACTTGCTCTGTGTGTGGGCACTCAGTAGTGGTGTGCCACTTTGATCCGCATTCGATGCAAGGCTGGTTGACAGAGAGATACTTGACTTGCTTGAGAAGCTTGCGATTTTGGTCTCTATAGTACTGCTCCCTGACATCTGGGTCAAGCTCCTTAGACGGTTCCTAGAGAGGCATGGATGGTATTGGCCTTGCATAGGATTTCTCCTCATAGTTGATTGGAGTCCCATACTTGTTGTCATAGTTGGTCAGCTTGTCGAGGGCAGCCCATGCGTCAGCTGGCAGCATTGTCAGATACTCATAATGAGTATATGTGTTGATCCTATCCTTAGCAGCCAAGTCAAGAGAATTGAAGAAGATCTCCTGAACGACGCAAGGTTGGTGTCCATGTGTAGGGCAGGATCGCAGTAGATCCTTATAGCGTTCCCATGCCTTTGCTAGCGGCTCTCCAGGCTGCTGTTTGAAAGATGTGATCTTTTGGCGAAGGAGCGCTGTCTTGGTAGGAGGAAAGAATTTATTGAGAAATTCCTGCTTTACTTGAGCCCATGTTATGAGGGATCGCGGTTTCAGTCCTTCTAGCCACTTCAATGCAGGACCAACCAGAGACCAACGGAAGGCCATTGTCAAGATGTACTCCAAGGTGGTACCTTCAGCAAGAGTACGACACATGTCAGTAAAGTTGGTAGTGTGTTGAAGAGGGCATTCATTAAATCTACCATGAAAAGCATTATGTTTAATTTCAATCAGGAAGGGATTGCGAATTTCATAGTTATTCTCAGGGATTAGAATAGCTGATTCAGGCACGACGAGAGTCGGGTGCATATAATCCTCTGCAGTGGTAGGATATTGGGCAAGCTCAGCTTCTGCTTGCCTCGCACGCTCAGCTTCTTGTTCCCTGGCTGCTCTCTCAGTGGTGAGAGCAGTATCTTTGGTGGCTATTTCCCTCCTAAGCCTCTCGATCAGCTGTTCCTGTGTTTCTGCGACCGCCATGGCTCTTTTCAGTTTAGCTTGGATGTGTAGAAGGCGTTCCGGTTCATCTAAGCCGTCAAACTCAGGTGGTTGACCAGAACGGCGCATACACCTGCGAAGTAACTCAAAGGAAAAGTGAGATCTGACTACCTAAGGCGCGAATGATTGCTTCCCCGACAACGGCGCCAATTTATTATAGGAGGAAATCGAGACTTGCAATTAAAATATAAATAAATCAAAGCAAACCAGATTCCGTCCCTTGCAAATAATTACAAGACTCCCTCCCGATGTAGTAGTGGGAAGTCAGGATCGATCCACGAGGAAGCGTGTCAGCGGATCCTAGGCAGCGGAGAATCTCACGGAAGAAGTCGACCACAGTGTTCGATCTCGACTAGGGTTAGTCGACAGAAGATATGCAAGTCGAACAAAGCAGTAGCAGCTCTCGAGTTTTGGTCGATATCGAGGACACCTTACTCGATATCGAGTAAAAATCTTGTCGACGTCGGGTACCTGCAAAGGAGAAGCTACAACGATCTGGGATCGAATATCAGTACTCGATATCGACCAGTGTTTGTCGATATCGAGGGAAAACTGAAACTTTAAAAATGAAATAAATAAAGAACAAATCTTGTGGGATCGAAAATAAACTATATGTGAAAGACTTCCAAGATCGGGGTTTGCGACAACAATAACCAAGCATGCATAAGGCAGGAATAAAACAGATAATCATGTAAATCACATCGAATGACCAAGCTTTCGCCTTGTCTAACAATTAGACAACTCTTTCAAGAAACCCTAATTGTATCTACCGATTTTATGTTTACAATCCAAGTTGTTAGCATGGACCTCCATTAGATGGGTAATAAACACATAACAAGTAGTAGATGCTCAAGACATGATAAAAGTCGGATCTTTACCTCAAACACGCAGGGCTATCGTTGGGCTCACCCCGACCCTAGAAGTGGGTGGACTACTCGCTCTTCATCGCAATCGCAGACATTGATTTAAAAGAAAGAACAAGCATTGACTAAATTCAAAGACTTTACAATCCCGGCCCTCCAACTTTCGTTGAACGCCAAAACCCTAAAACCTTTGAACTCCTAAACGTCTCTGTGGAACTACTTCTCTAGCTTCTGAATTGAATGCCTAAAAACTCAGCCCCCTAGGCTTTATTTATAGGGCTTAATCCTTGCTATTCAAGGAAAGCAATATCTATATCTAAATATCTACTTACTTAAAGATAAATAAATGGAATAAAATAAATAAATCCAAAAAAGTAAATCCTCCATGTGTGGGTAAATCTCCTCTTCATAGATAAAACTTGATAGATCTTGGATAGAATCGGACTCCTTCGGCTCCAAGTAATCCCAAACCGCGTCGGACAACTCACCGCGTAACGCGGCCCCAGAAATCTCTCCTCGATATCGAGTAAAGTACTCGATATCGAGTAACTGTGTGTCGTCGACTTGGTTTGGCTAGGCATCTCGAGTAGCTGGTTCTCGATCTGGCTCGGACAGGTGTGTCTGGAGTGGTCGATATCGAGCAAACTCGTCGATATCGAGTAAAGGCTGCTCGACATGTCCAGTCCTCGGCTTCTCGATCCGGCGATGTCTCCTCAACTTCGGGCATGACTTCAAGCTTTTGTCGATATCGAGTAAACTACTCGATATCAAGTAGTGTCCTGGAGTCGGGTTGCTTCAGTCATCAGTTCCTCGATCTGCTGCTCCTCGATCAGTGCTTTACCCGGACCATTTTAGTCGATATCGAGTAAATGTACTCGATATCGAGTAAGTCTCAACTTTTGTCTTTGCTTCTTGGTTTTGTCCCGGAATGGCTCCAAATTCTGTAATATTAAACCAAAACTTATGTAGATATCAATTTCTTGCAAATAAGCATATATTACATAAATTCAACATATTCCCATCCCGAAATATGCAAAGTGTATAGAATATGGAGCTAAAATGTACATCTCAACATGGTCATTTTAGTGGACATCAAAACTAAGATGATGTTGAGCAAATTTCCAATAACATAAAACCTTAGTTAAAAAGTGTCAGCACTACTTTTACCAAAACAATCCACAAACTAATCAATGTGTCCGCAGTATCACAAGAGATAGACGTAAAACTTCAGTAACACTTTATAATATCAAATATGAGGTGGGAAATTACAAAATAATCATATGATTATTATGATATTAATATGTTGCATCATATCATTAGCATGGAACACATAGAAACTAAAAAAACAAAAAAAATACATTCAACATATAAATAAGTTCCAATATTATCAATTATTAATATAATAGAACTACAGTCATAAGAAGTCATCAATCTTCTTCCTCCTTTCCATTTCTGCATCTAAAACTTCTTTAACGCACTCCATGAGATTGTCCTTTGCCTCTTCAAACATCTGTCTTTGTTTGCCCAGTTCTTCTTCCATTTACATAAAAGATAAAATACAAGACTGAATACAGTATGGAAAAAAAATTACGGATAGAATTTCAAATATCACCTTTGATAGTGCTTCACCGTCTTCATCTTTGGATGCTATCCGAATGTGATGTTCAGTTGCTATTATTGATCTTTGTAATTCCTCATATAATGTATAATGAACCACAACGGCTTCCACCAACTCGGCTTTGCGAGCCTCTTTGTTGGTCTCACATGCCTCATCGACGAGATTCATGTGATACACGCGGTAAACAACACCATCAAGCACGTCCATCAATTGATGGAAACTTGTGCAAAACTCAATAGTGTTTCCATAATTCATCTTTTTGGAGAGGAATGTGTTAGCAGTGTGATTAAAAGTTTTGGATATACTGATTTATATTAAAATCAGTTTGCAGACACCAATGGACAACAAAGACTTATTTATGGATATATATATAGGCAATAATTATATAGTTTTGTTTCTTGTAACAGTTATTTGGGTCGGTTCATTACAGAGTAACTATAAAAAACTTTAAAAACTGTAAAACTATAAACTGAATATGGATTACGGTTATTTGAGTTACAGTTATCATTGTTGGACATTAACCACCTCGTGTCAGCACTACTTTCGGCCTTATCCACCTAGTGTCACCACAAAAACTTCAAAAACAAAAAACGTCACCACATACACTTCAAAATCAGACAAAATATAAGGATAGTGTCACCAATACTTCCAACTACTCTAACCAACAATGTAACAAAAGACTTTGGGCCCTAGCCACCTCATGCAACAACATACACTTCAAAATAACAAAAAAATACAAGCCTAGTGTCACAAGTAATTGTACCTAATATCAGTGTTAGAGCTACTTTGGGACTTACCGAACTAGTGTCAACACATAAGCTTCAATAACAGAAAATGTCAACCCATGCACTTCAATAACAGAAACCCCGAGGGGTAGTGTCGCCACTACTTGTAACTAATATGATTGTTAAACATACTTTGGGCCTTAACCACCTAGTGTCACCACCACATAAACTTCAAAATCAAAAAATACAAGGCTACTGTCATCACTACTTCAAACTACTCTAACCAACATTGTCAACAATACTTTGGGCCTTAACCAGCTAGTGTCACAACAAATGTCCTACTTAAACATCAAAGATTACTATGATTTGAATTGAAATCAGAAACAAATATGAGCAAGAACAAACTTCATTCATAAAATATACATTAGGTTACATTCATTACCAAAAAAAGTTACAAACTACCCTGATATCATACAATGGAAATCAGATACAAAAATGTACTCAATGATAAATAATTAGATTTTGCAATAGACTTACAGCTAGATTTCTGATCGACAAAAAGGACAATTGCTTTGAACTCTAAGCCAAGATCGCAAACAACTTGGATGGAAAAAATGTTCGCATGGCGTTTCAAGAACGGGATTTGACGCCAACATCGGCTGCAGACATATTGTACATTCGTCTTCATCAAGATCAAGGTGATATATCTCCCTTAATCTGTCAACCTCCATATGCTCTAGAGGTGCTGGATGATCTGGTTGGTCAACCTCCATACGAATGTCATCGTTTATGTCGGAATCAAAGCTTGAATCAGACAAAGAGTCAGCAATGAAATGTACATTGACAGTGATATTCGGGCACAGACCATACTCAACAAAATCAGCATCGGCCGAAAACCAACTTCTAGTGTATTCCATTAGAAGCCGATTGGCTACCTGACTTCTAACCACACCAGTGACTCCTGCATCATGTAACACTTCGTTGCAGTGGGCTAAACTCATTGGCATACCATTCCAAGCAGAACCTTGATAAAATGTTAAAGGAACGCTGTCAGAATGGATGGACACGACGAGTTGACTCGGTCCATACCAATATGACTCAGTTGCTGATATTTCCACTTCATACGTACCAACACTGTAGTCGTAATCTAGTTCAATATAAGTTGGAAATGCCATTGAAAGAGAGAAAACCTACACATACAAAATCAAGATACACTCATATATTAGACAATCACTTAAAATTAAAACATTGTAGGGGTATTAATAGGAAATAAACATTTCAGAAACACAAAGAAAGATCAAATATCTGAAAAACTGGATCAACCCTAACTGATAACTATTATTTACAGTAAGAAATAAACAACACCCATATAAAATAATGCAATACGAACTAAGCAAAACAAACAGCAATATATGGGTTCAATAGACTGAAAGGTAATGGAAAGATAAACGAAAATAGCAAAATACAACAATCTAAAATTTGCTGAAACAGTACATCAAAATAACCGATCACGTTTTTTTTCAAAGGAAGGAAACAGAAAGGCATACATACCAGAACTGGAATCGCACCTTGAGAAAAGAAAATCTTAATGGGGACGAAAGTGGATGAAGATGAACAACTGGAGTGAGATGAAAAGACTAGCAAACAATCTGAACTACATTCAACCAACGTATAAATAAACGAGAAATGGGTCGGCCCTCTCTAAACTAAGCCCAACAGCTATGTTGAAGGCAATTTCAAAAATCTAAATATTTGTGCAAAAATAATCTATTGATAAGCAAATATAAGATCATGTTTAGCAAATTTTCACCAATAGCCGGTGTTGTGAAATTTTAATCTAATGATGAGAAAAAATAATACCATGATGGGCAAACAAAATTATTGAAAAAGTATCAAATTATATTGACAAAAAAATATAATCATAATGATAATATTTCAAAAGGCTCGATTGTTGTGCAACTATAAACTACTATTGAGCAAAAATAAGGTGATGTTGAGCAAAATTACATCAATCCCCCCACATGTTGTGCAACTTTATTCTATTAATGAGAAAAATAAGACCATGTTGTGTAATACTCTATTGAGAAACTTGTGTGGGAATTTAGTAAAAGGATAAAGATCTCGGCATATGATAGGCCCATTAAACGAA
This sequence comes from Persicaria maculosa, assembly GCA_963922045.1. Taxonomy (NCBI): domain Eukaryota; kingdom Viridiplantae; phylum Streptophyta; class Magnoliopsida; order Caryophyllales; family Polygonaceae; genus Persicaria; species Persicaria maculosa. The sequence goes on along the minus strand of OY998251.1, from coordinate 40,604,600 downwards.
CTAACTAACCGAAGCCGAAGTACATCACAAAGATAAAAGGAAATCAAGGAGATATCAAAAAGATCCCAACAATCTGATAAGAGAGACGGGGTTAATCAACTTAGAAAATCTGATTATAAAAGAGGAACGCAGGGCATGAGGAAGGTAAGCAATTTTCACACTCTCACACAGAATATACATTCAACGTACTGACTTGAGCGTCGGAGTTATCTCCGGGGACACAAGCCCCGCTCGGTGTTGTCTCGATTACTTGCAGGCTGTCAATCTCCGCTCCTCCATCAACCGTTGAGCATTCCGAGCACAAAAACATGCTCACAATTTGGCGCAGCCTGTGGGAAAAGTACATTCAAGTACACATGGTGGAGCCGGAGGTCCCGAATGAGCACCAGCGAGACGAATTCACCCGCGAGGCAGAGCTCGAGGAAGAATTGGAAGAAAGGAGCCGACAACTACGGGCTGCCCAGGATGAGGTTGCAGCGCTACGGCAGCAATGCGAGCGCCAGGAGAAGTCGTTGGGCAAGCGCCCAGTAGAGGCTCGCAGGACCAGACTCGCAAGTGCCATCTAGTTCACCTAGCAGGACTGGGCGACGGCAGGAGAGGAATCTCGGGGTCATGAGCGCGAAGTTCATAGCAAATTCCGCTCCGACCGCTATGAGGTTCGCCAGACGAGGGAGGAACAGCTGCACGCAGAGAGCTTCTCGCGCTCACCCCAGCGTCATAAGGATAGCACCGCCTCCGTCTTCCCTAGAGACACGAGGCGTGCCCGCCAGGAGCAAAGAAGGTTGCCCCGACATCGACGTCGTCGATCTGATTCCCGCGAGTACAGGTCGCGAAGAGGGAAGAGGACCGCCCCTAATAGGACCCCTGATCGTGACGTCCGGCAGCGTCGCGAGGCTTCAGGCGATCGACACCCAACCGGCGGTAATGACCACCGAGACCGACTTTCCAGGGCAGAAGAGAGGTTGTTCAAGCTTTTCTCAAATCAGGGTGAATCCTTGGTCATGGTGCAGGAGCAAGGAGAGTTCAAATTGAGCCAGATGACCTCCACGCCATTCACTCGCGATATACGGCGACAGAGACCCCCAGATAAGTTCACTGCTCCAATCTTTGAATTGTATGACGGGAAATCCGATCCGATCAACCATGTTGTCTTATAAACACATAAAATGGCTCTATGGACAGAGAATGACGGGATGATGTGCAAGCTATTCCCATCCAGTTTCGGCAAATCCGCTTCCAAGTGGTTCCACGCCCTCCCGGCTGATTCAATCTCGTCATGGCGGCAATTGGCAAGGAATTTTGTGGCAAGGTACATCGCCAACAGTCGGGATCCTACATCTATGGATTCCTTGTTCGCCCTCCGACCCCGTCGCGGAGAAGCCCTCAGGCACTTCGCCTCACGGTTCATGGAATGCTACCCGGATATTGAGGAGTGTGACGAGAAGGTCGCAGTTTCGGCTTTCAGACTAGCATTACCAACGGAGAGCCGGTTAAGGGAGAGCCTAACACTGAGGACGCCTTCCGGCATGTCAGAACTCCAGGAAAGGATTCGGCAGTATACTAAGCTGGAGGATGACAAGGGCCATCAGCGCGACGACAAATCACCTTCTCCCGCTCGAAGACCGGCTGCCCGTGAGCCCCGCAGGGAGAAGGGACATGTCGAAAAGCTCCCAGCAAAAGAAAAAAAGGGGCTCCTCACAGTAGGAGCAAGCGCCTCGGCATACCTAGCCATCACTACTGTTTTTAGGATTCCCATTTACAAAATTCTTATTCAAATAAAGGACAAGCCATTTTTCAAATGGCCCAATCGGATGCGGGGCGACGCAGCTGATCAAGACAATAGCAAGTTCAGCTCCTTCCATCGCGACAAGGGTCACCTAACGGAAGAGTGCCGGATGCTCAAACAGTATCTAGAGTACTTGGTCTCGCGCAGCTTCTTGAAAGAATTCATCAAGGAGGATGCCGAGCCGACCAATCAGCAACAAGGAAAGCCGGCGGCTGATGAGATGCCTGTCGAAGGTGAAGAAGTTCAGCGGAAGGTGATACATGTGGTCGAAACCAGAATCCGGGGAAGCATAGATGCTCGCAATGAGTACCGAAAGAAATGCCACTCCCTTGAAGTTTTCTCGGCATCAGGCGACGACTAGAAGCGAGCCAGGCTCCCGTCGGGAGTACATATGGAGTTCACCGAGGAGGACCTCGACATGGTGCAGCACCCACACAATGATCCTTTGGTACTCACCGTTGGCATTGCAGATTTTGACATCCGTCGGGTCCTAGTCGACTCGGGTAGCGCAGTGGATATTATGTTCTTTGGGACTTTTGAAAGCTTGGGGAGAAGCAAGAAGGATTTCATTCCGGTTTCAACGCAGCTGGTAGGATTGGGCGCATTGCCGGTTTGGCCTGTCGGCATGCTACGCGAAAGGGTTCAGCTAGGAGGCAAGACCGTCGACATTGAGTTCCTCGTAATCACAGCACCATCGTCCTACAACGCCATCATGGGTCGCCCTTGGCTGCATGCTATGGGGGCTGTGCACTCTACTCTTCATCAACTAGTCATGTTCCCTCACGAAGGCAAAGTCGTCCGAGTCCGTGCCGATCAGAATGCCGCCCGCCAGTGCTTAAAGGTCGGAGGCGTCAAAGCTGGAGTATATATGGTGCAGCCGGCACCTCAAGCCTTAGACGAAGTAGGAGCTCAGCCCGGAGCCAAGTCAATCGAAGCCTTAGACAAAATAGCGGTAAGCATACTTGAACCCGACAAGCATTTTCTTATTGGTAAAAGCTTAACAGGTTTGGAAAGAGAGGCTTTGGTAAGCCTCTTACAACAAAATAGAGACGTCTTCGCTTGGAATCCCTATCAGATGCCCGGACTCCACCCTAGCGTCGCCTGCCACAAGCTTAACGTCCGCGAGAGCGCCAGGCCCATCGCACAAAGAGCTCGACGTGCGTCCGCTCAACACACGGAGGATGTGTTGAAAGAGCTCGATAGGCTCTGGGATGTCGGAGCTATTTGAGAGGTTCAATATCCCACTTGGTTAGCTAACACCGTGGTGGTGAAAAAGAAGAACGGAGACTGGCGGGTGTGCATAGACTTCACAGACTTAAACAAAGCTTGCCCCAAAGACATGTTCCCCCTTCCTAAGATCGATCAACTAGTGGACTCTACAGCAGGACATGAACGCATGAGCTTCTTGGATGCATATCGAGGGTATCATCAAATTCCCCTAGCAGAGGACGACTAGGAAAAGACGGCGTTTATCACGCCCAGGGGAATTTTTTGTTATAAGGTCATGCCGTTCGGCCTTAAGAACGCAGGAGCAACCTTCCAACGAACGGTCGTGAACCTATTCGGCGATCTGTTGGGGCACAAGGTCGTAAAAAGTGAATGGAAAGCGGACCACCTTCGCGACCTCCAAGACGTGTTCAACCGAGCTAGAGGTGTGGGGCTGCGCTTTAATGCACCCAAATGCGCCTTCGGTGTGAGCTCAGGGAAATTCCTCGGACATTTGGTGACACGAAGAGGAATTGAGGCTGATCCATCTCAAATTAAAGCAATGCAGGAGATTGGCAGCCCAACAAACGTAAAGGAAGTCCAAAAATTAGCTGGAATGGCGGCTGCCTTAAGTCGATTCATTAGCCGATCGTCGGACAAGTGTGGCCGATTCTTCAAATTGCTAAGGGCTGGAAAGGATTTCCGATGGAGCGAGGAGTGCGAGCAAGCCCTCGCCGAACTAAAACGCTACATGCAGAAGCCCCCGGTGTTGGCCACACCCAGCGTCGGAGAGGAACTAAGCCTCTATCTCGCCGTTTCGGAGCGCGCAGTGAGCACCGTCTTAGTCAGGGAGGACGCGAACGAAGGGCAGAAGCCTGTCTACTATGTGAGCAAAACCCTCTTGGACGCTGAGACCCGATATACGCCATTGGAGAAATTGCTACTATCACTAGTAGTGGCTGCGAGGAAACTAAACCATTATTTCCAAACGCATCCGATCACCGTGGTGACCTCCCATCCATTGAGAGCGCTCCTATCAAGCTCCGACCTATCCGGACGGGTTGCCCGATGGGCCGTGGAGCTAGGCCAATATGACATCAAGTTCATGCCCAGAACCGCAATTAAGGCTCAAGTCCTCGCTGATTTTGTGGCGGAGTTCGGACAGCAGCCCGCAGCGGACACAGAATTGCAACCAGCCCAGGTGCACAAGGCTGAGCATGTGGCATGGCAGCTGAAGGTTGATGGCTCTAGCTCGCAACATGGATCTGGTGCCGGATTAGTACTCAGAGCTCCGACCGGAGAGACCATACGCACAGCAGTTCGACTAGGCTTCGCGACGACCAATAACGAAGCCAAGTACGAATCCTTAATACTGGGGCTGAGGGCTGCGCAAGAAATGGGGGCATTAAGCATCGTTGTGACATCTGATTCCCAGCTTGTTGTGAGTCAAATTAACGGTAGTTACGAGGCAAGAACCGATCGAATGATGGCTTACCTACATGAAGCAAGGAGGCTACTCTCATCTTTTTATAAATGGGAGGTAAAGCAAATACCAAGGGAGCAAAATGGGGAGGCTAATGCTCTAGCAGCTCTCGCAGCAGCTTATATCAGCAAGGAGGAGTGCATCGTAAATATCGGAACAACCAGCTCTCCTAGCATCGCCCCGATTGAAGTCGAGTGCGCCGAGCTTGGTCCTAGCTGGATGGATCCCATTATCTCCTATCTTGACAAGGACTCATTACCCGAAGACAGAAAGGAGGCGAGAAGAGTAAGGTTACAGGCAGCCTGATTCTGGCTTTCGCCGACAAAGATTTTGTATCGAAAATCCTTCACCGGGCCATATTTACGGTGTGTGCACCCAAGTATTGTGTAGAACTTACTCTTCGAGATACATGAGGGCGTGTGCGGTGTACATGCTGCGGGAAGATCGCTAGCCCTTAGAGCAATCACTCAAGGCTACTGGTGGCCCTATATGCAAAAAGACGCCGAGTGTTATGCGAGAAAATGCGAAAAATGCCAACGTTTTGCCAAGCTCATCCATCAACCTGCCGGCGACTTACACCCTATCACCAGCCCTTGGTCGTTCGCCCAATGGGGCTTGGACTTGATCGGTCCGTTTCCGAAGGCTCCGGGAAACAAGCGGTTCGTTATCACGGCCACTGATTATTTTACCAAATGGGTGGAAGCAAAGGCGCTCACTGGGATCCGAGACGTCGATACCAAAAAATTTGTGTGGGAAAATATAATAATCTGATTCGGGATCCCCTATGCGTTGATCTCCGATAACGGGACTCAATTCAATAGTTCGGCCTTCAAATCTTTTTGCGCCACTTATCGAATTAAGAATTTTTACTCTTTCGTGGCTTATCCGCAGGCTAACGGACAGGCAGAGGCCACCAACAAGGCAATCATAGATGGATTGAAGAAACGTCTCGATGCGTCCAAAGGAAATTGGGCAGAGGAGTTGCCGTCGGTACTGTGGGCTCATCGCACCACGCCCCGACGATCAACCGGCGAGTCCCCTTTTGCGCTGGCACATGGAACAAAGGCAATCATCCCGTTGGAAGTCGATTTGCCCACAATCCGTACCATAGCCCTCGAGCAGGGAGGAAACAACGCAGCTCTCCAAGTGAATCTCGACTTCATAATGGAGAAAAGAGAGGCCGCAGCTATTCGTTTGGCCGAATATCAGCACGGATTGCTTCGAACTTACAGCAAGCACATTCGGGAGAGGAGCTTCAAGGCCGGAGATTATGTCTTGAGGAAAGTACTCGGGAGCTCTAGAGATCCAGCGGCAGGAAAACTCGGACCGAACTGGGAGGGCCCGTACCGAGTCACCTCCGAGCTCGCTAACGGCTCATACAAACTGGAGGATTAGGGACGGAAACGTGCTGCCACGGACCTAGAATGTGGCGAATTTAAAGCGTTTTTATGTTTGGCATATATTACTGAATCAGACTTGTTCTCTTTCATGCCAAGACTCGAATAAGGGGCACTCTTTTTCCTTACCTTTTCCCCTGAGGTTTTCCCGCGGTTAAGGTTTTAACGAGGCCCCGTTGCTCTTATGAATGAATTTTTTTATTGAAACCCAGGCTTTCATTTTTATAGTATCGCATCCACTAATGGCCCTACCCAGGCTGTAGCAAACTTTGCAAAATACACGCCCAAGTTAGCCCCTTAGCGGCCTCAAAAGTGGGAGCCAATCCAGGCCAATTACCCGCCCCTGGTAGGCCATTTTAAGCTCGTCACTGAGGACCAACAGCAGCCCCTAATCGGCCACGTTAGTGCAAGCCGCTGAAGGCCCCTGCAGCACCCCAAGAAGGGTGATTGACGGCCTCACCTTGACGTGGTAGAGCGCTCCATTGCAGGCCATACAACAGCCTCTCCTCGGCCCCGAATGAGTCAGTCGATTAAGACTAAAAAGAAGCCCTTCTTAGGCCATATCAAGTTAGTCAATTAGGACCAAAGGAAAGCCCTTCATAGGCCATTGTGTGGGAATTTAGTCGATTAAGACTAAAAAGAAGCCCTTCATAGAGCATGGAATCAACAGTAAGATTTGCAAACACGCGTTACGCGCATACTAGTTGTCCGACACTTCGAATTCCCTCACCATCGGCACGCGCTGAGCGAATCCGAGGGGCTATTGTGTGGGAATTTAGTAAAAGGATAAAGATCTCGGCATATGATAGGCCCATTAAACGAACTAACTAACCGAAGCCGAAGTACATCACAAAGATAAGAGGAAATCAAGGAGATATCAAAAAGATCCCAACAATCTGATAAGAGAGACGGGGTTAATCAACTTAGAAAATCTGATTATAAAAGAGGAACGCAGGGCATGAGGAAGGTAAGCCATTTTCACCCTCTCACACAGAATATACATTCAACGTACTGACTTGAGGGTTGTCAATCTCCGGGGACACAAGCCCCGCTCGGTGTTGTCTCGATTACTTGCAGGTTGTCAATCTCCGCTCCTCCATCAACCGTTGAGCATTCCGAGTAGAAAAACACGCTCACCAAACTATAAAATTATATTGAGAAACAAAATAGAATCATATTGGGCAAAATTTCACAAGTCTCAAGTGTGATGCAAAAATAACTTATTGTTGAGCAAATATAAATGTCACAACATACACTTCAAAATCATAAAATACAAGACTGGTATCACCAATAGTTGTAACTAATTTCAGTGTTAGCAGTACTTTGTTCCTCAACCACATAGTGTCACCACATACACTACAAAATCAAAAAATACACGTATGGTGTCAACACTGTTTGTAACTAGTATCACTGTCAACACTACTTTGGGTTTGCGTCTATCCACTCTGACAGCATTCCCTTAACATTCTATCACACGTCTACTTGGAATGGTTTGCCTTTGAGTCTAGTCCACTGCAACAAAGTGCTACAGGATGCAGGAGTAACTGTTGAGGTTAGAACCCAGGTAGCCAATCGGCTTCTAATGGATTACACTAGAAGTTGGTTTGATGCCGATGCTGATCTTATTGAGTATGGCCTTTGCCCCAATATCACCATCAATGTACATTTTTATGATGACTCTTCGTCTGATTCAAGCTATGAGTCCGACATAAACGATGACATTCATATGGAGGTTGACCAAGCAGATCCTCCAGCACCTCCAGAGCCTATGGATGTTGACGGATTAAGGGAGATATATCACCTTGATCTTGATGATGATGAATGTACAATTTGCCTGCTTCCAATGTTGTAGTCAGATCCTGTTCTTCAAACGCCATGCCAACATCACTTTCATCCAAATTGTTTACGATCTTGGCTTTTAGTTCAAAACAACTGTCCTCTTTGCCGAGCAGAATTCTAGTTGTATATGATATAAGTGCAGTATGTAATTTTGTATGGTACTGATGTAACCGAAAATACATTTTATGAATGAAATTTATCCTTGATCACATTTCTTTCTGATTTCTATTCAAATTATAGTAATCTTTGATATTTAAGTAGGACATTTGGTGTGACACTAGTTCATCATATTGGTGGTTTCTGCCATTGAAGTTTATGGCTTGACATTTTCTGATATTGAAGCTTATGTGTGTGACACTATTAGGGTAAGTCCCAAAGTAGCGCTGACACTGATATTAGGTACATTTAATTGTGACCCTGGGCTAGTATTCTTTTTGTTATTTTCAAGTGTATGTTGTTGCACGAATTGGCAAGTGTTCAAAGTCTTTTGTCACATTATTTACATTGTTGGTTAGAGTAGTTGGATCTATTGGTGAAACTATTCTTATAATTTTGGCTGGTTTCTGTTTATAAGACCAAAAGTAGTGCTGACACGAGATAGTTAATGCCCACCAAAGATAACTGTAACTCAAAAAACTGTAATCCATTTTCAGTTTATAGTTTAACAGTTTTGACAGTTTTTTTTTAGTTACTCTGAAATAAACTGTCACAAATAACTGTTACAAGATGAAAATTGTCTAATTGTTGCCTATATATATCCATTTATCATTCTTTGTTACCCATTGGCGCCTGAAAACTGGTTTTAACAGAAACACACCCCTCTCTAAAAAGATGAACTATGGTAACACTGTTGGGTTTTGCACGAGTTTTCATCAATTGATGGACGTGCTGGATGGGGTTGTTTACCCTGGTTATCACATGAATCTAGTTGATGAAGCATGCGAGACTAACAAAGATGCTCACAGGGCCGAGTTGTTGGAAGCCGTCGTGGTTCATTACACATTATATGAGGAATTACAAAGATCAATGATAGCAACTGAACATCACATTCGGATTGCGTCCAGAGATGAAGATGGTGAAGCATTATCAAAGGTGATATTTGAAGTTTTATCCATAAATTTTTTTCCATACTGTTGTTGAGTCTTGTATTTTATTTTTTATGTAGATGGAAAGAGAACTGGGCAACCAAAGACAGATGTTTGAAGAGGCAAAGGACAATCTTATGGGGTGCGTTAAAGAGGTTTTAGATGCAGAAATGGAACGGAGGAAGAAGATTAATGACTTCTTAGGACTGTAGTTCTACTATATTAATAAGTAATAACATTGGTACTTATTTATATGGTGAATGTATTTTTTTTTGTTATTTTAGTTTATATGTGTTCCATCCTAATGATATGATGCAACATATTAATATCATAATAATCATATAATTATTTTGTAATTTCCTTCCTTATATTTCAAATTATAAATTGTTACTGAAGTTTTACGTCTATCCCTTGTTATACTGCGGACACATTTGATTAGTTTGTGGATTGTTTTGATAAAAGTAATGCTAACACTGTTTAACTAAGTTTTTATGTTACTGGTAATTTGCTCAACATCGTCTTAGTTTTGCTAAACAATAGTTTATAATTGCACAACAAACGAATGGATATCACTAAATCAACTTTTTGAATAACATAGACCACTTGATTATAAGGGCAGAGAATTGTGCTGACACATTGAAGAACAAACACAACTGTTTATAAGCAGTTATAGTTGTATGCATCTTGAAAAATACTATCCATTAAAAAACCACAGGGACAACAAACGTCTTAACGGGTACGAGAAAACTGACCACAGGGACAACAACTGTCTTAATTGGTACGAGAAAACTGTTCAGAAGCAGAGTACATAACCGTCTACACCAAAATTTATTCCAAAGTGTGCAAATAAAACACGAAATTTTGTTGTGGTTGTTCAACCAAGATTTAGTTTCTGTCCCTGAATTCCTTTTGAAGTCATTCTTGCACGGGATTTTGCTGCCTTCACAACATCTGCGTTCACTTCATTCAACTCTGAACATACTATATCTGTCAGATACTTCACCCCTAGCTTTGAAACATTCTTGAAATTGCCCTTTTCCAATCCACACTTGTACCCTCTCTCTGTCCCAAAGAAGGTCTCCATGTGGCGCATGAGGCATACCCCAGAATGTTGAACTTTCTCCTCTCCAGCCCATGTGATGGGGACTTTTGATGATGGTGAAGCTGACACTATTTCTGCTTTTTCTCGGAGTCCCTTATCTGTTAGATAAGCAATCAGCATATCTCCCTGCATGGATTGAATTATAATTCATGTAATTTTAATTATAAAATGAGTTGATATTTAAATGAAATTAAGACAAGGAAAGAAATATTAGATATCACTAGTAAAACTTACCAAACATTCAAAGGGTGATGGGAAGGGGTTAATTGGATCAGCGCAAGATGGTGTGACATCAACAATTTGGACCACTTTGTTTTTAAAGTTGAAGACAACCATGACATAGTCTGCTGTTCGTTCAACCCCAAATACAATCTAATCAACATAATAAAAAACAAATAAAACATTAGTGATTGGTCTTGTGAACTTTATTTATTTAATTGCAAGGGCGTACCATGTATATATCCTTCAAAGAAATATGTGGTGACAACAATAATACAGTATCAATGTGGAGGTTAAACCTCTGGAACTGTTCATCACATGCTCGTAATGATACACTCTCTACATTAAACTGGATTAAGAATAGAAATTAGTAAAAAAAAACAGACAAATTGTACATTAACGGCTAACAATGGAGTGTAATTGAAAGATAAAATTGTAAAAATATTACAGTTTTGTTGATATTGACAAATAGTCTTGCTGGTGATTGAGCACTTTTATACTGTTCCTTGTGGTTGAGGATAGCTGCCCATGCATCAATAATGACACTAGACAAGTGGGTTTCATCCTCAAGCGTAGCCATGTCTGTTCTAACAACTTTAACAGACTTGTGCTTAAACAAAATTTCCCTGCAATGTCAATCATTTTGAAGATGGATTATATGAAAATAACCTTTTACTTGTAACTGAACATACTTTAAGAAGATTAAGTTTAAAATGAACTTACCTGCTGTGTGGTGTTTTCATTGCTAAATAGGCTGAAACAGTGCGCTCAATTTCAGAGATAGGATCTGTAATGTCAACAACACGCGAGTAATATGGGCTTCTCAAAGATGCAGAAGGTTTATGTGCTCTCCTTGTAGCTTCTTCTCTCTTCATGTTATTAAGTTGGTCTGCAGCATTTCCATCAACTATGTTGATCCGCGGCGACCTTCTTGGTGGCAAGGCAGCAGGGGGAATGCATTTTATTGTATCTCCCAAAGGGTTCACTGGTGGAGTATCAGTTTTAAATTGTGTGGGTAGGGGATTAGGAGTAGCTTCACCACGCTGTTGTATTGGAGACTGCCCATGGCTTTCTGCGGGAGCCTGGGCTGCTTCATTAGCATTATTCATTTCAACCGATGTGTTCAATGATGTCCCTTCATCTTTCTTAAAAGCAGGATCATCTAGAAATATATCAAAGGAAAATTCCCCGTCCACTTTGATATTTGATTTCAATTTTTGCTTGTTCTGATATGCCATTTCGATCTGAGTAATGCAATCTAATAAAACAGGGTCTGCCCAGAATTTCTCTTGTGATTCGGTAAAATATGGGCTTACAGGGTCATTCATATTTGACATGTCAGCAGCATCCGTAGCCGTAGGTGCCTCAGAATTGACATTTTCCACCCCTAAAAGCTGGTTTGCTCCATGTAGAAGCCTTTTCACCTTGTCATCATGTTGTAGTTCAATCGGTACTTTCGTAGACCACTCAGCAAAATCAGAAATAGCAGATGCAAGTGCAGAAGTCTTTTGAGCAAACAACTTTATCCAACTCTAGAAGATAACATCACATAAAAAATAAGAATAAAAAGTCATCAGTAAATATCAGAACATTGCTATACTGTACTAATATTACATTGAATTGGTTTAAATAATTCATACAAACCTCAACTGGGGGTGTCTCTTTTTCTGGATCAGAAGGGTGAATGGTGCCTTCATCGTTTTATGCAGTAGGTTGTGTACAAGCTGTAGATGGTACGTCTTGATGGTGAGGAACAACTTGGCGAGCCTGGACTAAGCCACAGCCAAAGCCTCCAGTACTTATATCATCAGTTTCTCGTTGGCGCAAGATTTTGTAATTTATGCCAACGAAAACCGGGAAAGAACGAGTCATTCTTCTTAGTGCTGTGCTTGTGAATAATTTCACCCTATCCATGTAAAATAACTGGCACACAAAGGGGATAAACATATATCAGTATAACGATTGATCAGGGAATGCTGACATAAAGAATACTGTAGACATGTAGATAAAAGTAGGGCGGGTGACATTTGTATTACTGACATGGTAAAGAAATTAAGTTAACATCAGAGCGAAGGTTTGAAAAAAATACTTACAACCAAGAATAATAGAGGCCCTCTGAAATGGCCATTCTTGTTCTTTAACCAGCTTCTCTTTGCATCGATCAAACTTTCCAACACAATAGCACACCAATTTAGGTCTTTCAGGTCACCCAATTCAGGAACTACTCTTATTAAACTATGGTTGGCATGTCCGTTTCCTAGTGTATCAACCAAGATAGAGTCCAGTATAACGATAAAGTTCAGAAGGAATTGATCACCACAGTCAGTGTCAGCTATCAATTTTTCCATAACCATAGCTGTTGTTATATTGTCCTGGACATCAAATGTGGTTTTCCACTCTTGCACAAGTTTGAAATTCTCTTTAGCTGATTTTCTTCCAACTAAAACTTTCCCCATTGGGAATCCCATTGTGATATGCACGTCTATTTCTGCAATTTCAAGTTCGCTTCCATTTCAAGTTCACTTGTTAGGGTCAAACTGATCCACTAACCAATATGAAAGAAGTAGTGGTAGGGTAACAATCTCCAAGTTGAACAAAAATCCAAAGCCAATATCCTCAATCATTTTCCTTTGCTTGGCATTCATTTTTTTCAAGGACGACACCAGCAAGCGTGGGCTTGACCGTGATTTTAATGATGGGAGATTTTTTTGTCTAGTGTTTCTCTCATTCCTCACAACCAGCTGCCTGTTTTCTGCGATAGGTTGTATGTCTGTGGTATCTGTTTGCTCATCAGATGTTATGATATGCACAGTTGGGTTTACATGTTGAACAACTGTCTCATTAGGTGAATGGTTTTCCAGCCTTGCAATTTGAATGGTCTCCACAACAACAGTGCTAACACGAAGATGAATCCCAGGGTGCACTTCTCTCTTACTGTTTTTTCTTACAAGCGGTTGCGAATCTTTGGATTCAAGTGATCTACAACCCTCCCCTACTTCCAAGGATTTACCAGTCTCAGTATTAACAGACAGTTCATCCTTGAAGGGAGGTGAATCTCTAGATAAATCAACTACTGGAGGTTTAACTCCAGATCGTTTTGATCTCTTCGAATTTTTATTTTGACTGTCTAGAACAGGTGAATCACTTACACTCTGCGGACGTTTACCTATAGAATGAACACTTACAATCAATTTCTACAAATATAATTGAAGAGATGACACTGTAAGAGACTGTATTTTATGCCGAACAAATTCCCAAATCCCCAAATTATCAAATTCCCAAATTCAGCCTCCAGATTAATCACATTAACTTCAATTTATTATGTGGAAGAAATTGAAATAGCAAATGTAGGTCTTGTAAGGCTGAATAATTGCTTGATTATAAACATTAAATTCGCTTGAATAAGTGCGATTTTTCCTAATTTTTGTGGAAATCTAAGCCCTAAACCGTACTCGTTCTAATTTAAACTTTAATACACAGAAAACACAAAATCAAACCTTTCGGATCTGAAGACATCTTTATGTATATGATAGATCTCCTTCTTACAAGCCTACAATCAAGCCTCAGGAAATCTCGCAGAGAAATGGAGAGAGTAGGTTTAGCTCGAGAAAGAAAGTAAAAGAAGGTGATGGAAAACTTCTCGAACTTGAAAAGCGTTTTGGGCATTCACACATATTTGCTTTGTATATTTTTTTTAGGAAAACCGTTTTCCTTTTCTTTTTTTTGTTTGCCAATAAATCGGTAATTTTGTGAGACTTTATTTATTTGTTATTATTTTACATATAATTCCATACCTTAGATTTGCTCAACATCGTATTATTCTTGCTCAACAATAGTTTAGATTTGCACAACGCTTGACTCTTGTGAACTCGCTCAACATCACCTTATTTTAGCCCAACGATAGTATATGTATTGCACAAGCACACCACTTTGGTAGCAACAACATCTTATTTTTATCTATCTACGCTTTCATAGTTGCTTAATAGATTATTGCTCAACATTGTATTATTTTTGCTCATCAATGGAATAAAAGTGCACAACATATTATGACTAGGGAAAACTTGCTCAACATCAATTTATTTTTGCTCAACGATAGTACATATATTGCACAACAACACTTTGGGTGCAACGACATCTTATTTTTATCTATTTACGCTTTCATAGTTGCTTAATAGATTATTGCTCAACATTGTATTATTTTTGCTCATCAATGGAATAAAAGTGCACAACATATTATGCCTGGGGAAAACTTGCTCAACATCACTTTATTTTTGCTCAACGATAGTACATATATTGCACAACAACACTTTGTTTGCAATGACATCTTATTTTTATCTATTTACGCTTTCATAGTTGCTTAATAGATTATTGCTCAACATTGTATTATTTTTGCTCATCAATGGAATAAAAGTGCACAACATATTATGCCTGGGGAAAACTTGCTCAACATCACTTTATTTTTGCTCAACGATAGTACATATATTGCACAACAACACTTTGTTTGCAATGACATCTTATTTTGATCTAATTATGTTTTCAAAGTTGCTTTATAGATTATTGCTCAACATGCTCTTATTTTTGCTCATCAATAGAATAAAACTGCACAACATATTACAAATGGGGAAAACTTGCGTAGTTGCTTAATAGGTTGTTGCTCAACATGCTCTTATTTTTGCTCATCAATAGAATTAAATTGCACAACATAATACAAATGGGGAAAACTTGCTCAGCATCACCTTATTTTTGCTCAACTATTGTTTATATATTGCACGAAACAAGACTTTGTTTGCAACAAGATCTTATTTTTATCTATTTATGATATAGATGGAAAAGAGTATACAAATTTGTATTAGTACATGGTAAAATTTCAAATTTTATTCTATATTATTGAATTAATGTTAATTTTCAAAAAGAAATGTCATTTACAAATTTATAAACTGTATTATCTACTAACATTATTCTTATATAATACTGATGACAGAATTTGTGCTGACAGCCTTATCTTGAATGCTTCATCCTCCTCTTGTACTCTCCCAATGAAAGCTTTCTATTTATAGGTGGTCTTCCTACTCTTTTTCTTACTACTGGGGGTATTAGTTGATAGATTTGATCACATCAGGGACGTTTCCTTCATCTTCATCCAACACTGGATATATTGTTTATGCATATGTCATATGCCAAGCGTCATTGCTGTAAAATTTTGCAACAAAATCAGACACATTTGCTTTTATGTGTGTAATGGCTGCTAGAGCATGTACACAAGGTATTTTCTCCACATCAAATACTCTGCACGTACATGTCCTCGCTGATAAATCAACTATAGCTACAGCTTCTTGACCATTGATCTCAAATTGTGATTCATTCATCTTTTCTACTCTGCATGCTCCAACTTGCGCTTGTGATTCTCTTATCAACTTAAGGATCTCAGGAGTTATTCTGTCTTGATTTGCCAGTGCTTTTTCTCCCCTGTCCAGAAACCATGATGTGAGCTTTTCCCTTGCAAACTCCACAAGTGCCACAATGGGATAATCCTTTTTGCCTTTGAAAACAGAGTTCAAACTCGCAACATTGTTGGATGTCATCATGTTGTATCTATCACACTTTGAATGTGCTCTGGCCCATTTATCAAAACCTGCTGACACTAGATATTCTGATAGTTTTGGACAAGTTGCTTCGATTTGTGCAAGGTGGTTGTTGAACTCTTGGATAGTGTAACTCTCTGCTGCTTTTTTGAAGATTTTCCCCACCTCTTTTTTCTTGAACGTCGCTTTGATGTTTTGTTTCAGGTGCCACATACATATGCAGTGTGTAGCTGTTGGGTAAGCTAAAGAGAGAGCCCTTGAAATGCTAGCATGTCTATCAGAGACAAACACTAAGTCATTTGAAGGAGGCACAACCTGCAGCAGCTGATACATAAACCATTCCCAGGAGCTGTTGTTTTCGGAGTCAACAATACCAAAAGCAAGTGGGAAGATTTGTCTATTTGCATCTTGTGCAACTGCTCCAAGTAACGTTCCTCTGTATTTGCCAGTTAGGAATGTTCCATCAACAACAACAACCTGATATATAAACAAATAAAATTACTTATGTTATCAAAGTTAAGGAAATCGATGAAAACAGAATTTGTGCTGACACTGTTTAAGACATACCTTCTTTAAGAGGGGGAATGCTCTGATGCACTGTCCAAATGACAGAAAGAAGTACTGAAATCTATCTTCTTTGTCTTTTGAAATTAAAGTTATAGTCCCATTGTTTCTCTCCACGAGCATATGGCAAAATGATGGTAAATCTGCATAATTTGATTCTGGTGTTCCCTTAACCATTTCATGAGCTATTTTTGATGACTTCCATGCTCTCCAGTAGCTAATTTGCATCTTTTGTTCTGTTCTCGTTTTATCCTTTATCTGTGCTGGTCTGTATCCAGCATCAACACTGTGTAATTATACTCAAATTAGAATAAATCATATATTAGAAAGCATGTTAAAATATAAATACTATCTCTTAAAAAAAGTTCTCACCTTGATTCGATGATACTTGCAATCATAGAAGATGAAGGCTGTTTGCAGTGTTTTGTCCTGAAATCCCATGTGCAGGTGTGCATTTCCACATACACTATGACCTCATGCCAAGTTGGACCAAAAGTTTTGACATGCACTTTCCATTTGCAGCCAGGATCTACACAATGCACTCTATAATACTTTGTATCTGCTTTTACCACGCGAAAACCAAATATCTCAGTTATTGACAAGATTCCTAAAGCATGCTTAACTGCTGTCCTTGATGCAAAGCTTTTGCCTACGCAAATCAAGTTTTGTGAATTGAGATTCATACTAGGCACAGTTGAGCTATCAGCATCCCAATCTTCTAGTGTAGTTTCTCTCCTGTGTGTTGTAGAATAGAATGCTCTCCATATTTCATCTGCAGAATCTTCATCACTTGCAGTGTCACTGTTTATAGAATTCATGTCATCTCCAACATCTTCCAACAATACACCTTTCATCCTGGTGTCACCAATCAATGTCATGTTATTTTCCCCTGTAACAATATTGGTAATAGTTGGATTGCATGCCACCAACTGTAAACTCTCAGCTAAGGATGCCTGTTGATCTTCAACTTCTTCACTATTTGATTTAATGCTGACACACAACTCCACAGCAAATTTAACATTCTCTAGGTCGGACAACCTTAAAAACTCTTTCAAATCAGCTTCACATTCAACAAGAAGCGGAGCTCTCAACAGTTTGAAAGGGTATAAATGATTGAATTTCAATTCCAATACACTATCTATATTGAATCTGTTGTGAACTTTTTCAGTTAAACCCTGTAATGTTATTGTCTCGTCAATCATAAACACCTTTGAAGTAGTGTCTCCAACAAAGGTTGGACATGAATCATTAAACAACCATTTCCCACCACATACAACTGTAATAATGTGGGTTGCCATTTTAATCTGCAGAGTATGAATTTAAGAGGATAAATACATTTAAGTAATAACAAACACAATCTGATTAAAAACGATGACATGATCAATCAAAGTGAGTAAAATACACATCTTACTTAAAAGCAACAATAGATTTGCATTGCCAAAAGCAACAATAGATTTGCACACCTTGTGCAATTTTTCTATGACTTAATTGTAGTGCTGACATTGCTCAATCAATGTTCAATAACGATGACACGACCAACCAAAGTGAGTAGAATAAACCTGTTATGAAAAATTTGCGCCAAAGGCGCAAATTTTGATGCTACTGTATGTATAAGCATAGATTTCCATACTGTTATAGCATATATAAGTATAAAATATTCTAAACAGGCATCCCCTGTGCAATTTTATTATGACTCCATTGCAGTGATGACATAGAAGTTCATCACAAGAAGTGTATGGTATTCATGAACAACAAAATGAATACAATACACTTCTTGTGATGAACTTCTATGATTAAGGTCTACTGATTAGTTGAAACAATCATATTGAAATCACATCCAAAGCAATCATAGGGATGACTTGAGAAATGTAAAACATGAATAAGCATAAATAACCATAAACATACACAGATTCAATTTGAAACTTGAATATTACACATATACAGAAAAAAATGCTCATAAATATTAATTCATATATAAAAAATCAATCAAAATTTGCGCCAAATGCGCAAATTTTGATGCTACTGTATGTATAAGCATAGATTTCCATACTGTTATAACATATATAAGCATAAAAAATGAATCAAAGTTTTCGCAAAAGGCACAAATTTTGATGCATTCAATAACAGTAATAATTCTATTCAACTATATTTCCATACTGTTATAGCATTTATAAGCATAGATAAACACAAATTTGGCGTAATCTACACTTGTAATCACACGATTCCAATCCGTATTCACAAAACCGAACCAGTTATTTGCGCCTTCGGCACAAATTGAAGCAATAATCGCAAAACTCAAGTAGTAATCGCAAAATTGAAGCTGTAATTGCAAAACTGAAGCATACATAAACACAGACTGAATCAGTAATCGCAAAACTCAAGTAGTAATCGCAAACCAAAAAATTCTAAGAAATTTGCGCCTTCCGCGCCTTCGGCGCAAATTTAAGCAATAATCGCAAAACTGAAGCAGTAATTGCAAAACCGAATCATAGATAAACACAGATTGAAGGAGCAATCTCAAAACTAAAGAAGTAATCCAAAAATTCTAGTAAAATTTGCGCCTTCAGCGCAAATTTGCGTCTTTGACGCAAATTCTAATCGACTTAAAATTCTTACCTGATTCTCTAGATTACACTTCAAATTCGATAGCTTCGTTGATGTCGGAATGGTAATATCTCGCAAATCCTAGAAATCTCCGGCGAGCAGGTCGGGAGAGACAGACAGAGCGTCCGGAGAAGGAGAGCCGGAGGAGAGAGAAAATCGGGTTTGGAGAGACGGTGAAGCCTTTTATTTAGGACATTTTGCAAAAATGTCCCAAAACGTGGATATTTTACAAAATTAGCCCATTTTCGTGGCTATTTTGCAAAACCCCCCATTAATTGAAAAGTCAAATAAGAGATAACATTCTAATTTACGTTATTCCTAAATAATAATAATGCTTAAATAATGAATAATTAAATAAATAAAGATAAATTCGTCCAAACAGTGACATCTGCAAAGATGATGAGTTTTGGCCATTCTCAAGGCCGATTCTGGAGAAACCTTCAACAGAAAAGTTGTAGATCTTTTCATACTCGTTCCAACAAGGTATGGCTCGACCCTATCCGATAAATATGGACTCCGGACGGCCCATTTTATTGAGACATCAAAAAGCTGTCGCACCTCAAGAACGAACCAAAACGTGTACCTAAGCTCCAATTGCATTGTTGGACCTTCTTCCATGGTAGAGCTTTCTTCTTCCTCTTGAGGAGGGCATCATTTTCCTCCATTTGCATTTGACCAGTCCTCAAGTCGTCGCCAGGATCAAGATCGTTGTTTGACCCACAGAAGGCCATCTTGATCCACATCAAACACGCATATGTTTTTGACAATGAGAAACACACGATCTGGAAGTTGGTTTGTTATTTTGTGAAAGAGATTATATTGCTATATCATTAACTATTTAAAGTCTATTAGCTCAAGGTAGAACAATGCGTTAAATACACATAGATATAGGTTTAAATCTTACATAGACTATTAACATCGTAACATATGTGACATGAAGAAAACTAATATTTGAAGAAGTGGCATGTGACACGCAAAAAATTTCAAGTGACACAACACGATTAAAACATCACTTTTGAAGGATGGAAAGCGAAAGAAGCAAGTCTTCATGACTTGCATTTAATGCACTTGCTTTTTACGAAGTAATATGCACTTGCGTCTTCTCTTTCTTTATTTTTGTTTTTTAACCTGTTTTCATCGGTTAAGGAACCTGCGATTTTTTGCACTTTTTTTTAAATTCTGGGTTAGTCTTTCAATTTTCAGGGGATGAAGGCTAGTTTTGCAAATTGGGCAAGAACGTGGGTTAGTTAATCCATTCTCTAAAAAATAAGAGAGTTTATGGACATGTGATGTCAAGGGTTGGTTGAATTCAGTTTGGATTCTCTATAACACTTTATGTATTATCGGTATTACACTCTGTTGTAGGAGGAAATCGAGTTCAAAATATAAAATATAAATCAAACCAGATTCTGCCCACGTAAATAATTACAAGACCTTCTCCTGATGTAGCAGCGGGAAGTCAGGTTCGATCCACGAGGAAGCGTGTCAGCGGATCCTAGGCAGCGGAGAAATCTCACAGAAGTGGTCGACAACAGGGGTCCTAGATCTCGAGTACAGTTGCTCGACAGAAGATCGGACAGTCGAACAGCGCAGCAGCAACTCGGCAGTTTTGGTCGATCTCGACAAAGGCTTACTCGAGATCGAGTAGGGTCGTCGACGTCGGGTTGGCTCTTGCCGATCACCTACACACAGAAGCTACGGCGATGCTGGATCGAGAATCAGTAACTCGAGATCGAGGACTGCTAGTCGATCTCGAGGAAGGGCAGAAACTAAAACGAAAGAAAATAAAAACAAGTGTTTTGGGATTTCGAACTAAACTATATGTAAAAGACTTCCAAGATTGGGGTTTGCAACAACGATAACCAAGCATGCATAAGGCAGAAATAAAACAGATAATCATGTGAATTGCATCAAAGGATCAAGCTTTCGCCTTTTCCAACAATTAGACAATTCTTTCAAGAAACCCTAATTGTCTCTACTGATTTTATGTTTACAATCCAAATTGTTAGCATGGACCTCCATTAGATGGGTAATAAACATATAACAAGTAGTAGACGCTCAAAACATGATAAAAGTCGGATCTTTACCTCAGGCACGCAGGGCCATCGTCGGGCTCGCCCCAATCCTAGAAGTGGGTGGACTACTCGCGCTTCATCGCAACCTCAGACATTGATGTATGAAAAGAAACTTGCATTAAACTATATTCAAAGCTTTTACAATCCCGGCAATCCAACTCTCGTTGAATGCCAAAACCCTAAAACCTTCGAACTCCTAAACGTCTCTGTGAACTACTTCTCTAACTTGTGAATTCAATTGAATCTAAAATCAGCCCCATGGGCTTTATTTATAGCCTTCTAATCCTTGCTAATCAAGGATAGAATATCTCTATCTATATCTAAAAAGTTTAATGATAAATAAAAGAAATAACAATAATAAATCTAAAAAGGGAATTGAAGGTTCGATAATATAAAACTAAGTAATATAGAAAAACTCTAGAAGGGGGGTTGAATAGAGTATGCCGGTTTTTCGCAGATAGTCTCAAGACTTTTGGAGCTCGTATAAAACCCTTTGAGATCAAACCTGAATCACAAAGTTAGACAATCGAACCAAGTGCGGAAATAAGGTAAAGCAATAGATAAAGGACACGAGTAATTGTTTACGAGGTTCGGCACGAACTTGGCCTACGCCCCCGCCTAGGGTTCTTCCACAACCCTAGGATTCAACAGGCTTTATTGATTCACAAAGCTTAGGATCCTAATAGCTCACCGAGAAGCCTCTCTCCTATACAATTGCAATCAAGTCAACTCACGTTCCCTTGGAGTCCTAGACCAATCTAGAAGAGCCCCACCTCTCTCAGCTATCTAGTACAATCCTCTTACTCTCGAGAATCAATAGCCTAGTGCCCACTTCCTGAGTTATAAACTCTCGAGTATAACACTCTCTCAGAATATATCCTATAAGCTCACTGTGTAACTCTCAAATGCTTTGAAACAAAATATAAGACTCTTAAGAACAAGCAGAGAGAACACGCTGAAGAGAGAACGTAAACTTGAGGGCTGATTGTGCAATGATATTCGTGAATGTACGTCAGTCCTCTCTCTCTTCTTCATCTCCTTTATATAGTGAAGATCATCGGCGCCACTTGAGGAAGGAATCTTCTCCAACGGCTAGAATAGATCATGGAAATCTTCACAATCTTCTATTCTTGGAAACTTTTGAAGCCATGATCTCCGATTGTGTCCTTCTTAACTTTTCGACTTTGGAAGGAGATGATATTTGAAAAGCTTCCTGAAATGTTAGAATATAATATCTGGAAGCATATAATAATATAAAATAATATTCGAACATAATAATATAGAGAACAGGTTTTGTGTTTCATCAACACTGTTAAAGCTTCAAGACCTTTGACACAAACTGGCAAAGCCTTTGAAACTAATTCCGATTTTCATCAAGGGAGTGGAGTTATCAATCTCCCCCTTGATGAAAGACAAAACCTGTGCATCCCTGCAACTTAGTCAAATAGATATATCATAAGCAAAATCGGACTAAGTACCTGCATGGGTTAGACGAATGTTGGATCATAAGATTTCAAAGCCAAAGAGAAACATCCAACAAAACAAAACAAGGTCTTCTAAGACCCTTGGTTCACAGCAGTTTTAATGTCTAAACCATCAAACCATCTCCCCCTTTTTGTCTTTCAACAAAGGGAGGAGGGTAAACCAGTAACCAAAAGTTCAAATTTTAAAAAGATCCTTTCAATTCTTAAAGGCAAGAAAAGAAGATATTTATCCGATTTAAAATAATTTCCATAAATAAAATGCACTCGGATAAAAGATTTTCCAGAGAATAATATGTGAACTGCATAAAGAAGTTTAAAAATCATAAAAACTATATTTGATCAAATATCTAATAAGATATCAACCAAATATCTGATCCGTTATATGTACTCTACTGTTCAGTTCACAACCTTTGAAATGAGGTTCAAGGATCTTGACACACCGAGTAGAATTTATCTTTCGTAAAGGGAAAGCTCCCCCTACGAAAGTGCATCCCTGTTAAGCATTCCAATCTCATGTCTAATGAAGGTGAACATGTCATCTGCCAATGGCTTGGTAAAAATGTCAGCCCATTGATAATCAATTGAAATAAAAGAAATGGACACATCACCTTTTTCAACATGGTCTCTAATGAAATGATGCCTTCCATCAATATGTTTGGTCCTTGAATGCTAAACAGGATTCTTTGTAATGGAGATGGCACTTGTATTGTCACATTTAATAGGAATGCCTTTGAGGTTGATGCCAAGATCTCGCATTTGTTGAGCTATCCAAAGGATTTGGGAGCAACAAGCTCCAACTGCAATGTATTCGGCTTCTGCAATGGATAGAGCAACTGAGTTTTGTTTCTTTGAGTGCCAACTGATCAAAGATGCTCCTAAGAATTGGCAATATCCTGATGTGCTCTTCCTATCCACCTTATAGCCTGCAAAATCTGCAACAGAATATCCAATTAATGTGAAATTCTTTTGCTTTGGGTACCATAGTCCAAGCTCCTTAGTGCCATTGAGATATCGAAAGATCCTCTTCACAGCCACGAGGTGAGATTCTTTAGGATCAGCTTGAAACCTAGCACACATGTAAACACTAAACATGATGTCAGGTCTACTAGCCGTGAGATATAATAAAGAACCAATCATTCCTCGATACTCCTTTTGATTGACACTTTTCCCAGTCTTGTCTTGATCTAGAGATAATGTTGAGCTCATGGGAGTCTTAGCTGCATTGGATTGATCCATTTTGAACTTCTTCAAGAGATCCTTAGTGTACTTGCTTTGATTGACAAAGATCCCTTTCTTGGATTGATGAACTTGTAATCCCAAAAAGAAGTTGAGTTCACCCATCAAGCTCATCTTAAATTCACTGCACATGATGTCAGAAAATTCCTTGCACAAAGATGTGTTAGTAGCACCAAATAATATATCATCAACATAAATTTGAATAACCAAAATGTCCTTTCCTTTGGTCTTGATAAAAAGAGTCTTGTCGATCAACCCCCTTTTAAAATCATTTTCTAAAAGATATTTTGACAAGCGCTCGTACCAAGCTCTTGGGGCTTGTTTCAAACCATAAAGCGCTTTGTCAAGTTTATAAACATGATTAGGAAATTCTAAACTTTCAAAACCTGGGGGTTGAGCCACATATACTTCTTCTTCTAAGAAACCATTAAGAAAAGCACATTTGACATCCATTTGATATAACTTTATACTCATAAAAGATGCAAATGCTAATAGAATGCGAATCGCTTCAAGCCTAGCTACGGGAGCAAAGGTCTCCTCGTAGTCAATACCTTCCTCTTGATTATAGCCTTGAGCAACAAGCCTTGCCTTGTTCCTCATAATCTTACCATTCTCATCTAGTTTGTTTCGAAATACCCATCGTGTGCCAATGACTGATTGATGCTTTGGCCTAGGCTTCAAGGTCCAGACTTTGTTCCTTTCAAATTAGTTAAGCTCACTCTGCATGGCAATGATCCAGTCTGGCTCTTGAAGTGCCTCATCTACCTTCTTTGGCTCAATAAGAGAAACAAACGCGTGAAAAGCACAAAGATCTTTAAGTTTAGAACGAGTTTGAACACTAGAGGTAGGGTCAGAAATGATATCCTTTAATGAGTGTGATGAGGAGTATTTGAATTTCCTTTTGCTAGTCTCAGCTCCTTGATTCGTCACACCGGTAGGATTGACTTGTGGCACATCTGACTCCGTGGTCCTGTTAGGTTCAGTTACAGCAATTTCTGACGCTTCAACACTGTTGGATTGGACACCAAGGGCTTTGGACGAATCTTCAACACCTTGGGCCAATTCTTCAGTGTTGAGAATCTGTTCCTGCATGTTCCTCTTCGCTGTGTTCTTGGTGGCAGCATCATCACCTTCCTCATTTTCTGCATGGATGTTAAGATCTATATCTGCAACATTTTCACTCAAAAAACCGTCATTACATTCATCAAATATAACATGTATACTTTCTTCAACTAACTGGGTCCTTTTATTGAAGATTCTATAAGCTTTGCTACTTGTGGAGTAGCCAAGAAATATACCTTCATCACTACGCGCATCAAATTTCCAAAGGTTATCTTTTCCGTTGTTATGAACAAAACAAGTACAACCAAAGGGTTTAAAATAAGATATAAGTGGTTTGCGACCTTTGAAAAGCTCATAAGGAGTTTTCTTTAAGATGGAACGAATAAGACAACGATTCAAAATATAGTTAGCTGTGTTAACAGCTTCAGCCCAATAGGTTTTAGGTAATGCATTTTCTAAAAGCATAGTCCTGGCCATATCCTCTAAGGTGCGATTCTTTCGTTCCACAACCCCGTTTTGTTGAGGTGTCCTAGGAGCAGAAAAGT
This sequence comes from Persicaria maculosa, assembly GCA_963922045.1. Lineage (NCBI taxonomy): Eukaryota > Viridiplantae > Streptophyta > Magnoliopsida > Caryophyllales > Polygonaceae > Persicaria > Persicaria maculosa. Next base: position 40,579,331 of record OY998251.1, on the reverse strand, counting down.
TATGGGAGATGCCATATTTAGCACAAAACAAATCAAACTGAAGTTGATCAAACTCCCTACCATGATCACTCCGAATTGACACTATGGGCTCATTTCTTAAAGTTTGCAATTCCTTACATAGTTTTGAAAACTCAAATAAGGCCTTTGATTTTTCTTTTAAAAATGCAACCCAAGTATATCTAGAAAAATCATCAACAACAACTAGCATGTACTTTTTACCATTGGGAGATTTGACTCGCATAGGACCACATAAATCCATATGTAAAAGTTCAAGGGGTCTAGAAGAACTTACAACCTTTTTGGGTTTGAAAGAGCTACGTGTTTGTTTACCTCGTGTGCATGCACTGCACATATCAATACCTTTGAAGTCCATCTCAGGTAGCCCTCTTACAAGCCTTTTGGACACAAGCTTCTGAAGTGTATGTGGACTCACATGACCGAGTCTCCTGTGCCAGAACTTTGGATCGTCCATCAAAGTCTTTAGACAGGATAAGCTTCTTTGTGCCACTTGCTCAGCATTCACAGCATAGATGTTGTTATAGCGATAGGCAATTAGAACTATTTCACTTGTATCTTCTCTACGCACTAAACATCTTTTCTTGTTAAATCAAACAACATTACCATTATCACATAGTTGAGAAACACTGAGCAAATTATACTTCAAACCATTAACAAGATAAACATTTTTAATGCTATGGTTAGGATCACTCCCAACACTACCAATACCAACGATGTCATACTTTCCTTTGTCACCAAGAGTGATTGTTCCAGTGGATTGCTTCTTTAGATCATGGAAGAGAGACCTCTTCCCAATCATATGTCTCGAGCATCCACTATCAATAATCCATTTTTGCTCCTTCACCTTGGTGATCTCCTGCAAAACAAACATCAACCTTTGTGGCTAGACCAGTGAGCAAATTTAGATCCTTTATTGGGATAAACCATATTTGGTAAAATAGTGCCTTTTGGAACCCAAATTTGTGTTATCCGTTCTTTTCTCAAATGAACAGGAAAAGTATTGCGAATGATATAAGGATCCTTTCTTCTATAGGGGCAGGTCTCTTTTACATGTCCCTTTCTAGCACAGTGGTGACATATAGGAGAGGTTCTGCTTCTTTAAAAAACCTTGGATTGTAACCAATACCACTTTTGTTTAGAGAACTTTATTGCTCACCCAACATCCTATCAAGAGTGCCTTTGGATTTGGTAAAACTTATGAGGGCTGTCTGTTGATCTTGAATCTTATTATTCAGGGAGATCTTCTCGTTCTCTAAGACATGATGCTCATTTCTTAGAGAGGAGAGATCTTGCTTGAGTTCAGATTTCTCCGAGTCAAGCGTCTTGACTTTAATGTCAAGACCTGAATAAGAAGCTTCAAGACTTTTAACCCTCATAGACAGATCCTTAATAGTTCTTTCCTGGTCCACAGTTCTGTTAATAAGAATGTTAGTCTGGGCAATAAGTTTTTCTTTATTGGCAATCATATTAGAAAGGAATTCCGATAATACCTCTTTTGGACTTGCCATAAGTTCTCTTACAGTAGCTTCAAGCTTCTCATCGTGGGATTCATCTTCTGAGGCCATGAGACAGATATTGGCCTTCTCATCATCGGAGTCAGAGTCAGAATCGCTCCAAGTTGCCACCATGGCTTTCTTCTTCCATTTGTCACCCTTCTTGGACTGGCTCTTTGTCTTTTGAGGGCAATCCTTCACAAGATGATCTGTTTCACCACATTCAAAACAAGACAAAGGTTTAGTCTTCTTATCATACTTGTTGTATTGAGGCTTACCTCGAAATTTAGAAGACTCTGATCCATCCTTGTCGTTGAATTGTTTCTTCATTTTGAGAATTCGAGAAAGGCCTCTTGTGATAAGAGCAAAAGGATCATCCTCATCCTCATCTTCGGAATCAGATCCATCTTTAGGCTCATCCTTCTTAGACTTGACTGCCAAGTTCTTAGTGCTAGCTGGAAGTTCTCCATCGTCTTCATTAAGGATCATCTCATGCGTGATCAGCTTCCCAAGCAGGTCATCAAGGGGTAGAGTGGTGAGGTCATGTGCTTCCTCTATAGCTGTTACTTTTGGACCCCATTTTTCTTTTGGGAGGCACCTTAGTATCTTCCTCACTTTCTCAACGTTTGTAAAGCTCTTGCCAAGAGAGTCAAGGTTGTTGGTGATTTCTGTGAATCGTGTGAACATGGCCTTGATTGACTCATCAGACTTCATTTTGAAGAGCTCATACTTTCGAAGGAAGATGCTGATCTTGGTGTCTTTCACTTGGCTCGTTCCTTCATAGGTGACGACCAGTTTGTCCCAAATCTCTTTAGCTGACCTACAAGATGAAATACGGTTAAACTCATCAGTGCTAAGACCACAATAAAGTAAGTTAATAGCCCTGTAGTTTTTGGAGACGAGTTCAAGATCCGCTTGGATGTATTCAGACTCCTTCTTTGCAACTTTGGTTCCATTTGGTCCATCTTTCTCTGGAATTTTCGGACCATTCTCTATAATTTTCCAAAGTTCCAGATCTTGATCTATAATGAACATCTTCATCAAGGATCTTCAGTGGATAAAGTTATTTCCTACAAAGAGTGGTGGTCTGCTCGTGGACCTTCCCTGTGCAAATCCTCCACTTGCTTCACCAGACATGATCGAAAACTCACAAGATTGTTAGATCAAAAGCAGTGAGTAAAGCTATGATACCAATTGAAGGTTCGATAATATAAAACTAAGTAATATAGAAATACTCTTAAAGGGGGGTTGAATAGAGTATGCTGGTTTTTCGCAGATAGTCTCAAGACTTTTGGAGCTCGTATAAAACCCTTTGAGATCAAACCTGAATCACAAAGTTAGACAATCGAACCAAGTGCGGAAATAAGGTAAAGCAATAGATAAAGGACACGAGTAATTGTTTACTAGGTTCGGCACGAACTTGGCATACGTCCCCGCCTAGGGTTCTTCCACAACCCTAGGATTCAACATGCTTTATTAATTCACAAAGCTTAGGATCCTAATAGCTCACCGAGAAGCCTCTCTCCTATACAATTGCAATCTAGTCCAACTCACATTCCCTTGGAGTCCTAGACCAATCTAGAAGAGCCCCACCTCTCTCAGCTATCTAGTACAATCCTCTTACTCTCGAGAATCAATAGCCTAGTGCCCACTTCCTAAGTTATAAAGTCTCGAGTATAACACTCTCTCAGAATATATCCTATAAGCTCACTGTGTAACTCTCAAATGCTTTGAAACAAAATATAAGACTCTTAAGAACAAGCAGAGAGAACACGCTGAAGAGAGAACGTAAACTTGAGGGCTGATTGTGCAATGATATTCGTGAATGTACGTCAGTCCTCACTCTCTTCTTCATCTCCTTTATATAGTGAAGATCATCGGCGCCACTTGAGGAAGGAATCTTCTCCAACGGCTAGAATAGATCATGGAAATCTTCATAATCTTCTATTCTTGGAAACTTTTGAAGCCATGATCTCCGATTGTGTCCTTCTTAACTTTTCGACTTTGGAAGGAGATAATATTTGAAAAGCTTCCTGAAATGTTAGAATATAATATCTGGAAGCATATAATAATATAAAATAATATTCGAACATAATAATATAGAGAACAGGTTTTGTGTTTCATCAACACTGTTAAAGCTTCAAGACCTTTGACACAAACTGGCAAAGCCTTTGAAACTAATTCCGATTTTCATCAAGGGAGTGGAGTTATCAGGAATTATATCTAAAAGTCTTCAAGTGGATAAATCTTCTTCTCCATGATGTAACTTGATATAATCGGATAGACTCGGCAATCTTCGGCTCCATGGAATCCCAATCTGAGTAGGACTGCCCAAACCGTGTTACGCGTCTCTGAAAGATTTCCTCGATCTCGAGGAGTTTTCCTCGATCTCGAGTTGGGTGGTCGACTTCAGATGCTCGGCGTCTCGGGTTGGTCTTCCTCGAACTGGCTCGGGCTCTGGCTCCTGGGGTGTCCTCGATCTCGAGTAAATAACTCGATCTCGAGTTGAGGTGGCTCATCGTCTTGGCTTCTTGGTGTTGTCGAGCAACTCTTCTCGAAATGCTCGGGCTGGTGCTTTGGCCTTTTGTCGACATCGAGGAAAGTCCTCGATATCGAGTTGTGGTGTCCGGGTGCCTAGCCAGGTCGGGTAATTTCTCCTCGGCATCCTCGGGTAAGCTCTTCTAGACTCCGGGTTGTCTCCGAGGCTTTGTCGACATCGAGTTGAGTACTCGATCTCGAGGAAGGTGTTGGAGTCGGGTTGTCTCATCTTCAGCTTCTCGACATGGGCTCCTCGATCAGTGTAGTGTCCGGGCTCTTTTGTCGATATCGAGGAAATAAAGTCGATAACGAGTAACTTTGGGCTCCCGTCCTTGCTTCTTGGTTTTCTCCCGAAATGGCTCCATATTCTGTAATATTAAACAGAAACTTATGTAGATCTCTATTTCTGGCAAATAAGCATATACTACATAAATTCGACATATTCCCAACCCGAAATATGCATAGTGTATAGAATATGGAACTAAAATATGCATAAAAACATGGCTACTTTAGAGACATCACACTCGGTGTTCAACTTAATTATTTTGGATATAAATTCATATAAAAAAATTTAAGGTTTATATTTATACTCTACATACTTATATTATATTAACATGTTTATAAGCACAAATATAAATAAATAAATGCAAAAAAAGCCCATGGAGTACGAGCTTACACACGCGCCTCCAAAATTCTACTTCTCCCCCAGATCAGCAGGGAGCCCTAGCCTCGCTTTCAACCATCGCCGACTAGCTGCACTGAGCCCAACCAGTTTGAAGTTTGATCGCACACATGCATTTCAATCCTCAAAGGGTAACATCAGGAGCAATTGAGTATGGAGTCTCTCGGTTCACCCCGAAATTCAAGTTGCATGTCTTTGGTGTTATCCCTAACAAAATCAATGAGTCTTCACACCATCAAAAAGTGAGTTTCGACAATCAAAGGGTTGGAGCACACCATGAAAAAGTGAGTTTCGACAATCAAAGGGTTGGAGCCCATGAATGTTTAAGAAAAGATGTGCGCTAGCGGCGGTTGGGGTGGCAGTGGGGTTGGCTTTGTCGGTAGTTTGGTGGGAGTTGGGGTGGCTCATTTCCCTGGTACTCCGGCTTTTGCTCGTGCGCTTCGATGAAACGGAGGTCCTTGCCATCTTCTCTTGACTCAATCTTTAATTCCACTCATCACTTTCAGATTTCTCTTAATTTAATGGCGTCTCTTGATCATGTAACAAGCATGCCTCACAATCTATCTTTAATTACCTTCATTCATGTTCGGTGTCTTCTTTATTATCAAAATTGCGGTATTGAGACAATCACTAAAATTAATAAATTGTTTGAAAAAGAAACCAAAATCATCACAACAGGCGGTTGTACCAAAGGAAAATTTGATCATGAAGATGTGAACTTGGAAAATAAGATGGACTATCTCTCCAAGGGGCAACCAAGCCTTGCGGAGTCGAAGTCGCATATGAAACTGAGTTACAATTCACTAATTAATCCATTTGTAATATTGCCAACACAGCTAGGTCCGCCCAAGGTTGTTTTATTGTTGCTCATCCACGTCAATAGATGGTGGAATTGAGATTGATTAACCATCTTAATTAATTGCCAAGGCCACATCATCACAAAGGGGTGCATCTCGTCCGATCAAATTGCAAGGCCCGTCTAGCCAATTGTAACGCATCAAGTGGTACCAGAGCCATAGGTATACGCAAGTTCTTGTCTTTTCTTGATATTACTTACGTTTTGATTCAATGGTTTGCGCTATCTATGAATATTGGGATGATGATCCCGACCCTTTGGAGGGATTCTTCCCCCTCGAATGGGCAGCCGAACAACTAGAGCTGGCAAAACCCGACCCGAACCCGAAAACCCGACCCAGTCGACTCGAAACAGATTATTCTGAACACCGACACAACCCGTCCATTTTGGACCTGAAATCCGAATGAACCGAACCCGATTAACCCGAAACCCATTAAGACCCGAACTCGTTATAACCGAAACCCGAAATAATCCGAACTTTAAGCTACAATCTAGTAAATTTTTTAAAATGAATATTGAAATAATGAAAACCCGAGACAACTGAAACCCGAATAACCGAAACCCGAACCCGACCCAATCGATTCACCAAATTATTAGACATTGCCTGAAACCCGAATGACCCGAAACCCGACTAACCGAACCCAAACCCAACCCGACCCGCCCGATTGCCACCTCTACGAATAACGTCAGCGAAAAAGGGAGGCTCAAAGGCGTCACCTTTGGCTTCAACAGCAAACGAATATCGAAGAGGAGAGGCGTCGACAACAACTGCAACGCCACCGTCAGATTTGGCTTCTCCAACAAAGAGAGGCCGGGGCAGCACGGAGACGAGGGGAAGAGGCACAACTTCAAGCCGAGATTCAAGTACATTGTGATGCCTGGGATGCACGACGTCCTCCTGGGATGAGCAATGCTGAAATCTTAAGGTATGAATTGGAGGCGATGCCGAAGGGCGTCCGTGAAGCCTTCTTATTGACTGTCCGAATGCTTGGGCCATTGCATATCCCCCTGCTTCAATGGTTATAGTTTCCTCCACCGATGACGAGGTAATTGAGCCTAAAGAGCCTAGTGTTGAAATCGTTACCCAGGATTCAGCACAGCGCGCCGATTGTGTTTCGCATATTTCCATTGACTCCAACCTCAGAATTGAGTCAACTCAGGCTTGTTGCGAAAGCTCACTCGATGAGATTTCTAACGTTTTATCACACGTTGTAAGACTCCCTCGGGAAGGCATCCAAAACTGCTCTGCAAGTGGACTGTAGCGCTGCGCAGGATGTTGCGATCGTTGCCGATGAAGACAATAAGGACGTTGGGGGACAATTCTCTCGAGTTAGCTATTGTACCTCTTGAGAATGTTCCTAATGTTGAGGATTCTGAAGTTCGTGGGGTTATTGAGCCTATTGATATTGTTTCTTTTGATTGTTCAATGACCGCAATAACAGGTGTTGTTTTTGGGGTTCCTATACCTCGAATTATTTTGGCACCCATTCCACACACCCCTCCATAATCATATTTGAGGGTTGCTTCTCCTTCCCCACTGATCATCAATGACTCGATTTGAGGATGAATCGAAGCTAAGAGGGGGAGAATGATGTGGATCAAGATAGCCTTCTGTGGGTCAAACAATGATCTTGATCCAGGCGAGCTCTCAAGATCGATTTGAGGGCTATTGATGGCAAAGAGTGTCGTTCTCAAGAGGAAGAAGAAGGCGCCACCATGGGTTGAAGAAAAGATATTTTAATTATTATTATTATTATTATTATTATTATTATTATTATTATTATTATTATTATTATTATTAGTTTTTAGTTCTTTCCATATTTAGTAACTCTTATGTTAGTTGGAGCTATTTATGGAATGTCTTATTTTTAGTAATCTTTAGTTAGGTGAATAAAAGTGGAAAAGGAAAGTTTATCTCTTTAGATATTTTCCTTGGCCATTAAGTAGGAATCGTAGGATATTTATCTAGGACTTTATTTAGTTATTTTTTAAATTAATATTCAGCTAAGTATTTATCCTTTTGTAAAGGATAGAGTTGGTCTATCTAGGATCTTTAGAGATTATGAGTTTTATTTAAACGTTCCTTTTCATTCAATAAAAATTAGATTGTAATTTAGAATTGAAGAAACCTTTTGGCTAAAAGGTTATTCAATCACCAATCCAAAGCTTTTGCCTTCATATTGTTACTATTGTTCACTCATCCAAACAAAGATCCAAAACCCTAATCCCCAAACACAAACACCAAGGAGACAACACAACCAGAAACCGTCGCCAAAATAGGAGGAAGAAGCGCCGTTGCAAAGGAGAGTTCCGTCGCTAAGTCCTTGTACCCGCAAGAGGCGGCGGTTGCTACCCTAGCTGTCGCGACCACTGTGTGGTTGATGTAACAGCCCGGAATTATGATTTCTGGGTTACGTTTCAAGGGATGAAACCCCTTGTTCGGATCTTGTAATCCAGGTACGAGTCGAGGTTTTAAACTCATTTTTATGGTCAGTAATAAAGAGGGATTTCAAACCCTAAAACCCACGAAGGGTCGTTGGGTACCCTTAACCTATCTTAATACTATGCCACGAAATTCAATTCAAATGAAAGCAAAGCGGAAGCAAAGTTAAGATACAAAGTGTCACGGCAGAGCCGGGTCAAAACCAAAACATAAGCGAAAGATTACCATTTATACCAAGTTAGAGAATTAACTAGGTTCTTCGATTCGCCAAAAGGAACCCCGTCATATAGACATCGAACACTCAAAATCTGCAGAAAATACCTTTAAAAAAAAGAACGGGGAAAGGAGTCAGATCGAGCCACTTATGCGGGACCGGCATTCCTCGCTGAGGCCACATAGTATGTGCTATACCTAATAAAGATGCTCTAATGCAGTACGAAAGTCAAACACACTAGCATGCTCCTAGTTATAATAATGTGTAAAAATACTGTAAAGGGACCAAGACAATGTCAAGTGGCATATCCCTCTCCTACCTCCACCCCCTTCCGATAGGGCGGAGACTGGCCAGCTCGTGAATGCATTCCATCATAATCGGGCGGCACGCATGCCTAACCCGCTCCACAATAAAGCCCGCAGGCATCTCATAATATAAGGAAGTTCATGACTCGATTGACTCAGGGTACCCGATGAGGCTGGGCTACCCTATGACCCTAGCAAAGACTCTAGGACTATCACAGATAACGGCCGTTCTGTTTCAAACGCAATAAGTAAGCAGATGCTCATTCAATTAGTGCAACCTAAATAGGATACTACATGGCATGCTTTTATGCATATGCAACACCTAACATAAAATGCAACAACAGGCATGAATGTCCAACCTGAGTAAGCCCCCTAAGGAACTTACCTGAAGATGCAGAACAGCAAGATAACACAAGCAAGGGCCCAGATGCAAGTCCAAAGCAATCCAAAAGCAATACACACCTATCATCAAGCCATTTTCATAAGCTATCGGGCTAACATTCATATACACAGAACCCAAGTTCCCAACATTCTCAAAACCAATTGATAGTAAAACCATTTTCCAAAACCTTTCCGATATGATCAACATCAACCAAAATCATTTATTTCCAATCAAACTCATTGGTGAAATCGTACCAACCATATTTCCATACTCATTTCCCAAAGTTTTCCAAACCCTTAAATATCAAGTTAAGTCAACTCATATTAAAAACATTTCCTCATATCATAATTGGCCAAAACATATTTATAAACATTAAATCTTTAATCAACCTGTAAATCTATACAATTAAAATAATTCCGACATGTTTTTTTTTATTTCGAAATCATTATAGAATAAAGTCCGGCATTAAATCACAAAATAATTCTATTTTCAGAACCATTTTTATAAATCAAAACCCATGTTTCATTTCAAATCTCCCAAAAATCACAAATTAAAACATCACTAAATAAATATTCCAAATAATGTTATTTTCCAAATACTTTTATAATATATAACATTACAGATTATATTTATTATAAAACTCCAAAATTAATAATACTAGAATAACCAGCCACAATTTTTAATATGCCATATATAAAAATAATTGATAACAACTTAACATAACATAACACATTACATTAAATCATAACACACACAAAGGCCCAACTCCCCAACCCATGAAAGAAATCCGGATCCATCATATTAAAGCCCAAACCCGGACACAATTAAAAGAATAAAGGACCTGAACACGGAATGAAATAGGACCCGGAAAGAGATTCGGATTGGCCCACGACCCGGATGAAATTAGGCCCAACCCACAAACAAAAGAAAAGAAGGGATCGTCCCTCGACTTCAACCTCCAGAACAGACCAGACGACGGAGACATTGAAACGGAGGGAAGAAGAAGAGGAGGACAGGGCCTCGCCGGAGACTCGCCCGCCGGAATCCTCACCCACTCAGACCGGACCCGGATCCCGACCACAACTCGAGCAAAGAAATTCAAACGCGAGCAAAGGGGAAGGAGGAAGAGAGAGATTACCGAGGTCGCCGAGTAACGCCGGAATCTTCGTCGGAGGCGCGATTTGGCATCGTCGGAGTCCGATTTCCGAGAGGGAGTGGCCTGGGAGGAAAACGAGTGAGCAAAGATGGACCTTTATGAGGTCTTGGGTTGAAAAACGAAGAAAATAAGGGGGGAGATCGACCTTGCGATGAAACACGGGCGCGCTAGGGGCTGGCGGCGACGTTGGAGGCTCCGAGGTGCTTCTGGCCCTCCAGCTGCTCGTGGGCGTCGAATAAGTAATGGAAGCGCTGCGTCTGCTCGGAGAAGGAGGACGAGGGTGCTCTCGACGACTTCGGAGGAGGGACAGGGGAGGGGCTTCTTCAATGGTGTTGGCGGCGGCTTCCAACGGAGAGGAGAGACTGGTGGTTGTCTGGTGAAATCAGAAACGGAGGGGGAGACAACAGAGTGAAGGGGTGGTGGTCTCGGTGAAAGTTCTGGTTTCTTTGGTGGTGTTCTTGGGAGCTTTTGGGGTTCTGCAACCAGAGAACAAGAAAGGGAGGGAGGGGCTCCTTTTGTGTGGGTTTACATGATGAAATTGTACATAATAAGAAATTGTAGCTGGCAATTGCAAGTCAACAAGAAAAAGAGGACCTCTTGTCCTAGGCCTGAGAGGTCATTTGAAACGAGAGACGGGGGAGAGAGAATGAAGAAAAGGAAAAAGAAAATAGAGAGAGAAGTGGGCCCCACAACTAACAATTTTGAAATTTCAACTAATTAAACCCGACAATACCGACGCTAAAGTATCTCGACGCTCTATCTCAATCCCGACACTATAAAATTTATATCGAACTTGTAAATCATTATTAGAATTAATTTATCAAGACATAGGAGCTCGAAAGCGGAATTAGATTCTGTCAAAGTTCAAATCCTAAAACGACGCCGGACGAATTTTAAAATCAAAACTGGGCTCAAGGACAAGTTTTTCCAAACCTCCCAAATCTTAGAAATCGGGATGATTATAAATCATTATTTTAATAATTTAATATTCTAAAATTTCCCGGTCTTTACATCATCCACCTCTAAAAACAAGTCTCATCCCCGAGACTAAAATCACTCTAAAACATGGGAATGAAGTTTTAAATTGGTGAGTCCAAGGATCAAGCCATTGATTCTGTAAGCATCTCCTAGGGGCCCGTATGAGATCCTCACAACACCCTTGACGTGATCATAACATTCTCAATTGGTCGTAGCAAGTATGTGATATGGGCCCCTATCACACCCTTACCCCGGCCTTTCGGTCACATCATAACTCGAAAAGCAATCATAGCGTCTCTACTGGGTCTTAGCAAGCACTTTATATGCGCCCCTATAAAATGCTTGTATCCACTTCGTGAGGCGTTATAATATAAGCCCGTGTGTGAAAATTCTCAAAAAGGGATTCCGCAATTGGAAAAGATTGGCCTCAAAATCGTTGAAATTCTCGGTAACGTTTATCCTTTAAAATTTCAAGTAATTCCTTTTCAAACCACTCAAGATCTTCAAATAAGACGTTTAACCAAGCAACTTTACACCAAAACAAGTAAAATCATTTGGATCAAAATTTCGTCAAAATCCTCCAAAACCAAATAAGTTTCCTGCATAACAATCAATCAAATTCAGAAGCTCGGAGGTGGAATCATCCACCTCTAAGGGCTAATCCCATATTCTCTTCCTAGTTTCCAAAATCAAATCAATCTATTAGTCTCAATTCAAGCAAGATTCAAAACCATAAGCAATGCATACCATATAAACAATCGATCCTCAACGAGTACATCATATAACAAATGTCAACATATGTCAGCACACTACCACAAGATCACATCAACGTCTCCACATCATACTAAAGGTCATAATATGCATCTATGCCAAAATCATAACACACATCTCGATATCACAGCAAGGTCATAACAGGTACATCCTCATCATAAAGTCAACGAATCAAACTCATTGTCAACACATCAACACAAAAAGTCATGTTATTAAGATTCCGCAAAAGGGGAGGTCAAACAGTATATCAGTCATCGAATGTCAGAATATTCACCAAACATCATCTTAACTCATCACAATGCCATATAACGAGCATTTAGAAATCTGGTATCATTATCTCATATATACGAATCATATTCATCATTTAACATACCCACAATCATGCTTAACGATCATATAACATAACATCATGTTGTATCACCTCATAATATAATATAATGTTTTCACATAGCAACATGTCATTATCTCATGATTCATATAACGCATCATAACATGCTTCTAAAATGCATAACAGGGTAGTAATGCTTCAATATATCATGATAACACTAGTCACTGTTAATTAGAGTTCAATATTGCAGATCAATATGTAATATCATCGTATATTAGGTTCATCATGGTTGCTATCTAGCATCATGCCAGCAAATATAACTAAATCACATAATCAATAAAATTCTCCAAAGTAATCCCAATTCATCTCGATGCTCAAATCTTACCCCTCGTTTCGCCAATCACTACCACACCATCCACCTCTAAGAACCCAACTCCTATCTCTAACTTAACACCCAGATACCCTCTAACACCATGTCCTCAATATTCACGAGCCCTCTCTTACACTCCTCGTACCACTCGGAGCATCAAAAGCATCCCCTAGAAGCTCATCAGAACCACCAACATTGCCTCCCATAAATCTCAAAGCTCACTCAGTCTTACCTAAGCCAACAATCCTCACATCAACTCTACCTCACACCACCATCGAACATCCTAATGACTCAAACCCTTCCGCTGCCCTCTGACCACTCTACAAGAGAATCTCACCCACATGTTCGAAGAAGAAGCAATCATGGACATTATTACACATAAGGACCACATCATATCAACTAGCATTTATATCAATAGCATCATTAGTTCAACATTAAACATTGCAACTGCGTCGATAAATCTCAATTTACCGTCATGCTCGATCATTATTACAAATCATCACATATGCACATAATCAAATCAAGCTAGCAAGTTTCATCATAACCTTATCTAATAAACAGTTCAGGTTTCTCAGCATTTGCAGTTCACATTTTATAGGTAACGAATTTAGATTATGCTTAACAACTCAAGCATCAACGCATCAAGACATCATGTACATTAGAACTGCAAGGCACCAAATCATATCATAGTAAACAACAGACAATCATACAACAATTATTACCAAGTAAGCACATCAACACATAATTGTCACCATCAAAGCAATGCAACACAGTCATCAACATATTCAGAAAGGTTAGCGATTCAAACGGAGTACACTCCCGCCTGCAAGTCATATCGTACTCGATAGCCGCAATACATGTCCCACCAACACCGTCGATCATGAGGCTTGTGGGTTATGGGCCCACGCTTCCGCCACACTGCTCTCTATCGCTATGCAGCTTCCTTTCTCTTTCAATCAGTCGCTCACCCAATGTATCACGCATGACTCCAAGTTAGCAAAGATAGGGGAGTGACAAGAGCGGACAACCCAATGTTCCTTTCGGAACTAAACATAGACCAAGGCTAAGAACGACAAGACTAAAGACAAGACTTCGACCCGGGAATAGCAACGATGCCCTTATGAAAGTCTATTAAATTATAATCACGACAACTAACATAAATTCATCATGGAGCATATAAATTATAATAACCCACACTAACGTGTACCTATCTCAAGGAGAATAACATGCGTATTCATTCCAAAAGACACCATCAAGTCCTACACTGATGCATGTGAGACGAGCTAACGATTTATTATTCCATGAAAGCAGAGATGCCTACTAATTTCAAGAAAATTATGCGGAGCCAATAATGGTCATGCGGGGTTTAACGAGGATGGCAAGTATCATGTATATGAAAAATGAACGAGCATGGTATACATATCACAAATGAGACCAAACATAGGGTGGCGAGGTACATAATAATAATAATCAACTAAGCATCATACGATCGAGATTGCATAAGGGCGACATAGTAATCATCACATTTAACAACAAGGATCATATAATAGGTTAAGAATGGCATGTAATCATATGACGAGATACATTTAGAAAGTGTGGGTCCTACAGGATGCTAGCGATACATGATAAGGCATGGGCATAACCAAGAATCCTTTAAAGGAGTTCAACATAATATTCACGAAATAAGAGGCATCATCAAAAGTAACAATCATGGGCGATATATTATAATAATGCTAGGAATGAACCGTCATAGAGCACATAAATGGTCCAATAGCTATCACATTGTAGAACAAGTACGACATGTAATCATTTAGCGAGTTACATTGGAAATCATAAGCCCTAAAAGACACTACCAGCGCATATCGAACATGAACACAATCAAGGTAATTCGACTAAATTCATTCTAGCATTCATACATCATGCGTATGCGAAATCATGATATAGTGTGGTGTGTGATCATCTGAGGTGCCAAGTCATACATCTATGCAAGTACAAGAGGATATCATAGAGTAATGGAGAAACACTACCGAGCGATAACATGTAAGCATGCTAGGATAAACCATCACGGAAAGCAAATTGATATATCATCGAGTTCAACATTTGCATGAGTGAGACATGTTAAGGTGATAGAAAAGGGGAGAGACCACACTATCAAGACCTTAGCTCAAGAGAGGTTCAACAATAATGTAGGCAAAGTATAGCACGCACTAGTTACAATCAAGGGTTCTATATGACACTAATGACTCAACACAACATGCGATGCATATAAACATTTAATTGATAATTACGACGGTACGCAAGAAATCAATCACTCATATTCCGACGATATAGAAGCATGGGGGCAAGTGCAGCGGTGTGTAATACGAACCTAGTAATGGGACAATATAGCTAGAATACGGGGGCAAGAGCTCAAATCAACACATAACATGATAAAGCATGCATTCATCAAGACTCAATTATACCACATACTCCCCATCCAAAGCACATAATCATACAACAATATTAACTTGTAAGATCATCAATAATAGTCAATTTAACGAATACAAAATAGATGGCCATGCTACATATTCTCGTCACAAAGGAGTGATAAGCATTGCCACGTCATCATCCATCATGCTAAGGCAATCATGTACAAGCATTCATACAGGGAGGGTTTGATCACACTACCATAAACCTAATCCAGAAGGAAATAAGGATCATGCAGGTTCGTATCATATGGTTCATGCTTCCAATCAATCATACGATCAGTAGGCCAAGTAAACATGTTATAACAACAAATAATCATGATAGAAAGAAAGCCATAACACGAGACCTAAGCAACGTAACTAATCACAACAAGAGCTTAAACAATATAATCACGATATAAAGCAAGGCATAACATGAGTAGCTTTTTACTAATGATCATTTGCGAGGTAGGGAGATTACAAAATCATATCATGCAATCCATAGAGAGTCACCATTACAACTGGACAGAGATCCCTAAGGGCAACCATTGACTTTTCCCAACTGACCCATCACCCTTCTTTCCCGTGGGACTCTGGTACGACTCTTTGTGGAAAGAAAACACTGATTGATCGTCATAAGAATCAAGAAAGTCAGCCCGAGAAACACCTTACTTTTAACTCAAAATGAAATCAAGAACTATCTTCCAATACCCACTCAGACAACCTTCCCATACACACATGATTCCCGACACAAGGTGGTTACCAATCCAATTCCCTGGGGAAGATACTGAAATCTAGGAAAAGGCTAGATAGAACCGTCAAGGGGTTAACATAGTGGAAGGGACTGTTCCACACAAACTGGGTTTAACCACACAGAAAAAAAGGTACTCCCACTATCTCGTTTGCACATATCAGTCAATACACATTTAATTGTTAGGCATACCTAATCAGATATCTAGCATAACAAGCACTCAACATAGAATCAGTTAGTGACACTCACAATGATCTCCTTGGAATCTCCCAACCCATCTCTAAAGAACAAGCTGATATTTTGCATACCGTTCCCAACTACACCCAATAGGGGTGGTCTAGCACCTTTACTACCCACTCGCGTCCCCGTTTGGTCGGTTTTCCTCTTTTATTACAATTCAAGTTCATTACTTAGTCAAATTTCGGTTAGGCATCTTAAGTTCATTTTGCCCCTTTTGAAAATCCTCTCAAATCCTTTGAAATTCATGGGCGGCTTTCCAAAACATACACTCGACCCTTGCGTACCCGAATTGCACAACCTCAGCTCTGATACCATCTTTGTAACGGCCCGGAATTATGATTTCCGGGTTACGTTTCAAGGGATGAAACCCCTTGTTCGGATCTTGCAATCCAGGTACGGGTCGAGGTTTTAAACTCATTTTTATGTTCAGTAATAAAGAGGGATTTCAAACCCTAAAAGCCACGAAGGGTCGTTGGGTACCCTTAACCTATCTTAATACTATGCCACGAAATTCAATTCAAATGAAAGCAAAGCGGAAGCAAAGTTAAGATACAAAATGTCACGGCAGAGCCGGGTCAAAACCAAAACATAAGCGAAAGATTACCATTTATACCAAGTTAGAGAATTAACTAGGTTCTTCGATTCGCCAAAAGGAACCCCGTCATATAGACATCGAACACTCAAAATCTGCAGAAAATACCTTTAAAAAAAAGAACGGGGAAAGGAGTCAGATCGAGCCACTTATGCGGGACCGGCATTCCTCGCTGAGGCCACATAGTATGTGCTATACCTAATAAAGATGCTCTAATGCAGTACGAAAGTCAAACACACTAGCATGCTCCTAGTTATAATAATGTGTAAAAATACTGTAAAGGGACCAAGACAATGTCAAGTGGCATATCCCTCTCCTACCTCCACCCCCTTCCGATAGGGCGGAGACTGGCCAGCTCGTGAATGCATTCCATCATAATCGGGCGGCACGCATGCCTAACCCGCTCCACAATAAAGCCCGCAGGCATCTCATAATATAAGGAAGTTCATGACTCGATTGACTCAGGGTACCCGATGAGGCTGGGCTACCCTATGACCCTAGCAAAGACTCTAGGACTATCACAGATAACGGCCGTTCTGTTTCAAACGCAATAAGTAAGCAGATGCTCATTCAATTAGTGCAACCTAAATAGGATACTACATGGCATGCTTTTATGCATATGCAACACCTAACATAAAATGCAACAACAGGCATGAATGTCCAACCTGAGTAAGCCCCCTAAGGAACTTACCTGAAGATGCAGAACAGCAAGATAACACAAGCAAGGGCCCAGATGCAAGTCCAAAGCAATCCAAAAGCAATACACACCTATCATCAAGCCATTTTCATAAGCTATCGGGCTAACATTCATATACACAGAACCCAAGTTCCCAACATTCTCAAAACCAATCGATAGTAAAACCATTTTCCAAAACCTTTCCGATATGATCAACATCAACCAAAATCATTTATTTCCAATCAAACTCATTGGTGAAATCGTACCAACCATATTTCCATACTCATTTCCCAAAGTTTTCCAAACCCTTAAATATCAAGTTAAGTCAACTCATATTAAAAACATTTCCTCATATCATAATTGGCCAAAACATATTTATAAACATTAAATCTTTAATCAACCTGTAAATCTATACAATTAAAATAATTCCGACATATTTTTTTTTATTTCGAAATCATTATAGAATAAAGTCCGGCATTAAATCACAAAATAATTCTATTTTCAGAACCATATTTATAAATCAAAACCCATGTTTCATTTCAAATCTCCCAAAAATCACAAATTAAAACATCACTAAATAAATATTCCAAATAATGTTATTTTCCAAATACTTTTATAATATACTCCCTCCGTCCAACAATACATGGGTTTTTAGATGTAAAATTTTGTCCAACAATAGATGGACTTTTATGTTTTCTAGATAGGAAGTTGTAATGATTTTTATTGGTTTGTGTGCTGTTGACTTTTTAAAATAATTTGATTGGTTAAAATGTGTAGTGGGTGTTAAAAAATAATAAAATTTATGTAAAAGTTAGTGCAATGATGATGTTTTTTTAAAAGTAAAGTGTTTTATTAAAACTTGTGCAAAATGCTAAAAGGCCATGTATTTTAGGACGGAGGGAGTATAACATTACAGATTATATTTATTATAAAACTCCAAAATTAATAATACTAGAATAACCAGCCACAATTTTTAATATGCCATATATAAAAATAATTGATAACAACTTAACATAACATAACACATTACATTAAATCTTAATACACACAAAGGCCCAACTCCCCAACCCATGAAAGAAATCCGGATCCATCATATTAAAGCCCAAACCCGGACACAATTAAAAGAACAAAGGACCTGAACACGGAATGAAATAGGACCCGGAAAGAGATTCGGATTGGCCCACGACCCGGATGAAATTAGGCCCAACCCACAAACAAAAGAAAAGAAGGGATCGTCCCCCGACTTCAACCTCCAGAACAGACCAGACGACGGAGACATTGAAACGGAGGGAAGAAGAAGAGGAGGACAGGGCCTCGCCGGAGACTAGCCTGCCGGAATCCTCACCCACTCAGACCGGACCCGGATCCCGACCACAACTCGAGCAAAGAAATTCAAACGCGAGCAAAGGGGAAGGAGGAAGAGAGAGATTACTGAGGTCGCCGAGTAACGCCGGAATCTTCGTCGGAGGCGCGATTTGGCGTCGTCGGAGTCCGATTTTCGAGAGGGAGTGGCCTGGGAGGAGGACGAGTGAGCAAAGATGGACCTTTATGAGGTCTTGGGTTGAAAAACGAAGAAAAGAAGGGGGGAGATCGACCTTGCGACGAAACAGGGGCGCACTAGGGGCTGGCGGCGACGTTGGAGGCTCTGAGGTGCTTCTGGGCCCTCCAGCTGCTCGTGGGCGTCGAATGGAAGTGATGGAAGCGCTGGGGCTGCTCGGAGAAGGAGGACGAGGGTGCTCTTGGCGACTTCGGAGGAGGGACAGGGGAGGGGCTTCTTCAATGGTGTTGGCGGCGGCTTCGAACAGAGAGGAGAGACTGGTGGTTGTCTAGTGAAATCAGAAACGGAGGGGGAGACAACAGAGTGAAGGGGTGGTGGTCTCGGTGAAAGTTCTGGTTTCTTTGTTGGTGTTCTTGGGAGCTTTTGGGGTTCTGCAACCAGAGAACAAGAAAGGGAGGGAGGGGCTCCTTTTGTGTTGGTTTACAGGATGAAATTGTACATAATAAGAAATTGTAGCTGGCAATTGCAAGTCAACAAGAAAAAGAGGACCTCTTGTCCTAGGCCTGAGAGGTCATTTGAAACGAGAGACGGGGGAGAGAGAATGAAGAAAAGGAAAAAGAAAATAGAGAGAGAAGTGGGCCTCACAACGAACAATTTTGAAATTTCAACTAATTAAACCCGACAATACCGACGCTAAAGTATCTCGACGCTCTATCTCAATCCCGACACTATAAAATTTATATCGAACTTGTAAATCATTATTAGAATTAATTTATCAAGACATAGGAGCTCGAAAGCGGAATTAGATTCCGTCAAAGTTCAAATCCTAAAACGATGCCGGACGGTTTTTAAAATCAAAACTGGGCTCAAGGACAAGTTTTTCCAAACCTCCCAAATCTTAGAAATCGGGATGATTATAAATCATTATTTTAATAATTTAATATTCTAAAATTTCCCGGTCTTTACAGTTGCTGCGTGGTTACTGCGTCCGTTGTTGCATCCGTCACTGCATCACCGTCGTCGCGACCTCTTCTCTCTACTTTTGTGGTGTTACTTGGATGCCCTTATTTTCGTCGATGTTATTCATTCACTGATATTGTAACACTTGTTCTAATTCTAATTCAAGAGAAGTCAAGGCGACAATTGCAAGATCGGAACAAACATAAGCCGTTGTTCTTGATTCCGAGCCCATAGGCGAAGGATCGAGAATAGTAACGCATCAGTTGGTGTAAAAGGGACCATATAAAATTTTTAGTTATGGCTGAAAAAAACGGACAAAATCCCAGAAGATAACATTTGGAAAATCGTAGGTTTCGACAAGGCCGTTTGGTCCCCAACAATAGGTAAATCAGGTGGTTTGGGGATTCTTTGGAAGGACGATCATTTAATTAATGAAACCATCTCCGTAGATACACATCTACCTAGAATTATAACCATACGGTACACGAACAAGGCAGATGACTTCTCTTGCCTCATCTGCTTTGTTTATGCCCCTCCGTCAGCGTCCGATAAGGATGTCTTCTAGAACGACCTTACCTAGATTATTGAACAAGCATCAATACCATGCATTGTCATGGGAGATCTTAATGAAATTAGTTGTCTAGAGGATAAGAAAGAGGGTGGTGAAACACACTCAAACAAATTCTGGCGACTAATAACATTTAAAGATGATTGCTCTTTACTCGAGATCCCAACCTTTGGCAACACATTCACTTGGAGGGAAAAACAGTATGGTCCTGACAACATTCACGAAAAACTTGAAAGGGTTATGGTCCACCATGCCATCATTCAACAATTCCCAAGCCTCATCACCAGAAATGGGACATTCTCATCTTTGGACCACTCCCCCATCTCAATAGAATTAGGTACGATAATGTCTTACAAGCCACCCCCATTCAAATTTGAGAATATATGGACACAGAGGAAAGATTTTAAAAATCTTGTCAAACAAGCTTGGAGGTTTAATTGCACGTACATGATCCACTATGTTCCAACTTGTGTCCAAAACAAGAAGGGTTAAACAAAAGGCGAAAGAATGGAATAAGAAGACCTTCGGGGATATTTTTTGCCAGCTTGAGGAAGTGGAAAATAGTCTTCTATGTCTTTAGCAAGACTGCCACCTGTCCCAACACATCAGGTTATAGAGTAAGGAAAGAAACCTCATTAGGAAAAAAAAAAAGAAAAACTACTACTATTCCAAAAAACATATTGGAACCAAAGAGCCAAAACAAAACATATTAGACTAGCAGATTCAAACACCTCTTACTTTCACCGTGTTGCTTCAGGCAGAAGAAATAGAAAATTCATACGGTCGATAACAAACTCCGAAGGAACACAAATTATCAGCAATGATAATATCACCAATGAAATAAAAAATGACTTCCAGAAAAGATTCCAACGTCAACCAATAAACAACAGTATACTCACAGAATATCTCCAATTAATTACACCGTCTATTACAGAAGAGGATAACGCCTCACTCATAATACAACCATCTAATGGGGAAATAAAACGAGCTGTATTCAGCCTAGGATGGAATAAGTCACCTAGTCCGGATTGTATGACGGCGCCTGAATTCTACAGGGCATATTGGGACGTAGTCGGCCCAAAAACCACACGAGCAATTAAAGGTTTCTTCGGGCATGGAAAGATGTTAAAACAAATAAACCATACATTCATTACGCTACTTCCCAAATGTGAACAACCTACATCAACTGCCCACTACAAACCAATAAGTTTATGTTCAACGATCTATAAAATAATATCCAAAATTCTGACTGAAAAACTCAAAAATTTTATTGGCAAACTAATTAATCCTCTTCAAGGAGCCTTTGTATCTGATAGAGTAATCCAAGACAACGTCCTCATCACTCATGAAATCTTTCATTCCTTTAAAAGCAGGAAGGGTGCTGAAGGATGGGTTGCACTGAAATTAGACATAGAAAAAGCATATTACAGGGTTGACTAGTAATTCACTGAGCAGATTCTCAGAAAATTTGGCTTTCATCATCTATTAATCAAATGGATCATGGAATGCATTTCCACTATCTCTTTGTCAGTCATCGTCAACAATGGTCCGACTGAGTTGTTTCAGCCCACTAGAGGACTTAGATAGGGGGACTTTTTATCATCTTTTCTGTTCATACTTGGAGCTGAAATCCTACCATGAAAGCTAGTGGCAGCATCGGCTGGCCAAGGCCATCCCATCGGGTTTGCTTTCGGTAGGGATGGGTTGTCCATCCCGTTTCTAGCTTTTGCAGATGACGTAATAATTTTCACAAAAGGAAGCACAACTGCTTGTAATATAGTTAAAATAATTCTGGATAACTACTGTCAAATATCTAGCCATAAAGTCACCTTCCATAAACCAGCCTTTCAAGTCACCGCTGGAATAACAAGAAAAAAAAATATATTGCCAAAATAGATAGTTGTCTCGGGATATCCCATGAGAGATAATTGGAAAAATACCTAGGATTTCCAATAATAATTGGACGGGTCAGGATATTATATGAAAATCTAAGGAACAACTAACTAAATGGCGTGCTAATTCTTTGTCACAACAAGGTAGACCAGTCCTCATCGGATCTAATTTATCAGCAAAACCATTATATACCATGCAGAGTTTTATGCTTCTGGCATCAATCCACAAATAGCTAGATCAAGGCAACAGAACATTATTTTGGAATAAAGACTTGCAATACAAACCTCTTATCGGCTGGAACAGAATATGCCATCCTAAAGAAAAGGGAGGTGTAGGGATTAGAAAATCCTACGAAATGAATGAAGCATTGCAAATGAAACTGCTATGGAAAATTCTAGCAGAACCAAACAACCTGTGGGTTAGAATAATCCGGCATAAGTATCTAAGAACATCCCCACTTTCAGCATACACTAAATCTGGCGGGTCTTCTTGGAAATAGGCTAAACTCTATCTTCTAATAGAAAAATTCAAATCAGGGCTCGTATGGTCTATAGAAAACGGTCGAACAGTCAAATTTTGGGAAGACAACTGGATCACAACCCAAGCTCTTAAACAAAGAAGTGACTGCCCCACCGTATATAACAAAGATGAGTACATTAGCAATTTAATAACAGCTAAAAACTTTGCTAGCGGGTGGTTGGAGAGAGAAACTCTCAAAGAAGGGAAACCTTCTTGCCTTCCCCCTTGCATTGGCAAGCTCCGACCACAAAGATATTGGCTTTCCGGTGGCACTAATAGCCCCGGTGGACCTTCTTCGATTGTGGAGCCTTCTTCTTCCTCTTGAGGAGGACATCATTTTCCTCCATTTGCATTCGACCAGGATGAAGATCGTTGTTTGACCCACAGAAGGTCATCTTGATCCGCATCATTCTCCCCCTCTTAGCTTCAATTCGTCCTCGAATCGAGTCGTTGATGATCAGCGGGGAAGGAACAACAACCCTCAAATAGGATGATGGAGGGGTGGGTGTAATGGGTGCCAGAAGAATTCGAGGTATAGGAACCCAAAAACAACACATGTCATAGCGGTCATTGAACAATCAAAAGAAACAATATCAATAGGCTCAATAACCCTATGAACTTCAGAATCCTTAACATTAGGAACATTCTCAAGAGTTACAATAGCTAATCGAGAGAAGTGGCCCCAACGTCCTTATCGTTGTCATCGACAACGACCACAACATCCTGCGTAGCACTGCAGTCCATTTGCAGAGCAGACTCGGATGCCTTCCCGGGGAAGTCTTTTAGCATATGACCTACCGTTAGAAATCTCGTCGTGTTAGCTTCGCAACAAGACTAAGTTGACTCAATTCCGAGGTCGGAGTCAACGGAAATCTGTGAAACAAAATCGGCGCGCTGTGTTGTTTCCTGGGCAACGAATTCAACAATAGGCTCCCTAGGCTCAACATCCACTGAGATTACCTTGTCATTTGTTGAGGCAAATATAACTACTAGAGCAGGGGGATATGCAATAGCCAAAGCATTCGGACACGCAATAAGAAAGTCTTCACGGACGTCCTTCGACATCGCCTCCAATTCATACATTAAGACGTCGACATTGCTCATCCCAGGAGGACGTTGTGCATCCCAGGCGGCCTGAAGTGCTTGAATATCGGCTTGACGTTGTGCCTCTTTCTGATGTGGTTGTTATTCCGTAGCCCCTCATTGTTGGAGAAGCCAAATCTGACGGCTGTTGTGAGACTAATTTGCCATGTTTTACACTTATTTTTATATCGATTTCTGCATACATTGCATGCATTTGGGTTAGAATAATACAGAATCTGTGTAGTTTACACTTATTTGCAATATATGGAGGTCTACACAAGTTTTGGTTATATTTCGCAGAAATCGGACGCACTTTGGAGCTTAAAGGAAATTCATGGAGAAGCTAAGAATGGTGCAGCTGGAGAAAATGCCATTTTTCACCATTCTTCATTCTGAATCAAGCTTTGATGTCTTCATGAGAGTTGTAGCCCTCGAAAAGACCTTTCCAACGCATGGTCATATGCGTCAATCTGACAAACGAGGACTCGGGAAAGTGTGTTTCAAGAACAGAGCAGAAAGCTGAGAGAACTCTACTCGAGATCGACTAGCCTCTACTCGATCTCGACAAAGGCTGTCCGAGCACACCTGGTCGAGCAGAGCTGATCGAGGACACTGAGCCAGAGCAACCCGACTCCCGGACCCTACTCGATCTCGAGTACCTCTAGTCGAGATCGACCACACTTCGACGCCATGTCCGGAGTCGACGAGCTGTGCCAAGTCGAGAAGCCGAAAACGGAGAAGCCGAGCACCACCTCTACTCGATCTCGAGGAGAGCTTGTCGAGATCGACGACACAGGAGCCTAGATCCGAGCCATGTCAAGTAGAGCCACCCGACCAAGCCAGCCAGACGACGAAGCCTACTCGATCTCGAGTAGCCCTGGTCGAGATCGACGAGCCGCGTCACGCGGTTTGAGCAATCCTTGTCGTGTTGGAGTTACTTGGGGCCGAAGGAAGCCAAGTCTATCCGATTCCATCAAGTTCTATCTATGGAAGACAAGATCTATCAACATGAAGAAGACTTACCTATTTAGATTTATTTTTTCCCTTTTAGATTTAATTCCTAAATTGCTTTTATTTATCTTTTTAAGTTTTAGATATAATTTTAGATATAGATAGATATCTTCTATCCTTGAATAGCAAGGAATAGAAGGCTATAAATAAAGCCCTAGGGGCTGGTTTTTCATACATTCAATTTCAGTCAGAGACAAGTAGTTCCACAGAGAAGTTTTAGGAGTTCAAAGGTTTTAGGGTTTTGGCATTCTGCAAAAGTTGAGTGCCGGGATTGTAAAGGCTTTGAATATAGTTTAATGCAAGTTTCTTTTTATACATCAATGCCTGCTATTGCAATGAGGCGTGAGTAGTCCACCCACTTCTAGGGCTGGGGTGAGCCCGACGGTGGCCATGTGAGGTGGTGCGGTAAAGGTCAGATCTTGTTATGCAATTCATCTTCTATCCCTATGAGCATGATTCTTTTGCGAGAGTTGAAGGTGATCCTTGTTTGTATTATTGAAGCAAAAGTGATCTTAATGCAACTTGGATTAATTATGTGAAAAGGGTTAGTAACAATTAGGGTTTATGCGAAAGCCTCTATATGTCTATTTGTTAGTAACGGAAGTTATTTTGATGGAAAGCATGATCTTTTATGCCTTTATGTGTTACTTTGCATGGTTATCGTTGTGGTGTTGATACCCTGGCTTTGGAAGTTCTTTATTATATTGAGTTTATTTCTGTCGAATTTCTTAGTTCTGTGTTCGAATTTGCAATTTACACTTTCTGCATTCTTAGTCGATACAGAGTAGAGCCTAGTCGAGACAGAGGAGAGTCTTGTCGATCTCGAGTAGACCCTTGTCGAGATCGAGTTGTCTCTTGTCTACGTCGAGTTGAGTTTCTGTTTCTGTTTTCGATTCCGAAGTTTCTGTTTTTGCTATTTCTAGTCGATCTCGAGTAGACTCTTGTCGAGATCGAGTACTGTGTTGTCCAAGTCAAGTTTCTGTCGTCGTTTTTCAGTTTCTGTCTTTACTGTCCCTTGTCGATCTCGAGTTACTGCTTGTCGAGATCGAGTAAAGTTGCTGTCTTGCTTTTATTCCTTGTCTTCGCTTGTTATTTCTGTCTTTCTTTCTTTGTTCCTTTGTTTCTGTCTTCTGTTGCTTTTCTGTGAGATTTACAGCTGCCTAGGATCCGCTGACACGCTTCCTCGAGGATTCGATCCTGACTTTCTCTTACTGCATTGGAGGAGTCTTGTAATTATTTGCGTGGGCCTAAATCTGGTTTGATCTATTTTGTTATATTTCATACTTGATTTCCTCCTCACAACAACGGCGACGTTGTAGTTGTTGTCAACGCCTCTCCTCTTCGATCTCCGCTTGTCGTTGAAGCCAAAGTTGGCGTCTTTTGGCTTTGCCTTGATGCTCTAATGCTTGTTGTTGTTGCAAAACTCTTCTCTACAACTTTTGTTGGCGTCGTTGTTGTGTAGCCCGTTCCAAAGCAAAGAACCCATCCAATGGATCGAGATCATCAACCTAATCACCCTAAATTTTCCACGCCATCAAATCAATATATTAGTAAGTAACAAGATTATCAAAGGAGATGCAGTAACCTAAAATTGATACCACTTGATACGCATCCGATTGAATTTTCCGATTGAATCAATTAACGATTGGGGAGGTCACTCGCAATTAGCTATTTAGCTTGTGAAAGTCTACAACGGTGGCTGCCCTCACAAATTACCAATTGAATGTAAGTAATCTTCATGAAAGTGAATTTGAATGCATGTAATATTTGATCGGCCGAATGAATGACATGAGGGAATGAATTGCCTTCCACACTTCGAGTCAACAATTGCAGCTTGACCATAATTATCAATCGAAATTGGCTATCGTCAGAACGAATGAATGCAAGAGCGAGAAACTGAAGGGAAGGAAGCAAAGGTTTTGAGATTGAAAAGGGTTCTTCAATTCTATATTTCAATCTCATTTTTTCCTAGGTAACGAATGAACATTAAATAGAAATTGCAAAGTCATTCTCTCCTTGTAAAGAATGGACATGACTAACTAAAATCTTAATAAAATTAGATATAATTCTAACTATGATAGATTAAATCCTAAATAGATAGATAAATCAATGTGCAGAAGGAAAACTCTCTGAAATGAGCAAGAGAAAGGCGTCTCATGCCTCCCCTATCCCACACCCCCCTTCAAACCCTCAATCCACAAATTCCCGTCAAATCGGGCAATCTATTTCAATTCAAATTGGATTTCATGATTTCCTCTTGAAATTTATTCTAATTAGGCTTCAATTTGAAGTCTGCGATGGTAAAAGAGATGTTATTGAGCGATTTGGTTTCTATGGCCGCAACTGTAGCAGCCACTTCTCTCTCTTCGATTTGGGGCTTTGGTCTTCTTAGAGAGATGCTCGGTGGGTTTTCGTCGGCTTTTGGTGGTGGGGGGTGCTGGGCGAGCCTCCTCCTTGGCTTCAACGGGGGATCTCCGTCGTTCGGAGCCCTGTTGTCGTTGGAGGGGAAATCATCAAGAATAGAGCATACATTTGGGGGTGTTGTCAGGGACAGCGGGGTGGCTTCTGGTGGCTCGGTGCTTGGTGGCGAATGGCTGTTGGGGGCTGCTGTCAGGGTGGTTACCGGTGGCTGTGCGCTTGGTGGAGGCAGACATTTGGTGGCTCCACCGGCAAATTTGATGGATCGGCGTCGAAGATCTCCCTTCGTTTTTGTATCTATAGGCATGTCCTGAAAGGGTTTTTAACCCGTTGTTTGAAACTATCAAAAAATCAGGTTGTTATGGCCTTGATTTCTATGGAGTCGTCTTCAAAAGATAAAGTTAAATCTCCACCTTTTGCCGGCGGTGGTTCTGCGACTCCTCTCGCCACAGGCAGGGGCTGCCTTAGCTCTCTGCACAACTGGTTCTTGTATACAAGCAGGTTTGTTTCTGTACAATCTTGGTTGATCTTTCTCTTCAACCTTTTTAATACTTTGCTCTGCTGGTTATGCTGGATAAAAACTAACACCCTTTGTTGGTGTCTATACAAAACTGTGAAGGTGGCTTATGCCCCTTCATCCCTCAAATCCCGAAAGGGCCCTCAAAAAATAGTGGATGATCTATCATCTGAAGGATTTGCTTCCGTTTCAGATGATATTGTGAATCCCTTGCTCTTTTCTTCAATGGCTTCCCAGCCCTTGGGGTCTGAGTTCATCAATGGTAAGAACTATCCTTACGGTCATTGCTTATTAATTCATAACCCTTATGGGAAAAAATTAGGCTTCTTGATGCCTTGCAATTTTGGAAAGGCTAAAAACCTATTAGATCATGCTGTTGAGCAGGTAAATCACAAGGTGGATAGACCGTTGGTTGATTTCGTTTCTAAAGAACTTGCTAGCTTTGGGAAATCAGCTCTCTCATTTGCTGCTCTCGGTACCAGTACATTGGATAAAATTCGCTTGCCTACTGAACCCACAGCCGCTCCTAGGGCTGCGCCCCCCCCCCCCCCCCCCCCCCCGAATAAAACTGAGATGGACCTATTTTTGGTCTAAGATTCGAAATCCTTTTCGATTGGGGTTCTCATTGTTCTATGTGAGTACATTTGTATGCAGTGGTTGTGTATTCCTTTCATTTGGTATGAATGTTGGTTCCTTAATGGAGTTTGATGGGCTGCCATGTGGGTATAATACCGTACATTTGTATACAAAAATATTCTCTTTGATTGAGACGAATTACTCTGCCTCATGGCTTCTTCGTCTTGATCCTCAAGTCTCGCCGACACGGTTTGTGCTCTTGGTCGGGAGTAATTACCAGGTCTTGCTTGTGGTGGTTAATGGCCATTACAGCACCCACGGATTGTTATTGTTTTTTTTTATTCTCAAAACAAAATGTCCCAACAGATTTCGTTTCACTAGACCCGGTATGGGTCATTGCTTAATACCTCAACAAAAAATTATCGATTCAAGGACTCTGCATTCTAGTCCTTATTTCATCAAAAGTTATTCATGAAGATGTGCTTTTGGAATTGTAGGGGGATAGGAAAAAGAACCTTCTGGACGGAAATCGATTCGATGTGCAAAAATGAACATATTCAAATCATGGCACTTGCGGAAACAAAAACGGAAAATATTTCGGACAACAAGATGTGGAGTAGTATTGGATTTGATGAAGGGGTTTGGTCACCGGCCCTCGGGCGATCTGGCGGAATAGGAGTTCTTTGGAAATCTCACCAGCTACTAAATTTCACAATATCCATTGCTATCCACTTACCACGTATTATCGGTCTTCGTTTGGATAGCCTGCTTGCAGGGTTCCCGATCCTAGTCCTATTTGTCTATGGACCGCCGACACCACGGGAAAAAGAACCGTTTTGGGAAATGTTAAAAACAACTGTTAACAACTCATCCATCCCTTGCATTGTTATGGGGGATCTTAATGAGATCCTCTGCAGTGCTGATAAACTCGGTGGGGCCTCTTCCCGACCATCCAGGTTCTCTCGACTGATCTCATTCAAAAACGAATGCTCACTTCTAGATATCCCCACGTTTGGTAATCCGTTCAGATGGAGGAAGAACCCGGAGGAAAACTTCAACATCCGTGAAAAGCTTGACCGGGTGCTTGTCCACCAACAGGTTATTGAAACTTTTCCTAACATGATCACATTTAATGGTGCTTTCTCCTCTTCGGACCATTGCCCGATTTCCATCTCCTTTGAGGTTAACTCTAATTTCAAAGCCCCACCATTCAAATTCGAAAATGCATGGCTTCTTCGGAAGGACTTTCGTAACATAGTCAAGCAATCCTGGTGGGCCACTTGCCCTGGTTCCGCCATGTTCCAATTAATGTTTAAACAAAAAATCCTGAAACAAAAGGCAAAAGAATGGAATAAAACGAGTTTCGGAAACATTTTCCGCCAATTAAAAGAGGTGGAGGCGGAGCTCCTACATATCGAATCAATGGGTCCTGCGATCGTCCATCAATCCAATCTGAGCAAGGAAAAACGTCTCGTCACTAAGAAAGAGAAGCTCCTATTATTTCAAAAGTCGTTTTGGAGTCAAAGGGCCAAAACCAAACATCTCAAACTCTCGGATTCAAACACAGCATATTTTCACCGAGTGGCGACAGGTCGAAGGCATAGGAAACAGATCCGCAACATCACCTCTTCATCTGGCACAATGATTGTGGGCGAAGAGAATGTTAGGAATGAGATAAAAAAGGATTTTGAGAGGAGATTTAAAAAGGAACCAATAAACGAAGGGCTCCTCAGTGAGCTGCTGGAACTAATACAACCCTCAATCTCGGCAGAGGAAAACAACCTCCTCATAAAAATCCCATCTAACACGAAAATCAAAATAGCGGTCTTCAACCTTGGAAGGAACAAATCTCCGGGTCCTGATGGTTTCACCGCTGAATTCTATAAAAAATATTGGGATATCATAGGTAAATCAGTAATCTGTTCGGTCAAAGGGTTCTTCCACTCCGGAAAAATGCTTAAACAGATAAACCATACATTTATCTCCCTCCTTCATAAAAGAGATGATCCAACAACCACCAATCACTACCGCCCTATTAGCTTATGTTCCAATGTCTACAAAATAATATCCAAAATCTTAACTGACAGAATGAAAAATGTTGTTGGTAAACTCATTCATCCTCTTCAGGGTGCCTTTGTATCAGATAGAGCTATTCAAGACAATGTCCTAATAGCTCACGAAATCTTCCACTCCTACAAAAATCGGAGGGGACGGGAAGGATGGCTAGCAATTAAACTAGATATGGAAAAAACATATGACAGAGTTGACTGGAATTTCATAAAAAAGGTGCTTCAAAGGTTTGGATTCCACGATACGTTTATCTCTTGGGTAATGGAGTGTATAACATCGGTTTCATTCTCGGTATTAGTCAACAATGGTCCAACAGATCTGATTTATCCCACTCGGGGTCTCTGGCAGGGAGACCCGCTATCCCCATTCCTGTTTATCTTAGGGGCTGAGATTCTGGCCCGGAAACTAGCTGCTGAAGCTAGCCTAGATAAAACACACATTGGGTTCCCGATTGGATAAAGCGGCTATCGGATTCCATTCCTTTCCTTTGCAGATGATATCATTATCTTCTCCAAAGGAAGCCTGGACGCAGGCAGTAAAGTGAAGACGATTGTTGATTCTTACTGCAAAGTGTCGGGTCAAAAGGTAAATTATAACAAATCTAGCTTCCAAGCTACGAAAGGGATTCCGAACCATAGAATCCTTGAGTTATGTACCTGCCTCAATATTTCTAATGAGAATTCTTTAGAGTGGTATTTAGGTTGTCCAATTATCAATGGAAGAGTTACCAAAACCACTTTTGAAGATATCATCTGTAAATCTAAACAACAATTGACAAAATGGAGGGCTAATGCCCTTTCACAACAAGGTCGTGCCACCCTAATCAATTCCAACCTTTCTGCTAAGCCGCTATATGTTATGCAGAATTTTATGCTCCCTGCTTCGCTGCACAAAGAACTCGACCAGATAAACCGCTCTTTCTTTTGGAATAAGGATCTTCAATACCGGCCGTTGATAAGCTGGGACCGGATCTGCAAACCGAAACGGTCTGGGGGGCTGGGGATTCGGAAATCCAGCGACATGAATGTGGCCCTCCAGATGAAGTTACTTTGGAAAATTCTGGCCGAGCCCAGTAATGTATGGGTGACATTAATCAGACATAAATACCTGCGTTCTGCCAACATCTTTGATTACAAGACCTCGGGATCTTGCTCCTAGCAGTGGTCCAAGCTGTCCGCCTTAATTGATAAATTCAAAAAAGGACTTATTTGGTCCGTAGGTAATGGGCAATCAATTAAGTTTTGGACAGATAATTGGATCACTACCTCTTCTCTGTCGATCAGGGAGGAATGCCCCCAGAACTACAATCAGGACGAAAAGGTGAGTGACTATATATTGGGGGGCAAATGGTGGGAAGAAAAACTCAAGTTGTCTCTTCCTATGGATATAGTGCGAGAGATCCTTGACATCCCCCTACCTGCCTCAACTATGCAAGACCGACTATACTGGTGGCCGGATAGGGAAGGCTGGTTTACTACTGCCAGTGCATATAAATTAATAACAGCTCAATCAGCATCACACCAGGAATGTAATGCCTGGATATGGAAGATTAATGTCCCTCCGAAAGTGAAAAACTTTCTGTGGAAAATAGCTCAAAATGGCCTCCCCACATCCACTAGGTTGTCTAGTAGGGGCACGTCTGTCCCTTCCACCTGCTCTTTGTGTAATACGGTGCCTGAGGATGAGGTTCATTTGTTTCTGGAATGCCCCTACATCCAAGCAATCCACCAGCTCCCGTATGATGAACCCTGATATGGAATTACATGTTGATATGCAATATTAAAATCTAGTTGGTAGTGACAAGTGTTACCATGGTATATTAATAATTTAATACTTTGATATCTTGTTATATTGGTTTAGAAGCATGTTAGGACGCGCTGTGATATGATATATGAAGTAATGATGAGCATGAACTATGGGATAATGACGTGTTATTATGTGGAAGCATTATGTTTTATTATGTGGTAGTAAGCATGATGTGTACTATATGGTTGACAAGCATGATTATTGGTTATGTAAATGATGAATATGACTTGAAGTATGATCATGATTAGTATACATGAGATAATGGTGCATGATTTCTTAATAATTGTCATTTGATATTGTGATGAGTTAAGGTGATGTCTTTCAGAGCATGCTGACCTTTTGGTGATTTATATACTGCTTGATCTTCATTTTTCTGAATCTTGATAGCATGACTTTGAAGACCAATCAAACATTGCCTGTCTGATTGCACAATCCCGGGATATTAAGCCCATTCTAGCTACTCTAGGGAAGAACCTACATTCTACTGATCTATCCAAACTCGCCTTTTCTTGGTGGACAACGTGGTATATCAGGAACCAATACCTGTTTCAGCAAACTGCATTACCGCATAAGGATAGAGCCTTGCGTCTGATCCAATCTCATATTGATAACTGGAATAAAACATCTGCTGCTGAGTCTGAGTTTGAGGATGTCACTCTTCCTCTTCGGCGACGCCCTCTTCCAAAGAACAAAAAACAAAAAACTATAGCTTGGCGCAAGCCTCCTCGTGGTATGTTTAAACTAAATTTCGACGGTTCTACCCTCCCTAATGGCGAAAGCACTGCGGGTGCTGTCATTAGGGACTGGGTCGGCCACCCAATTTCTGTTCAACACCTTCGGTTGGGCAATCAAAAACCATTGATAGCGGAAGCACTAGCCCTTCAATTAGGAATACAACAAGTGTGACAACTCAATATTAAAAAGATTCATATTGAAGGTGATAGCAAGATAATTATCGACCATTTAAATAGGAAATTGAAATGCCCTTGGGAGATCGAACTAATACTTTCGGATACTCAAGTCTTGTTATCGACTGTGGAAGAAGTAGATTTCTTTCATGTCCCTCGTATGGGCAATAGAGTGGCGGATAAGGTTGCACACCTTAGCCACTCTGCTCGAGGAGTCGATATTAAAAATGATCCCGGTCTTCTTGACCTCATCCGCAAGGATGCCGCCGGGTAGGGCAAGCCCACCCGAATTCTTTCCTTATCAAAAAAAAAAAGATAGATAAATCAATGCTTAGTAGTTAAGGAAAAAACCCCTTAAGATATTTTCTTTCTCCACTTTTATTTTGCCCTAGTAAAATAGGAAAGAAACTAATTAGAAATAATATCAATTAATTGAAAAGTCAACAAATAGATATTATTCTAACTTACATTATTCCTAAATAAATATAATGCTTAAATAATAAATAATTAAATAAATATAGGAAATTTTGCCAAAGAGTGACAACTTCAAAGATGATGAGTTTCGGCCATTCTCAAGGCCGATTCTAGAGAAACCTTCAACAACAAAGTTGTATATCTTTTCGTCCTCGTTCCAAAAAGGTATGACAATTCAATCCGATAAATATGGACTCCGAACGACCCATTTTACCGAGATGTCAAAAAGTTGTCAAACCCTTCTGAACGAACCAAAATGTGTACCTAAGCTCCAACTGCCTTGTTGGACCTTCTTCCATGGTCGAGCATTCTTCTTCCTCTTGAGGAGGAAATCATTCTCCTCCATTTGCATTCGACTAGGATCAAGATCGTTGTTTGACCCTCAGAAGGTCATCTTGATTGGCATCAAAGAAGGTCCCAAGGTGCAAGGTGAGCTAATTCTGACGTTTTGGTTCGTTCAGAAGGGTTTGACAGTTTTTCAACGTCTCAGTAAAAGTGGTCGTTCGGAGTCCATATTTATCGGAGTAGGTCATGCCATACCTTGTTGGAACGAGGACAAAAATATCTACAACCTTGTTGTTGAAGGTTTTTCCATAATCAACCTTGAGAATGGCCGAAATTCATCATCTTTGCAGTTGTCACTGTTTGGACGAATTTCCTATATTTAGTTAATTATTTATTATTTAAGTATTGTATTTATTTAGGAATAATGTACATTAGAATGATATCTCTTAGTTGACTTTTCAATTAATTGATATTATTTCTAATTAGTTTCTTTCCTATTTTACTAGGGTAAAATAAAAGTGGAGAAGAAAAATATATTAAGAAGATTTTCCTTAATCACTAAGCATTATTTTTTATCTATCATCTAGGATTTTTATTTATTTAATTATTATTTTATTGGTCATGTCAATCATTTGCAAGGAAACAATGGTCTAGGGTTTCTAGGTTTATATTTCTATTTAAACGTTTCATTTTCATTCAATAGAAGTAGATTGATGATAGAATTGAAGAAACCCCTTTGGCTAAAAGATTCTTCAATAATCAATCCAAAAAATTTTGCTTTCTTGCTATCAAGTTCTTGTTCGTTCTTACATTCATCCAACAAATCGTCCGATACCAACTCAAACACAAATCCCAAACAAACACAAAGAAGCCAACCGAGAAACCGTCGCTGAAATCCAGGAATCCGTCGCTGCAAAGAAGGGAGTACTGTCGTTGTTCTCTCGGTGAACAGTTGCGGCGGCCGCAACCTCCTTGTCGCGATCGCGACATCCATCCAGTCGCCGCCGTGACGTTGATGCAGTGCTTTGTTCGTGGTTGTTCCTTTGCTTCCGCCATCATCACACCTTAAATACCTTCACTATACTTGTTCAACATCAAGAGACATCAAGAATAATTGCAAGATCGGGACAAAAATAAGACGTTTTACTTGATTCCAAGCCCACAGACGAAGGGTCGGGAATAGCAACGCATCATCAAGGATACATGGGAGATTACGGGTGACCAACTCTACAGAGCAGTCAGGGAATTCTTTGTGACAAGCAAACTCCTCAAGTAGATCAACCATACATGTATAGCACTTATAGCCAAAACTACAAATGCTAACAAAGTGGGGGGGGTGGGGGGGGGGTTAGACCTATTTCATGCTGCAATGTTACATATAAAATTATCACAAAGATCCTAGCTAGTAGACTCAAACATGAATTAGTGAATATTGTGTCTCCTGCTCAAATTGGTTTTAAAGAAGGAAGGATAATGAATGAGAATATCATGCTTCTACAAGAATTGATCAGAAAATATACTAGAAAACGAATAAGCTCTAGATGCATAATGAATTTAGACTTAAGGGAGGCTTATGATTCTATTTCTTGGGACTTCATAAAACAAATGCTTATTGCTCTAAATTTTCCTCCTGATTTCATTAACTGAATTTTGGAATGCATTTGTACAACTTATTTCTCTATAAATATAAATGGGAGTATGAAGGGCTACTTTAAAGGTCAAAGAGGCTTAAGGCAAGGGGACCCAATCTCCCCCCCCCCCCCCTATTTTTATGCTATGTGTTGATTACCTTTCTCGAGTGCTGAAGTGAAGAACTAGACTCCCCTCTTTCAAGTTTAATCCAAAATGTGTCATGCTACGAATCACACATTTAGCATATTCAGACGACATTATTCTTTTATCTAGTGGATATAAGGATTCCATGAAGATCCTGCTTGATGCCCTTGATCATTTCACCAAGGTTTCTAGACTAGAGGTAAGTGCTTCCAAATCATCTTTTTATTTAGCAGGAGCTAAACTTGAGGTAAAGGATTATCTAGTTAATAGAACGAGTTTCTCTCAAGGCACCTTCCCTTCCAAGTACCTAGGGATTCCAATATCCTCGGGTAGACTAATTGTATCACAATTTTCTCCCTTCCTTGACAAGCTTCTAGCTAATATAAGTTATTGGAATTGAAAGACGTTATCATATGCAGGGAAAGTAGAACTTATAAGGGCGGTTTTGCAAGGGATCCAAGCTTTTTGGTTCTAAGTCTTACCATCTCCCTCCACACTAATTGATAAGGTAAATGCATTATGTGCTAAATTCTTATGGAAGTCGCACAAGGTGAATTGGAAAGACGTTTGCCTACCTAAAACAGAAGGGGGATTGAGGCTTAACGACTTGAAAACATGGAACATTTCTTTGCTCTCAAAGATACTATGGGATATAACGAGAAAGAAGGATAGTTTATGAATTCGATGGTTGCATCATCAATACTTACAGCAAGGAAGTATGTGGATATGGGAAGCTCACAAAGTAAATGACTTACCCCTAATCAAAAAGATTTTTTCTATAAAAAATGAATTACTAACAATTGCAGGTTCGGAAGATCAAGCGCAAGCACTACTGAATTCATGAAATCAGGGAGGAAAGTATAAAATCAGTGCAGCCTACGATTTTTTCATGAGGACAGCTGCTAAGCCACCTTGGGTGGGATAATGCAAACATCCCCAAACATTCTTTTATCCTATGGCTAGCAGCTAGAGGAAGGTTGGCTACAAAAGACAAGATCAGGACAAGGGAAGTTAACGTGAATGTACCTTTTGTAACCAAGAAGTAGAGAAACATGAACACATATTTTTCGCATGTAATTTCTCCTCTCATATATGGTTGCATGTCAAGAATTGGCTAGGAATCTGGAGGGGAATGTTAACTTTGAAAGGATCTCTCAAGTGGCTAAAAAAGAAAGCAAGAGGAAGAAGTTGGCAATCAAAAGTGAAGAGAATTGGCATAGTGATACGTACTCGACTCGGGTTGAGCGAGTACAACTCCCAATCGTCCGGTTGTCAAATATATAAGTCGATCGATCACTCGTATGTGCTCAGTACTAGACTCAAATCGGTTGACCTTGAAATAATTAAGTGCCACCAATTTCACTGATTAGAAAGTCCTCATGAATTCGACTCCTCCATAATCCGGTTTCAAGTGTCGGCGTTGACCTTGAATTCCAACTGCGGATTGACTCCCAATCAAATATATATGATTGAAGCATTCGCCAATATTGCCTAACTAATTAGCAAATACTAATTTAATTAGGTTCAGGTGCGGAACGAGAGCACAGGAGGATCCAATCATGCAAGGTCCTTCGCGAGGCGGTGGGTTTCAATCGGTGATGATGATGGAACGATGGTGAAGCGGTGAGGCAGCGGTGGTGCGGTGTATAGGGCGAAAGCGGAGCGGCAACTACAAATCTCTTCCAAACGAGGGTGGGACTCCGATCTTCAATCAATTCAAGCGAGAACCTTTGATTGAAGATCCAATGAATTCAGTAGTAATTTAAGTAGCAAGAGAAATTAGGGTTTGACATCAGGGAGGAGAGGGGGAGTATCAACTCAACGCTCTGCAATCCTCTAAATTTGACGTAAAGATGACAATTAACCCTAATAGAGTATTTATAGGAAAATACTAATAACCCTAATTAATTAACTAATGAACCTAATTAACTAACGGGCTGGACTTACTATGTAAAGTAAGTCCACACCATTATTAATAAATAATGCTAAAAATATAAATGAGTCTTAATAATAAATAGTTTATGTGAACGACGTCGGAAAGGTATCCCACGGAGGCTAACACGCATCACACGGAGTGTCGGTGACAGATACTAATAAGCTCAATGATGGTGGTTGCTCCGGTTTAGAAGCAAAGCCTCGAGTGATAATGGACGCGGTAGCTCTTGCGATCGCCTTGGCTCTCGCTCTAGTCATTGGTCCGTCAGAACAGACACTCATGGCTTCCTCCTCTTCTTGTACGGTCAATGAGGGAGGTTGGGACATATCATCCTCCCCCCCCCCCTTGAGAGGGAAGCGTCCCCGCTTCCTCATCCAAGTACTCAGGATCCTCATATGGCGACAAGTCGGAGACGTTGAAGGTAGCATGGACTCCGTAAGAATCTGGCAACTCCAGCTTGTAGGCATTGTCACCAATGGCCTGAATAACTCTAAAGGGGTCGTCGCCTCTGTTGGACAGCTTCGACTTCCTCTTCGATGGGAAACGATCCTTCCTCAAGTGTAACCACACAAGATCACTAGGCTTGAACAACATCTTCCTGCGGCCTTTACTCCGCTGAGTCTCAATCTGTGTAGCACGGCGTTCCAGCTGCAGTCGTGTCCTCTCATGGAGTTCCTTGATCAATTGAGCGCGATTTCCAGCTTGCAAGTGGTCATCCTTCAATGGCTTAGGCGTCAAGTCCAATGGTGTCAAAGGATTCCTGCCGTAGACGACCTCAAAAGGAGACAAATTGGTCGCTGAATGCATGCACCTGTTTTAACAAAACTCCACGGTAGAAAGTAAGTCCTCCCAACGCCTGGGGTTGGCATTGAGCATGGTCCGAAGCAATGCTCCCAATGTCCTATTGGTCACTTCTGTTTGGCCATCCGTTTGGGGATGATAGCTGGTTGAAAACAAGAGTTTTGTACCAAGCTTTCCCCATAGAGTCCTCCAAAATTGTCCAACAAATTTAGAGTCTCTATCAGAGACGATGGTATGCGGTATCCCATGGAGACGAACGACATTGTCAAAGAATAGAGTCGCAATCTCAGAGGCACTATTTGTGGTCTTACAAGCCACAAAGTGGGCCATCTTTGAAAACCTATCAACAATGACAAATATGGCATCTCGTCCCCTGCGAGACATCGGCAAACCAACGACAAAGTCCATAGACAAGTCCTCCCACGGGCCTGATGGAACAGGCAATGGCTGGTAAAGGCCATGTGGCTGAGAACTTGCCTTGGCACGATGACAGGTGACGCAAGCTCGAACGTAGCGCGTTACCTGTCGTGCCATATGGGGCCAAAAGAAGTGCCCACGTAGAACACCAAGAGTCTTGGAAACACCAAAATGACCTCGGCCATCATGTGCTTCCCGGACCAAGAGTAAGTGAATAGAACATGATGGAATGCATAACTTACCAGCCTTAAACAGAAAGCCATCATGCAAATAGAAACTAGCATGCTCCCTATTACTCAAGCAAATGTCTAGAATGGGCTTAAAAAATTCATCAGAAACATATAAATCACGAATTAAGCCAAATCCTAACACACGTGACTGAACAGAAGTAATGAGAACATACCTCCTAGACAACGCATCAGCAACAACGTTGTCTTTACCTTTCTTGTGCTGGACGACATAAGGAAAGGTCTCTAGAAATTCCACCCAGCGAGCATGTCTCTTACTCAGCAGCGCCTGACACTTCAGGCAACGTAAGGCGGCATGGTCGCTGTGGATCACAAACTCATGTGGCCAGAGGTAGTGTTGCCACGTTTTCAGCACTCGGATCAGGGCATATAACTCCTTGTCATATGTGGAGTAATTCAGCTATGCACCTGTCAACTTCTCAGAAAAATATGCAATAGGTTGTCGGCCTTGGTGTAAAACACCTCCAATGCCTATGTTAGAAACATCAACCTCTATCTCAAAAGTCCTAGAAAAATCAGGCAATTGCAGCAAAGGTGCATTACACAAAGCATCTTTCAACCTATTAAAAGCAGCATCTAATTTTGGGTTCCATTCAACAACAGCATTACGTTTTGTTAAAGCATGCAAAGGGGCTGCAATAGTAGAAAAATCCTTAACAAAACGCCTATAAAAACCAGCTAACCCAAGGAAAGATCGAACCTGTGTGGCCGT
The DNA here is from genome assembly GCA_963922045.1 of Persicaria maculosa. Taxonomy (NCBI): domain Eukaryota; kingdom Viridiplantae; phylum Streptophyta; class Magnoliopsida; order Caryophyllales; family Polygonaceae; genus Persicaria; species Persicaria maculosa. Next base: position 40,539,618 of record OY998251.1, on the reverse strand, counting down.
AGTAGGCTGAGGCCACTCACGAATAGCAGCAACCTTCGACTGGTCCATATGTAAACCCTCTTTGGAGACTACAAACCCCAAGAAGATGGTGGACGGAGCACAGAAGCTACATTTGGCCAGATTGCCATATAGCTGCTCTTGTCGAAGTCTCTCTAACACCAACCTGAGATGCTCAGTATGATCTGCAAGATTGGGTGAGTATACAAGTATATCATCAAAATAAACCACAAGAAACTTACCCAAATAGTCTCTAAAGACGTGATTCATCAGTCTCATAAAGGTCGAGGGGGCATTGGTGAGACCAAATGGCATGACAAGCCACTCATATAGCCCATACTTGGTCTTGAATGCCGTCTTTCACTCGTCACCTTCCTGCATCCTGATCTGATGGTATCCGCTTCGCAGATCTATCTTAGTAAAGACGCATGCACCATATAGCTCATCCAGCATGTCATCTAATCTCGGAATGGGATGCCTGTACTTCACTGTAATCTGATTGATGGCTCTACAGTCGACGCACATGCACCAAGAACCATCCTTCTTAGGAACCAGGATGACCGGGACTGCGCAAGGGCTTAGGGATTCCCTCACATAGCCACGATCCAGCAAATCCTGAACCTGTCGCTGAAGCTCCTTAGTTTCCTCTGGACCAGCCTTATAAGCAGGGCGATTAGGCAAGCTAGCTCCTGGCACCAAATCAATTTGATGCTCTATCCCTCGAAGTGGTGGTAGACCAGAAGGCAGCTCATCAGGGAAGACATCAGCATAGTCTTCCAGCAGCTTTGCAATAGCCGGTGGCAAAGCAGTATCCCCGGCATTGCTCTCCTGAAGCGGCTGTGGAATCAGCAAGAAACAAGGCGCTTTTCCTTGAAGTCCTACAGGCGGCGGTGGTGTAGGGGGATGACTAGATGCCGCTGCAACTCTATCTCGCTCTACCTGGTCCTGTAAAATCTCACTCGGGGAAAGTGGTAAGAGCTTGACGCGCTTCCCGTGGTAATTGAACACATAAGTGTTCAGGAAACCATCGTGAAGAACACGTCTGTCGAACTGCCATGGACGTCCTAACAACAAGTGGGTGGCATCCATAACAGCGACATCACAAACAACAGTGTCCTTGTAAGGACCAATAGCAAAAGAAATAGAACACTGTTGAGCAATAGGGGTACCTTGTTGAGATGATAACCATTGAAGACCATATGGCTGAGGGTGCTTAGCTGTAGGGATCTTCAGGTGATCAATAACTTTTCTGCTGATAAGGTTGCTACAACTACCACTATCAATAATCACAAATAGCGCTAGAGACTCAACCAAGCATCTCGTGTGAAATAAGTTTTCCCTTTGAGACTCAGGATTGACCTCTTTCACTGTAAGCACCTTTCGATTTACCAATGAGAGCATGGTGCCTTCATGAGTAGCTGGAGCATAACAAGCTTCTTCGTCCTCAACATGATCTTGGCTATCATCCGCAACGAGCTCAGGTTGCTCGTCGTCATCCAAAGAAGCATAACCCACCTGGTCTATAAACATTATCCTTTTATCATTAGGGCAATCTCTCTTCCAATGTCCCTTGCTTCCACATCTGAAGCATTCCGCATCTTTAGACATATCAGACACGGAGGGAGCTGTGTTCTTGGCTAATGGCTAGCGAGGAACAACTACACTAGCTTTCTGAGGAGTCGATCTAGTGTTGGAACCTATTCCTGCACTCGGCTGACGCACATTAGAACTAATAAATTGACCAGAGTTAGAAGCATACCTGGCAGCAGTTGCTGCTTTTCGTTTCACCTGGTTGTAAATCTGCATGGCTGTGTGGGTTAAGGTATTCATGTCATGAATTGGAAGGATTTCCAATGGATCACGAATATTAGCATTTAACCCAGTCAAGAACCTCGTTCTCAAGGTAGAAGGACTCACTGAAATGTTAGCTTTGTAATACATATCCTCAAGCTTAGAAAAGAACTCTAAAGGAGTAAGGTTACCTTGAGAAGCCGTAGCTATCTGAAATCTCATCTGGTCTCTGTAGTTCTGAGGAACATACTTCTGCGTCATCACATAAGCTAGCTGATTCCATGCAGTAACTAGTGGCTTGTTCCTCCGTAAGCGGTCATCAACAAAGTGATGCCACCATACTCTCGCTGCTCCTCTAAAGTGCAAAGTAGCAGCTTACACTTTCTCATTGTCAGGTATCTGACAGTAGCGAAGAAGAGTGTACTCTGTAGCCTGTAACCACTCTAGAAAAATAGCAGGATCATATTCACCTAAAAATTCATCAATTTTAACCTTTACCTCATGGCGAGCGCGAGATGCTTCGCCTACATGATGGCGATGCCCGCCGAAATTGGGTGATGGAGAACGCTGGTGTGGTGCACGATGGCGACGCCGCGGGGGACGACGATGTTAGCGGTGAGGAGGCGTGGCATCATGCATAGGCTGGCGACGATCGTCCCTGTGGTTAGGACGATAGTCCCTGGGGTGATGGTCAACTCCATGGCCATGGAAGCGATCATCAACATCAAATGGTTCCGCATTCGGTATCCAATCAGCTGGGTTGTGCTGTAACTCATAAGGGTCACCTAAAGGAGGAAATTGATGAGGATTAATCATACCTTGGTAAGGGAGCTCCTCGGCGTCATACTCCTCAAAGTCATCATAGTGGGGTGTCTGGGAGTAGTAACCAGCTTGGCCTGGCCTTGGAGTACGAGATAATGGATGATCTCGGTGTATATCATACTATACACCGAAGGCAGGTCGTCATAGTGAGCAGGGCGCCTGGTACGGCGATGGCGAGCATCTCTAGGCAAGGAATGGCGGTTTCGGCCACCAGTGTGTGGCGTCCGTGGCTCATAGCGATCTGAGAAATGGATGGGACGCTGCTGACATCGTCCTGAGTCATACTCATCGTCATCAGATGCATCATCAAAGACAGGATTGTCTCTGTGAGTGTAACCAGGAGTAGTTGAATGCAGAATCTGGTGACTCTCAATGGTGTTGTGCATGCGCTGAAACTGAGCCTTGGATGTCGAAGGAGGAACTGTACCCTTACCCTTGTCAATGACAAGGTTAGTGCCACCCTGTCCACCTGGTTGCTGAGAAGTGTCATGAGAGGCATCTAATTTGGCTTGCAACTCAGTGACAAGCTGTCGCAGGGTCTAAATCTCACTTTGCTCTTGGGTCAACTGAGTCTCCTGAGGTGTGTCATCGGTGACTCTAGGGAGAACAGTGGTGTTCCCCTGTCTATTGTCACCTCCATTACCATCTCCCGTCACTGGGGTGTTGATATCACCTATGACAATACTGGACATGGCAAGTAAAATGCACAAAAGAAAGCAACAAGCACAGATATGCCAACGAACTTAATTGTTCAACACCAAAAATCGGCTATTAGGCTATGCCGTGAGGGCGGCTTAAGGCTGTAGGCGAAGATGGTGTTTATAGCAACTAGTCCGCAAACACTAACAAGAGCAAATCCCAAATCAAGCACAAATAGTGGAAATGGGAAGATGAAATGTGAAGTAGAGATGAGAGACGACAAAAGTGAACACGGTCCTGGGTTACCTTATTTTGGCTATGCCGAACCAAAGGTCCTGGGTTACCTTAGTTTGGCTATGCCGAACCAAAAAGGTGAACGATTACCTTATTTTGGCTATGCGTCACTAAAATGCAATTTTTTTTTTATAAGGTGTTCTTCGAATCACGAAATTTGAGTTTTTTTTTTTGTAATGAGGTGTTCTTCGAATCACCAAACTTAGCACTATAAGAAAGCAAATGATGCAAAAGAACTAATAGAATGCAATGGTGTATAGAAAAGATTCAATGCACGTTCAGAACAAGCAACAAGCTAATGCAACGAAACTAATCACTTCACACCACACAAATCGCAGGGTAAAAAACAATTTCGGCCAAGTTGATGAACTTGTAGAAACCGATTAAGGACAATTTTTGCAAAACAAATAAGGATTAAGGGGATGATGAACAATTGAAGATCGAAGGACTTACAAAACCGGCTTGGCTCTGATGCCAGTTGATACGTACTCGACTCGGGTTGAGCGAGTACAACTCCCAATCGTCCGGTTGTCAAATATATAAGTCGATCGATCACCCGTACGTGCTCAGTACTAGACTCAAATCGGTTGACCTTGAAATAATTAAGTGCCACCAATTCCACTAATTAGAAAGTCCTCATGAATTTGACTCCTCCATAATCTGGTTTCAAGTGTCGGCGTTGACCTTGAATTCCAACTGCGGATTGACTCCCAATCAAATATATATGATTGAAGCATTCACCAATATTGCCTAACTAATTAGCAAATGCTAATTTAATTAGGTCCAGGTGCGGAACGAGAGCACAGGAGGATCCAATCATGCAAGGTCTTTCGCGAGGTGGTGGGTTTCAATCGGTGATGATGGAGGAACGATGGTGAAGCGGTGAGGCAGCGGTGGTGCGGTGTATAGGGCGAAAGCGGAGCGGCAACTACAAATCTCTTCCAAACGAGGGTGGGACTCCGATCTTCAATCAATTCAAGCGAGAACCTTTGATTGAAGATCCAATGAATTCAGTAGTAATTTAAGTAGCAAGAGAAATTAGGGTTTGACGTCAGGGAGGAGAGGGGGAGTATCAACTCAACGCTCTGCAATCCTCTAAATTTGACGTAAAGATGACAATTAAACCTAATAGAGTATTTATAGGAAAATACTAATAACCCTAATTAATTAACTAATGAACCTAATTAACTAACGGGCTGGACTTACTATGTAAAGTAAGTCCACACCATTATTAATAAATAATGCTAAAAATATAAATGAGTCTTAATAATAAATAGTTTATGTGAACGACGTCGGAAAGGTATCCCATGGAGGCTAACACGCATCACACGGAGTGTCGGTGACAGATACTAATAAGCTCATTGATGGTGGTTGCTCCGGTTTAGAAGCGAAGCCTCGAGTGATAATGGACGCGGTAGCTCTTGCGATCGCCTTGGCTCTCGCTCTAGTCATTGGTCCGTCAGAACGGACACTCATGGCTTCCTCCTCTTCTTGTATGGTCAATGAGGGAGGTTGGGATATATCACCTAGCAACTACAATATATTATATCTGGAAAATCAGGAACGAGAAGGTGTTTGAGGAGAGCACAAGGAGTGAATAGGAGGTTATACATCTCATCAAGACTCACGTGTACAAGATGCTAAGCCAACGATTCTCCTTACATTTCAATGTTGCACCCTTGTTACAAGATGGTCTGATCAGTGAAGACATACCCGAGGAGCCAGGACACTAAAAGGCGGGACCAACACTGCAATACATTTTCTTTCTTATGTTGGGTTCTATAATTTGAAGGCTCCTAATCACCAACGTCCAGCCCTGATATTAAAAGCACGTGTGATGGAAACCTTTTGCTTTCTTGTTGCCACAAAGTGTAATAGAGACCTAGTTTCAACACTATTGTAATGCGGTTTTAATGGTGGGATTTTTGGCGACTTAGGGTGCTCAAAGTGTTATGGTGTAACCTCCTTGATGGCCAAGCCGAAGGGGAGACTACACGATAACACTTTTGAGGTGTGTGTCCGACTTCCGATAGCCATTGCTTGAAGAGACAAGATCCACACATGGACTATGTCCCACACCCTTAAAGACTATATTAAGATGTGAGCATAACTCACTCTCAATGCCACAAAAGAGCGAGCCTCTGATGTAGCCTAAGGTCTGAATCACAACTTTTGTACATATTTTAATTTTTAAATGTATTTACCTTTAAAATAAAAAAAATGAGTACATTAGCGACTACATTCTGGGAGGTAAGTGGTGGATTGAGAAATTGGTTTCATCGCTTCCTCCGAGTATTGTAGAGGACATTGAGAAAATCTCATTACCAATAAACAAGCAAGAAGACAGGCTCTATTGGTAGCCTGATCGAGAAGGGTGGTTCACAACATCCTCCGCATACTAAATTAATAACTGCAACACATAACACTAACCCAGACGACAATAATTGGATTTGGAACATGAACATCCCACCTAAAACAAAAAAACTTCATATGGAAACTAAGTCAAGAAGGGCTTCCTACAAAAGACAGATGGTCAAACCAAGGTATCCCATTGTCAACATCGTGCACATTCTGTAACTGTGATGTCCATGATTTATGCCATGTTTTTATACTTATTTCAACTCCTTATTCTATCATTTTATGCATTCTGGGATGGGAATATAGCAAATTTGTGTAGTTTATGTTTATTTACGAGAAATAGAGGCCTACACGAGTTTCTGTTTAATATTGCAGAATTTGGAGCTGAATCGGAGCAAAACCAATAAGGACTGAAAGAGCACTTGATGTCTACTGAAGGGGCGTGAAAATCGACGGAAAAGCACCTGATATCAAGCGAAGCTGAGCACAGAACGAGATACTGAGTTGTGGTCGATTTCGACCCATAATGGTCGATATCGACCGGAAGCAGGTCGAAATCTCTCAAGACAACTCGATATGGACCAGCAGCTCACAGAACAGAAGAATATAGGTCGATATCGACCTCTTGACTCGATATCGACCAAACAACTGCTCGATATTTCCACCAGAGCCGAGATCGAGTGAGTTAAAGTTGAAGCCGAGAAAATTACTCGATATCGACCTACTTTGGTCGATATCGACCAATCACCAGTGACGGATACGAGCAGATTCCGAGTTCTATCCAGATTTCGAGTGGAGGATTCCTTGCTCATGAAGACTTGAGAGATATTTTATCTTTTTCATCTTTTTATTTATCCTAAGGGTGGAACATTTAATTACCCTTTATGATTTATCTTGTTTACCTAAATTAGATTTATTTATTTCCAAGTAGAATTTATATCTTTAGGTCTAGATAGAGTTTTCTTATCTTGACTAGCAAGGATTAAGGCCTATAAATAAAGCCCATGGGGCTAGTTTTTTTTATTCATTCCATCTTAGAGAAATAGTGAGTAGGAGAGAGAGAGTGGAGGCCGAGTAGGAGCAAGGAGCGAAAGTTGTCTGGCTTCGATCGGTTGTAAGCTTTGGTTTATTTTAATGCAATTTAGTTTTCTTTTATTATTGATGAGTTTTCCTGCGATGAAGAGCGAGTAGTCCACCCACTTCTAGGGTCGGGGTGAGCCCGACGATAGCCATGCATGTTAAAGGTAAAGATTCGACCTTTGTTATGTTTTGATCATCCACTACCTTTTGTACATTTATTACCTATTTAATAGAGATTCATGTTAACAACTTGGATTATAAACATAAAATTGGTAGATACAATTAGGGTTTCTTGAAAGAGTTGTCCAATTGTTGGAAAAGGCGAAAGCTTGTTCCTTTGATGTGATTGCATGATTATTCCTCTTTATCTTGCCTTATGCATGTTTGGTTATCGTTGTTGCAAACCCCGATCTTGGAAGTTTCTTTCATACATAGTTTATTCTGAAATCTGCGAAGCTTTGTCTTTTATTTTACGTACTGCTTTCTACTCGATTTTGACCAACACTGGTTGATATCGACTTCTAATTCTCGATCCAGAAAGATCGCTGCTTGTTTGTGTTTCCGTAGGTACATGTCGAAATCGGGCAAACTGGTCGATATCGAGGCCTTAGGTCGATATCGAGGGACATTGGTTGAAATTTGCCTGACGACTACAGAACCCAAAAATCGACTGGAACAGGTCGGTTTCGACCATACTGGTCGATATCGAGCACTTCCCCTAAGGTCGAAATTTGACGTGAGACATCCGCTGCCCGAGATCCGAAGTTCGCAAATCCAAATCGGCTAATTGTTCTCGCTTACCAGCTTCCTCGAGGATCGAACCTGACTTCCTTTTGCTACAACGGGAGGGAGTCTTGAACATTATTTGCTCGGAACAGAATTGGTTTGCCTATTTTAATTACATTCTATTTGCAATCTCGATTTCCTCTGTCAACAAATTGGTGTTGTTGTCGGGGAAGCAATCATTCGCGCCTTAGGTAGTCAGATCTCACGTTTTCTTTTAAGTTTTGTTTTACAGGTGTATGCGCCGTTCTGGTCAACCACCTGAGTTTGATGCTTTAGACGATCTGGAACGCCTTCTTCGCATCCACTCTAGATTAAAGAAGCTCATGGCGACCGCCGAAACACAAGCTGAGATGATTGAGAGGCTTCAGAGGGAACTAGCAGCCAATGATGTTGCTTTCACCGCTGAGAGAGCACGCACTGAGCAGGAAGCTGAACGGAGGAGGCAGGCAGAGGGTGAGCTTGCCCAATACCCTACCACTGCTGAGGATTACATGCACCCGACTCTTGTCGTGCCCGAATCGGCTATTCTAGTCCCTCCTAATAACTTTGAAATTAAAAATAATGCTTTTCAAGAAAGATTTAATGAATGCCCTCTCGAACATATTACTACTTTTTCTGATATGTGCCAAACTCTTGTTGAAGGTACTACTCTTGAATATATAAAAATGAAAGCTTTTCGTTGGTCTCTTGCAGATCCAGCATTGAAGTGGCTTGAAGGTCTCCCTGCGCGATCCCTCACAACATGGGCAGAGGTTAGGAATGCGTTTCTCAACAAATTCTTTCCTCCCGCCAAGACAGCACTCCTCAGACAGAAGATTACAGCTTTCAAACAAAAGCCTGGGGAACTGCTAGCACGAGCATGGGATCGATACAAGGATCTATTGCGATCCTGCCCTACTCATGGGCAGCCACCATATGTCATTCAAGAGATCTTCTACAATTCTCTTGATCTGGCCGCCAAGGAAAGGATCAATCAGTTCACTCAATATGAGTACCTCACACAGACACCAGAAGAGGCATGGGCTACAATCAAAAGGCTAACCAACTTCGACAATACTTATGGGGCTCCTGCGAATTACGATGAAGACAGCAACAATTATGCAAGGACAGCCCCTCTATGAGCCTCCTAAGAAGATTGATCCAAATGTCAAGGAGCAGTACTACAGAGATCAGAATCGCAAGCTCCTCAGCAAGTCAAGTTTCTTTCTGTCAACCAACCCTGCACTGAATGTGGCTCACATTCAGTGCAAGTCAGGATGGCAGAAACTAACGAGGAGGTAGCCTACGCAGGGGGTCCCAATCGCTATATGAGGGACCAGCGGTTCCATCAACCACAGTGGATCTAAGGTGCCCCTAGGAACCCCCCACCATATAGAGCTCCAGGACATCCGGAAAGGGACCAGCGGAAGGATGATCTACAGATGATCCTCGATGAGATGAGCATAAATCAGGCACAACAGCAGCAATCTACAAGCGCCATCCAGACTCAACTCCATGGCCTCAATACCCAACTTGGGGAGATGGATATCTGGAAGAAGAACATGGAGACCCAAATGGGTCAACTCTCGCAACACATCCCAAGACCAGCCGGAAAGCTCCTTGGGCAGACAGATCCTAATCCTAAGGGGAAATCCGGACACGTCGCTACTGTAAAGCTGAGGAGTGGACGCGAACTGCATGAACCAGAGGTCGGAGAAGTAAAAGACGGAACTGCAGAACAGGTCGATATCGACCAACACCTAGTCGATATCGACCACCCCCAGGTCGATATTGACCCATCTGCACCAGCAAACCCGAAACCGACCACATCAAGCAAAATCGACCAACATGTGGTCGATATCGAGGAGCCTCCAGCTGATATTGACTCTTCTGCTTCACCTCCGGCATCTGATTCCGCTCCAAAACCAAAGAAGACGCTTACTTTCCCTTCCAACTTGCCCTATTATTCTTGGTAGACCTTTCTTAGCTACTACAGATGCCAACATCAACGTCAAGAAGCGATTTCTCACCTTCACGATAGGTAATGAGGTCTTAGATTTCTCTTTTGGCCCTACAAAGGAGGAAATTCCATGGCTGGAGGTGAAGAGCGTAGGCAGCCACGAGGACAAGCACGCAACAACGAAGGACAGCACCAAATAGCTCCTCGATATCGACCACCCCAGCTCGATATCGACCTCTTCTGCTGAGCTCTGAACCTGTCAGAAGCCTAAGTATGGGGTCCCTGCACTCGATATCGACTAGGTAAGCTCGATTTCGACCAACCCTCAACCCGAAGATTGCTGTTTTGGGCACGAAAAGGTAAGATCAGGTATAATCCCTACTTCTCCTCCGTCCATTAATAAAAATAAGATTTTTAGAGGAGACAATGCCCCGTGGAGAGCTAACCTGCGTAGGACTAGGACTGGAAAAAGGAAGAAGGAAGGCAAAGGACCCTATGCAAACAACCACCTATCAGCGGAGCTGGCATACTACAATCAGGACCTAGATGATCCAGGAGAAGGGCCAAGCATAAGAGGGCCCCACATTAAGGGTTCTTAAGCACAAGTGGAGAAGTCGGCCTAGCGACTCTGAAATCTAGAGCATGTACATAAAACTTTTGAATTTTCTTTAGGACTTTAAAACTTTTGGTTTTGGTTTTGATTTTGAATGCTTCATGTGGGAAATCTTGTCTTCTTGTGAAAACTAACAAATTTCAGGTCAAAAGCACGGGGATTGAATGAAATCGCCGAAGCAACCTGGTCGATATCGAACAATACTACTCGATATCGACCTCTGAGGCAATTTCGACCAGAAGTAGAGAAGGATGAAGCAGTTCGATTTCGACCAACCTTACTCGATATCGAGTGAGTTGGTCGATATCGACCAAAAACCCCAAATTTCGACCAGTAGATCACTCACAGAATATGACGAATTGCAGTCGATATCGAGCTCTATTTGGTCGATATCGACTTCTGGAAATCTACTGCTGCCCTATTTCGACCCTACAACGCGTTATTCGGTGAGTTCCTTTCTTTACCCTTGTTTTGTTTGATTTTCATACAGTGGGGACACTGTATATTCTAAGTATGGGGTGGGGGAAAAGCTCATTATCATTATATTATTGTTTTATTCTTGATTTTGCTACTACATTGTAAATTTTGAGTGAATTTTTAATTTTTGTGTTTAATTGCTAAACTCAAAGTTTGTTTTATGAGACATCTCCCAAATCTTATAAATTGTCTAAAGAAATAATGTCATGGAAGCTTATATTGAGCTCGGCGATGCAAAATTAGATTCATTAGAGATATAGCATGAAATTGCCTGGTAAAGGGAAGTCACAATAAAGTGCATTATTTTCTTGAAAACCATGAAAGGAGGTAAAATTTGATATTGCTTTTGACATGTTGAATGATAAGAGGATGGAGGACTTTATATTTCCATATAATGCTCATATTGTTATATCCTAGCCATACCTATGCTTATTAGTGAAGTCCGTTGGGACTCGGGATCGGGGGTCGTGTGCACACGTGCGCCCTTGCGCTAATAGCCTAGCATATAAGCCGAGCGGGGTTCGATCCTAAAACCAATTGGCAATATGAGGAGTAACCCACTAGCTTATATACTATGACTTCTTTGTTTGTATAATCGATGTGGGACTCTTTGTCTCTTCACATTCTCAACACGCCCCCGCACCACGCCCCCGCAAGTGCAACTAGGGTCGTCTTTCGCCTCTAGTTGACACTTGGACATCGGGTCTAGCATCTCATTCTCTTTTTAGCTAGTCCATAATCGAGAGTCGGGCCGTTTGGCTTTTCCGCTCTGATACCATACTGAAGTCCGTTGGGACTCGGGATCGGGGGTCGTGTGCACACGTGCGCCCTTGCGCTAATAGCCTAGCATATAAGCCGAGCGGGGTTCCATCCTAAAACCAATTGGCAATAGGAGGAGTAACCCACTAGCTTATATACTATGACTTCTTTGTTTGTATAATCGATGTGGGACTCTTTGTCTCTTCACATTCTCAACACGCCCCCGCACCACTTATGCATCACAAAAGCCATATTATGCCTTATTTTATATATTGCTCCACATATTCTAAATATATCCCATTCTTTACTTTATTTCTTATCCGGGGATTATGTTGAGAATGATGTCATATTATGGAGATATCATATGGTTTGTTGTGTTGTTATGTCATTATTGGAGTTTGGCAGGAAAAAATCAAATTTATGGAAAATTTAATGAGTGAGAAAAAATCCGATCACCTCAGGAGATAAAGATAGATCGACCCTGCTCGCTGAGATAATAGTTCGGCGAGATGGGACACACACGTGAGGAGTCCAAAGCACTAAGTATCCGGGGCCATTCATGACACCCATGTTTGCTACTCGCGAGAAGGCAGTGCTGAGGTTAGAGAGGTAAAAGCATTATTATTGATAAAAGCATTATGAAAGGTGAGGAATCTTATGAAGAAGGAAAGTGGTAGAGAAAGTTTGGAAATAATCCATTTCCTCGGATTTAACACCACATGGCCAAAAATTGCCCACCTTAAGCCTTTTACCAATCTACTCCTTATTGAGCTTAATTAAAGTCCTCTTGATTATTAATGCTTTGTCACATGAATTGTTTTTGCAAAACCCTCCTTTTGTGAGTAGATGTTGTTTTTATTGCACATGTATGGATTTGTGGCATTAGTACCTTTTCGAGGATGGTAATTGATTGCAGGGACATATAAGAATGAATCTATGATGTTGAGAGTTTTGAATTCTTCCCCTGAATGATCATCCAAGTTATTGCTTGGGGACAAGCAAGCTTAAGTATGGGGTGATTTGATGTCCATACTTATCATTTTATGCATTATGGGATGGAAATATAGCAAATTTGTGTAGTTTATGTTTATTTACAAGAAATAGATGTCTACACGAGTTTCTGTTTAATATTGCAGAATTTGGAGCTGAATCGGAGCAAAACCAATAAGAACTGGAAGAGCACTTAATGTCTACTGAAGGAGCGCGAAAATTGATGGAAAAGCACCTGACATCAAGCGAAGCTGTGCACGGAACGAGATACTGAGTAGTGGTCGATTTCGACCCATACTGGTCGATATCGACCGGAAGCAGGTCGAAAATCTCAAGACAACTCGATATGGACCAGCAGCTCACATAACAGAAGAATATAGGTCGATATCGACCTCTTGACTCGATATCGACCAAAAAATTGCTCGATATTTCCACCAAAGTCGAGATCGAGTGAGTTGAAGCTGAAGCCGAGAAAATTACTCGATATCGACCTACTTTGGTCGATATCGAGCAATCACCAGTGACGGATACGAGCAGATTCCGAGTTCTATCCAGATTTCGAGTAGAGGATTACTTGCTCATGAAGACTTGAGAGATATTTTATCTTTTCATCTTTTTATTTATCCTAAGGGTGGAACATTTAATTACCCTTTATGATTTATCTTGTTTACCTAAATTAGATTTATTTATTTCCAAGTAGAATTTATATCTTTAGGTCTAGATAGAGTTTCCTTATCTTGACTAGCAAGGATTAAGGCTTATAAATAAAGCCCATGGGGCTAGTTTTTTTATTCATTCCATCTTAGAGAAATAGTGAGTAGGAGAGAGAGAGTGGAGGCCGAGTAGGAGCAAGGAGTGAAAGTTGTCTGGCTTCGATCGATTGTAAGTTTTGGTTTATTTTAATGCAATTTAGTTTTCTTTTATTATTGATGAGTTTTCCTGCGATGAAGAGCGAGTAGTCCACCCACTTCTAGGGTCGGGGTGAGTCCGACGATAGCCATGCGTGTTAAAGGTAAAGATTCGACCTTTGTTATGTTTTGATCATCCACTACCTTTTTTATGTTTATTACCTATTTAATAGAGATTCATGTTAATAACTTGGATTATAAACATAAAATTGGTAGTTACAATTAGGGTTTCTTGAAAGAGTTGTCCGATTGTTGGAAAATGCGAAAGTTTGTTCCTTTGATGTGATTGCATGATTATTCCTCTTTATCTTGCCTTATGCATGTCTGTTTATCATTGTTGCAAACCCCGATCTTGGAAGTTTCTTTCATAGATAGTTTATTCTGAAATCTGCAAAGCTTTGTCTTTTATTTTACGTACTGCTTTCTACTCGATTTCAACCAACACTGGTCGATATCGACTTCTAATTCTCGATCCAAAAAGATCGCTTCTTGTTTATGTTTCCGCAGGTACAAGTCGAAATCGGGCAAACTGGTCGATATCGAGGCCTTAGGTCGATATCGAGGGACACTGGTCGAAATTTGCCTGACTACTACAGAACCCAAAAATCGACTGGAACAGGTCGATTTCGACCATACTGGTCGATATCGAGCACTTCCCCTGAGGTCGAAATTTGACGTGAGACATCTGCTGCCTGAGATCCACTGACCAGCTTCCTCGAGGATCGAACCTGACTTCCTTTTGCTACAACGGGAGGGAGTCTTGAACATTATTTTCTCGGAACGGAATTGGTTTGCCTATTTTAATTACATTCTATTTGCAATCTCGATTTCCTCCGTCAAATTGTGGCGTCGAAGATGACGCTTACTTATTTCTTAAATGCCCTATAAACTCCCACCAGCGAATTTTCACAACAGAAGAGATGAATTCACTAACATCCCACCTAAGGGAAAATAGAGATATCAAACAAATCTTGGTTTGGATCAACAATAGCATTAATAAGGATAGGAAACAAAAATTGGCATTCGGGTGGTGGACTATTTGGTATTTTCGCAACCAGGTCACGTTCAGACAAGAAAACATTCCAACCAGTACCAAAATAACAAATTTCATAAAGAAAGAGACCGATAATTGGAATATTGCCTGCCACGACGATAGTCATGAAAACCATTCAAAACTGCCTCATATTCAAAAAGAGATCAAACATAATAAACAAAAGGTATTTCACTTGCAAAAACCACCCTATGCGACATTCAAACTAAACTTTGACGGCTGATCCCTTCAGAACAGCTAGAGCATAACAGGCATTATCATAAGAGACTGGAATGACAATCTTACTCATGTAGCTTACCAGAAGCTTGGCTCAAAATCGCCTCTTCTCGCCGAAACTTTGGCACTTCGTCTCGGTGTTGTGAAGGCTACCAAAATGGACATACAACGTTCTCAAATTGAAGGAGATTCGAAAACAATTATAGACCACATGGAAAACAAAATCAAATGTCCTTGGGAAATAGAATTACTTATGTCAGACACTGAAACAATGTTAAGGAAAGTGGGAGGATGTTTCATTCTTCCATATATCCCGTATTGGAAATCGAGTGGCGGTCAAGGTTGCACACCTTTGCCATTCTTCCAAAGGGTTACATATCATCCACGATATAGGTCTTCAGGATCTCATCCGTCAGGATGCTATTGGGTAGGCCCGTCCTTCCCAAAATCTTATTGAATCAAAAAAAACATATTAACATGTTTATAATATATGTTTTAGAAAAATAAAAAATATTTTCTAAAATAATCAATCTTTCCATCATCCATAATTTGCAATAATATTTTTAGCGTAAATTCTTAGGCGAAATCTATTATATATAATAAAGGAGAAGTCGCCTGAGACACATGGTTGCTTCTCCTTGATCGTAGTTGTATGAACCAATCACAATTTTTTTTAAATAATCAATATATGCATAAGATAAAATTTTATCTAATTCTATTTAATCAATATATCTATATATGCATAAGATAAAATTTTATTCTAACTCTATTTAATCAATATATCTATACATGCATAAGATAAAATTTGACCCAATTTAATTAGATATGGATATATTTTTAGAAGATATTGACTAATTTTAAAATGTATGCATAAGATAATTTTTTATGCTAACTCTATTTAATCAATATATCTATATATACATAAGATAAAATTTGACCTAATTTGATTAGATATGGATATATTTTTAGAAGATATTAACTCATTTTAAAGACTATTATATAAGATAAGATTTTAACTATTTTCACTATATATGAGCATATTTTTAGAATATAATAACTTTATCAAAAGATTACATGGCCATACTAATACTAATTAAATATATTGACAAAATTGTTATCAACTCATAGAATTCTTAGATATAATTGATTAGATGTGTATTGGATAAAGACACTGTGTATTTTTTTAGATACTAGGTCATTAACCGTGCGCACATGGGCGCGGTGTTGTCATCTTGTATATAATTCGGATGCACTTTCAACCAATTTAAAACAACTTCATATGCTTAACGGGCAAATATTTACAATAATGTCTCTCACTTAACAACAACAACCTAAAATATTTGCAACGCCACATGCTATATTGAAATCACGTAGCTAGTAATCAAAAGATTCATTATGAAACAACACCAAGCTCTTTTGTCTCACTTTCATCAATGCATCTCATTCAACTCAACCTCTTTTCTTCCTTCCACTGATTTTACTACAATACAAAATGCAGATCAACCAAATAAATAATTGAGGAAGGATTATTAGAACTTTCATAAAAAAAATACTTTATTTGCAGGCAATGAAATTATGAAAGATAGCCTCTCTTACAGACAATGACATTGATTAGTGGAATTCATACAAGCAACATTTAAAATAACCCACTACTTGAAAATTGAGTTATCATCCTACAATACACATATGGCAACTTATAAGTCTAAACAAAAGTCAAAGCAAGATGTTAAGTAGGCCTTGCAAGAATTCAAGTTGAGAGTTGCTATCATATATTATCCTAAAATGTAAGTATATCTGGAATACAAGTTTGTAGTTGTCTACAAGAAAAATCTAAATGCAATTCCACCCCTTTCTATAGCTTCTTCACTATTGTCCTCTACAACATTCACATTAACGACTTAATACAACAAAAGTAGTAAAGTACCATCCGTTACCTGAAATTCAGATGCATCTATGCAGATTCAAGTTCAATCTTGGAGCACCCATTTGGTGGGAAAGAAGCAACACCCTGAGTAAGAGATCGAATCTTTGTTAGAAAGATTTTCATCTGCAATTTCAAGCCCTAGCATGGATTCAACCCCTAATTATGAGAAATTAGCTCCCACGTTGTAATCAACATATATACTATAAATTCCAAATAACAAAACAGAGGGAGTTAAGAAACTCAAATAGAAAATAGAAACACAAAATCAGATAAAGGAATTCATGAAATATACAACTTCAATCATCGTTGATCAAACATGAACAAGATTAACAAACTATGACTACCTGTGATGCCACTATTCTCCGAGGGAGAAGCTCTTCATGGCGGCATGCACAAAATTCCCATAATAAAATCTGAAAACTCGCACATAAATTAATTCAATAGTTTCATCAAGGGATATCTGTGATCTACCTGAGCTTGCTTTGCGGCTCCTTGCAATGTTGTTTCCATCAATTTCATCTCTCTCTTCAATTTCGGTAGCTCAACCACAACATCAGCAAAGTCAGGCACATTGGATTATGGGCGGAGTTTATGCTCTTTGTTATCAATTACAATATTCTCTGCTTGTCGGTGCACATCATCATTCTCATTCCCAAAAACAATTCCTTGACTACCCAAGACAGGAGCAAGCACCAAATTCCTATTAGTGGGGAGCTCAATGGGCAGTTGATTAGTCAGTGCTTCACCATGACTTTCAAGTTCACTTATAAAAGTAGAACTTGTTTGTGAAGTTACTGCTTCAGTTCCTTTTGGGATATCAACAGGTGTTACTGTGAGAAACCTTAGGGTCTTCTCCACAACAAGATTCTTCTGTCTTTTGTTCATCTGTGTGTTCAATAGGATTTATGTTATTATTTGACTCATCCAAAACAACATTATCGTTATGGAGTTGATGTGTTTGATCACCTTCCACCTTAACTTCAACAAGTTCTGGCTGTACCAAAGAACCCCCATAAACATTATTCTCTTGATCCACCTGTTTAACAAAATCAATCACTTCTGCATCCCCTGAATTGGATTCCAATTGTGTTATTTACAACAAGATGGTTTCAGTTTCCAGGTTCTCAGAGTTCTCTGTTGTTACAGTTTTTGCATTAGAAGGATGAATAGTTGAGAAATCTTGGGGCTCTACAGGCATATCATAGCCTTGATGAAAAGAAGGTTCCACGTCAATGGAGGAATTCTCTGGACTATAAACATTTTCTTTCTTTTTCCCTTCAAATGAAGGCAATGAAGGTTCTAGAGTTCCTGACTGCTATGGAATTTCTACTTCCCTGTCTTCAACCCTCGTCTCACTGAGGGTTTCTGCAGCATCTGAATCTGCTGGAGCTTCAACTTCCTTTTGGCTCATAAAGGCCATGACAGGATCAAACAAAGGTTTCCTGTCAGTATTGGAAGACTGTGGTCTAGAAACTGAAGTAAACAAAAGAAAAATCAGTTCAAAGCAATATGTTCACAAAAACAGGCAAACACAAAAATCAAGCACGCCAATAAATTGTCTAAAACAGTTCAATGCAACAACCACAACCAGTAGCTTTCTCAAGGCTGTTGAATGAGAGCTAAACCTTTTTAGCTTATATCACAATATCTTCAGAGATTGTGTTCTATCTCCGGATGTCCTTTTAAGTTGCATCCAGACATCCACTAACCATCTTTTAAGAATGACATCCTCAAAATCTGCAGTCATAACCGTTCATAGTTTGCCAACCCAACATAGCCTTTGGCTGTGAAATAAACGCCATTGTAACTCCTAGGATTTCCAACTGTGTGTCTTGTGCACACAGGATGGGTTTGGACAAAATAATGTAACTCTTGCCCTAGAGACCAGTTAGTAAAATACTAAACTATATGTAAGAGTTCTATAATCCATGAAAAGAAGCCTACCATAAAATCAAATTCTGGAAATGGAAGATCATGAAGTGAAGATTATAGACTGAAGTAGATATATTAGCAAATATGATAAGAAAGAGGTCTTTTATATGCATTTAAGATAAAAGAACAATGTAACTGTATCACAAATTAGTGAGCATAAAACTGGCAGTTCTACAGATGCACTTAAAGACTCTATTTCTCAACTCACTCAATCACACAACAAAGGGAAGATAAAATCACAGATACTTCAAAATTCAAATTCCTAGTATAGGAAATAGAACTGATAAGGGAGAAGGGAAATGACCTTTGCTGGTGGACTCGGCATTGTCCCCATAAAAGAGAGCAATATCAAAATTGCGCTCTCTATTCTTAACACTCTCACTGACTTATTCACTACCCCCACCAAATCCAAATTGCCCAGCCCAACGAAACTCTTCTGTCAAACCAATCCATCTGCTACACGCTCTCCCAATTGAAAAACTAATCTGATCTGGAAAAATCCCTTCCAGATCAAACCGATAAGAGCCTGTAAAATCGGAACCAAATCAAAACGGGGAAAACGAACAAATTTTCCTAGAACTTGAACCAATTGAGCTTTAGCTTCATCCATGGATCAACGTACAAACAAGAAAACCATAATATACAAAGAATACACAGGATCAAGTACAAAGATCCGTCGAAAAGGACCCGAGTTGTGATCGGTGGAAGCAATTAACATACCTTGGGAGGAAGAGAAGATCTAAGTAGCATATAAAAATCCACATTGATTCAGCTTGCGAACAGATGAGACGGAGTGGAGAGTGAGGTGATATTGTGCTGAGTTACAACTTTAGCATATTCCAACATCATTATTCCTAAGGTGGCTCTTTCTTCATGGGGAATGTCAAGAAACAAAATCTCATCAATCACACCACTATCGAATTTGATTTCGTTGAGGCATGGGGAGTACTTTATATGTTGCCTTTGTCAAGAATCCGCAGAAATTACCAGTAATATGGGTGACTCTTTGAAAGCCTATCCAAAGCCCGTGAATGAAGCAAACGTAAACTTATCTTCTATGGAGTATTTCAGATTTGAGAATTCCAGAAATAAAAATATAGAATTTCATATGACATAGCTGAACACAGATGGACAGATTCTGAATACAGATTTTAGATTGTTGAATATAGATTTCATATTTCAGAATTTAGTAATTAAACCATGAATTTTAGGAAACATAGCTGAGCACAGATTGCTGGAACATAAAACTGAATACAGATTTCAGAACTAAAACACGGAATTTTAGATTTTTGAACTGAACGCAGATGGACAGAATGCTGAAACAAAGAGGCATACCTGCAACGCACTCGAAGACTAAATCGCCCGCAACGATAATAGGAAGAGCTTCTCAGAGGTTGAAGGGTACGGAGATTCAGAGAAACCGAGGCTCTTCGGAGGGATCAATGGCAGCAAATTCGGGATCGATGTCCTTAGAATTAGGGTTTTCATTCTCCCCATTGTTGGGATTATCTTTGCCGCTCTTGGAAACCGGGGCTCGTCTGAAAAGCACGAGGTGCGAGGAGGTGTTACCTGCGCCGTTAGCGAGGGAGGGGAAGGAGGACTGGTGGTTGGCGGCGACCTTTTGGTGGTTGGAGCGGGGAGGAGGACCAGCGAGAGGCGATCTCCGGAGAGGTCCGACCCAGTAGAAATGGACGTTGGGGAGGCAAGCAGTGGACGTAAAGAAGAAGGGAAATTTATCAAATGAAAGTTACAAATCTGACCCTAAATCTTGTGAACATTGAGAAAATAAAATAAGGACAAAATTGTAATCAACATTGATGAACAGTAAAGGTGAAGTTGGGCTTTTATATAGTAAGATAATTTTGGAAGAGGTTAATCATAATTTTTTATGAAAGATCTATCACGTTTACGGATAAAGAAATAAAATTTTCCTATCTTGAAGGTATTGATATATTTAGGTGATATATTGCAGGTTATTTTACGACTTTGTTTATGATTTTCTTGGTAAGCTTTTCGAAATAGCGTGCTGATTGTTTCAAAGGTATGACATTTTGTTGTTTCCACTAATATATACTAGCTTTTCATATATTGTTTCATTTGTCGATAAAGTATAAATTCATTCAGATTTGAGAAATTAGTTTTTCATATGTCGTTTCCACTAATATATACAAGTAAAGAGTAAAGAGAAATTAGTTTTATACTACTGTAATAAAATATAAATTCGTTCATATTTGAGAAATCAGAAGTATGGAATAAATTAATTAATTGAATAAACGAGTTTTAGTATCAAATTTATTTAAATAAAAAAAACGGTGAATTTGCGGATATACCCTATCCAAAAAATAGGGTTAAAAAATACCCCTATTTCTCCCAAATTGCAAGGAATGCCTATTTAGGTATATGTGCAATAAAAGTATTATCAAGTTATATATTTTTTAATTAATATAAATATATAAAAATAAGATTTTTGGAAGTTAAAAAAAAAAGAGATTTTCAAAAATTGAAAAAAATAGGATTTTCGAAATTAAAAAAAAATTTGGAAATTGGGAAAAATAGAATGTCCTCCGGCTTTGAAAACGTCTTGTTTTGTATGTGTATAACAGTATCCTGTCAAGGTTTGTTTTCTTTCCTGTCAAGTTGTATGTGTGTTCCTGTCAACCTTTTGTTTTATATCCTGACATCTTGGGGTAAAGATCCTGTCAATGTTTATTTTATTTCCTGTCAGGGTATAAGTGTGTCCTTGTCGAATGTGAAAACTTGGGTTAATGACCTAGGCCCCGTTTGGTATGAGTGTTGGAATCGGAATGGGAATCGGAATCGGAATAGAATGAGAAAATGGTAATGACTCATTACTGAGTTGATTGTTTGGTATGTTGTCGAAATGAACCATTCCTGAAATAATAATAATGATGATGATGTTGTCGAAATGAATCATTACTGCCGCTGTTCGAGTGCTTTTTTCATCAGGTATTGCCCTGTATTCTGATGCCACTCTTGAGGCTATGAGAGATAAGCACCCTACTGCTGCGTCTCCCAACTTGCCGCCTTTGCCTGTTGACCACCATCCTCTCGTTGCTTCTTCGACCGTTGTTTTGGATATGATTAGAAGTTTTCCACGTGGCACGTCATGTGGGAGGGATGGGTTTCGTGCTCGGCATCTTCTCGATTGTTTGGGTGGAGCTACGGTTGCTATTTCGGATGATTTGATATCCTCTATTACTCGAGTGGTTAATCTTTTCCTTGAGGGCCGCTGTCCGCAGGCTCTAGGTGAGTACATTGCTAGTGCCCCACTCACGCCGCTTGTTAAATCAGGTGGTGGTATACGCCCTATTGTTGTTGGCACTATTTGGAGACGCCTTGTCTCTAAGGTTGGTGCTTGTTTAGTCGGTCCTTCTTTCTCGGGTTATTTTGCTGGTCTTCAGTTTGGGGTCGGGGTATCTAGTGGAGGAGAGGCTATTCTGCATGCCTTGAATCGTTTCGTTGAGGCTCGTGGTAGCGAGATGAGTCTTTCCATGTTGTTGGTCGACTTTCAGAATGCCTTCAACTTAGTTGATCGGGGTGCCATGTTACAGGAAGTTCGCCGTCACTGCCCAGCTTTATCCCGATGGGTGGAGTTTTGTTATTCTAGTCCTGCACGGTTGTATTATGGGGAGCATAGCTTATGGTCTTGTTGAGGAGTTCAGCAGGGGGATCCTTTGGGTCCTCTGCTTTTTTCTTTGGTGTTGCATCCTTTGGTGTGCAAGATCAGAGACTCTTATGATCTTAGTCTGCAGGCCTGGTACTTAGATGATGGCACTGTTGTTGGGGACACTTTGGTTGTGGGAAAGGTCTTGGATCTGATTATGGAGGATGGTCCCCGATTTGGCCTTCATCTTAATGTGGATAAGACCGAGGTGTTTTGGCCTACAGAAGACCCCAGGAGTCGTCTTCCTGGTGTCTTCCCCCCATCTATCGCTCGGCCTTCACGCGGCGTCAAAATTCTGGGTGGGCCTGTGAGTGTATGTCCTACTTTCGGCAGCGACCTTGCGGTGAAGAGAGTGACTACAACCATAGAGCTTATGGATTCTGTCGCGAGGATTGATGACCCACAATGCGAGTTGCTTCTGCTTCGGGCTTGTACGGATATTTCTAAACTTTACTTTGCTTTTGATGTGGCATTTCGTTCTAGTTTGGAACGTATTGTCACTGCGTCTGGGCCTGGATTTGGAGATTGGCAGTGGCGGCTTGCTACCTTCCCATTTCATTTTGGTGGGCTCGGAGTGTATGCTGTTGGGGATGTCTTACATTATGCTTTTTTGGCGTCCCGTTTGCAGTCTGCTGAGTTGCAGGCTAAGCTCTTACGTCCTTCTGGTGTCATGGTTGCTGGCCCTACTTTCGATGATGCTCTGCGCGTTTTTAATGAGACCACGAGTTCTGATCTTCTACACGACCCTAGTGAAATCGATGCCCCTAAACTTATGAAGAAATTGGCAGATATATATTTCGCAAAGGTTGCTGCTGAATCGGATTCTGCTTTCTCCTTGACTCCGCGACAGACGGCATTATGGAAGTCTCAGCAGGGTGCCCACTCCTCTGATTGGTTGCGTGCAGTTCCTATTTCTGGGTTGGGCAGACTAGGAATGGAAGGACCTATCGCAGTGTGCTTAGCTATCGACTAGGTGTTCCATTGTTCACGCTGTCTAGGCCTTATCCCGCTTGCTCTCGGACCTTCGATGGTGATGTATATGGTGATCATGTTGTGCCCTGCGCTGGTACTGTGGGCATTAAACATCGCCACAACCTCGTTCGTGACACCTTATTGGATATTTGCTGCAAGTCCGGGATTTCTGTCGGTATGGAGGTTGACATCGGTTTGGTATATGGGCATGATAAGCCCCTTCGGCCAGTAGATTTGCTCCTTTATTCGTGGGACACGAGGCGAGACGTGTGTGTTGATCTGATAGGGTCCTCCCCCTTAACTCAGTCTGGGATGTCTGACTTTGTGCCCGGTCGTGTTGTGGTTGATGCTGCTCGGCGTAAGTGTGTTAAGTATCGAGATTTGTGCACGGCGGCTGGTTATGGTTTCTTACCCTTCTCCTTCTCTTCGATGGGGGAGCTGGATACGGATGTTGTTGCTTTGCTGAAGCGGATTCAGAAATTCTCAGTATCTCAGGATGCCGGAGCCCGTGCTGCAGTCTATTTTTTTACTAGACTTAGTTTTGCTATTGCTAAGGGGGTGGGAGCCCAGATAGTATCTCGGCTACCCACTAATTTTTTGTAGTTTCGATTGAAAATAATAATAATAATAGTAGTAGTAGTAGTAGTAGTAGTAGTAGTAGTAGTAGTACTAATTATTAAAATAGTGATAAAATTAATAATAATAATAGAAATATATTATTATTATTATTATTAAAAATAAAAAAAATATAATATATATTAAATAATAAAATACTGCTAATAATAATAATATAAGTATAAATATAATAAAATACTAATAAAAATAATAATAGAAATAGAAATATATTATTATTATTAAAATTAAAATTAAAAAAATAATATAATATATATTAAACAATAAAATATTGATGATAAAAATAATATAAGTACAAATATAATATATTATTATTAAAAATAAAAAATATAATATAATATATTAAATAATAAAGTATTGATAATAATAATAATAATAATATAAGTATAAATATAATAAAATATTGATAAAAAATAATATAATATATTAATAAAATATTGATGATAATAATAATATAAGTATAAATATAATATAATTAATAATAATAATATAAAAGTAATATAAAATAATTAAATATTGATTAAAAAATATTAATAGAAATATATTATTTTTATTATTAAAAATAAAAAATATAATATATATTAAATAATAAAGTATCGATGATGATGATAATAATAATAATAATAATAATCTACAAAATCGGGAATGGAGGATTACCTAGTATTTTGATGGGAATGAAATGGGCTACAAAATTGAGAATGGATGATTCCCGGGAATCATTATGATTCCAAGTTTTAGTCATACCAAACACTTAAATCGGGAATCATCCATTACGATTCCCAGTTTTGATTCTCGGGAATGGATACCAAACAAGCCCTCAATGATGTCCCCCCGGGCCTCGGCTCTGAAAAAGTTTTGTTTTGTATCCTGATATGTGTAAACTATCCCGTCAAAGTTTGTTTTCTTTCCTGTCAAGTTGTACGTGTGTTCCTGTCAACTTTTTTGTTTTATATCCCGATTATATGCTGGGGTAAATATCCTGTCAAAGTTTATTTTATTTCTCGTCAAGGTATAAGTGTCCTTGTCAAATGTGAAAACTTGGGTCAATGATGTTCCCCTGGCTTTGAAAACATTTTGTTATATATTATGACATGTGTATAACAATATATATCCTGTCAAAGTTTGATTTTTTTCCAGTCAAGATTTAAGTGTGTTTCTGTCAACTTTTTGTTTTATATCCTGACATGTTGGAGTAAATATCCTGTCAATGTCTATTTTATTTCCTGTCAGGATATGAGTGTGTCCCTGTCAAATGTGAAAACTTGGGTCAATGATGTCCCCTCGGTTTTGAAAATGTTTTGTTATGTATCATAACATGTCTATTAACACTATCATGTCAAGATGTAAGTGTCTTCCTGTCATCATTTGTTTTTGTTCCTGACATGTTGATAAAAATACCTTGTCAATGTCTTTTTTTTTCCTGTCAGTTTATAAGTGCGTTTCTGTCAAGAGTCAAAACGTAGGTGAATGATGTCCCGACACTAATTACAATCTCCATCATGGAACTTTATGAAAACGTTGAGAAAAGAAACTTTCATGGCGGAAACTAGTCAGAACATTGTGCTTTACCATCCTTCACATATGAATTTGCGAATGCAATAATCTCTTTCTCAACAACCACCACGTCTCATTGCTTGGCCAACCTAAGATTCTCATAACCTCTTATTTAGAAGGGTACAACCCTCTTGATAATATTAACAACAAGAAACATAGATAACCAAACAGAACAAAACGAAGAAAACCCAAGTTAATGGCTCCAAAACAAGTTAATGGTTCCAAAAAATCAAACATCTATTAGCAAAATTCAAAATCCAAAACTTCAAGCATCAATGTTTCTTCCTACCGTTGTCAGCCTAACATAATGTAACACCAGTCGAGTTCCGAGCATAATATATACAAACCTACTTTCTAAACCTTTAACTACACAATATCACATGGACTCCCATTTGCCGTTCCACACACTTTGCGCCAAAGATCTGAGGTATCCATCAATAAACTTGTCTGTTATAGCCTATAGCCTCCAAGTTAGATCTTCCGATCCGGTGCTTAAAACTTCAATGTACTTGAGCGTTTATACTCCATAATCACCCCTGCCCAATACATATACCACCACGTTATTCATACACAAAAGTGTTATTAAACTCCAAGACTAATGACATTGATTCACTTACCCTCGCTTATTCGATTTCAAACCGATGGTGCGAGTTACCTTGAAAGGCTCTTCACCCCATTTTTCCTCCACCTTGGTCAATATATCAACTCACTTCAATACTAGAGGAAGTCTTTTTTTTTTACCGACCTCACATCATGTCTTCTACAGGGACACACTTATACCTCTTACATCATCTTTATGATTTTTTCCAAATGGTCCATTTACAATTCTTTCCCAATATCTAGGGGTGAGACTTCTTCAATCTCAGTAACAATTGTTTTCCTCTCATTTATGTTTATTCTTCCATAAACAAAGTCCCCTGTTTAGAACCTATATTGTATCTACATAGAAATATATACACTTCAAATCAGTAACATGAATCTAACTAATTTCAAGCAATGTACCAAGGAAGTACTAGAAGGCCATAACCACATCCTAAATCATCCCTTCATGCCCCGAAACAGAAGTGATTAATTAAAAGGAGGTACTATAAGACCGTGACCATATTTAAGCTTATTCGGATTTCATAGATCTAAAGGACTTCAAACTTGAGTGGCCAAGTGTAGTGTTTCATATATCAATAGTTTGCATAAGGAATAATCATCAATATCATAACAAAATCCATTTTCACGGATTAATAGTTCACTTTTTACCATGTGTTTCTGTTGCACAAATAATATCTCAACATAAAGTCAAAATGCAGGACCTTCCACCATAGCCTTAATCATTTGCATGAATTATCAAATTTCACACCCATCTTATCAAATGTCCATTGGACATGGAGAACCTACAATGTATGCCTAGAAACAGAGAACGACGAGCATGTTGGTGTTTAGAGATAGAGAACAACACCAACAAGCTAAAAAATAAAAGGTCAATGCAGGTTAGATAAGTCTTCAAATGCATCCCAAGAAATCTCATTTGGCAAAGTCTTCATACAAACATTTGAATATAATATCACAAGGATCATCCAGTCTTACTGTATTCTCAAATAGCAATCAAGAAAAAAATCCACAATTATTATTTTAACATTGTTATATTGATCTTCTAATTTTTCACAAATTTTATGCACACTTTACGAAATTTCCTCCAAGGCTTCAAGCTTTAAAAAAATAACAGAGATCAATCAAAGGCGAACATTTCAACCAAGTTTAATTCTTCCATGTTTTATAAAAAATAGAAGATAGAGAACCTAGCCACAACTAAAATGGAGGTAGATTTCGAAAATAGAAAGAGAAAAGAACAAGTTTGGCTAGTGAAATTTCATGAAGGATGTTATGTTTTCTTTCATTCATAAAATTATCAATATGTCGGTGAATTTGAATATTTTGATTGTTTATTTTACAAAAAGATTACCTTCTTAAAGATACATAAATGCAAAACGTCAGTCATACCAAATGTAAATTCAAGAGCTTAGTATGTGATAACTGTTGGTTTGAGAATCACATATTAGATGATAACATAGTGAATTCATGAGGGAGCTTAGTTTATTATGCAATGATGGTTTGATGATTTACCTATTATATAACACAGTAAATTCAGAAGCTTAGCTTGTCAATAAATGTTGGTTTGAATATTCATCTTTTACATGATAGTAAGTACAATAGCTAATTTTCAAAGTGTTGGAAAGCACATGGTTTTGGGTAAATTTCACAAAGCCACCGTTGTATTAGGGCACTTCTCACAAAATCAACCACAAACTAGAAAATCTTCCAAAACCACCTAAAACTATGATATTCTTTCAAACAAAAACATCAATGTTTTACACCAGCTAATTTTTTATGCTTAAAAATCTTTAATATTATACTTCGTATTTGCTTATTCTTACAAAAAGGTCAAGCATATCCAACGAAGAACAAAAAGATGTCTCAAATCAATAAGAAGCCGTAACACTTACATTTTTTTGAAGAGTTTCCCTTTGGATTTGTTGTTGATAGGGGTTTTCCACTTCCTCATCCTTGTTTTGTTTCATCCCCGTCAATAGCTTCCATCTCTTTCATTGGACAAAGGCTCGAGTTAGGACTGATTCGACTTGGCATTGGATCTCCAAATTTCATCTTTCCTTTCCCCATTCCTCCCTTTTTGGGGCTCGAATCCTTACCATCTCTTGTAATCGCCATGTACTTAATTGCAACAGATTTTGGCGGCAACATGGGTGATGACAGAGAGAGAGCTCCAAGGAAGATGACAGATAGAGAGAGAGAGAGAGGGGGTGGGAAGACGAGAGGAGACCGACGGAAGAGAACGCTAGATAACTGTCGTGATTTGAAGGGTCGAGGGCGGAAGAAGGGTCTGAGACAATGGAAGTAGTGGGCAGGAGGAGGAGGAGGAGGAACAAGGGTCGATGGAAGGGAACGCTTCCTTTGTTTTTTTACTTTCTTTTCTCTTCTTTTATTTTATGTTCTTTTTATTATCTACAAATTATTTTTAAAAATTAGAAAACTATATATATATATATTAAATCAGATTGTTTTTGCTTTTGGGGTATTTTGCAATTTTGTTAGTCATTTTTTGCAATATTTTTAGGTATGAGTGCAATTTTTCAAAAACAAGGCATATTTGCAACTAACATATTGATTTAGGGTATATAAGTGGAATAGAGGTTGTCAAATGCCATAGAAATAATATAATGCAAAAGAAAAACTATTGAAAGAGAGTGATGAGAGCGAAAGAGAAAGTAAACACTCTAGCCCCCTGCGCCGCCGCCAAGCACAACCCAGAAACCCTAAATCTGCCCCTGGCCAAATCATTGGAAAAAACCCACTACTTGCCCCAATGATCAACTGCCCCTACCAACCAAACGGAAAATAAACAGTAAAAATCCCCAAATCCTATCCAGAAAAAATCCTTCCCTCTGATTCTGTTCCCTTTCAGATTTGGGAGATGGATGATGATCGGCCTGTGGATGCAAAGGTTGAGAGCTCAAAAAAAAAGGCGTACAAAGGGGACAAACAATACTATTGAAGATGAAGGGGTAACGGTGGGCGGCGGAAGAAAAAGGGACTCTGAATATACAAAGGATCTCAGGAAAACATTATCTGAATTCGGCGCGGCTCAGGAGGCTAGGTCATCATGGCATATCACTAACTCTCTCAGGCGCTCTCTAAATCCATTCGGCGATGGAACCCAGCGTGAGACCATGTACGACGATCATCTCCCTACTCTGGACAACAACAGCTCCCGGGATGGTTTGGGATTTCCCTTTATTCCCCGTGCCATCCTATCTCTCCTAGGAGTGAAGGAAAACATCGACAAACTAAAGGAGGCCTCTCTATTTGGGGTTGTCATCGGGCCTTACATAGATTTCAAATCCCTGAAAGCCAAGCTCGACAAAGACTATTGGTGGTCTGTGGGCGGTCGCTACCTCATGTTCCCAAAGGCTGAAGGCTAGATTGAATTTCGTTTGCACAACCCCATTGACAAGCAACGTGTATGGGATGGAAGACCATACCATGTCTTTGAGAATCTGATAATCTTGAAGCAATGGACCCCTACTTTTGATCCTAAATCTGAATCAAAAACCCCTGTCGACATGTGGATTCGAATCCTCCAACTCCCATCAGAGTTTATCAGCAGTAACATACTCAAAATGGTTGTGGAAAGGAACATGTTGGGGAGTTTTATTAGGCTCGACAACTATACAGAAAAAGGGATAAATGTTCGATACCCTCGCATTTGCATCAATATGGATATCAACGACATAAAAGGCGATAATGTGGTGATCCCTGATGATGTCAATGGATTGCTTTCATTCCCTTTGTGGTTCGAGGAGTTCCCGAAAGGCTGTAGGAATTGTGGAGCTTGTGATCATTTGTTTGATGATTGCCCCCGCTGAACCATGCTTTTAAACTGCTGAAGGTCAATCTGATAAAGAGTTTTAACCCTCGAGTCAAGAAAGAAAACCAGCAGCAATATGAAAACGACAAGGGATCTGATGGTTGGCAGACGATGAAAAATAGAGCAACTCGTTTCGGAGGAGATAAGGAGGACCGCTTCAAGAGTGGTTTAGGCACTCAACAAATCTTCCAAGTCGAGTATGTGTCTTTTGACTCTCACTCAGCTAGCTAGAGTTCAAAGTCCTCCTCTCAAAGTGTGAAGGGAAGCCACAAGAAGACTGGGAATAGGGATGAAAGCATGGCGTTAGAGCACCAGAATGTCAAGAAGGAAACTCAGAATTCAAACCCAACTGAAACAGCCAAAAAAGACGAAAAACTAAATGCGAAAACAATTGAAAAAACGAAGAAAGGGTCCACAACCCAAGAGACACAAACCCATGTAGGGGAGCAAAAACAAACCAAGACTCCTAGCAACCAAGAACGGGAGGATGAGGATGGCTTCATGGATGATGATGGAGAGGACGACATGGTGACAGCTGAAGAGGAAGGTCGTTTACCGATTTCGCTTACAAAAGATAAAAAAGAACAAGCTGAAGCTGACAAAACTTCCCAAATCTCGGTCACAACAAAAATGGGAAAGCTTAAGGTCGACAAGAAATCGCACTCAAAGTCGGAGTCAAGCAAGAGGAAGACTACAATAGAAGAAGATGAAGCATCTGTGTCCATGGACCAAGACCAATCTGTCAAGAAGATGAAGGTGGGATGATGTACGAATCCAAATCTAATTTCTACGCTTTGCTTTTGAGCCCCTTCAAAGCCAGAACTTATGCACTAAAGCCTAGTTATAACCCTAAAACTAAGATGATGTCTCCACCATCTAGATTCACTCCACTGGATGACCCCCTTTTGTTTAGTATGTGGTTGGGTTGCTGCTGTTGCACCCTTTTTGTGAGAGATGGTGTGTCCATCATCTTTCTTTATGTTTCGATATCTATTTCTTGCACTTGGTTAGTCCTTGTAAAGACTCCTTTGTTTGGTTGGCTGTGTGTTTTGCACCAGAGCCTCCCTTTGCCTATGTTAAATGCTACTACTTTGCTTTTCTATTCTTGGTTTGGTTACTGTGTTAGTTCTCATTGCGATCTTTGCTTCTGTTTCTACTGTGCTGCCCTCAACATCTGCTTGTAGGTTGTCCGGGAGCTGCGTTATAGTGTTGCTCTCCTCTGCAGACTGCCCATGACCATCTTGTCCCTGCTCAACGATGCGCTTCAGCAAGAGAAACAACAACCAAATACGAACCTCACCACGATCTATCAAAAAATGGCCGAGAAAGCCTTGACAAAGAAAAAATAGAGTAAACTAACTTTATGCAGCAACCTAGACTACCACTATGAACAGGCCTTAGTGACGACAAACTAGAAGCCACGGAAGTATTGGCAAACCATCCTGTTAATTAAGGCCATAAACATAGAAAATTTGAAACTCTTGAGTGTGCTACTGCCTCTTATCCCTGGTCCTGGGTGGTGGTGAGACCTAAAAAACCTGAATATACATGGTCAATCGAACAAGTTGTGCGGTGATGGTGCCTACGATGAACTCCATAGTTATCGACCCGTCATAAAAATATACTATTAGAATAGCAAAAAGAACCTACAAACTACACAAAAAAACAGTAAAACCAACATGACAAAATCCCGAAAATTGGACAAGAAAGTGAGAACAAAGAATTTTTTGACAAACCATAAAATATTTTTAAAATTGGAAATCAACTTAAGATTGCCTAGTGGCAAATTTGAATTGCCTTCGTAAACCATAATTGGGAACCACTGGGGGTCTATATGACTCTACTACAATCTTCATTGTTTGTTGTCAAATACAAAGGAAAACTAAAATCAAAACCATACCGGTACATGAGCACATTCAACACGTTTCTTAGGCATACCAGAACAAAAAAAAAACAAACGGATAACGAACCACATAGCCTGACAACAAATTTAAGCGAAAATCCGGGATAAAAATATGCACATGGAATTGCTTTGGCCTAGGTAAACGAAATCTTTGGACCGAAGTAGAGACATTCTGCAAAATTGAAAGTATACAATTAATAGCACTTTTGGAAACGAAAACTGAAAACCAGCCCTCGGATTCAACCAGCTGGAAAAAGGCTGGGTTTGATTTGTTCTGCTGGACTCCGGCTCATGGTAGTTCCGGGGGTATCTATATCCTTTGGAAGGATTACCTGCTAGCTGGGGGAAAGATCACGATCCTAGAAAAAGATGAACGATATACCACCCTCATCTTTGATGACTACAATGCGGGAACTAAATTAGCCTGTTGTATCGTCTACGCCCCGGCTCAAGAAGCCGAAAAAAACGAATTCTGGCAAAAACTGACCGACCATATCCTCCGACTTGAGTGCCGGTCATAGTCATGGGTGACTTAAATGAAATCCAAAGCCCGAATGAAAAGTCGGGTGGTGCGATTCCAAACCAAAATAAAACTGATCAAAACAATATTTACGAAAAATTGGATCGGACTTTGGTCCAAGATCAAATTCTACAATGGTACCCGAATGTAACTACAAGAAACTATGCTTTTTCATCATCCGACCACTTTCCGATATCCATAGAACTAAAAGCAAATAGAACAACAAAAGCGAGACCCTTCAAATTTGAGAAAATGTGGCTTCAAAGAAAGGACTATCGCAATATAGTGGTTCGAGCATGGAACCTCTCGTGTTCTGGCTCTCATATGTTCCAAGTAACAAAGAAAACTCAATACCTAAAAAAACTCTCAAAAGAGTGGAATAAAACAACTTTTGGGAACATTTTTCGACAACTCAAGGATATAGAAGAAAAATTGACAAATCTGCAAAGTGCAAATATCTCAATACGACAAGGTGACAACAGAAGACAAATGCGCCTATTAAACAAAAAAAAAAGCAAAATCCTCCAATTCCATAGCCTTTATTGGAGGCAAAGGGCGAAAACAAAACACCTAAAGTACTCCGACACGAACACAAGATATCACCATGAGGTAGCTACAGGACGTAGAAATAGAAAAATCATTTGAGAAATTGTAACAACAGAAGGAACAACAATTATAGGCGAAGAAAACATGAGAAGAGAGATTCGTAATGATTTTGAAAAGCGATTCAAAGAAGAGAGGATTAACCAACATCTCTTAAACGAATATCTAGAATTAATAAACTTAAAAATATCACAACAATACAATGATTTTCTCACAAAACCAATAACAAATCAGGAAATTAAAAGAGCTTTCTTCTCCATAGGAAAAGACAAATCCCCTGGACCATATGGTATAACTGCATAATTCTACCAACAATACTGGGGCATTGTTGGACCGTCAATTATAAAAGCTATCAAAGGCTTCTTTCAATATGGGAAAATTCTTAGACAAGTTAATCAAACATTTATAGCTTTAATCTCTAAATGTGATAACCCAAGAACAACAAGCAATTATAGACCTATTAGCCTCTGTACTACTCTCTATAAGGCAATTGCGAAAATTCTCGCGGAAAGACTAAAAACGGTGTTACAGAAATTGATCCACCAGTTGCAAGGAGCTTTTATCAAAGATAGAGCAATCCAAGACAACGTACTTATCGCCCATGAAATCTTTCACTCATTTCATACAAAAAATGGGTCTGAAGGATGGATAGCGATCAAACTTGATATGGAAAAGGCATACGACAGACTGAACTAGGACTTCTTATTTGCTGTGATGACTAAATTTGGATTTTGTCAGACATTTAGAGACTGGATTAAAGAATGCATCCAAACCGTGTCATTCTCTATTCTGGTAAACGATGAACCTACTGACACTTTTCGACCTCAACGGGGACAAAGACAAGGAGACCCTTTATCCCCCTATCTCTTTATATTGGGGGCAGAAATCCAGCTGGCACGAAAATTACAGCGACAAAGCGATCTTCAAAGCAATGCCATTGGCTTTAAAACATCACGAAGTGGACCTACGATCCCTTTCCTCTCCTTTGCAGATGATATTATGATCTTTTCTAAAGCAACAATGGAAGCCTGTACAATGGTGAAAACTATTATCGACGAATATTGTGACATATTCGGCCAAAAGGTAAACTTTCAAAAATCGGCCTTCCAAGCTACTAAAGGAATACCAAATGAGAAGAAATAGAGAATCCAGCCCTGTCTACAAATTACCAACCAAACCGCTCTAGAAAAATATCTTGGTTGCCCCATAATTAGCGAAAGAGTGAACAAAGATACATTGAGGAAGTTATAGGAAAAACAAAGAACC
The DNA here is from genome assembly GCA_963922045.1 of Persicaria maculosa. Lineage (NCBI taxonomy): Eukaryota > Viridiplantae > Streptophyta > Magnoliopsida > Caryophyllales > Polygonaceae > Persicaria > Persicaria maculosa. Next base: position 40,505,471 of record OY998251.1, on the reverse strand, counting down.
AACTAGCTAAATGGAGAGCAAATGAACTTACTCAGCAAGGACGAGCGGTTCTAGTACAGTCAAATCTAGCAGCGAAACCCAGCTATATTATGCAAAACTTTATGCTTCCTACAAGCATCCAAAATGACCTGGACCGTATTAACAGAGAGTTATTTTGGAACAAAGGGCCACAACATAATACGCTGATAGGATGGGATAAAGTGTGCAGACCGAAGAAAGACGGAGGGCTCGGACTCCATAAGATAAAAGATATGAACAAGGCTCTACAAATGAAGTTGTTGTGGAAAATCCTAGCAGAACCAGAAAATGAATGGGTCAAAACTATCCAACATAAATATTTCAAAAGTGAGAATACCTGGAATTATAAACGGAAAAGAAACTCTTCCTGGAAATGGGCAAAATTAATGGATATCAAAGATGAATTTTGTGAAGGACTGATTTGGCAAATTGGTAATGGGAAGACCATAAGATTTTGGAAGGATTACTGGATCCAAAATGAAGGAAGCTTAAAAAAAAAGCCTCATAGACCAAATAGATGAAAACGAGTATGTTGACAACTACATAAGACCACACAAGACCTGTGACAAAGACAAGTTGATTATTCATCTTCCGCTGGAAATTATTGAAAAAGTTCTATATGTCTATATACCCTCCAACGAAGTTGAAGACAAACTTTATTAGAAAGCTAGAAAAAATGGTTGGTTCTCCACGACGAGTGCATTAGATCATGTAACCAGAACCAGAAGGACCAACACAGACCCAGTGGATTGGATATGGAAAATCGATTGCTCCCCAAAGATTAAAAACTTCCTATGGAAAAACCTATTAAACGGAACCCCAACAAAAGTTAGACTACAGAACAAAGGAATCCATGTGCCACTGCAATGCCCCTTATGTTCCCACCATGGCGAAGATACCATTCACCTCTTTACTCAGATCGCCCTATCCCTTATAGGAAGCCTCGACAGGAAGATTGAACAAACGATTCGAAACACGAATAAAGAAAACAAATCATACAAGGATATAATTACGGAAATCTTCCACCTACTATCCCTGGAACAAAAATCAACCCTCGCTTTTGCGCTATGGGGCATCTGGTCGATGAGGAACAATATCACTTTTGACAACGGCAACCGCAATTCGATGGCAGATTGGATACAAAATATCAAACAATTTAGAAAAATGTGGATAAAAGCCGAAGCAGATGACCAAATAGAGCAAAATGACAAACAAAAAACCACATCTCCTAAAAAAAAAAAAACCAAAAGCTAAAGTAGCTAGATGGAAAAAGTCTCAAACTAAATTTCGATGGTGCTCGTACGGGGTTGAACCGTGTGGCGTCAGCCAGGGTAGGGTGCTGTCCTGCGGCGCTTGTGGTCATGGATCGGTATCGGCCATTGGTTACAGTGAAAGTCACACGTAGCAATGTCCAAACCCTAGAACTTTCTTGCAAGGCCAAAATAGAGAAAAGCCCATAACTTTCTTGCTCTGTATCGATAATCGACGAGAGAGTCTAGACTCTCTCGCCACCGCCGGTATCACGTCCGCCGCCGTCATCTCGCCGTCGGGCCACCGTCTTGTCTTTGCAATTGTCGCTGGTACGTTACCTCTTTCATCTTGTCCTGTTCATACTGCGAAATCCATACTCGAAGCTCCATTACTCGCCCTTCGGATCTTAAAGTTTTTAATACCTTCAGAGGTTTGTAGGTTTTTGTGTTTACACGCATAAGCCCTAATGGTTCGTGCAAGTGGCGTCAAGCTAGTGCGCTGGATTGTTCGTCAGTCCACTGAGACCTTGGTGAGTTCCGCTTTCCTCCCCCTTTCATCGATTTGATCGAATTGTGATTCAGTTCGGTATTTTGCGTGATGTAGCTTGCAGCTCAATTATAAAACTAACATTTTTTTTGTTCGAATTCTGTTTGTAGGTCAATGATTTGTTTCAAGGGGCCACTCGTCCACCTGTTAGGGCTTTGATGTGTAAATCATGGACACCGGCTGTGGAGGATGGTATGTTTCCCTTTAATTTACCTCAAAGTTGCGTTTTTCCCTTTGTGGGATTGCTAATTTTCACCGTGTTTCCATGGGTTTGAACTTTGAAGCTCTGCGTGGGCACAAGCCGGGTTGGCTCTTTGGGGCAATAAGAGCCATTCACAGCACCGGTATACACTATTCATACAACTTTGTCGAATCCTTTCTTACATTTTCATCTAATTGAAATTTCACACGTTCCCTCAATTTCCTTGTCAGCTTCGCTTTGTGGAGATTATTACGACATACTTGGTGTCAGCAGGAATGCTACTCCAACTGAGCTCAAGAAAGCCTTTTATGCGGTGTGTTTTTCTTTGAAACCAAATCTGTTGTATATAGTAGCAACTAGCAAAGCTTCTCAAACTTAAGTGCAATATGCTTTTGCTTTTGCGGTATGAACTATGGTGTCAAGGGTATCACTAGTTGCTTGATGCTTACGAACTATTATTGATCCCAGCTTGCAAAAAAGCACCATCCAGATATGAACAAAGATGATCCTGACGCTGAAAAGAAGTTCCAGGAGATCAATAAGGCATACGAGGTGCTCCCATTTCCGTGTTTTATTGATGGTTTATCTATGGCTTGTTCCATTTTTATGCCATGTGTACTCAATACTCATATCTACCTTTTAAATCAATTATAGGTTTTGAAAGATGAGGAAGAGCGAGCAGCTTATGATCAGGTGCTTATATTCAGCACACTCAATTCGTACTACTCATTTCTGCTCCCATAAATAGAACTGCTGAATTTTAACATTCTGATACTAGAGAGATTATGCTTAATCTTTTGAGGTCTGTTTCTGACAACACTTCCTATTGAAAACTGTTTTTCAATGAAGGGAGTCAAATGACCTTTGTTGTTCATGTTTGTTCCCCTTTTTTCCCCTTAATCTTTTGAGGTCTGTTTCTGACAACACTTCCTAGTGAAAACTGTTTTTCAATGAAGGGAGTCAAATGATCTTTGTTGTTCATGTGTGTTCCCCTTTTTTCCTTCTTTCTTTCTTTCTTTCTTTCTATGTAATTAATTTTCTCCCCAAGTTTTCCTCTATCTTCCCTCCCCAAACTGTCTTAGACCGCATAACTTAAAATGTGGGGCAACCTATGCTGTCAATTTTCTGTAACAAGCTTTAATGCTTGAGTCATATGCTAGAAAACCTGTTCATATGGATTTTACTTGTGTGTTCTGTAGAATCAATTAAAGCCACTTGGTCAATTCACTCAGTTGTTTACCATTTATTTAATTGTCTTGGGAATTGCGATTCCAAAATAGTTCTTTGCATAATATTGAATCTTAGACAGATGCTTAAGTGCTTAACCAGCATGCTATTTTTTTTTTGTATGCATACTATGCCTTTGTAAAAGAAATATAAAAGGCTGCACATGTTGGAGATTTCAGACAGATCAAAGCAACTATTGGTTACGCTTTGCATTTCTGTAACTGTTATGATATTCATGATACAACTTATAAAATGTCAATGATTTTGTGATAACAAAGGGTCAGAATCCTGTTGGATAATGATCAATAGCTTGGCCGCTTGGGGGACCAGCTGTTTCAGTCACATTATTTCACTTGTGCCACTTGACCCATTTTCACCCTTGAGTCTGCCCACTTGTGTTAGACTGTTAGTCCCATCCATATATTCATGGTGAATTATAATCTTGATTGTTCCTGGTTTTTACTTTCACGAATATTTGCAATTTGCACCACAAGTCCAGTCACTTCTGATCCTTACTATGCCATTTATCGTTACCTATGGATGGAAAACGTGGGAGATGCCACAACTCCATATGATTTGGAGCTACTCAAGTGGCTAATCCATGATACTCCATCCATTAAGAAATACAAGTCCTTTTAGTATTTTGCACACATATTAAGGAAGCATTAAAAATATCACCTTTTTCCCTCAAAAGTATTCTCGAATAAAGTGGTTCTATATTTTAACTACACTTCAATGCTAATTCCCACAACCCAATGCATAGATTAGAAAACATAAATAGTCTTATATTTCCAAACAATTTTTTTTAGCTAAATGGTTCTATATTTTAAAACAGAGTGGGTATATTGGATTTTCAGTGCTACCATGTTTCAACATCATCATGTTTGTATGACTGTGTAGCTTTATAATTAATCATTATTAGTTGGGTGCAAAAGCGTATTAATTCCAAATAGTTTAAGTATGCTATGTTAAATAATCCTGCCACTTCGTCTGCATATAATAATGATTAGTTTTTCAAACTTTGTTGAATGTCCACCTTCTGCATACAAACCATGTTTCAGGCTAACAGACTGACAAGTAACATGGTCCTCTCTGTGTGCCTTATGCCTGCGGATCTTTGATTTTGAACTGCTATGTGAATATGTATCAATGCAATTTATCCTTCTATGTTCTATCAAAAGTATCTAATGTTCACTGGGTTTCATCTTATTGTTTTGTTTGAGAGGGTGATAATCTTTCCATCAAAGGCTGTGTAATGCTTAGTGAACTCCCTTCTCTTGAAGATACTTGGACTTTTGTAGACTGCATCCTTTACTTGTGTGTTTGGATTAATGGGATTAACTATAATGCTTTTTTCAAAAAGTTTATAACACACTTAGAAAACAATGGTAGTTTGGAATCTTGGAATGTTCTTTGGGAGCTTAAATTATAATGGACTTTTGGTAAAATTGTTTATTTTTTTAGGTTAAACAATCTTTAATGATAAAATATAATAACATTTTAATTATAGTGCACTTTTCCATTTAATACACTAAATGCATAATGAATTATAATAATGCAATCCAAACTCGCTGCCCTAGTTCTTATGCCTGCTATGTGTGCTTCCTGTGACAATTTTAATATCTTCTTGTCCTTTTTCCAATGTAGATTGGCCACAATGGGTATGAACAAAGGAAGGGCCAAGGTGGAGATCCGTATAGTGGTTCTGGATTTAATCCATTTGATGTAAGTGAGTTTTGTAATTTTTGTACTTCTGCATGTCAGTAGCTGTCAAAATTGTAGGAAGAGTCACTTGATGCTGGTGCTGACTGTCATTTTGTCTTTTGTATGAATAATGATGAATTTTATGATGCGAGGGTAGGCTTAGGTTAGCATTAGAGGGCAGTTCCGATAATATGAGATTTTATGGTTGTTGTTCCTGCATGAGTGCATGACCATGCCATTGTCTGTTATTTAGCAGAATGACCACGAAATTCATAACTGCTATGGAAAGAAGGGCGAGTTTGTAGGAACTTGTTGTGGCTGTAGAATGTAATTCCTGCTTTAGTTATCTGCTGGAGCTGGTGCGACAGTGTTGTGTGCAACTGAAATAGCATGCTTATAATACTTATAACACTTTTCATGTACAAATCAAAACTGGCTCATGACCTGCAGAAGGCACACTAGTATTGTAGAATTATAATACTTCTTGACCATTTAGAATTTCATTTTTTGTCATTGATTCTTCTGTCTAAATCACTGTATGTAATTGATCTATTTGGTTCTCTGCCCGGAGCAGATCTTCGACATGTTTCGATCAGGAGGAGGCCCATCAATACATGGACAGGATGTGACGGTATTTTTTCTTCCTATTTTCTCTGGTGCTAATTTGTTGTTCTAATCTGCAATTGGTTGCGTGATACCATTGAACATTCTTAATAGGTTTCGTTGGAGCTGTCTTTTATGGAAGCTGTTCAGGGATGTACAAAAACTATACAATTTCAGACTAATTTACCCTGTGATGCATGTGGTAAGACAATTCTCCTTTTACATCTGATATTGATTATTCCAATATCCTATATGCTCCTTAGGCTCATATTTTTGTCCTCACTACTAGCAAGTGGATTTTATTTTTGCTACTTCCAAGTACTATCAATCTTTTGCTGCGAATCCTATTGCTTGGGAGGCTCTGTCCTATCCATGACCTTCTAAAATCTCGTATGATGTATTGTACATGACATGACCTATCATGATTACTTATTGCTCTCCTCATCTTACACCTGCAGGTGGCACTGGTGTGCCCCCTGGATCCAAGCCTGAGACTTGTAAGCAATGTCGAGGCAGAGGCATGGTTAGTGATTTTGGAAATATACGTTTGTCTTCTGGATCTCTCATTTTGGTAGCCAATATTATGACACTTATTTGATTAATTTTTCAGACATTTATGCAAAAGGGACCATTCAGTGTGCAGTCTACTTGTATGCAATGTGGTGGATCAGGGAAAACATTCACGGTATAATTTATCTTTATAAATGCAACTAACATAGGCTTGCAACATTTCGCTAGGTTTGTATTTTTTGTACTTATTTAGGATACTTTGTGTACTTGGAAGACTTCATTCTCTGGATTTTTCTTACCTTCATGTTTACATAGGTTGTCCTTTGGTGAAAGAAGATTATAAAGTGTAATAAAGTCTTCCTTTTTTTTATAAACAACAATCAAATTGTATTTTCAATTATGTGCAGAGCCATTGCAGATCTTGTAATGGTAATAGGGTGGTGCGCGGGTCCAAGTCAGTGAAATTGAATCTCAGTCCAGGTACTTGCTTTGCTCCAAAATGATTGTCGTGTTTAATAAAATATCTAGCATAGTTTGTAAGTTACAATATTACATTAGGACATTATCTTGCAGTTGATTATTTTTGTCCCAGAGACATGTTTAACGAGTCTTCCAAAAAACTTATGCTAGAATATGGGTGATTTGTAATCAGCTTGCAAGTTATGAAATAGATTATGCTTGGAATATCCTTAAATAATACTACCTCTGGCTCTTTTTATTTGTTTTTTTAACTATTAATGCACAATTTTTAAAGATGATAAAAACAATAAAAATATCATCCTTAAAAAGTGTGCATAAATAGTAAACCACAAATACAAAGAAACTTAGGGAGCAAAAGTATAATAATATGGTATGCCTAGGGGTGTTATTCGAGCTGAACGAGCCGAGCTTGTCATTTTCGAGCTTGGTTCATTTGTTAAATGAGCTCGAGCTGAGCCGAGTCCTATTTTTAAACGAGCTTTTTTTTTTTTTTTTTGTTCAAGCTTGACTTGTTTTAGTAAATAAACGAGCTCGAGCCGAGCTTTTTTCGAATTTTAAGTAGTTTTACTTGGTCATAACATATTAATTTAAAGGAAATTTTAGAAATTCCATAAAATTCGAGCTATTCGAGCCTAAATCAAACAAGTCGAGCTTTCAACCGAGCTTAAAATCATGTTCAAGCTCGGCTTGTTTAGGTAAGTGAACGAGTTCGAGTCAAGCTTTTTTCGAGCCGGTCCCGAGTCGAGCTTGAGCTGGACAGTTCATATAACAGCCCAGGTATGCCAGGGTTTAGGAGCATTTAGGATAAACCTGTTTTTAGATTGTAGACTTTCACGGATAAATTTGTACTTCTCATTCTATAATAAAATTAGTGAGATGCCACGTAATTAAGGTATTTTTAAGTCCTCTTAAAAGTGAGGTGCCATCAGCAGACGAGATGAATATGAAATTTGGAATACTTGATCCCAGAGTGAGAGTGCTAGCTTATAAGTAGTCCTTTCTAGTTCCTACCTTTACGTAAATTTGAATTTATTTGGGTTTCTCAAAATAGTAAAATGCTAACAAATAGCCTTGGAATGATGGTTAAATTTATCATAAAATCTGAAGTGCGCTAAAGTAATGGAACAATATGAAAGTGTTTAGTTTTCAGCTTCTTGTTGTCTTTCCCGATCATCATGGGTTTTTGGTGGATGACAGGTGTGGACAATGATGAAACCATGAAGGTATCTAGAAGTGGTGGAGCGGATCCCGAAGGCTATGACCCTGGGGATCTATATGTGGTCATCAAGGTACTTCTCAAATACTTCTTTCCCCAATCTTTATGTTTCAAGAAATGTGGACAATGTTAGTAGTATGCAAATCTATTGAGAACTCAACTTAATGAGAAGTTCATTTTAGGTCAAGGATGATCCCGTTTTCCGCAGAGAAGGTTCTAACATTCATGTTGATGCTGTTCTTAGTATTACACAGGTTAAATCTCTTACCTCAGTTATTTGCGGTTATAGGATGAGGTTGAATATGCTTCTTTGATTTCGTTTTCGCTGTTTTTTGTTCAATGAATTCCTTGAATTCTCATATTTCACTTTTTGTTTCTTCTTGTGTCTTTTAGTTGAAGTAATTCTTGATCTTCCATCGCTAGAGACATACTTAAGCGACCAAAAACTAGACATAAAACAGATATATCACATGTATCCATAAGCCACAAAGATGATAATCATGTAGGACCTGGACATCAAACTATGCTTGAAATCAATATTACTTTGCATGATTGATTATTCATGTAGTTGTTACATAAATATTTTCCATGTTCTCACAAGGCAGTATTGATGAATTCTCCTTCTTGTCTTTGATTTAGTTTTTATTTAAGAATCATTGTTTGAGCCTTGGGAGTATATTATTTGAAATATTGACAATTGCATGTTTGTAACTACATGATTTTGTTTCATCTTTTTGTTATTTATTTTTTGTTTATCAGCTTTGGGTTCTGTTAATATACTTAATATGCATCCCGGGTTCTGATAAATAATAATAATAATAATAATAATAATGCATCCTCTACTTCAGCTTTTGGTCATTCTGATTTGAAATAAAATCTGCTGAAATATACTGTAGCCATTTTTGGGGGTCTTTCTTGGGTTTGACGTATCTACTGTCCATGGTATATTCAGAGTAGAATAATCTAATATTCAGATAGAAATTTTCGTATCGTAAGGTTGCATTTGGTTCATGAGTATGAGAAATGAGGATGGCTCAGCACATTTGGCAAGGATGAGTTGATATCTTGAAGTTGTGATTAAATTTATATATCTTTTTTTGAGATAATAATTTGACTAGGAAATTTATTTACAATATCCAATGCTTCCAGGAGATGATAATCCATAAAATATCTTCATTTAGAATACTTTTTGATTATGTGTCAACCCCTCCTTAATTTAATATTTTTCAACTAATCACAATTTTCTCTTATTATTTCTTTTTTTTCTCTTCATCTCTTTCATACATTTACATTTTCCCATTTTATTTTTTACCCATTACTAACCATCTTAATTTAGAATACTTTTTGATGATGTGTCAACATCTCCTTAATTTAAGATTTTTTTAACTAATCACAATTTTTTCTTATTATTTCTTTTTTTTTCTCTTCATCTCTTTCATACATTTACATTTTCCCCTTTTATTTTTTACCCATTACTAAACATCAATGTCTATATATCTATATAATATGTTAATCCGGAATACTTTTTGATGATGTGTCAACACCTCATTAATTTAAGATTTTTCAATTAATCACAATTTTATCTTATTATTCTAGAGTATATAATATCTTAATTTAGAATATTTTTTGATGATGTGTCAACATCTCCTTAATTTCAGATTTTTCAACTAATCACAATTTTCTCTTATTATTTTTTTTTTCTCCTCATCTCTTTCATACATTTACATTTTCCCCTTTTATTTTTTACCCATTACTAACTATCTATATCTATATAATATGTTAATTCAGAATGCTTTTTGATGATGTGTCAATACCTCCTTAATATAAGATTTTTCAACTCATCACAATTTTTTTTTTCTCTTCATCTCTTTTATACATTTACATTTTCCCCTTTTATTTTTTACCCATTACTAACTATCTATATCTATATAATATGTTAATTCAGAATACTTTTTGATGATGTGTCAATACCTCCTTAATATAAGATTCTTCAACTCATCACAATTTTTTTTTTTCTCATCTCTTTTATACATTTACATTTTCCCCTTTTATTTTTTACCCATTACTAAAAATCTATATATCTATATAATATCTTAATTTAGAATACTTTTTGATGATGTATCAACACTAGAGGTGGCAATCGGGTCGGGTCGGGTTCGGTTATCGGGTTTCGGGTCATTCAGGTTTCGGGTAATGTCTAATAATTTGGTCAATTGGTTGGGTCGGGTTCGAGTTTTGATTGTATCGGGTTTCGGTTGTCTCGGTTTTTCATTAGTTCAATATTCATTTTAAAAAATTTACTAGATTGTATCTTAAAGGTTGGGTTATTTCGGGTTTCGGTTATAACGGGTTCGGGTCTTAATTGGTTTCGGGTTAATCGGGTTCGGTTCATTCGGATTTTGGGTCCAAAATGGGCGGGTTGGATCGGTGTTCAGAACAATCGGTTTCGAGTCGACCGGGTCAGGTTTTCTGGTTTGGGTCGGGTTTTGCCGGCTCTTAACTAATCACAATTTTCTGTTATTATTTCATTTTTTTTCTCTTAATCTCTTTCATACATTTACATTTTCCCTTTTATTTTTTACCCATTACTAACCATCTATATATCTATATAATATCTTAATTTAGAATACTTTTTGATGATGTATCAATACCTCCTTAATTTAAGATTTTTCAACTGATCACAATTTTCTCTTATTATATTTTTTTCTCTTCATCTCTTTCATACATTTACATTTTTCCCTTTTATTTTTTACCCATTACTAACCATTGAGTTTAATTCAATGTTTAAATCTAATCTCTACTATTAATCTATATTATATTGATATAGATTATCATTATTATAATCTATAAAGATTTAAAAATAATGAATTAAATCTTTATGATAAAATAATGAATTAAATCTAATCTCTACTATTAAACTATTTTTAAATCTTTATGATAAAATAATGAATTAAATCTAATCTCTACTATTAATCTATTTTTAAAGTCATGTCTAACTTCATTATTTTATCATAACTTTTATTAATATTTATAATATTAATTTTTTATATTTATTAAAATTTTATTTATTAAAAACCGCGTCATGGCGCGGGGATTATACTAGTTTTGTCTCAATGTAGTTCTTTCCGTTGTTGGGACTTTCTTTGCGAAACTCCCAGTTGAAAGGAAAAGCTCCAAATATGGCCTCAGGTTACTCTGATTGGAATTCAGGATTAAAACTTCTTGCTTGCTGGAGGTTTACAACTTTACGTACTACCTGTTTGAAAACATGACCGATGCTGTCAGATTTTGTTGTATATGAGAGGAGATTCTTTTGATCTTACAATAATAGTTGTGATTTTTTTCTTTTGGCAAATGTTAGTTTAGATGATATTTTTATCCGGCTTAGTTGTGGATGTAGATCTTTACTTGGGCTTTAGACTTATCATTGTGATCAATATCTTTCTTAATTCTTGCTGCAGGCAATTCTAGGTGGGACTATCCAGGTTCCGACTTTGACTGGAGATGTTGTTCTTAAGGTTCGTGAAACTCCTAAATATATGTTTTTTTCTTATCTACAATCATTATTATTCTTGCCAATGATCTGCTCTTCTGTTTCTTAGGTTCGTCCCGGCACTCAACCTGGGCAGAAGGTTGTCTTGAAGAAGAAAGGTGAGACAAAAACAGTACACCATTGGTTTGTTGTGTGTTTAATATTCTGTGAAATCAAGAGAGAACTCTTTGTGCTTGATTTATATTGCTGCTCCCGAAGGTATAATACCTTTCAACAAGTGGGTGTTTCCTTTTCCTTTTTTTTTCCCTCGGCTCTGTGGAGACTTTTCTGAACAACAAGAAAGGGTGGCATTGAAAATTTATCTGAAATCTGTGCTTTCTTGTAACTCAAGGAAAGCACTTTAGGGTTTCGATGAAGACTTTGCTTATTGAGGTCTTCTCCTCTGATGATGACCCCCTGCTACTCCTGCTAGTGGTGTGATGGAGAACTGTGTGATCATATTAAGGATCAACATATCCATTTAGATTTGCATTTCTATTTGTTGAGGGGTGACAAGTGGGTGCAATATGTTGTTCCTGCTTTAGGACTTCTATGTTTGGGACTTTTTGGTTCCAATCTATAAAGGAAAATTTAGAAAAATTTCAGGGTATTTTACAACTTTTAGACAATGGGTTAGAATTAGAAATGTTCACTTTCAATATCTAAAATTTTGATGGAGAGAGCAAAAAAGTTGCAGCCAAAGGACCATATGCTGTCCAGCAAAAGAGAAACAGCTTGTTGAGATTTGAGAATTTGAGATTTTACAGTTTCTTCTAGTGCTCATTATCACTAGGACCTGTTGAACTTTGTCTGTAGAGAGGCTTTTGGTTTCCAGTTGGCAGTTTTGGATGCAATGAACTTTCCCCTTCCCCTTGCTAAGGTAGACTATGTTTTGGTCCCTGCGGGTGTTGGGGTTCTTTGGGAGTGACTTAACTATTGATCCGCCTTTTCTCGGCTGTCATCATCTTGTGGTTGATGTTTGTGTTAAATTTGCCCATGCATGTTTTCTGTATCTTAATTTATCCCTCGGGACTTGCTTAAAATCCTCTGGGATGTTTAACTGAAGTATGTACGTTTATTAATGCCTTTATTTTTGTTACACTCTCAGGGATCAAATCTAGGGGATCTTTTTCCTTTGGCGATCAGTATGTCCACTTCAACATCAGCATTCCTGCGTATGTAAACCAAATCCAGTGTTTCTTTTCTTAATATTCAACTCCTGGTTCCATGCCTAACTAGTTGGATGTTTTTGTTTCCGGAATAAGACTTCAATACGTCTATTATAGTTGTATGCATCTTACGTAATCTACTTGGGTGATTTGGCAGTAACTTGACTCCAAGGCAACGAGAACTGATTGAAGAGTTTGCCAAGGAAGAGCGAGGTGAAGACGAAATGCAGGCTGCTGCAGCATCTGGGTGAGGTGTGTATCCCATCGGGAATAATATTGACTCTGTTGAAACACCTTTCATCAAATTTTGGGCCTAGATAACAATCATCCATTCATATGGGGACAAGACTTTTTGTAGGGACTTTGACCGTGCTTCTAAAAAATAAATAGTCTGGTTTAAAAAGATCATAGTAGTAGAGGACACTAGCTTGATCTGATGTTGTGTATATAACATTGGGACAAACAATATGCCTGTAGGGAAGATCTCGCAGTGCGATAAGTTATAACTTATATGCATCCAAGTTTACATATGGTTGGTTTTATATTGGAAAAATGAATGAAAATAGTACGAATTATCAACATTGAACCAAAAATAATATGAACTATAAAAATTATAAATTTATATTATTAAACTAAAACTAATACAAAGGGCAAAATTCACAAATTAAAAATTAATTTTAGACTATTAATTGAACTAACTGAAAATTTGGGTACAACAGTCAACATTGTAAATTAAAAAGAAAATGAATCTTTGTCATCTTCCACATCATAGTAACAAATTCAACTGAAATTGTCAGTTACAACCCAAATCTGTAATTCAAACACAACAATAAGCCTTCAATGGAACACAAAAAAGAAGAATTGATCAATGGAGAAAGCGAGAGAGAAGGAGAGATCCTGGCCGGAGCTAGAACAATCAACATCAATCACCTCCCTCGACAATTGCTGCTCCAACGGAGCCAGAACAATCAACATCAATGGCTCTTCCATCCCTCGGCAAGGAAATTCTATAATGCTTGAAACGGTGGGAGGGAATGCTCAAGGCGCACCGCCTTCGGAACTCCCATAACCAAACAAGACAGTGAACGGAGCGGGCAAAAGGGAAGCAAGCTTCAAAGACAAATTGGTTGGAGGCTTTAGTGAAAGTCATGCCATAATCCATACAAAAACCACGCCTCAGGAGGATCCTGATTTCTTGGCAACTGATGATGTACACCCTGAGGAGGACGATCCTCTCTGTCCCACCATCCGTCTCAACAAGAAGCAGAAAGAGGAATTATGGAGACCTTGGAGGAACATTATTTAATTCCTTAGAAATATGCTAGATCTTGAAAAGGTAAATATATAGATGTGGTGTAAAACCATATTAAAAAAAAAAAAGACCAAACCATGGGTCTTATACAAAAGTGAGGGATCAAGAACATAATGTGTCCCTCTATACCCACCAAAAGCTCCAAAAGCTCTCACACACACCAACACTCGCCCCACACACCACCACTACTACTAATACTAACCGCTCTATACTTCCCACCTAAGTTGTCGCTCAAGCCTTTGCATTTCCACTTAGATGAAAAGCGGGAACGACAACTAGTAATAATATGTAATGCACAATCTTTGGGTTGGAATTGTTCCCCACAAAATACAAGCTTGTTTCTGTGCATAGTTGCTTCAAATACTAATAGTTTCACTTGAAACAGTTGCGATCTTTGCACCCTTGGAGATTCATTAGCGAACCAATTTAGCCACTCACAAATTGCAGTATGCCGGCATGTAACACCAATCCAGTCAAGCACCAGATTCTGAACCTCTTGAGTACTCGGACAGCTGAACCAGAGGTGTGCCTCGCTCTCTTCAGCATTCTTACAGATTGGACATACAGCTGCCTCTGCTCCCTTCCAGTGCTTAACTTTCCTCCCGGTGCTCAATCGGTTGATAGACGCAAGCCAAACTATAAATGCCCATTGACGGCTTTGTAGTCTCAACCAGATCATCTCTCCCCATGGAACATCCTCATTTCTGCCGCGAATCTGATGGTAGAGTTTGGTGCTGGAAACCCCACCACCATGACTAATAACCGAGCCAAGAGAAATAGGTGACCTGCTGTCTGACTGTAGCAGCATCTTCATTTCGTCTCTGGTGGTCAAGAGACACTTCCAAAGCCAGCAATCATCAACTTTTCTTTGCACATCCCAAATTGTTTCTCCCCTAAGATGATTATGTGAGCACCAGGATGACCAAATGCAAGGTTTTTCGAGTGCTATGTCCCTTGTCAGTTTCGCTTGAATGCTCCTATTCCATGAGAAAATTTCTCTAATGTCAAGCCCTCCTTCCTTGAATGGTTTCGTCACATCAGCCCATTTTACTAAGCATTTTCTTCCATCCATGGTGCCATTCCACAAGAATCTCTTGCACATACTCTCAATTCGATCCATAACACCCTTGGGCAGCACAACAACTTGACTCCAAAATGTTGTAACCCCTCCACAAACAGCTTTAAGGAGCTGTAGACGACCAGCGTAAGACAACCTCTTGGCAGCCCATGATTGGAGGAGAGATCCAATCTTATCAAACAGTCCACCATATTCAGCAAAAGTGAGTTTTTTAATGCAGAGGCATACCTAGATATCGGACAGGGAACGTGCCAGGAACAAATCCCAGTTGCTGAATTATCTGATCTTGTAGCGCAGTGGAAACACCTGAAAGAAACACAGTGCTCGTCTCTGTTTGCTCTTAGTCCTGACGCAGCAAAGAAGGACTCCAAACATTCCTTGAATCTCGGGTTCTCAGCTGCCTTGCAAAGCATTCTGCTAAAGACTTCAATACACAGAACAAATATATACAGAGACAGCGGATCCCCTTGTCTCAAACCTCGCTTACCGGGGAAGAAACCCTTAGGAGCTCCATTGATGAGAATCGAGAATGAGGGAGTTGAAACGCAGTCCATAATCAGTCCAATCAGTGGCCTCGGAAAGTTGAAGTACTCAAGCGTATGTCTAATAAATTCCCAATTCAAGTAAAATCAACCTCTATCATACACCTCGGAGATACTTGCTTCGTATCGTACCCATTAACAGTTTCAAGTGCAACTGCACAATTATGAGCGAGTGATCGACCTGGAATGAAAGCACCCTGATTGTCGGAAATCAGTTCACCCAATTCTCCCTTGATTCTACTCGCTATAAGTTTGTTGGCCACTTTCATAATAGTATTGCAACAAGAGATAGGTCTCAGATCCTTCACATAAGTCAGATTGGAAACCTTCGGAATGCGAGATATAAAAGTGGTGCTGATTTGTCGCAACACCTTGCCATTTCTGAAAATCTCTCATATTGCCTCACAAGTATCACCACCAACCACACTCCAAGCGTCCCTAAAGAACTTGCTCCCAAACCCATCAGGGCCCGGCGATTTGTTTATTCCAATTCTCCATAAACACTTTCTAATAGAGTCATAACTGGGAATCTGTAGGAAATCATCATCCCTATTGTCTGCTAAAACAGTGCCGATCAGATCTACCAGAAATGGTTCAACAGCAGCTTCAGTAGCAAGCAATTCAGTGAAGTATAGCAGAATATGTTCTCTGATTTCCTCCTCTTTATCCATTAAGGCATCAGCTGAGTTCTTCATGATCAAGATTGCATTATGAGCTTGCCTCTCTTTCAAATTTCTGTAAAAAAGCGAGGAGGTTTCCTCTCCCATCGTCAGCCAGTGGAGCTTAGCCTTTTGTGAGGTAATACTGATTAGTCGTACAACATTACATCTGAGATTACTCTCGGCCACAGTAATCTGCTCATCCAGTGCCTCATTTTCTTTCTCTATTCGGCTTTTCATCTGGAGTTCATGGAGGATGGCTTTATCTAGCTTAATCTGATTTTGTAATTCTGGGAACCTGGCTTTATCCCACGGCTTGAGGGCCTCCTTGACACTTTTGAGTTTCTTTACCAGTTTAAATTGTTTTGAACCAATCTCTGAATGGGTCCAAGCAGCCCTAACCAAGGCTTCAAATTCTTCCTATTTCCCCCCAAAATTCTTATATTTGAAGGGATACTTTCTTCTGACCACTTCATTGCGAATCAATGCTACTGCTGGCCAGTGATCAGAAAAGCTCGGTGTGTCAAACAAAGCCCTGGTATTCTGAAACGATTCCATCCAGCACTCATTTACCATAATCCTGTCCAATTTCCTCTCAATCTTACTGCTGCCCTTTCGTTTATTTGTCCAAGTCAAAGCAGCCCCTGTGTATGGAAAATCTGACAGCCCACAAGCCTCCATACCTAATCTTAGCTCTTCAAACTCATCAAATCTGGCTATTTTTTGTGGCCATTTTTCCTCCAACTGGAGAATACAATTCATGTTCCCTAACACTATCCACGACACTGTCATTTGCCCTGCAATCTGCTGCAACCCATTCCATAACACTATTCTCTCAGTTTTCGTATTACAAGCATAGACAAATGTAGCACCAAATTTGAAGCACAGATCTTTCGTTTGGACCAAGGAATGTATCCACTGATCACTAATATGTTCTACTGTCACTGAATACTAGGCCGGGTTCCAAGTAACCCATATCCACCCCTTGGTATTTAAATCCCCATTCATACAACACTCCCAATTCCTCATAAGTCCCTCTTTGATGTCTCCAATATTTCTATGGAGCGCTCTGGTTTCTAGCAACCCAATCATTCCGATATCATTATCAAAACAATACGAATTAATAATATTATGTTTAAACGAGTCCTTTAGACCCGCAATATTCCAAGCTGCTACTTTTACCTTATTCATGAGAAACTCCTTTGTGAGTGCTACCCTCACTAGATAATCTTGCTGAGCCGTGTCTCCCATCTGCTAGATTGCTATCGTCCTCCACACAGTCACCAAGAACAGTAAACCTGGACCACTGTTGGGTTTGACAGATACCCTACTCACTAATTATCCCGGGCTCTGATTGTCTATAGCTCTTCCTACCTTTCTGCACTGACCAATCCTCCCTTATAAGGGTCTCATTCATCACAGGGTTAGAAGCAGGGCAATGAACAGGCCCTTCCGGAACCACAGAGTTCAAGTGATTCTCTTTATCTGAATGGACAGGCACATACTTCAGCACAGGTTTTCTACTCGAACTAGCAGCATAGCTCATACCTGGAGTCTTACTAGGCTTGACAGAACTCTTGATAGTTAACTGCCGATTCTGAGGACTTGGCTTAGCAACATCAACATATAGCCCCTTGCCTTTGACATTAACCTCTACCAACAACCTTGCAAAGGAAAGTCCTCCCCCTTAGTAGTTAGTTCATCTAGACAGATAGGCGTTCCTATGGAACTGCCCAACCGGCCGAGATTAGTACTAGTGTACAACATAGGCTCCAGGTCCGGCAAACACACCCAACTCGGGATTCTATCAATCTGTGTCAGATTCAAATATGCTAGATCTAATACCTAAGGAAGACAAAAGATCAATCTGTGTCAGATTGGATGAGTTATATGTTCCAATAACAAATCTAGTTACCAAGAATTGTTTTAATGATACATAAATTATCACCTTAGAATCCTTTGGTATCTAGATTTGTAATTCCCAAACTCATTGCACCCGTAGTGTACATGTACATGTGTGCAGTTTTGTATATTTTACTTGTCCGTCAATATTGTAATTGTTAGTGGTAAATTGATCATAACTGACACTTTACCATTAGGTTTAAGTTTATGATTTTTACTAAACAAAATTTAATTTTGGTTAAACGAAGAACAATCATGATATGGCGTTTTAGACATATAAAATAAACTTATTTTGGGCTTTTGACTTTTTTATTAGGAAATATTTTTTCTTTGCAAATACTAGGTAGAAGACACACACGATGAGCGTTGTGATAGGTGTGGTGGTTTTGGCTTTTGGGTACATATTATAGTTCTGAACAATGACATGAAATGAATAGAGATCAGAAAAACAATAGCTAAATTAAAATCATGTTCCTGAACCGGTAAATATATAGATAAGTTAAAAGCCAAAGAGTAACAAAAAGTAAGACCAAACCAATGGGTCTTACGTAAAAAGGGAAAGTAAATAACCCTCAAGCAATGCCACCCCTCTAAAATCTAGCAACTATCTGTCCACTACCCGCCCCCTATTCGTAATTGACTTGTATTACGAATAAGATAAACTGATAGAAAAATATTTCTCAAGAGGATGAAACATGATACCTTTGCAAGAGAAGAGATAAATAGTTACAATGGGCTTGTCTCTCTATTAGGGTATGATGTCTCTCTATTGGGAAGTGCTATCATTTCATAATAACATAAAATAAGGACAAATCATTGTGAGATTGGAACTACATGAATAAACAGATCGCGATGCACGGATGAAGTTAATGTAAACTAACCAAACTATTTAACTAATAAAATGTGAGATGATAAAAGTAAAACAATACTAAAAAAGGTAACTTATTTTTAATCCAAAAAAAAAAGATGTCATGATAGCAACTCTGAAAAGTAGTAGAACGGTTGAAAATGGTTGACACACCAAGTATTTCCATATCTATCATAAGTACAACAATGTAGACGAGCACTAGAAAGGAAAAAAAAAGTGCAAAAATAGGGTAGAGCATGAATGTAGTGATTTTGGGTCGTCATCTCATATAAGTATTACAAATGGATAACTATTGTCTAGTATAGAGCTCATACCAAAATGGTCTTGCAAAAATGCCAATCTGACCAGAAGTAGATGTTTAGATCTTTGCTGATACCGTCTCAAGATAAGAAAATAGCTTAGAAGAACCACATTCTATGGTGCAAATTCAGTTTCCAATTGTCTAGTATTGGTGATGGTTTAACCCTATCAGCTAAAATCATCATGATGGCACCTGCACATAGGAGAAGTTTACTATGTTCGTGATTGTCACAAAAACATCGTGATACGGGGTAAGCCATAGGATGGCCCGATTTTCGACAATCAAGACTCAAACTCAAGAACATGAACAAGATCAATGCAAGACTCAACAAGGACTCGAAATTGAACAATAACTCGATGTGCGGCTGTAATGAAAGGGATATGACTCAAAATTGATTGAAATAACAAAACCGATAGATGGGTGAAGCTATCTATATAGAACAAGATGAAGTCCCTTGGGTCGAAAGGCAAGATCCAACACCAACGACTATATAACCCATTTCTACAACGTCCCTACACAACCAAGCGGACAACTTGGAGGCACAAGGAGAGAGCTCGTGGATACCAGGGATCACCAAGCTTCGCGAGATTGACAAACACTACGAGAAAAGTGTGACATTTTCGACGGTTTGACCTCGACGCTTTTCATACCCGTCGATAATTTCCGACGTTATAGGCTGTCGAAATGGACACGGCCCTTTATCGACGCTCTTTCATGTCGAGATTGGCCTTTTAAAAAAAAAAATACTAGCCAAAATCCCAAATCAGGTTGGTAGTGTCCGCTTTACAACTTCTCTCTCCTCAAACGAGGTTTCACAAGCCCTAGGCTGTGTTTGGGAACTGGATGGATTTTTGGGGATTTGTGGGATTTTAGGGGATGTGGTAGATGGAGATGGATTTTTGGGATGTAAAAGATGAAAACTCAACACCCAAATTTTTGGGTTTTGTGTTTGGTTGTATTTTTATTTTTTGGTGGATGGAGTGACGGGCAAAGACCGAATTACCCCCACTTATCCATATGAAATGACTAAATTGCCCCCAAAACATACCCCTCTTGATTTTGATTTCAATCATGCCGACAGCCATTGTAGGAAGAACATTGCGACCCACCAGCCGTCCGAGTCCCACCTCCTCCTTGGCGATAGAAGAGCCTTCCACAACCGACGAAGTCTTGCACCCCACCACCGGCGCCGGTGAGCCGACAGCTGCGACGGCAACCGACGACGTCGCCCCCACTGGTCTCCTTCCATGTAAGTTCTCCCCTTTTTCCACTGTAGGAGCTGGAATCGAAATGGGGGAATATGGTTAGGGTTAGGTCGGAATTGAAATGGGGGGAATTTGTGTCTGATTTTGTGGGGGTTTGCATGTGTTTGTGTGAATTGATTGGGGGAAATCTGAGTCGATTGTTCATGAGGCGATTATAGCTGAGGGCGGGAATTGAAACCACAACCCACCTCATGAATTGAATTGAGACATCCTGAAATTGAGGGGCATGATTGTTGAGGGCTGTTCATATGGGTTTTGTTGAGTTATGATTCCTCAATTTGTTGGTTTTGTGTCCACTGTTTCGTTTCGATTGAAGTTGAATTGAATATTAATTTGGCCTCGACGTTTCGACTGTTGTTGTGCATCGCCGTCCATCGTCCCCATACCATACCTTGTCAGCTATCCAATCCAGACTGCCATGGATTCCACGCCCGTTCCCAATGACAAAGGTAAGCGAAAGGCGACAACTAACCGAAGGGGAAAAGCTAAGACACCCGCCAGTGGTGACGACAAGGTCCCCGTTCCAGCCGCCTTCTACTGGTCCTACGACCTCACGATCAAGCTGATGCATGTTCTCTTAGCTTACCAGAAAAAAAATGGAAGGGAGCAGGCCTTCCTTTGGGCTCCCCTAACTGCTCAGTTCAAGGATTTGACGGGGAAAAAGTGCAACACCAACACTCTTAAGAATCGCACTCGCGATATGAAAGCTTATTACAATTGTTGGAAAGAGCTTAAGAAGGATGAGACGGGGTTGGGTTGGGATCCCGTTAGAGGAACAATCATGGCGTCTGACGAATGGTGGGAGAAGAAAATTGCGGTACGTTCTCCTTTTGTGTTTGAAATGATGTCTTCATAGTGCACATCGCCATTGTCAAAACGTCCCACAACATTGCCTTCATTTCCCCTTGAGCAGGTCGACCATAACTTCAGGAAGTTCCGAAAGAAGGGCATCCCTCCCGAGTTGGAGGACTTGTTTGACCAAGTATACGGTGGCACCGTCGCCACCGGAGAGTACTGCATGGCCCCATCCATGGACCCATCGGCCCGGGCATCTCAGGAGCCCCCCCGCGATGAAGGACAGCCCGAGTGCATCTCCATCGATGACGAAGATGGTTGTCATGGGAATGGCCGAGACAATGCGAGTGACCCAAAGGGTTCCCAACATGATGGGGTAGAGGAGGAGTTTGATGAGCTGTTCCCTAGTCAGACCCGGACTCCATCTATGTCTCAAGCAATGAACGACATCTGCGACGAAGAGCCGAAGGACGGGAGCTCACCTGACAAGTTCCCTGCCTCCGACGCTTCAAATGGGGCAAGGTCTCGTCCTTCAACTGGCCACGGCTCGGGTCCATCTCATGTGGCAGCTGCATGTCCATCCGGGAGCAAAAAGCGGGGTTTATCAAGTTCCGGGTCTGGTGCATCAACCGTCGCTCCAAAACGCAACATTCGGAAGTCGGAGGGCTCCAAGCTTGCTTCGCGATATTTTGATTTGGCGGAAGACACCAACAGTTTATTGAAAGCCATGCTGGAGAGGGATGCGAGGGAGGCGATGGAGGAGAGGGAGGAGAGGGAGGAGGTGTCATCCAACAAACCTCATGGGACCACCCGGGAGGTAATGGACATTGTCAAAACCATGGTGGCGGATGGGCTCATGAAGACAGGGGATCCCATGTGGTGCTTCAGCTTGGCCCTTCCCACACCCGAAAGGCGGGAGGTGTTCATACAGATTGATATGAATGAGTCCCGTTTTGCGTGGCTGAAGTGGCTGTACTCCACCAACGATGGCCAGCATTTGGGCGCTTGTCCCCCATGACTGCCAATAAGAGCGCGTCCTCTGCAACTTCAAAATTTTCGTTCCTTGAACTTGTTAGTTTGAAATTAGAATACTTTGCGTTCGGCTTTTGTTTCCATCATTTGAGTTTGTGAAAATTGTCAAACTGTTTGCGTTATAAGTCCCATACCGTGAATAATGTGTGTGTTGTTGGGATTTGCAACGTGTGTGTTTGCGAATTATGTGTTTCGTTGCATGAGTAGTTGTGCAGATTGTATTTGAAATGCTATTATATATGACGCTTGATATTGCAGGCTGCAACCCAAGGGGTACGAGCGCCGTCGTCGTAGGCGTCGACGACGGCGACGCCTTGTAATCGCTTGCCTCCTCATCCAACAACAGTCCATCCCCATTCTTCAGCACTACTTTCTGCATGTGCATAAAGACGCCCAATACATCGGTCCGTACACAGGTGCGCGTTGGGTCGATGACATTGTGAGGCATTCGTCGCAGACTCGGAGCGTCAACTCGTTCAGGATGGAAAAGGGCGCTTTCGTGCGCCTATGTGGGATTCTGGAGCATCAATATGGTCTTCGACCATCCTCTCAGATGTCTGTTATGGAGAAGGTTGCAATCTTCGTCAACACCATGTCTTGGGGGGCCAGCCATCGGAATGCCTGTGAAAGGTTCCAACGATCCTCGTACACTATATCTGAAAGCATTGGATAAGTTCTAGACGCAGTGTGTGGGGCGAGGTGCAATGGCTACCGAAGTTTCGCTTGCGACATCATCCTCCCTCAGGACCCCCACTTCAACAACATACCTGACGCCATTCAGAACGACAACCAGTACTGGCCGTACTTCAAGGGCGCTATCGGTGGAATAGACGGGACACACATTCAAGCGGCGATTCCCAGGGGTGACCAGATACGGTTTCGGTGCAGGAAGGGCACATGCACGTTCAACGTGATGGCGGCGTGCGACTTCGACTTGCGATTCACGTTCGTATCGGCCGGGTGGGAGGGTAGCGCACACGATGCACGTGTGTTTGATCACGCCCTAAGGACAACCACGATGCGCTTCCCACACCCTCCTCCCGGTAAGATGAAGCCTTCATATAACCTTATCAAAACCATATGATGGTCCAACGTGGTCGCTAATGCGCACGAATGTACACTCATGTTGTGTAGGCCGGTACTACCTATGCGACAAAGGGTATCCGTTCAGGCCGGGTTACATGGTTCCCTATTCGACGACGAAGTACCATCACCCGACGTTCGCCGCTTCACAACCGTCTACCGAGAAAGAGGCCTTCAACAAGTCGCACTCGTCCCTCAGGGGCGCTATCGAGAGGTCATTCGGGATCTTGAAGTCCAAGTCAAAGATACTAATATTACTTCCGAAGTACCCTATTCGGAAGCAGATTGCAATCATCATAGCTTGCTTTGCGCTCCACAATTACGTCAGGCAATCTTGTGCGGAGCCCGAGCTCGTCGACGACGACGACCCGCGGTTCACGGAGTTCACCATGCATGTTTCGACGTCAGACGGGGAGGACGACGATGACCCCTACGACAACGAAGAGGAAATTGTTCACGAGGATGACGATCCCCTGTATGACTCGGACGCGGATGGAGGCCCTGTCACAGGTATGAAGGGGTTGAGGGACGAAATCGCTCGCCAGATTTGGAATGACAGGCGCATGCCATGATCCAGGAACTCCCCTAAGGCTTCATATGCAACTTTTTGTGTAACTTCAAGTAATCACGACCATGGCAGACCCTCTCGTCGCACTCGTTCGATATGTGACGAATGTCCTTCATGGCATTTTGCAGCTGTGTACGTATCCCATGTGTAGTAATGTCATTTTGCAAAATTAGAAGTTAGAATACAATGGAAGTGCTGGTTGTGTAATTTCAACCGTTTTGCAATATGGTTTGTAGGCCATCCCCATTTTGCAATATGGGTTGGTACCAATGCCAAGCCATATTGCGTCCCTCCCAACGGCAAGCTAATACAAACGGCAAAAAATGACAACGATTGCACGAAGACACTGAGATAACAAATTTACATAATCATTATAGCATTAACATGCCGGCCCTGCTTGGCTGCGAAGACGGAAACAACAACCTGCACAAAAGGTCGCAGGCAAGCAGGACGAGGGATATGTTTGTTCTAACACAACAACCTGCACCAATGCTCGCAGGCAAGCTACAGAGACGGAGAAATATGTTGTTCTTACATCATCTAACCCCAACTACATGCACAAAATGAGGGGCAAATAACCATAAACATTGTATTTGAATGGAAGCGAAACGGGTAGGATGCCAAACAGATCTTTCAAAAAGGTCTTGAAGACGGGGAGGACTGGCTATGCCATAAACCAGAGGACGAAGATCACCGCAATCGCCATGACAAGGAGCCACCCTCGGATCCTCGCCACACGGGCAAGCTCAGCGCCCCGGAGTTGCTCCCCAGCGTGATCGACCCACCTTGCGCACAAGTAGGCGCATAGCTCTGCAATCCTCTACACCATCTAGTTGTTGTTGGCCTCCGACGCGACTAGGCGGGCGGCAAGGCTGGAGCTCTGGGCCCTCTCCGTCTGGAGTTCCACCCTCGTGCTGTTGAGCTGACCCCTAGTCGCCTGGAGCTCGATGACCCGGGTAGCATCCCGGGCTATGAGGGTCCTGTTGCGCTCCCTCACAACAGCAAGCTCGGACTGGGCGAAGTCCACGAGGGCGTTGTTCTCCTCGGCGTCCTCTCTGCGCTGAGACGAAGTTGCGTCGTCCTGCAGGTCCCTCTCGTCGCGCGAACGCCCATAGTCATAGTCGCTATGAAGCCAGAAGTACTTCCTTGGGTCGCCACTCTGGTAGGAGGCGTCCGAGTCGGTGTCGGTGTCAGAGTATGGATACATCCTGAAAGAAAATGACAAATTACGTCAAAAGGGATAGGAAAATACAAAACCGATACAGGGATAAGAAAAGGCAAAATGAAATCACAGCATCATAAGGCCCTCAGCTCATATACAACTCAACTAGTTACAAAACCATAAACATTGAAAATCAGTTGATCAACACAAAACTGTTACAGGGATAGGAAAAGGCAAAATGAAATCACAGCATCATAAGGCCCTCAGCTCATATACAACTGATACAGGGATAAGAGCAGTTGACATGACCAAATAAAATCACGTCAATCATAATAGGCATAGCTCTTGAAAATCAGTTGATCAACACAAAACTGTTACAGGGATAGGAAAAGGCAAAATGAAATCACAGCATCATAAGGCCCTCAGCTCATATACAACTGATACAGGGATAAGAGCAGTTGACATGACCAAATAAAATCACAGCAATCATAATAGGCATAGCTCTTGAAAATCAGTTGATCAACACAAAACTGATACAGGGATAGGAAAAGGCAAAATGAAATCACAGGAATCATAAGGCCCTCAGCTCATATACAACTCAAATAATAAGAGCAGTTGACATGACCAAATAAAATCACAACAATCATAACAAGCATAATAGACAACAACATAGGGCCCTCACTTCAAATCTCTTGAAAATCAGTTGATCAACACAAGGTGAAGAGGCAAGGAAGTTCTACTTCACATGTCAATGACCAAACAGTTGAAATGCACAGGTTACCTTTGAGGCAGCTGTCGTCCCACACACAGGAGGTGAAGTGGCAATGACCAAACAGTTACTCAAAATGAACAAGTGCAATTCACATGAAAAAAATAATGTGACAGGTGACTTGAATATACCCTGAAGCGGAAATAAGTTGTCTTCCAACATCATAGGGCCCCCAATTTCATGTACAGACCTGCAATGAACGAGGTCGTCCAACAATAGCAGATAAAACAAGATGATCACTACATCATTGGGCCCTCAGGCAGCTGGGAAATGTGCTTAGCATCATTGGGCCCTCAGGCAGCTGGGAAATGTGCTTAGCATCATTGGGCCCTCAGGCAGCCCCACAGGTGGGTAGCATCATTGGGCCCTCAAGCTACAAAGTAAGTGACCTTGCCATCAGTTGATCAACAAGAGAGGTTGGCAGTAAATGCCATCTTCTCATGTCAATGCAAAACTGAGACAGGGCAACAACAGTTCACCGTAGCTGCATATACAAGTCATGAAAACATCATTGAGCCCTCATCACATTCCATCCAGCACGCAACAGTTGAAATGCAATAAGAATAGGCTTCATGAAAACATCATTGGGCCCTCAATTCATATACCTTTAAATCAGTTAATGAACATTAGGGGAAGGGGCTTTCAGGCCAACTTCACATGTCAATACAAAACTGAGACAGGGAAAGGGAAAGGAAATATGAAATCACAGCATCATTGGGCCCTCAATTTACACGGCAAATCAACCAGTCAGGGATATGGATGAAAACAATACAACATGCAAGCAGAATACGCATAAGTAATGGCACTGGTGACCTTCCCAATATCAGTTGATCAACACAGATGGAAGAGGCAATGACTGCCAACTTCATGTGTCAATTCAAAATTGAGAGTCAGGGAAATGAAAGAGGAGGGCATGGACCACATCATAGGGCCCTCAACTCACAGCCAGTGCAATAAGCAATGTCACAAAGCAACATTAAATCATCATTGGGCCCTCACTTCCATATACAACTCCTGTACACATGTGAACAGGCAAAGGGGTAAGCCACAGACATCATAGGGCCCTCACTGTATACATATATATGAAACCACAACCTGCATTTCTGTTAGAAAGCAGTTCAGTAAATGCAACAAATTCTTTGCACATTCATGAACACAGCCAAAGGGGTAAGCGACAACAAGTGACAGTGGGGGATGGTGTGCATTCAGTTGTGCTTTTTGGGTAAAAGACAAAACTTTAGGCAAAGTATTCAAAAAAGGAAATGGAGGACACGAGCATGGGTACAAGAAACAAGTACATGTTCCCCATGAATGACCCCAAAAACCGAACAATCCACAGTTAGGAGAACACTGAAGAAATGGCTTAATTAAAAATCCCTAAATCTCGTATATATGAACAAACCCTAAATCAAAAACATGCATATGAACAAACGAACAGCTTTCGAAAATGGCGGAAGCAAATATGAAATCCCCAAACATCATATCAACAAACCCTAAAAACATCATTGGGCCATCGAAAATCCCCAAAATTGCGAATATGAACAAACCCGAATAAGCAAATGCAGAAACCCTAAAATCAAAATCCCCACAATATCATATGAACAAACCCTAATATGTATGAAGAAAATCAAAATCCCCAAAATCAGTAGAACAAACCCTAAATCGACAAGTGCAAGAGAACAAACAAAACATCTGTACACACAGTCGAAGACAACAATGGTGGAGGGCGTTTTCCGATACCTGATGATGACGGCGGAGGCGGACTGGTGGTGTGGATGGCGTCGGCGATTAGGGTTTCGCGGGAATCGTCGGGTTTTCGCTCTCCAGAAATCGTATGCGAGAAGAGTGAAGAGAGTGAACGTATTTATTAATGCATAGGAAAGGAAGACGAAAGGGCATTTTGGGGGGTTTCGGATTTCCCATCCACCAAACCTTGGTGGAGGAGGGGGGAAACCGCATCCCCTTCCATCCAGCAAACCTCATGATTCAAACACTGCAAACACCATAAACACCAGCACCCAAACAACGCGGCGGGATTCCCGAGGCAGAAACCCCATCCACCAAACCTTATAAACCCGACAGCCAAACACAGCCTAGATCTGAGATTTGAGTTCTCATTCCCCTCTCTCTCCATGGCTGCCAGATCTCTTCCTCCTCTCCTTCTCTCGCTCTCTCCCTCTAATCTCTACTCCGGATCTCGTCCTTGCTCTCGCTCGCCCTCTCCATATATGGCTGAATCGAAGTCGCCCCAGTCACAATTAGTCGCCATGCCAGACACTCCTCGACTCCAGGAACGACATTAGACAGCCTCGCCTCCTTGTCGCTAACAAGACAAGACTGGCGCCAACGAGACCGAGCGAAGACCCCAGAGTCAGCGCCTTCATTTCCAAGTGCGAGGAACACGAGCTGCTTGGAGCCAGCCTTGGAGACAGTAGACGCAACACAAGCAGCAAGCGAACGAGTGTGTGATGATTGATCAAATCTACCGATGCCATAGTCTTTGCTGTCGTAACTCGTAAGTCACTATCAGGAGTTGCCTCGAAGGCTATGTGTTGATCAGATTGAGATTAGGTATATACTTAGATCTGTGGCTTGATTTGGTTTGATTTGATGCTGGTCGGGAATTGTTTCTGTTGTTCTGTCACGATGTCTTTCTCGCAGTGTTTCATATGTTGGAAACTTCATATGCTGCCTAGCTTGCTTGTAATTTTGGCATTTTCTGGTGTGTTACGGCCAAATTTGTTATATTGTTTAGGAGTAGTGGCTGTGATTCATGCGAATTCCTGCTTTAGTTGTTTAGGAGTAGTGGCTGTGATTCATGTGAATTCCTCTAAAGTTGTGTTAGAAATGGATTAATTGAGTCCATTGGACTGTTCTTATTCGAGAATGCAATTTCAGGTGTTGTTAAGTGTTTTTTTATGCATTTTCCGAACATGTACAATGCCGAGAGTGAGTGTGTATCTTGCTTATGATGCTCTAAAATTGCGTTATAATCTTGCTTATGGTGCTCTAAAATTTCAGGTGCTGTGATTTTTGTATGCATTCCTCTAAAATTGTGTTATAATCTTGCTTATGGACAGGTTGAGGAACCATGAGAATGAGTGTCCTTAATGATGCTCTTCAGAAGATGTACAATGCCGAGAAGCGGGGAAAGCGCCAGAATATGTTCTGATTTGAGTACTTTTCTAATTTCTTTGAACATCTATCCTTAAATATAGCCAAAATCTAATTTGAGTACTTTTCTAAATTCTAATTTCCCTTATATGTTCTAATTTGAGCAAATTTTGGCTCAGGGAAGACTTGTTATGAATGAAAAATCTAATTTGAGTACTTTCCTTGAATATATGCTTTGAAACTGACAATAGTATCTTATGAATGCACCATGTTATGAATGAAAAATATGCCATTGTCATTGAATTATCATTAGTTTTACTTGTTTTGTGAATCGTATCTAGAATATGATTAAGTTCATTGTTCCATTTTGAAATCTTGTATATTTTTGGTCAACTGGTAAGCCTCTGGAATTCTATTTTATGTAGCTAAGCAGCCTAATTCAATGTATGGGAGGAATGGTACATCTGTTTGGTGTGAAACAACCCCAAACTTTTTTCTTTGAAAACATGCCATGGATTTGAATATTTGATTAGAACACAAGTTTGTGAATTTCCAAGTTATCTGCGAAGTCAAGACCACTTACTATTTTTGTTCCTAGCTTCTTTGAAAACATTCCTCCAGATGCATGTCTCTGAGTTTCTAACTTACTGCAAAGTCAGACAACCCCAAACATTTTTATTTGAAAACATTCCTCCAGATGCCTGTCTATGAGTTTCTCTAGCAAGGTAACTTACTGCTTTTGTTCCTTCTTGTGTAGGGCAGAATCATGATCGCGCTGAGAACCGTCTTTATGCTGTTAGGATGTGCAATGGTGGCTACTCTCATCTACACTATCGCCATTGACGACCTATTTATGGGCAAAGTATTTGGCAGTAACTAGTTATCTAACTTTATTCATGCAGTTGGCCATCCCAGAACTTGTAAATCTATCTCCGTCGTTTCTTCTCTCCTCATTCGCTCCGGCACCACCTCCCTTGTACGTATGCTACCTTGTCTACATAACTCTAACTAACTTTTCCCAATTTATTTTTGCCTGAATTTGAATTGATATGATATGAATTACAATTAGAATTAGAATTGATATTATATGATATGAATTTAAATAGTACGTTTTTGGACCTTTTTAACTGAATTTGAATTAGTCATCAATCAATCACTAGCCGTGTTGTTCAAAATTCTCTCCAAGTGTTGTGTTGATAGTTCGACTCTATGCTTTTTCAATTTTACAGTTCGACTCTATGCTTAACTGAATGCTTGAGAGCGAATGGTATTGTGATTTGACGTGATTATGTTGAATGAATTTTGCATAATGCAGAAGCTTAGTTTAGTGAATGGAGTTCTCTTTACTGGAGTTCTCTTTACTGGTGGTTGGGCTAAGGTATGATCTCTCTGCCTCAATAGCTACATCCAAATGTTTGTTTACCTGCTTTTTGTATTCTCCTTTTAGATTATCGAGTTGAAAGAGAAGAGAGCAAGGTCAGGGAGCCTTTCAGTATCGACTACCTTCTTTCTCTCATGATTTGATATAGAACATTGTAAGTTCTAGGGTTAGCTGTTTACCTCACTTTGGGGTTCAGGGCTTCGAATCATCACCATAAGTTGGAATCAGGTGATAAATTTAGGGCTTTCGTAGGTGACGTTGTGATTCATAATATTGCTTTGAACTCTTGTTCTCACTCTATTTTTGTTTGGCCTATTATACTATTTGCATTCTTCTAAAAAAACATACATGTTCTATGTAGGGAGCCTGTTGGGATGAGCTTGTTGCATCGCATTGCAGTCTATGTTGCCACTTTGAACTATTCTTGTTGATAACCTTACTGAATACTAGCTTAGTAGACCATACTTAGTATAGATCTTTTGTTTTATTTGAATCTGAATTGCATTGCTATCTTATTTTGAATCTGAATTTTTCTTGTCATGTTTGATAGTGTATTAGTATCTCAGCATTGTTCTCATTCTTGTTGATTCACTTTTCGATATCTTAGTATGTTTTCTTTCATGTTTTATTCAGATCTCGATTTGGTTTCAAGTGTTTAGCAGTATAGCACCAATTTAAACAATACTTTTTTAATGTTTTTATGGTTGTTGATAGTTAAAGATCTCTTCATTAAAGTCCAAGGTTTTTGGATTGAGTTCTCAGCGATAAGAGCAGCTGCTGGATTGTTCAGGCTAGACATTTGAGAAGCTTGAAGATCACTAAGCCCTTTAGCTACCCTCCCGTTAAGAGGCTCAAAGATAAAGGGTAAACGTCTAGACTACTAGCTTTTTTTAGTTTTATTTTCTTTATATCATCATCAAGTCTATTAATTAATCTATATTTCTAACAATTAAATAGTATCTGTTATGGTTTATTTTTTGAGGACTTGCACTTGTTTCATTCTCAAATTGTTCACTCTTTTTTTTATTATGATTCAGTTTTTTGTTGCTTCATGTTCTGCTGGGTTGTTGCTGTATTGCAGCTATTGCTCTTCAATTGCTGTTATGATTCAGTTTTTTGTTGCTTCATGTTCTGCTGGGTTGTTATTCTATATTTCATTTTGCTGGCATTAGTTGTTCTGTTTATTTACTTTCATTTATATTTTCACATCTGAATATTTGTTTCTCATATCTGAGAACATAGAAACAAGATTTTGATCAGTGATATGATAGTGTTTTTTGGATCTCATACTCACTTCAGTGAGTTTTATATTCTCTTTTTTTATTTGATGTGAATGTGATACTCGAATGTTAGTTTTGTTTGGTCTTGATCTTGATCCTGATCCTATAGTTTGAATCAAGTGTGGTGGTGATTAGTTTGAATCAAGTTTGGTTAACCCACATTGTACTGCTATGTTCACAAGCTTTGATAGCCTTGTTCTGATGCCAACAGATTCTTTAGTTCATTTGATTATCAACTATTCCTTATTTCCTTTTTAGATTACTAATCAATTCAACTATTCCTTATTTACTTTGTGGCTACAGTGTGGGATTGGATTGGTGGTCTTTGTTGTTGATCAAATGGAATGACATGGACAACATTGTTCCTGCTGAGCTGACGAGCTTTGATGGTCTTAGCTTTGATGCCAACAAATTCTGGGTCCATTTGATCTGCATCTAACTGATGTTTTTTCCTCCTTTATCCAGTTAAACTTAGGCTCTGAAAATGGTTTGAAAGAAGGAAGCTGCACAGTTGCTCAATCATCATCTGTCCTCAAAGATCTGCCCACAACCCCAAGTGCCAAGGTGATTGTCACCTGAGGCTGATAGCTGTGTTGTATTCTCTAAAAAGGCTGTTTCACAAATCTGTTCACTGATTGGTTTGGTGGAGTTTCTTTTCACTTTTTTCAGACACTCTTACATTCTAGCTTGAAGAAACATCGTCTTGAACGTTGGAGTCTGCTGAGGAAGCAAGAAAAAGAACTTGTGGTAACTTTTTGTGCACTAAGTATTATTTGATTTTCATTTGCAATTGGGTTATAGAAATTTTTATTGAACTGATGATGATCCCGTTTTTATCACCAAAGTATATTGTAGAGAATTCATTTGTATTTGACAATCATCGATATGCAGGAAATTAAAGTTTCACTGTCAATCACAAAGAACGAGTTTGACGAGCTGAATTTTCAAAATTTCAAAGATCTGAAACAAATAGGTCAGTCTAATGTCTTTGATTAACCTTGATTATTAACATATACTTGAGGTTGAGCAAATATATCACTCAAATTTGAAAAGGGGGGAATATGACTGCGATTCATTCTTTTCTTGCTCGTTCATGAAACCTGGTGCAGGATATGTCAACTGCTGCCCTCGGTTATCATAAGGTCTTTTGAGAAAATAGGAACTTGTACAACATGGTCCAAGATTTAAAAGGTAAGCAACACCAAATGATAGAACATAAACTTGTGTGCACCTTGCATACTTGCATGTTTTGGTTTCGTACTTTTAGAGTTATTTTAGATCATTGGAGCTTATTAGTTTCAGGTTTTTCCCTTTCTGAGAAGAAATTAACAATCCAACCTTTCAAGTCTTTTTTCTTTATTTCAGTATTTCTTGCACTCAATGGACTTTGGATGTTTTGCAGGGTTATATGTATTACTCCATATATTTCGTACTTCATAGCTTAACAGGAAAAGAGAGAAAATTATATATTTTGAAGCATTGTGATGCGGTTAGGGAAGGAGTAAACAATAGAGATCCCTACTGAAGATTATTTCTTTCTATCTACATGTACCTTATTTTTGGTTATTGTATGTACTCAGGGATTTTACAGATTGGCTAATTGCCTACTTGTATCTTGTTATAAGCATTTGTATGAATTATGATTTAAATAAGGTGTAATATAAAAATATATTTGTGAAAGAAATGTTATATTTTTTTATGAAAAGAGATACGTAAACATATCTTCAGTCTTCATGTGAGATAATTAACATTTTTTTTTATTTTTTTTTTGTAAAAAGAATTGGAAAAACCGACACCCTGTAGCGTCGAAATTGGCATACCAATTTAGACGCTCCACACTGTCGCAATTTAAAATGCCAATCTCGACACCCTAGGGTGTCGAGATTGGTTAGCGACAGTAAAAAGCGTCAGGAATAACCACCTGCCATTCGTGACGTTGAAATTTTCGACGCTTTTTTAAAGCGTCGAAAGTAAAATTTTCGACGTTGTATGGTGTCGAAAATGGCAGATTTTGCCGTCGCAATATGACCCCTTTTCCAGTAGTGAAACACAAGGCAAACCAAGCTGAAACAATATCAATTTGTAATCGATGAGCGGGGCTCCAATCGATCGACTTGCACTCAATGTGTTTCACACAAGAGAGAATTTGATTCAAGGAATGACGTCAGTTCTACATTGGAAATCAGTCGCCTCTTATAACCCTAAAGCCTGATTTTTGATGAAAATAATAAATAAAAGAGATTAAAATAAATTCCTAAATGGGGCGTTTACATAAATATCCAAAAAATTTACCTAAATTAGAGGAGTATCTACATGTTTGAATATATTACAAAACTGTCCACTCTTTTCTAACGTAACCGAAGGCTGCTGACATCCTCTGTTTTGATGCCCTGCTGATCCTCGAGACCTCGAATCCCTCCCTCCCGCGTTCACCCTCTCTCCTGTGAGTTTTCGCGTTGCTCCAATTTGAGATCTCTGCTCTCGTCTCTCTCCGCGTTCACCCTCTCTCCTGTGAGTTTTCGACGTTGTATGGTGTCGAAAATGGCAGATTTTGCCGTCGCAATATGACCCCTTTTCCAGTAGTGAAACACAAGGCAAACCAAGCTGAAACAATATCAATTTGTAATCGATGAGCGGGGCTCCAATCGATCGACTTGCACTCAATGTGTTTCACACAAGAGAGAATTTGATTCAAGGAATGACGTCAGTTCTACATTGGAAATCAGTCGCCTCTTATAACCCTAAAGCCTGATTTTTGATGAAAATAATAAATAAAAGAGATTAAAATAAATTCCTAAATGGGGCGTTTACATAAATATCCAAAAAATTTACCTAAATTAGAGGAGTATCCACATGTTTGAATATATTACAAAACTGTCCACTCTTTTCTAACGTAACCGAAGGCTGCTGACATCCTCTGTTTTGATGCCCTGCTGATCCTCGAGACCTCGAATCCCTCCCTCCCGCGTTCACCCTCTCTCCTGTGAGTTTTCGCGTTGCTCCAATTTGAGATCTCTGCTCTCGTCTCTCTCCGCGATATTACCCTTCTCTAAACTGAAAATCCCTAATCTGATTCCCAATTTGTGAAAGAGAGAGAGCGCCGCCTGAAATTGGTGAAGGACGAGCAGGAGGAAGAAGATACAGATATCTCACCACCGTTGCCTCATCGTCGTCGCCGGAGAAGATGCGGATGCGGAGAAGGGCGAGGGAGCGGCAGAGGTTGATTCAGATCTCAGAGGCGAAGAACTTCCCATGGTATCCCTCGCTGATTGACGACTGAAGAACAGTGAGCCTCTCTTCCTCACATCACCTGGTTAGTCCTCTCGCTTGTACAATCCATGGCGATTTTGTGCAATCCTGACTATCTGCGCATCAATGGCGACGAGCAACGGTTTCCCTGGCTCAGATTTCTTTCAATTCAGTTGTCGGCTTTGGTCCCATGGTAACCCTCTTTCAATTCGTTGCTTCTGAATTTCGACTGATGCAGAGAGTTGTTGTCATTACTTTCTAATTTCGATTGTTGTCATTGCTTTGCTTGATTTATGTTTCTTGGTATGAACCTTCCACTAATTATGCATGGTCCAGTCCTTCTATACGAGGTCGGTGATGATCTCGAGGAAGACATGGTTGCGAGTTATAATGCCAACTTGGAAAAGGTATTCTCTGTTCGTTTCTGTCTCTCTCCCTATATGACTTGTCCAATAATCTAGTCGTCTGAAGACACCTTACCTCTTCTGGTGGTTTATGTGCTCTCTGAGCTTCCATCTGCCGTTACTGGAGGGACTGTGCTCTCAGTTGAGGATCTTCAACAGGAGCTGTCCTACAACATAAACATAAAGCAAAGGTTTCTGTCTTTATCATTGTTGCCATTTGTCCAGTCTCATAGGCTTGACAATCTCGTTACATTTCAATCATGTTCAGTTTGTAGATTAAACTATTAAAGGGTTATTTTCTTTTCATGGTTAACTATGCTTTGTTACCATTTCTGTAGCTCGTCTAAGATCTGAAAAGAGTAGGGCTGATTTTCAAAATCAAATCTAACAAAAAGAGCCATTATTTTTGAGACATCTGATTAAGCCTTGCTAATTTCTTTTTCAATTTTCGCTAAATATCACATCTTATGCTGATAAGAAGTTATATCTTTATGTCTTGTTCTCAAAATAGTTTACCTATGCCCTTAGGATCTAGGTTAGACAAACCGATATAAAAAGATAATGAATAAGGCCTTAGTTTCTTCAGTCTACTGCGACTTTGTTATGCACATATCTGTTATCTTGCTTGTAGTTTGGCTTGTGGCTTGGATTCGTAGAGAGCTTATTCTCTGACAGCAAAGTATCATGAGATTACTCCAGAGGGCTCTCTACTGATTGCCCCCAGCCAATCATTGTTCTTATACTTGAAAAACTTATTTGTTCACTGGCTTACTCCATCCATTATTGGGATAATTGATTGTCGTTTCTATTTCTCCTACAAGGTCCCACCACTTGAAGCCTACGTGAAAAATGAATTTCTCAAAAATAGCTGCTTGACCCGGAATGTTTTTTTGTTTCCTCTACATTCCTGTGTGGTAACATACAATATACTGAAATTTCTCAATGAGACAACTATGGGTTCTTAGAGTGTCTGTTCGGTGCTATGGATCTGTTCATGATAGCTGTGGCTATTCTGTCTGCTTGCTGCTTGCTGCTTGAATTTATTTTCTGTATGCCTATTTTTGAGGCACTTTACAAAACTCTTACATGTGCAACAAAAAAACAACTTATACAGTGGCAAATTGATTCCTGCCCCTTGACATCCCTGATGCTGTGTACCTTCATATGAAAATATTTTCTGTTTTCTGATGCTGTGTACCTTCATATGAAAATATTTTCTGTTTTCTATTCGTCTTAATTTTGCATATCTGGAAAAAAATTCAGGGAGGACTTTGATGAGGAGAAAGAGCCCGATGGCATGGTTCTCATCGGATGGACAGCAGCTCCTGCGGAAGATAAGGAGAGCAAGGCTGCAGTGGAGAACGGAGAAGGCACATCATCAGTCACAGCTGAGGCTGTTGCTCTAGACGACGAAGGTGACAGATACAACTTCTGTGTTGACAGAAGCTATTGGGTATATTCAGTTCCTTCAAGATCAGATCCATGTGAGTCAGTCCATGCCCACTAGGGCTTTTTATTTTTCTGGATCTGTGTGAAATAAATGAATTTTTGAATGTGATACATCAAAAGGATTCTTGAATGTGATAGTGATTGGATATGCAAATTTAGGTTTTGATCGAATTAGCTACTGATATCAATTCCTTTCATCTAAATGTGTTGTTGTTGATCGAATTAGCTACTGATATCAATTTCTTATAGATTGATATAGTCTCCACCATTTTGTTTTGTCATGAGAAAGTTCTCAATGCTCCTATTTGTCAATTTTATAATGAAATTTTCCTTTGTCAATGTTAATGAAATATTTCTATTAGTCAATGTGCTTTATGTCGAGGGATTCTGTGTGATCTTTAAGCCCACCATTGCTGCCCACATCTCTTCATATATGTCGATGCTGTGTGAAATTGCACATCTAGTACACCAGTTTTTGTGTCAATTTAGGGCGTTTTCAGTCCTGAGTTCTGATGCTGTGTGAAATTGCCCATCTAGTACATCAGTTTTTGTGTGAAATTAGGGCGTATTTTGTGCCAACACCACCATTGCTGTCCACATCTCTTCAATGTTGACATCTTCAGTGTTGACATCTTCAATGCTGACATCTTTTTTAGCCTTTAGAAATTTATTGAAATCTTCTGGAAATATATCTATGTTATATCTATCTTCAATATATCCTCCTTTTTACAATCCCAATTTTTTCCCTGTCCTATTTTAGTAAAATATATCTATCTTATAAAATATATTTCTTATTCCCACAAGTTCTATAATTAACTCTGAGTTTGTCTTAGTCACAAACTTTTATTCTAATTATGAGGCTGTTATAAAAAAGAGTTGAGGAACATCTAAAGCTAAAATTGAAACTTTTAGCTGTATAATATGTTGCTGACACCAGATGTCAGCAGTAGCTATATAATATTTGCATTCAAGAGTATATGTATGCAATAGTACTATAAGCAGGCATAGACATGATCTATTTGTCTCATTGATGGTTTTATATGATTTTGTCCTTAGAAAGTGAATCCTTGTCAAATTGTATTTATTTGGAGACAACTGAATCCATGGTTACTGTGTTGCATTCATGTCAGCAGGCGAGGAGTGAACGGTGTCAGCACATCATTTTGACTGATTGATTCATAAATTTGAAATGAGAAAACTAGCTACTGATATGCTTGGTGTTGGTATAATGGCTTCTATAGTAGTGTTTTGAAATTTAGTTAAGTGATTATGTGTGTGATCGTTGCAGTGTGGTTGTTCAAGCTTAATGAAACTGTGGTGTCAGTACCTAAAACTCTTAAAAGTAGTGTCTTTGGACGTCTTTCACATGCCTCGCATATTTGCATATCAACCTTAATGAGGTATTTGTCAGTCAAATATTTGTTGTTATTTGCTGTGCTTTTTGGGACAGGACGGAACAGGTAAAGTTCTTTGTTTCTGCTGCTCAAATTCATCTCTAACTTGAGCCACTCCAGTTTGAATGACGATCCTTGCTTCTCGTGTTTGTCTCGTCCCTGCAGTGTGTGCTGAAGTTCCTGGAGGGGAGGAAAGAAAACTGGGTTTGGTACAAAGGGTCATTCAACAGGCTGGTATAGTTCGTGCACCAGGAGCTCAGCCCCCTGCTCTTTCCTTTATAAATAGGTCAGAAATCCGAATTCGGATGGTCTCTTCTTTCAATCTTCGATTTTTTGGTCTTTCTTGTTTGCAGTCAATGTGTTTGATAATATACCTCAATAAATAACACTATCCCTTTTGAATGTATTTGTATTTCTGGGTGGAAGCAACCTATCTCTTCCAATGGCTCAAATTCCTTCCTTGTGTATTACCAAATTGTGAGTTTTCTCTATCTTAATTGATTATCATGTCAAGTTCCTTGCTTCATTCAGCTTTTGGCAATCTAAATATGCTTGTCTTCTAATTTCAGTGATTGGTTATGTCTTCTAATATCAGTTTTCTCTATCTTAATTAACTGAAGCTGTGTGTTGGTTTATGTCTATGTAACCTTTTTGTGATGATTAGGACATGCTACCTGTTTGGACCTCCTTGTCTTCACAGTTCACAAATCATACCTTGTGCTCCTATCAGTTGGACACCTTCCAAGGATTTCTGTGCTCCCATCTTAACCTTTGTTTTTTGTTTGAGATTGTATGGCGATTTTCTCTTTTCTATTTTGGGTTGTTATGTAAGAATTCTCCCATATTATGCTCATCTCGTGTGGTGAATTCTTCATTCGCAGATCCGACGAGGATTACATGTCTTGGACAATTTCCCAGCCAAGATATACAGTGGCGATTTACTTTTCTTCTCTGAAAAGTGCACACTAAGTTTAGTACGTATGCTGACAGGGTTTAGTGCTTGTGCTGGCATGATTTTCGTGATTACAACTGGCATGATTTTTGTGATTGCATTGTGAATTACAAAGTTTTATCTAGGCAGTTAAATCCTTTCTTTTTGCATTTCTTTTTGAATTACAAAGATTTGAAGCTAAATCCTTTCTTTTTGCATTTCTCGAGTCTTTTCTTTGTGCTCTTTTCTTGTTCTTCTTGCACCCATGTGAATTACACTTTTTAAACATATCTGATGATTCATCTTACTGAATTATGACTGACCACGGTATAATAGGATGATAATGCAGCATATATTTGAACTTAGTGATTGTTTAAGCTTGTTGGTTGTTCAAAGTTTAGTTGCTGACATGCTATTAATGATGAAAAAAGTGACCGAGTTCAGAGTTTAGTTGCTGACATTAGAATAAACTCATGTAACATAAATCTCATTTAGTGGTTACGTATATCAGAGTTATCAAAGATATGTACGATGGTTCAATGACTAGTGTGAGAACTCCTTGTGGCGATTCAGAGTACTTTCAGGTTCGAGTGGGACTCCATCAGGGTTCTGCTCTAAGTCCGTTCTTGTTTACATTGGTTATTGATGCACTTACCAAAACACTTCAAGAAGAGGTCCCCTGGAGTATGCTGTTCGCAGATGATATTGTGCTGGTGGACAACTCTAGAGATGGATTGGCTCGCAGACTTGAAAGATGGAGAAGTGCGTTGGAGTCAAAGGGTTTCAGACTGAGTAGGACCAAGACAGAGTATGTACAGTTCTGCTTTGGTGAGGGCAGGGATGCAGGGGATTCGGTTTTATTGGGGGAAGAGCTAGTCCCCAGAAAAGAGTTTTTCAGGTACCTTGGCTCGGTCGTTCAAAGCAATGGGGGTATAGACAAGGACATCGAGCATCGAATTCAAGCGGGTTGGCTGAGATGGAGAAGAGCGTCGGGAGTGTTATGTGATAGAAAAGTTCCGGCAAAACTAAAAGGAAAGTTCTACAGGATGGTTGTCCGACCGACTATTCTGTACGGCTCGGAATGCTGGCCGACTACTAAAGCTCAGGAGTATAAGCTGTCAGTGGCTGAGATGAGAATGTTGCGCTGGATGAGTGGACACACAAGACTGGACAAAATCAGAAATGAGGACATCAGGAGCAAGGTAGGAGTGGCGAGTATAGTGGACAAGCTGCGGGAGAGCAGATTGCGTTGGTTTAGGCACGTGTGCAGGAGACCATCTTCGGCCCCGGTTCGCAGGTGTGAGAGTTTGGATCTCGGAGATATCCGTAGAGGGAGAGGTAGACCAAGGAAGTGTTGGTTGGAGGTTATTCGTAAGGATCTTAACTTTCTAAACCTGTCGGAAGATCTCACTTCAGACAGGGACCACTGGAGGCGGTGCATTCGGGCTGCGGAGGGATAGTGTTTCGTGTTGTTGTGTTCTGTCCTTTTGCCCTTGCATCTTTCAACCTTTCCCT
This sequence comes from Persicaria maculosa, assembly GCA_963922045.1. NCBI lineage: Eukaryota > Viridiplantae > Streptophyta > Magnoliopsida > Caryophyllales > Polygonaceae > Persicaria > Persicaria maculosa. The sequence continues at coordinate 40,464,960 of OY998251.1, read as the reverse complement.
TGCTTCGTCCATGTTTAGGCTCCCTTATATGTGATTTGTTCGCCAATAATTCTAGCTGTCTATTATTCAGGGTCTTTCGGAAACACTCTCTCGACTTGTTCGGGGAATGAGTGCGTACATCTTGACCCCCCAGACCCTGCTTAGGCGGGATATACTGGGTAGTTGTTGTTGTTGTTGTTGTTATCTTTGTAATGATTCTTCTACAGCACATCTACTGGATTTGTAGATGTTATTGAATGTCAGAATGTGCAACTTTTGTTAAATGATCTGCCCTATTAAGAGTAAGAAAGGTATGCTATATTCTCCAGTTTGCTGATAGTTTTTCGTTAGGGTTGATTTATTGGAAGTAGAGTTGATTTGACATTATCATCTCTTTGCTAAACAGACGTGTGTGCAGATATTCATTAGGCTAATTAAGGATTGGTGCAACGGACCTTTTGGAGAAGAGAAGGTAGCCTGTCCTTTATTCTTCTTTGAACAAATCTGTTTCGTAGAGTTATAATTAGTGACTGAATTTTATAGGTACTGGGCTTTAAGAAATTCGCCATTGAGGTGTTAACGATGAATTGTTGCTTGTATAGTGTTCCAGACAAGTCTTTTGAGTTCCGCAATGCAAGCACGTAAGTAGCTTTACACTTAACAGACTCGATCTTTATACGATTGAGCAATTTCATAAATATTATATATGAAACTTCTTTAGAGATATGATTTTCTAAGCTTAAACATATCCTCCTTTTTACAGACAGAAGAATACTTTCTTTTGCTTCTGCTGCAACTTGGTGCCTTCCTGATCGAAGATGGTCTAGATTTTGCTTCTGCTTCATTGTCTGGTTCCAAGACAGAAGAATACTTTTTTTTTTTTATCTTAAAAGACATGGCTTACTAACTCACTTACGTGAAGTTCGCACAGGTATCTAGATTTATTGGAACATCCAAACAACAAAGCTAGCATGCCACTTCCATTTGGCTTGTGACAATTTTTGGGTGGTTGAGTCCATTTTAGAATGAACTAAAGAACTTACTTTTGGACAAGTGTGAACACTTGTGATTTGGCAAGACTTGTGATTGAATTATCTTTTTTTTTTTGGTATCATGATCTTAGTTGATTATGTGTGGAATCATTAGTTATTGTTATTGGGGTTTTGTATATGTTTGTGGTTGCAAACTGGACGTGCTTTAAACATGCACATTTGTGAATTGTGCTTGTGTATGTGTGCTGAAATCAGGTGTACAGGAGCTGATACGTACTGTACTGCAAAAAAATAAAACAGGTTTTTTTTAATAAAAGGAAGACAAAAGAGCCCGGACCACCTAAATTCGGGCTAAATGTCTGAATTTTTTTTAATAAGAGGGACATAATAGCCCGGATCTACATATATCCGGGCTATATATTGAGACAAATAGCCCGGGCGTAAAAATGAAATCTGGGTTATATTGCCTATTCTAAATTTCAAGGCAAAACTTGGCCCACTCTAATAACCACGGCGTGTGCTTTTAGGTCCGGGCTCTATACCTATTATCACACCACTCTGATGCCCGGACCCTATTTCTCCTATATTCGGGCTATATTAATTAAAATAACCGGGCTAAAATGTCTTTTTTCTACTAGTGTTAATTTTTAATAAATAAAAATAAGTTGGGAAAATACAAATTGATGTCGTGCAAATGTATGAGTATAATATGCAAATATAAATTAATGTTGTGCAAATGTAAAAGTATGATATGCAATTATAAAGTGATAAGTCTGAAAGAAAGAATAGTTGTGCTACTACTAATTAATACTTATGCAAAAATCTGGTGTTGTTGACAAGTGATAGTTGATCTCGGTCTAATGTGTTGGTTGAATCGCTTCTAATGCTAAAATGCAGTGAGATATTGTGTTACTAGCTTGTAATGATTATCCACAACCAAAATCTGATTTTGATGTCAAAACCAATTGAATTACTGTAAAAATCTGTTACACTGCTGACGTTTGAAATTTATGAAGTTACTACTCTTTGTATTGAAACTAAAAATAAATTAGTAGTGATAAGTCTAAAAGAAAGAATAGTTGTGCTACTACTAATTAATACTTATGCAAACCTCGGATGCTGCTGACAAGTGATTGTTGAGCTCAATATAAGGTGTTGGTTGAATGACTTCTAATGTAAAATGCAGTGAGATATTGTGTTACTAGCTTGTAATGATTATGCACAACCAAAATCTGATTTTTGATTTTAATGAATTGAATTAATGTAAAAATCTGTTATAGTGCTGACATTTGATGTAGTTAAGTATGATATGCAAATATAAATTGACGATATGCAAATATAAGTTGATGATATGCAAATATAAATTGATGATATGCAAATATAAGTTGACGATATGCAATTATAACTTGATTATATGCAAATATAAAAATAAGTTGGGGAAATAAAAATAAGTTGGGGAAATAAAAATAAGTTGGGGAAATACAAATTGATGTTGTGAAAATGTATGATTATACTATGCAAATATAAATTGATGGTGTGCAAATGTAAAAGTATGATATGCAGTTATAAATTGATGATATGCAAATATAAGTTGATGATATGCAAATATAAGTTGATGATATGCAATTATAACTTGATCATATGCAAATATAAAAATAAGTTGGGGAAATAAAATTAAGTTGGGGAAATACAAATTGATGTTGTGAAAATGTATGATTATAATATGCAAATATAAATTGATGTTGTGCAAATGTAAAAGTATGATATGCAATTATAAATTGATGATATGCAAATATAAGATTAAAATATGCATAAATTAATCCACGTTGTACATATATAAGATTATTGATATCTATTATCTAGATTTTAATTTTTAGTAAATAAAAATAAGTTGGGGAAATACAAATTGATGTTGTGAAACTGTATGATTATAATATGCAAATATAAATTGATGTTGTGCAAATATAAGTTGATGATATGCAAATATAAATTGATGTATGCATAAGTTGATGATATGCAAATATAAATTGATGATATGCATATATAAGCTGATGATATGCAAATATAACTTGATGATATGCAAATATAAAAATAAGTTGGGGAAATACAAATTGATGTTGTGAAAATGTATGATTATACTATGCAAATATAAATTGATGGTGTGCAAATGTAAAAGTATGATATGCAGTTATAAATTGATGATATGCAAATATAAGTTGATGATATGCAATTATAACTTGATGATATGCAAATATAAAAATAAGTTGGGGAAATAAAAATAAGTTGGGGAAATACAAATTGATGTTGTGAAAATGTATGATTATAATATGCAAATATAAATTGATGGTGTACAAATGTAAAAGTATGATATGCAATTATAAATTGATGATATGCAAATATAAGATTAAAATATGCAAATATAAATTGATGATATGCAAATGTAAAAGTATAATATGCAATTATAAATTACTGGAAAATTGCACTAATATATCTTATTGTTGAACATTTATTAGAAAATTTTGTAAATTACTAGAATTATTATAAATTTGAGCCTATGCGGGATTCGAACAAACGTATTTGCGCATAAGCACATCACTCTACCATTGAGCTAAAAGGCTTTTAATTATATTATAACATAACATTCAAATAAACAAATAAGAGTTATGTTCACGCCACAACCAAAAAAGGAGAAAAAAAAAGAGTAGGAACTCCTAATAAACAATATACATTTGTATACACATTTGCACAAAAAGAGGTCATTTTAGCACACAATTAGAAATAAAAAAGAACTTATACATCAACTGGAATTGCACAAAAAGAGACCATGTCAGCACACAAACAGAAATATAAAAAAAACATACACATCAACTTGAATTGCACAAAAAGAGATCATGTCAGCACATGTATCTTTTCTTTCTGTTTATATATTTTCAAATCAGCATAGTTAACAAATTCTACCGTATATGAGTGCATTTAGCAAGAGCAATAACATGTGAAAATAAATGTCAATTCAATATAAAACATAACATAACTAGCAAGAGAATTCATACTTCATAGGGAGAATGGGATAAATATAGCATAACTAGTAAAACAGATCACAAAACTTTGCTATGTTCTCACATAACCAAAAAAAGGAAAAAGAAAAAAAGAGGAAGTTATTTAAAAAAAAAGTTAAAAAAGAAGAAGTTTATGTTGTGCAAATATAAGTTACTGTTATGCAAATATAACTTCATGATATGCACATATAACAATCTGTTATGCAAATATAACAATCTGTTATGCAAATATAACAATCTGTTATGCAAATTGAAACTGCTGACACCGGATGTCAGCAAGATTGTAATCTGTAAGCTGACATCTATACAAAAATCTGTAAACTTTAAACTGAAGTAAATCTGTAAGCTGATATCTATACAAAAATCTGTAAACTTCAAACTGAAGTAAATCTGTCAGCAAGATTTTAATATATATTAAAATATGTAAGCTGACATCTATACAAAAATCTGTAAAACTTCAAACTGAAGTAAATCTGAAATTTGTAATCTGAAATCTGTACAAGCTGAAATCTGTACAAAATTTAATTTTGAAACCGATTCAAACAAAATCTAATTTTGAAAGCCTGGGTTCCAAGTCAAGGGTCAAAAGGTACACAGCCTAAGACCCCCACACTTGCAATGCAGCAGGCGAGCAAGGGTGTATTGCACATCAAAACATTAGGATTATACCTCTGTCAGCCCAACCATACTGATTTCAGGGTGAGTGAAGCAAGCAGCTGGAATACTTGAATGATTATACCTCTGTCAGCCCAACCATACTGATTTCATCGTCTCCTTGCTAGGCCGAAGAAGGGGCTGAATTCCATTCGAAAACAGGCTCCAACCTACAAACAGAAACTGGATCCGGATGGGGTAATAACTTCAGGATATCCTCAACTAGACGCCTACATAAACAATTTTTACATGAAAGACTTGGAAGTCTAGATTTCATATTGGAAACTAGAAACAAAGAGAGGATATCTTTTGATAAGATACTAAAAATTAATATGCAAAAGCACCAATAAAGGGCAGTTTGAAGTAAATAGCTGAATGTAATATAGACATGAAATGAAGGTTGACCAACCAAAATTTAAAAGGCATGAGATTATAATCTTCAGAAATAAGAAACATGAAATTTCGAACACATCAAACACACGAACCAAAATTTATCACGCCTGTGTCTTGAAATTTCAGTTGATACTTAAATTCTAGTATGCACTCACAAGTCCCCTAAAAATAGGCATGCACTAACAAGTAGCAAATTTAAAACATATCCCAACTCATGAAAAAAGTGTGAGAAGAGAGGATGAAGTATGAAATACCTCTTCATAAAATGTCATTGCTGTAAGACGGTACCCAGCCAAAACTAAATATTCTTTTACAGCGCAGTTGAGATCCTTCCTTTCATTTTCCTTTAATGGACCCAGAGTGGAGAGTGTGTTGTTCTTCTTTTTCATTTTTATATCAGCCAAGTAATTTGATGAAACATTTCCATCTTCCCCTAGAGAAATTATTTTCACTCAGGTGCACATAAAGCATTACAAACAAGCAAATAGGACAGAAAAAGTGATAACCCACCTGTAGCTGCCTTGAAGTCTTCCCATTTTATGACATGGAAAATCACTTTAGGCCAAACACATTAAAATGCCTTCTATTTTCATGTTATCTTCCAGAAATCTTTATTTTTATCTTTTGAAAATTCAATTTCGAATTCGTTTGGTGCAATAGTATATATTCATTGCAAGTATGTCATCTGCACAAATAAGTGCTCGATCAGCACAAACTAGCACCTTCTAAGCACATTGCGCAATTGCGCCAAATCAACCCAGGAAATAAGCAAACAGGACAGTGACTTCTGTAATGCAGAAAATTTGTTTTACCTGCCATGTAACTTTTGACAGTTCCCATTGCGCAATCATTCATTATGGAAAATCACACGGAGCAAAGTGTATTAAGAAAATGATGTTCATGTAGTTTCTAGACATCTAGACTTCTGTTATTGCATTCTTTGAATTTAATGACAAAAAATCGCTCTTCGTATACAAGTCTGAAACATCTCAAACCATGCTAGAAAATGCTGGAAATTTTTATAATTGGATTTAGGTGATTTACGAGTTTCAACGTAACCATGATTTTTATGGTGTCTAACATGCTAAAACTGTGCTCAAGCAACTGCTGACACTGCTTGTATTTCTATTCAAGAGTTTGCATATCTCTCTTTGTACTCTCAAACTCCCTCTGAGCAATATTTTGTAGCAGCACCAAAGTGATAAGAGTGCATTAGCAATGACTAAAAAGCAAGTCACACATAAACTTGAGTAATGACTGTATAATTCATTGCACCTTGCAGTCCTTGAGCTCAGCTTCCAAATCCAATTTCCGCTCTTGCTCTGAAAGGTACAAGTCACAGTGCTTCTCAACTTCCTGCAATGACAAGTGCTTTTAGCTCAATAACTTGCACATTGATCAGCTAAAGAGGATAATACTCAATAGCTGCTGAAATAGATAAATTAACACATTCAAACAGATTCAAAAAATTAAAAAAAACAGATCAATGGAAGATAAGTATCTAAGTATCAACAGATCGGAAAACTGAAGCACAAGAGAGGAAACAAAAACGCTTTACCTGAGTATCAACAGATCGGAGCTGCCATAGCCATGGATCCTCTCGAACGCCATCGATTCTCAATCGGAGCTCCTGGAAATCGAGATGGTGATTGGTGATAATTCGCGACCTCTTCAGCAGAGATCTGGTGTCATCGAGAGAGCCGAGGCCGGAACAGGAAACCCAAATGGACGCTGCACCATTACAGTCACCATAAAAGAAAGATCAATTCGATTTTTTAGTGGACAATTTCACACAGGCATTACGTCGAACACTTGGTGTGCTTAATAAAGCATTGTCAATCTTCAACCAAAACTCTTATCCTTGTTCATCGATTGAAAAGTGCAGAAAACAAGACCATACCTGAATCGAGAGCAGCAGAAATTCTCGTCCTCCTTCCTCCTGCTGTAGGTTTTCTGATGCGCAAACAGGTTCGGGCTCCTTGGCAAGCAGATTCCGCAAGGTGCGAGGGCGAGCGGGAGAGAGAGGGCTTCAGGAAGACGGATCTGAGAGATGGGAAGGCTGCCATGGCCGGCGACGTCGAAGCTCGCATCCAGATCCAGCGACGTCGAAGCTCATCATGAACCTGATTTTGTTACGGCCGACTCCATCTGCAAATTCATGAGGCGACATGAGGAAGTTGGAGGCGGCAGGAAACCTCCTCTTCTTCGATTCCGAGATCCATCGACTGGAATCCTCCTCTTCTCAGCCTCACTGGCTTTTCAATTGGTGCTTGGATCCACCGCTCGCCGATAAAGGAGAGGACCGCTCGCTCAGAAGGAGAAGAGGAGGCCATAGAAACGGAGTGAGGGAGAAGGGATAAGGGCGTTCAGTGTTCGGTCCAGTTCCCCTCACCGTTGATTTCGCCGGCGTTCAGTGTTCTAAGCAACAATGGAGGGCGATGGAGAATGATGGAGGGCGATGGAGAGCAATCGAGATCCGAGAATCAGAGATCAGAGGTGAGAGAGCGAGAGGAGATATGAGATTAGGAGAGTGCTGACAAGTCTGTATTATTAGATTAATAGAAACGGACACTCTTGTAATTTTTACAAAAACTAGGATACTCCGGCAATTAGAGCGAAAATTTGTGCCTTCGGCACAAATTTTCTCTTCCTAAATTACCTATAAGAACTTAAGTAAAGATAGTTACTAAAAATGGAACAAAATAGTTTCAGCACTTAGACAATTTCGGCGACTCTTAAGACTAAGGTGAATCGGCCAAAGCAAGAGTGGAACATAAGTAAGTCTTCGATGGCTCCTCTTGAAGTTGAATTGTACTTGAGAATAGGACATGGCTCACGAACATGAATGAATCCCTTTAAAGCTTCTTAGCACGAGCTCGAATCATAAGTCCATCCCTAAGTATGATAGGTTTGTCCGGAGGTGTCTTGGATGGTCCCACATCACATCGCCTTGCTGCTATTTTAGGACTATAAAAGGTTGAACATTACCATCATTCAATATTGCTATGATCAGAACCATGAAGGGTGGGAAGTCGTATTAGCATGAAACCGAACTGAAAATAGGTGTTGAAACTTTATGTCAAACGTTTATGTTAACAAGATATAAAGAACTTAAAAAGTGCATGAAAGATAAAGCTCGCCACTATACAGATGGTTATGGGCATTGCATATATCTGCAAATCCGAAAGTAGTAAATTGGAAAATGATCACAATGTCATAAAATTCCACAAAAAATTGTATGATTATAATCCCATTAAAAAACAAGAGGGGAACTGAATTGTGTAATTCTTCATCCTTGGGAAAATCGCTTGGTTGGGCAAGACAACACTAATGATTACACTAAGGCCGAGCTCTATCAAGACGATATCAGAAGCACTTGTTGCAGCATCAGTAGGATCTGAAATTGCTTATTCAGATATCTACTTTTTTCAAAGATGCTGCATTGTTAACACCATCTCCGGTCATTCCCCACAACATGCCTTTTTTCTTGTAGAAGTCTGAGAATTTTGGATTGTGTTCTCTAGGAGTCAAATATTGTTATACCACATGCCATCTTGTGTCAAGAAGTATATTATTCTTCTTTTGATATATGAAAATGAAAGTGAAACATGTCATTTAGTTGGGAAAAACCATCCAGGGTATACTCAAGCAAAAACATCGGCCTTTTCCATTAGCTCGTCAACTGAGAGGGCTTCATGTTCTTCCTTTGTGGCGACCCAACAACCATGCCAAGTCACTGTTTTCTTTTGCAATTTCTAACTGGTCACCTAACAACATAGCAGTGAGGGAGATATAAAGATAGAAGTTCAATAGTGCCTTATCTTATCGATCGGTTTCATGGTTTGGAGAGAAAAAAAGGTTTTCTAAGGAAGTAAAATACTTGTGATTATCTTAATATCCACCAAGTGCTCGGCATATGGTTTCAGCATTGTCATGCCTCATCAGGAGATGGAACAAAGGAAACGAACTAGCAAAGGTTCTGAAGAGGTCTGCTATTAGCAAAAACACATGTGGCACACAATAAAGTTTAATATCTTCCCCTTGGACAGAGCTACATAGAGGTCATTCATTGGTACTCCACGTAGGTAAAACCGCACCACAAAAAAAAGCTAATTATCTTGCACAGATCACGGGTGTTGAGAAATCAGCTCCAATTTTTATCGCAAACAGACTCAAATAAGTTCAGTACAATCACTAAGTTACAAAGTCAATATTTGAATAAAATTAGGAAAAAACTACCGATCCTTATAAATGAGCTATAGTAAATAAAATTGCAAATAATCATTGCCATGAGCTACCTTCCCCTCCCCCTGATGTTATGATCCAATGCCAGATGGAGCCCTATACCCTTACCACATCATTCCATTGTATGTATACCTCCTACAATTATTTGGTTGTAAAAAAAGTGCAATATTTTTTTTTGTAAAAAAAGGAGAATAATCAAATGGAGAATGGGGATAATTAACTACAGTCACGAGTCACCTAATTAATAAGCTAAAGATCACAAAATCGGTCATACAAGAGTGTGTTTTGAGGCTAACTTCAAATTGCTTGTATGTGTTGAGAATGTAACATTGTCTGATTTAGAGTCCGTACAAAAAAAGGAAACAAAGTCAGCAGGGGGGAATATATAAAAATGCATATAAGGGGCACATTAGGTCGGAAGATGACTAATAACATAACAAATCTGTTCATATCATATGGATAGGATACAAGCAACTTCCCTCCTTGTAATGTTAGAAACTTGGAATGGTGCTTAAATTCAGGACTTGAATAAAGCATAAGATGAAATATGACCCATTATACAGCAGCAGCAACAGACTTGTTGTGTTGGAGGGGTAATTCCAAAGACAACTCCCATTGCTAGCTGAGCACTCGATTCCTGTGTGCAGATAAAAAAAATGATCAAGAAATGGACAAGCCTTACTTGTAAAATAAAGAAGATCACTAAGAAACATATGTCTAGTGTTGACACTCATCTCCCTCACCTCAATGGACAGGCTTCATCTGATTTAGTTGTTAAGACAAGTCTTCCCGCTAAAGTGACTCTTGGAACTATTCAGTGCGGTTGAAATTCAATTGATTAAGCTCAAGGGAAAATTGGAGATTGTGGAGGTATGTGAAACTTTTAAAAATGAAAGATAAATGAAATATTGAATTTTCATTATTTCATCCAAAATGCAAAACCCCCCAATTTTGATGTCGAAACAACCAAAATCAATGAAATTTTTACATTATATGGGATAACATACCTTTGTAGTGCTAGATGTGTGTAGATTTTGGCAAAACACACTAAAAGTGGCTAGATCTGAAGATGAAGTTGAAGATCAAAGTTCGGGTTGAAGGTTAAGGATGAGGATTCACGTACTCAATGTTCTAAAAGACATTTTGCGGATGCTTTACGTGAGGTGCCATCAAGCGTCAAGACGGTTTGGCGGCCTTATTGACGGATTCTTGGCGGATAAAACAGGTTTTGGTTATTTTCTTATATTTAACTCTTGAACATATCTAAAACTTATACTCCCTCCGTTCGGCAAAACATGTTACTTTACTATTCACGCACGCTTTTTTAGGAGATAAAAACTATATAAAATATCTAGTTTTTTTAATAATTTTTTTGACAATTTCGTAGTTATTATTAATAAGTACAAACTTGTTAAATTTTTTTTATAAAAAATGAATATTTTATATAGTTTTTATCATTCTAAAGAAGCGTGTGTAAATAGTAAACGACATATTTTGTCGAACGGAGGAAGTATAACGTGATAAAAGATGCATTTTCAAAGTCATTAACCTCTTTAAATAACAAAAAAATCATACAAATCATATAAACAACATGATCATTTTAACCGTTTTTAGATTCAAAGATAAAATAAAATTTAGAATCTCATAATAATGTTCAAATAAACATCACAATCCATAATTTGTATATTAATAAAATAAAACCACAAAAATCAATCTCCAATTCTAAACAAACCGTCAAAGTGTAAAACGTCAAGCACCTCTGTGGTGTCTTGGCGGCTAGCCTATGCCAAGCGTGATGCCGCTCAATTATCGATGACTCCTGGTGACATTGAGGACAACATGAAGGTTCCATTTGATGGCCCTGTCACTCGTTCAAGGGCCAAGAAGATTCAAAATGCAACTAAGGCCTTTCTTGTCCGTCACCATGGAACGTTAGAGCAAGGGTTCAGGCCACCCTGGATCACTTGGCTCAAGGTGACACCATCAGCACCGGAAGTGAACTTGCGTCCACACACGGAGCTCATGAAGACTCGTCAGCACCCTCCTTGACTCCACCAAACTCGGCACCATCATGGACCACTCGACACCATCACATACCGAGTGGGCCAAGAGGATGTCGACTAAGGCCCATGTCGAGTACACTAGTGGAGTTGGGCCGAGTTACATTAGTTAGTTAATTAAATTGTTATTTTATGCAATTAGATAAATAAGGTGGAAATTGATTATATCTCTTCTAGATATATTACTTTCCCACCAAGTTATTATATTTCTATCTTCTTAGGATTTATTTATCTTTAAGTTATTTCATTTATCTTAGATAGAATTAATCTATCCAAACCCCTTTCCTTTGCAAGGAAGGATTGGTTAGATCTCTTAGAAACTTTACTATAAATTCATGTTACACCCTTTGAATTTAATCAGATTGAAATAGAATTGAAGAAACCCTTAACGGATCAAGGGTTCTTCGATTATCCATCCCAAAGCTCTTGTGTTCTTGAGTATTTCGGCCAACACAAACATCACCATCACCTTGATCTAACTCGGCAACCCTAAAACCAAACACAACCCACAAAACAGAATCTGTCGCAAGAAGAAGAAGGTTGTGCTTGGCGTCACTCGCGACCAGAACCGCTCCCAGCGAGCGCGGACGTCCCAGGCGTCTTCGCTCCCGCGCGCTCGCTCCTGCGCGCCTGTCGTCGCCCTCGCTAGCGCATCCGCGCACCTGTTCTCCCTCGCTCCCGCGTCCTCTCTCGCTAGCAGCCTCTCGCCTCCAGCGAGCAAAGCCGCACCCGGAGTCCCGCGCACACCCTGAGGCTTGAAAGCCTGTGTGCCCAGCGAAGCCCAACGCTCAGTCCCTCGCTGTTCTTCGTCCTTCTTTCTGTCGCTATTTCTGTTTTAAAGTTACTGAATTTTTCTAAGTTTAATTCCGTCGCTAAATCAGAATTCTAATCACTTGTCTAATTTGTTCCAAATCAGGAGATATCAAAGAGCATTGCAAGATCGGAGCAAATATACGGCGTGGTTCTTGATCTGAAGCCCACAGGCGAAGGATCGGGTATCCCAAACGTATCAAGTGGTATCGGATTTCAGGTTAATGCAAGTTCTTTACTCTCTTGATTTCTATTTGAGTGATTTATTTTTCGTGCCTTATTTTTCACCATAGCCGCTGCATAAAAATTGAATCTTTATTATTCACCCATCAAAAATTGGCACTTTATTTTTGTTATTCTTTGTTTGGATCTATAATTTGGAAGATATTGAGTTCTTGATTGCAAGTTGTGATCTTTTATTCCTAGTTGCTACATATCATGCCTATGACTGTGATTCTTGGATTAAAAGCATTATATAAACTTGCACCACTAAAGAACCCTAATTTTTCCAATTTCTAGCCTATTTTCCCTATTTTCTTTATTTTTGCTTACTTTTAGATCATCGTAGCTTTTTATTTTATTTTTGCTCTTCAATTTCGGTTGCTCCCTCCATATTACAGCAACTTTTTCCTTATATATAAAAAAAAAAAAGAAAAACCGAGAGCATATATTCAAAAAAAAAAAGAAAAAAAAAAGAGAACATTCCTTCATTACATTGTTGAGTTAGTAACTCTTCCTTGCTAGTTCTTTGATTGATACATGTTAGATGATCTAAACGGTTTTAAGCATTACAAAAGAACCCTACTTGTGTGATTTTGTGCTGTGCCGACACTGGAGCCTTGGTCACACCCCTCTTTCTCTGAACCGTGTTGCAACCGTCAGATAATAGTTGACGGAGTGTGTGCACTTGATTGCCCTTGTGATTGCTATTGTCGATTATTACATATTCATATTATTCAAGCATCACATTGTCGCTCTTTTTCTATACACATTCAGCCGCTTGTTTATACTTGCTATCCTTGATATCCGACTGTGTGGCTGATTTAAATTGCAATTTGGATTATTACTTGCTGTCTTCAATATTGCAAAATTCTGTGTCCAGGGGAATTGCTTGAATATTGTGCCTTGTTTTCTCGCTCTTTGATTTCTAAAACTTGAATCACTCTTAGGAATCACTAGAGCTTGCATTACTTGGTTTCTGGTCTTTGCTTCGTTTACTTGTTGCTCTTCTGATATTGTAGGAACATGACAAACGATAGCGACCCCAACCCTTCCCCTACCCCACCTGCTGGCATTTCTGCTGAGGCTATGCAGTTTATTATTGACTCTGCTGTCCAAAAGTCTACTCTAGTGACGCGACAGGAACTAGCAGAGGCTGAAAATCGTCGAGCTATCGAACGCAAAGAGGACCTCCTACGGTTATCTGACATCATCAAACAGGTAGTTGCTCAGCAATGGGAGGAGTTCAAACGGGCGGAGGCTTCTGGATCTACACCTCCTTCTGGAGGAAAACCGCCTCCACCACCCCCAGATACTACACCACCTTCGGGTACTGTGCCCTCTACAGGTAATCAGCAACCTGCAGGTAACACCTTTTATTCAGGTCACCCTTCTCCTTCTGGTCAATTACACTATCAACTGAGATCTGCTACTACTAATCCTTTCCCTGGAGAGCATGACAACGATCCTTTAGCGGGCTTCAATGGCCACCAGGATCGCCCTGAGCACCATCACCCACGGCAGCAGCAGGGCCGACCCAATCAGCGTCCACATCAGCCGTTCCATACTCGTGCTAACTGGGATGATAGCCGTAGCAATGCTGATCTAAATGAGACACCACATTTGGAGGATGCTTACCATGAGGTAAATCCTAACTTTGATGATTTACCCCCTCCTAATTTTGGTCATCCTAGATTTGATAATGCTCAAGCTATTCAGAGACGAGATGTTAAGCTTAAATTAGAAACTTTTGATGGTAATACTGATCCTGAAGCTTATCTTGTCTGGGAAAATCATACTGACTATCTGCTTGAACATTTACGCTATGAGGAAACGGAGAAATTGGAAGTTGTTATATTGCATTTAGTAGGTAAAGCTCGCAACTGGTGGTTCCGCACTCGTGAGATGCGCCGCCGTCAGGACAAGCAACCTGTTGAAACTTGGCCACAACTTCGCTATCTCCTAAAGAAGAGACATGTGCCTGAGGAATACACGGAGTCCATGAGGATGCAGCTCGCCTCCTGCCGACAAGGAACACGCTCTCCGAATGACTTCAGGGATGAACTTGAACGACTCTCCCATCAGGCTAATGTTTATCTTACTGAACGTGCTTTGTGTACTCAATTTCTTGTTGGTCTTAATATTTCTATTAAAAATCCTTTAGCTATCCATTCCATTAGAGATATTAACACTTTGACTCATAAAGCACAGCTTCTGTATGAGCAACAACAGCAGCAACTGCGGCAACAACGGAGCAGATTCGATCAGACCTCCCAAGGTCGCAGGTTTGTTCCCTTTAACCCTTCTGGTCCATCTAAGCCTTCTACTTCTAACCCTTCTATGCAGCAAAAGGGAGTTTCCAACTCACCTCAACAGGGTTATCAGGTGGAAACTAGAAGAGTTGCTGCCCCTTCTACAGATCGCAACAAAGATATCCGCTGCTTCACTTGTGGAGGTTCTGGGCATGTCTCTCGCAATTGCCCTCAGAAAAAGAAGGTTCTTCTCAATGATTTGGGAGACCATTACTATGAGGAGGAGACTGTTGAGGACCATGTAATTTCGAGTGAAGTGGAGGAGGACCAGCCGTCTGAACTTATTGAGGAGATCGACACATCAGAATATGACAACGTCCTCTGTCTTGTCAACCGGCGGGTCCTACACATTCAGGAGTCTCCCATGGCTGATCAAAGGGAGAACATCTTCCACACCAGATGTGTGGTTCGCGAGGCTACCTTAAACCTCATCATCGATGGTGGGAGTTGCTGCAATCTCATCAATGAAAAGGTAGTAGATTTCCTCCATTTAACTACTACTCCTCGTGCTACTCACTATGGATTGAATGGTATCACTGATGATGGATCTGATATAATGGTCACCAAACAATGCTTAGTTTCTCTTTCTATTGGATCATATCATGATAAAATATTATGTGATGTTGCGCGCATGAATTGTAGTCATATATTGTTAGGGCGTCCTTGGTTATATGATCGTAATGTCCTTCATGATGGTCGTGCAAATACATATGCTTTCACCTATGACGGGAGGAGAGTTACTCTCCTACCCTTATCGCCACAAATTATTCTGAAGGACCAGGTGCGCAAGCAGCAACAAAGGAACGCCGAAAGAGAAGCTGAAAGAATGGAGAAGCTCAAAGGAAGCTCGGCTGCACCAGCCGCACCCGCGGCCCCAGAAGCCGCGCCCGCGGCCCCAGCAGCAGCACCCGCCGCCGCCCCTGCAGCCCCCTTGCCGACTTCTCCTCCCCTTCCGACGTCGACTAAGCCCCCTTCTGCTTCAATTAAGGGCTCTGTGGAACGTCAATCATTGGTCTCTCAACCTCAGAAAGGGACCATCACCTGGAATGCTCATCGACCTCACATTCTTCTGGTCATGAAATAGGTATTACTTAATGTTGAATTGAGTCATATTCCTGCACCTATTGCTGCTCTTCTGCAGGATTACTTGGATAAGCTTCCAGCTGAACTTCCCCAAGGCTTGCCTCCTATTAGAGGTATTGAGCACCAGATTGACTTTGTGCCTGGAGCAGCCTTGCCTAATCGCGCCGCTTATAGAGCTAGTCCTGAGGAGACAAAGGAGCTACAACGCCAAGTCACGGAGTTGATGGACAAGGGCTTTGTTCGTGAAAGCCTGTCTCCCTGTGCCGTGCCTGTCATTTTGGTCCCAAAGAAGGATGGCTCCTGGCGCATGTGTGTTGATTGCCGTGCAATCAACCAAATAACGGTTAAGTATCGCCACCCTATTCCTCGTTTAGATGATATGCTTGATGAACTTCATGGTGCTGCTATTTTTTCTAAAATTGACCTTAGAAGTGGATATCATCAAATTAGGATGAAACAGGGTGATGAATGGAAAACGGCTTTTAAAACTAAGTATGGCTTATATGAATGGTTAGTAATGCCTTTTGGTTTGACAAATGCACCTTCTACATTTATGAGGCTTATGAACCATGTGCTTAGAAGACACTTAGGGAAATTTGTCGTTGTCTATTTTGACGATATCTTAATCTACAGTAAGAATATGCATGATCATTTAAGTCACTTAAAATTGGTTTTTGATTGTCTAAGAAAAGAGAAATTATATGCCAATTTAAAGAAGTGTTCTTTTGCATCCGAGTCTACCATTTTTCTTGGTTTTGTAGTGACTGCATCTGGATTAAAGGTGGATGAGGAGAAGATTCGTGCTATTCAGGAGTGGGCTAGGCCGACTACACCCACCCATGTCCGCTCATTCTTGGGCCTTGCTGGCTTCTATCGACGTTTTGTCAAGGACTTCAGCTTGATTGCCGCCCCCCTACATGAGCTGACAAAGAAGGATGTGACATTTCGCTGGTCTGACTCACATCAAAAGGCTTTCGACGCTCTCAAGGATCGCCTGACACACGCCCCAGTGCTGCAGTTACCTGACTTTGCTCAACCTTTTGAGCTAGAGTGTGACGCTTCTGGCACTGGCATTGGAGGGGTCCTGCTACAGAACAAGCGTCCGATCGCCTACTTCAGCGAAAAGTTGGGCACCGCTGAGCTCAACTATTCTACCTACGACAAGGAGCTATTTGCATTGGTTCGCTGCTTACAGACTTGGCAACATTATCTCTGGCCTAAGGAGTTTGTGATTCATTCGGATCATGAAGCTCTTAAGTACCTCAAAGGACAAGCAGTGCTCAGCAGGCGACTTGCTCGATGGGTGGAATTCATAAAGACCTTTTCCTATGTGGTTCACCACAAAAAGGGAAAGGATAATGTGGTAGCTGACGCGCTATCACGAAGGTATGTCCTCTTAAACCATATGGATGCACATGTTTTGGGTTTTGCATTAATAAAGGAACTGTATGCTTCTGATAGTTTCTTTAAAACTATATATGCTCAATGTGTGTCCAAAGGTGAAGTAGATTCATTTTTTGTTGATAATGGGTATTTGTTCAAGATGGGCAAGCTTTTTATCCCATCTTCTTCTATTCGCCGATTGTTAACCCAAGAAATACATGAATCTAGGGGACATGGGGGTTTCGAAAAAACACTAGCTGGACTAAAGGAACATTACTTTTGGCCTAAAATGTCAAATTATGTGCTGAGATTTGTCAAAAGTTGTGTTACTTGTGCTAAAGCCAAATCGAAATCCAATGCTAATGGTCTATACCAACCTTTGCCAATTGCTAATGCACCCTGGGAAGATGTTTCTATGGATTTTATTGTAGGATTGCCTAGAACTTCTAAGGGTCATGATTCCATATTTGTTGTTGTAGACAGATTTTCCAAAATGGCTCACTTTATACCTTGTCATAAAACTGATGATGCTATTCATGTTGCTCATTTATTCTTCAAAGATGTTGTTCGCTTACATGGATTGCCATTGTCTATAGTTTCTGACCGTGATCCTAAATTCTTAAGCTCTTTTTGGAAAACTTTATGGTCTAAATTGGGTACAAAATTGCTATTTTCTACTTCTTGTCACCCACAAACTGATGGCCAAACTGAGGTCACAAATAGAACTCTTGGGGCTCTCCTTAGAGTCATGCTGCGAACTAACCTCCGGAGATGGGAAGACTGTCTACCATTTGTAGAGTTTGCATATAACAGGTCTAGGCACTCTGCAACAAAGATGACCCCCTTCGAGGTAGTATATGGCCGAAATCCCTTAACACCAGTGGACATGATGCCTCGGCCATATAAGGACAAGGAGAGCGTGGATGCAGCTAAGCAAGTGGACTTCATCAAAAGCTTGCATGAGCGTACCAAGGCGCAGTTGGAGAGGAAGACTGCGCAATACAAGGCCGCGAAGGACAAGCATCGCAAGGATGTGCAGTTCAACGTTGGTGATCTGGTCTGGCTGCATCTCCGGAAGGAAAGGTTTCCGCAACAACGGAAATCTAAGCTGGACCCCAGGGGAGATGGACCATTCAGAGTGGTTCAGAAGATGGGTCCTAATGCATACAAGCTGGATCTCCCTGCCGATAAGTACAACATCCATTCTACATTCAACGTCGCCGATCTATCCTTGTTCGTGCCTGACGATGACTCTGACAACGATTTGAGGCCAAATCGAAGTCAAGTGGAGGAGAATGATGCCGCTCAATTATCGATGACTCCTGGTGACATTGAGGACAACATGAAGGTTCCATTTGATGGCCCTGTCACTCGTTCAAGGGCCAAGAAGATTCAAAATGCAACTAAGGCCTTTCTTGTCCGTCACCATGGAACGTTAGAGCAAGGGTTCAGGCCACCCTGGATCACTTGGCTCAAGGTGACACCATCAGCACCGGAAGTGAACTTGCGTCCACACACGGAGCTCATGAAGACTCGTCAGCACCCTCCTTGACTCCACCAAACTCGGCACCATCATGGACCACTCGACACCATCACATACCGAGTGGGCTAAGAGGATGTCGACTAAGGCCCATATTGAGTACACTAGTGGAGTTGGGCCGAGTTACATTAGTTAGTTAATTAAATTGTTATTTTATGCAATTAGATAAATAAGGTGGAAATTGATTATATCTCTTCTAGATATATTACTTTCCCACCAAGTTATTATATTTCTATCTTCTTAGGATTTATTTATCTTTAAGTTATTTCATTTATCTTAGATAGAATTAATCTATCCAAACCCCTTTCCTTTGCAAGGAAGGATTGGTTAGATCTCTTAGAAACTTTACTATAAATTCATGTTACACCCTTTGAATTTAATCAGATTGAAATAGAATTGAAGAAACCCTTAACGGATCAAGGGTTCTTCGATTATCAATCCCAAAGCTCTTGTATTCTTGAGTATTTCGGCCAACACAAACATCACCATCACCTTGATCTAACTCGGCAACCCTAAAACCAAACACAACCCACAAAACAGAATCTGTCGCAAGAAGAAGAAGGCTGTGCTTGGCGTCACTCGCGACCAGAACCGCTCCCAGCGAGCGCGGACGTCCCAGGCGTCTTCGCTCCCGCGCGCTCGCTCCTGCGCGCCTGTCGTCGCCCTCGCTAGCGCATCCGCGCGCCTGTTCTCCCTCGCTCCCGCGTCCTCTCTCGCTAGCAGCCTCTCGCCTCCAGCGAGCAAAGCCGCACCCGGAGTCCCGCGCACACCCTGAGGCTTGAAAGCCTGTGTGCCCAGCGAAGCCCAACGCTTAGTCCCTCGCTGTTCTTCGTCCTTCTTTCTGTCGCTATTTCTGTTTTAAAGTTACTGAATTTTTCTAAGTTTAATTCCGTCGCTAAATCAGAATTCTAATCACTTGTCTAATTTGTTCCAAATCAGGAGATATCAAAGAGCATTGCAAGATCGGAGCAAATATACGGCGTGGTTCTTCATCTGAAGCCCACAGGTGAAGGATCGGGTATCCCAAACGTATCAAAGCGTCTTAGCGGTCTCTAGGCGGATGCTAAGAGCGTTTTTTAGAACAGTGACGGTAAAAGGTAGGGTTAAAAGGGATTTTTTTTTTGTCCCGGATCACTTCGTAATTATTTCGTAAAAAATGAAAAAGACTCGAGCATAAATACGGTTCCTGTTGTCCACAGACGAAAACCATCTTGCTGATAGACTTGATAAAAAGTTTTTATTATATTTGTGAGTGACGGGTAATTTTAACCGGTCGACTCGCTAGGTCTAAAAGTTCAATTTAGGGACATTATGGTCGAGAGTTCTCGACTTGTGACAGGCGGGTCATATTCGTTAATCCGCCGGCTCCGAGTCGAAGACAGGACTACTCCGTATATATTGCCGCGTAGTAAAGTATGAACCGATAATAAAACCAGCAAATTCACTTTCGAACCACCAAAAAAGGCCGGATGGATTGGGACCGAAGCGTCGTCGTTTGACTCGCCGTACTCTCCCTCCTCTCCGGCGTTCATTCTCAATCCATCCTCAAAATGCCGCCGGATAGCACCGCGCTTTCCGCCGATCTCTACTTCGGCGCCGGTGGCCGAAAGATGATCCGGATGAGGATCAGCGACGACGACTCCTACTGCGAGAGCTGGAAGTTCACCGTCGAGAACGGCGACGCCGGGGTATGGTTAACGGTCCCCAGCCGCTGCGTGGAGTTCGTCAAGAATTACGTCACCGGCGAGAGGTACCTCTCAGATTCCGAGTTCGTCGCCGCCGATTCGCTCTCATTAGCTAAAAACGTAACCGTCGCCTCCTCCGACGGCAAGGACTGCTGGGTTTTCGACATCGATGAGACGCTCCTCTCGAATCTCCCCTACTACGTGGCCCACTGCTACGGGTTAGATCTCATTTTCGATCTCTTTCTGATTGCGATTTCCATTATAGGTATTCGGAATTGTGATCCGTGTGTTAAGCAATTTAGCCAATTTTGTTGATAATGAATGAATTAGGAAGTAATTCAATCAAGTAACTCGATCTCCACAAGCTAGAAATGAAGTTACAGTGAGTGTTTTAATGCCTGTTTTATTGACCTCTATTGATTTGTTAGATCAACAAGGTTTCTGTGAACTGTATGTGATATCCTAAATCCTTAAAAAATAAAGAAATTTTGAATAATGTTATTTTCTCAATAAATTGAGAGTCAATAATATCAGTATATTAATGGGGTAGGGTAGGCCTTATAGCCACGATATCAGCATCCATAAATCAATTTTTGTATTTATTTTGCAGTAATAATAAGGGGTTTTTTTTGCTAAGTGGACATTTGGGGACCAAATTTTAAACCATAGGACACAAGGGTTGAAATATTAGGTGATTGGCCATTTTTTCCAATTTTACCCTGATGGTACAATACCCTTTCTTTTCTTCTCAGAAACCCGATCTTTCTTGTTTTCCATCAAGGCCGCCTCTAACCATCGCACTTGTCACCTTCGCCTCCTCGCTGCACACAATCGCCGACCTCCCGCCTCCCGGCTCGGAAGCTCCTCGCACCACAACCCCCCGCGACCAACCAACACCAACCATCTCGGCTAATTCCTCCTAGATCCGACCATTCCCGAGCAGATCAGAGCATGGAGATCGAGAGGGATGGCGATCGAGAGGGAGAGGACTGGGCTCAGTTTCCGGTGACAAACGGGGTGCGACCTTCCGATTTGAGGAACGGCGAGAGAGTCACGGAAGGTGAGGCCAGCACAGACACCGGTGACAACCTCAAGGTCTCCGATTTGGCATATCTCAAGTCGGAGAACCTCCGTGACGACGAGAACCTCCTTGTCAAGCAAATCTCCGATTTGGCAGATCTCAAGTAGATCTCCGATTTAATTGAGCTTGGATGGGGAAATCGAGCTTGGAGGTTCAAGCAATTGTCGCCTCCGTCGTTGTTCCTTCGTCCTCCTCCGCCGGCGCTGAACTTGCTCTCCCTCCGGTTCCCATGGATTCGATAGAAATAGTGGATCCAGATGGAAAATCACCTGTGCTATCAGTTGTCGAGGCGTTTGATTCAGTGCTCACTGTGTATGAAGGGTTCTGCAACTTGAAACAGGTTTGTTTGAAGCTGTCAATCAGTTCTAACTCTCTTAATTTGTGAACAATGAGTGAAAAAATTTCAGATTTTTAGCCGAGTAGTGCAAATTGGAGTGAAATAGGGCTAAATTGACTGTGTTACATAGGTGGATTTGAAGCTGAAAGTATGCCGTGGATCATCGATTGGGAAAGTATTGTTCTTTAATTTATTAGCTTGGTAAAATTAGAGCTTGAACCAGAGGTTTGAATGTCGATCAATCGGGATATTGGATGCTTGTTTTCAGTTTCTGGCTTTGGCTGGATATTCAATTGGAAATGGAGGTGTTGAAAGGAATCAGGATTTATATCTTATATTCATATGAAACCTAGGGTATTAGATGCTAGTTTTGAGTTCCTGATATTCAGGGTTTATCTAAAAATATTGCAAATGATGATGAACTTTCAAAATGTGGACTCTTGCAAGCATAGTAGACTCTTGGAAGCAAAATGTGGACTCTAGCATTGTTTCTTTCACATTTCAGATCTTTGGCGTGTCTGCATCGCTGTTGTGTTTCAGCATATCAGCCCATGGCTACGTACATCAGTTGTTGCCGCATTTTATTAACTTGGTTTATTTTGAACTTGTCTGATTCGAAATTTCTTTGTAATGTTCAAGTTGTGTTTGGAAGGATTGTAATTTCAGGTTGTGTTTCAAAGCTTGTAATGTTCATGACATCATTTTATGTTTCTAAATGCTGCTGATTTCTGTAATCGAGCACAAGTTGTTTGTAATCTGTAATTTGTATGTTGTTGATTTCTGTAATCGAGCACAAGTTGTTTGTAATCTGTAATTTGTATGCTGCTAATTTCTGTAATCGATCACAAGTTGTATATAATCTGTAATTTGTATGCAACTGATTTCTGTAATCGAGCACAAGTTGTTTGTAATCTGTAATTTGTATGCTGCTGAGTTCTGTAATCGAGCACAAGTTGTTTGTATTCTGTAATTTGTATGTTGCTGATTTTTATGAATGGTTAAGAGGGTCATAGATGTTGTAAGCAAAATAAAAATAGGATCATAGACACTGTAACCACTATAAAAACATGATCATAGACACTGTAATCAAAAGGAAAACCCTATAGACGCTGTAACCAAAATAAAAACAGCTTTATAGACATTGTCTCCACTATTAAAAAGGTTCATAGACACTGTAATCAAAGGAAAACCCTAGGAAAAGGGAAGCACAAACCCTATAGGGGCTAATGAGAAGCCAAAATACATGTGGTGACAGTTCTTCTCTAATTTCTAATTTGTAGTTTTTAGATTTTTTTAAAGTAGTGTCACCACAATAAAAAAAATTAAAAATGTAACTACTATTGTAACCACTATAAAAAATTAAAGTCATAGATACTGTCACCACTATAAAAACATGGTGATAGACACTGTAATCAAAGGGAAATCATATCATAAAGGAAGAACAAGCCCTATAGGGGCTAATGAAAAGCCAAAATAAATGTGGCGACAGTTTTCCTCTAATACATGAATGGGTAAGAGTGTCATAGACACTGTAATCAAAATAAAAAGTGTCATAGCCGCTGTCACGACTATAAAAATAAAGTCATAGACACTGTAATCAAAAGGAAAACTCTATAGACACTTTAACCAAAATAAAAACAGCTTTATAGACACTGTCACCACTATGAAAAAAGGTTCAGAGACACTGTAATCAAAGGAAAACCCTAGGAAAATGGAAGCACAAACCCTATAGGGGCTAATGAGAAGCCAATATTCATGTGGTGACAGTTCTCCTCTAATATATGAATGGGTAAGAGAGCCATAGACGTTGTAATCAAAATCAAAGCAGAGTCATAGACACTGTAACCAAAGGAAAACCCTAGGACGAGGGAGCACAAACCCTATAGAGGCTAATAAGAAGCCAAAATATAAGTGGTGACAGTTATCCTCTAATATATGAATGGGTAAGAGCCTAAGAGGGTCATAGACGATGTAACCAAAATAAAATCAAGGTTATAGACATTGTCACCACTATGAAAAAGGGTCATAAACACTGTAATTAAAGGAAAACCTTAAGAAACGGGAAGCACAAACCCTATAGGGGCTAATGATAAGTCAAAATACATGTGATGACAGTTATTCTCTAATTTCTAATTTATAGTTTTCTAGATTTTTTTTAAGTAGTGTCACCACAATTAAAAAAAATTAAAAATGTAACTACTTTTGTCACCATAATAAAAATAAAGTCATAAATACTGTCACCACTATAAAAACATGATCATAGACACTGTAATCAAAGAGAAATCATATGATAAGGGAAGGACAACCCCTATAGAGCCTAATGAGAAGCCAAAATAAATGTGGTTACAATTCTCCTCTAATATATGAATGGGTAAGAGGGTCGTAGACACTGTAATCAAAATAAAAACAATGTCATAGCTACTGTCACCACTATAAAAACAAAGCAATAGACACTGTAATCAAAAGGAAAACCCTATAGACGCTGTAACAAAAATAAAAACAGCTTTATAGACACTGTCGTCACTATGAAAAAAGGTTCATAGACACTGTAACCAAAAGGAAAACCCTATGATTAGGGAAGCATAAACCCTAAAGAGCTAATGAGAAGTCAAAAGAACATGTGATGTACGGTATGGTTTAGGGTTTAGGGTTAAGTCTTTAGGGTTTAGGGCCAAGGCTCTAAACCCTAAATCCTAAGCCCTAAACCCTAAAATGTTAAGTACAGTACGTTGTTAAGAGATGATTGTTGTCACCAAATGGAAAACCCTAGGACAAGGTAAGCACAAACCCTAAAAGAGCTAATGAGAAGCCAAAAGACATTAGGTGGACAGTTCACCTTCAATATATGAATGAGTAAGAGAGTCATAGACACTGTCATCACTATAAAAATAAGGTCATAGACACTGTAATCAAAGGTCATACACACTTTCACTCAAAATACATGTGGTTTCAAGGTCATAGACACTGTCACCAATATGAAAACCGGGTCGTAGGCACTGTCACCACTATGAAAAAAGGTCATAGACACTGTAATCAAAGGAAACCCTATAGACGTTGTAACCAAAATAAAAATAGGATTATAGACACTGTCACCACTATGAAAAAAGGGTCAAAGACACTGTAATCAAAGGAAAACCCTAAGACAAGGGAGACACAAACCCTATAGGGGCTAATGAGAAGCCAAAATAAATGTGGTGAAAATTCTCCTCTAATACATGAATAGGTAAGAGGGGCATAGACACTGTAATCAAAATAAAAATAGTGTCATAGTCACTGTCACCACTGTAAAAACAAAGTCATAGACCTTGTAATCAAAACGAAAACCCTATAGACGTTGTAACCAAAATAAAAACCGCTTTATAAACACTGTCACCACTATGAAAAAAGGTTCATAGACACTGTAATCAAAAGAAAACTCTAGGAAAATGGAAGTACAAAACCTAAAGAGGCTAATGAGAAGCCAAAAGAACGTGTGATGTACAGTATGGTTTAGGGTTTAGGGTTAAGTCTTTAGGGTTTAGGGCCAAGGCCCTAAAGGGGCTAATGAGAAGCCAAAAGACATTAGGTGGACAGTTCTCCTTCAATATATGCATTGATAAGAGAGTCATAGACACTGTCATCACTATGAAAAAAGGATAATAGATACTGTCACCACTATAAAAATCGGGTCATAGACATTGTCACCAGTATGAAAAAAAGGTCATAGACACTGTAATCAAAAGGAAAACCCTATAGACGTTGTAACCAAAATAAAAACAGCTTTATAGACTCTGTCACCACTATGAAAAAGGGTCATAGATACTATAATCAAAGGAAAATCCTAGGAAAAGGGAAGCACAAACCCTATAGGGGCTAATGAGAAGCCTATATTCATGCGGTGACAGTTCTCCTATAATATATGAATGGGTAAGATGGACATAAACGCTGTAACCACTGTTAGAACAAGGTTATAGACCCTATAATCACTATAAAAAAAGGAATAAAAAACATTGTAACCACTATTAAAATAAGGTCATAAACACTTGTAACCAAAAGGAAAACCCTATGATTAAAGAAGCACAAACCCTAAAGGGGTTAATGAGAAGCCAAAAGAACATGTGATGTGCAGTATGGTTTAGGGTTTAGGGTTAAGTCTTTAGGGTTTAGGGCCAAGGCCCTAAACCCTAAATCCTAAACCCTAAACTCTAAAATGTTAAGTACAATACATCGTTAAGAGATTATTGTTGTCACCAAATGGAAAACCCTAGGATAAGGTAAGCACAAACCCTAAAGGGGCTAATGAGAAGCCAAAAGACATTAGGTGGACAGTTCTCCTTCAATATATGAATGGGTAAGAGAGTCATAGACACTGTCACCACTATTAAAACAAGGTCATAGATACTGTCACCACTATGAAAGACATTGTAATCAAAGGAAAGCCCTATAGACGTTGTAATCAAAATAAAAACAGGGTCATAGACACTGCAACCACTATAAAAACAGGGTCATAGACACTGTAACCAAAGAAAAACCCTAGAACAAGGGAAACATAAACCCTATAGGGGTTAATGAGAAGCCAAAATACATGTGATGATAGCTAGTTCTCCTATAATACATGGTTTCAATTCATACCTAGACAACTCCTAAATAAAAATAGCAACGCACAACTACGTAACATTAGTCGTCTACTATATATAATGTTTATGGCATATAAAGAAGGTTGAAATCATTCTCAAATACACATTCATACCAACGATGGCACTACTTTAGTCTTTGTTATGGTGACACATATTTTAACCTTACAATGGTTGATTACTCACCAATCAATGTCGCCATGATATATTCGCAACATTCAGATTTGATTTAGATGTATATTTTGTTCAACATTCGGAACATGAGCTTAGAATCTTAGATATATAGACACTGTCATCATTTTTTTTTTGGGTGAAACTCTTAAAAGTTGGTACTGTGATAACAGCTTCGATCCACTGCTCAGCCAAATGGTGGCCGACTCCTTCATCGCTGCTCCTCCCTTTCGTGGACAATGGCAATCTTCTGAAATCCCAACTACGGTACCTCAACCCTATGTTTGAGTCAAGATATTAAAATTGAAGAGAACTTGCAAATTGGAATTTACAATTACACACTCTCCCATCATCATCATCATCATCGTCAAATAAACGACTATTTCAATTGAAATTTGCAATTACACTTGCAATTACACAAAGGTTGAAAGCTTGGAAACAGCTCTGACCAACAAAGGTTGAAAGCTTAGAAGATTACACTTTGCAATTACATTTGCAATTTGCAATTACACTTGTTGCAATTACCCAAAGGCTGTCGCCATTCATATTGCAGATCGGAATAGCGGCAGAGAGACGAACCTTCAGACATATCGAACCTTATCAGCGATGTGGCATCGCTCTCGAGCTATCGCTAATCATCACTCTTGAACTATCAGCGACGTGGCATCAGACCTTCATACAGATCGAACAAGTGCGGGTGGTGATGATGATGAAGACGACGATAATCGCTCTCGAGCTATTAGCGACGTGGTATCGAACCATCAGACAGATCGAACAGGTGCGGGTGATGATGATGATGAAGACGAAGATCATCGCTCTCACTGCTGTCACCATCACTGCATTCGAAGGAGCCGCTAAACACAAATTTGAGCAACTTGAAGCACGAATCAACGGATTCAAAGCAAGGGAGAAGGGAGATCTAAGGCTGCGATTCTAATTGAATGATAAGCCAAGGGAGAAATCTGCGATTTACCTTAGAATCGATTCAGATTGGAATCGGGGTTGCAATCGTAGATCCTCTCAAATCGGAATCACTAGGTAAGAGGAGAGTGAGCACTCCGATTCCGGCGAGGCCATCGTCTTTGAAGTCGGGGTTGCAATCGTCTTTGAAGTCAACGACGGCAGAAGAGCACTCCGATTCCGACGAGGCCATGCCGCGCGAGGAGGGAGGCCGCGCGAGGCTCTGGACATTGAGGCGCCATGGGAGAGGATTCCGAAAGGAGGGAGGCGCCATGGGAGAGGATTCCGAGAGGAGGGAGGCGCCATGGGAGAGGATTCCGAGAGGAGGGAGGCTGCGCGAGGCTCTGGACATGGAGGCGCCGGCGGTTCTCAGATCTAAAAAAAAAAGCGGATAGACAGACCTAAATAAGAGGAGGGAGTAATAGGTAAGGGCAAACTTGGTATTATAAAAATATTTCGGCCTTTGGACCAAATCAATATATAATACTAAAATAGAGACGTGTAAATCCTATGTGGCGGGTTCTGGTGCGATTCGCTTATGTGTCGCTCTCTGGTGCATTCTGACCGAGTTTTTTTGACACGTCAATTAATGAGTATCCAATAAATTTAAGCCACATCAATTAATGATTTCATATCTTTTAGCCACATCATTTAAGTTATCATTATTAACAATCACAATTTATTTGATGAAAATAAATCTATAACAAATCTATCTAACCCAGAATGTGTGAAATCGAATTCCAATGACCGGGTTTGCGTGGTGGTTATTCACGGTCCGATCTATATCCTCAAATTGAATTGAGTCAAAACATGAAAACCTAATTTCTAATAAATTGGTAGAAAAAATAAATTAACATAATTAAAATAGTAAACAAACTTTAAGAGGTGACAATACACTACGCCAGATTGCGTCTCGCTCGACAGAACTCAAAAGGTTCGTCGCCTGAATCAGGTTCGGGCGACGAACTTACTAAGGCCCGTCGCCTGAACGTTGGGAGGCCCAAACCGCCTCCAACCCATGTTCAGCCGACCAGAAAACCTCAATGTTCGTCGGCTGAACTGTACTCAGGCGACGGAACAAATTCAGGGGACGAACTTTGCTCAAGATCGGTCGCCCAAATAGGTATCCGAATGACGGCTGTCAGAATGGGCCTTTGTAGCGACCGAAATACTAGTGGTTCGTCGCCTGAGCGTTGTTCGGGCCTTTGTAGCGACGGAAGTTCTTGTGGTTCGTCGCCTGAACGTTGGACTTTTTCAAAAGTAGAGTAATAAAGTCTGGTTGGTTGGGGATATTAAATACTGTTCACTCAGGAGACGGAGTTATATATAAGTCCGTCGCCTGAATGTGTTTTCCGTAACAAACAATTAAAATCGGTTGTACTGTACTATAAATCATTCTCATCTTCATCCTTTCTCCCAAAATAACCCTAGAGGGCTCGAAAACTCTTCCCCCATTTCACACCTCCATTGAAGGTATGTATAAATATTAAATTTTTTTGTTTTTTTTGTTGAATATATGCATATACATTGTTTGTTTGGATATTTGATGATGAGGTTGTCTTTTTTAATGGAGTTTGGATGGTAAAAAAAGTTGTTTGAATGGAGTTTATGAGGGGGAAGAGTTGTGTATGTATATATGGAGTTGAAATTGAGGTTAAATGGAGGTTAAATTGAGTTTGTGTTATGAATTGATTGTCTATGTGAATAGATTGTTTATGGAGTTTGGATGGTAAAAAAGTTGTTTGAATGGAGTTTATGAGGGGAAAGAGTTGTGTATGTATATATGGAGTTGAAATTGAGGTTAAATGGAGGTTAAATTGAGTTTGTGTTATGAATTGATAATTTATGTGAATAGATTGTTTATGTTCAATTTTATTTTAGAATGTGGTGTAGAATGACATAGATGATGAGAATGGAATTTTTATTTGGGTTTTTGATGAAAATGGAATTTAGAACGTTATGATTGGAAATTGATTTTAAATTGAGTTTGAGGTATGAATGGATTGTTTATGTTCAATTTTATTTTAGAATGTGGTGTAGAATGACATAGATGATGAGAATGGATTGTTTATGTGCAATTTCATTTTAGAATGGGATGAATTCATATGAATGGATTGATAATGATAGGACGATAATGGGCGACAAAAGTTGGATGCTACTCCCTCACGCTCACGGGGAGTATCAAATAAGGTTTAAACAAATAATAATAAAGTATATTTAATTAAAAATTGCATGAATATAAAAATCCAATGTTTATAACACTCTCGACAATGAATATGATTATAGTTTCAATTTTTGTATATTAAAAATTAATTTTATGTAATTATGTTTTGTTCGAATATAAACAAAATATTTTCTTTTCTTTCAAATGTATAAGATCGAATGTTTGATCATGTGTACAACTAAATATTTAATTAGAATAAGTAGGCTTTACAATCTAATTATTAAAGATTTAGCCTAATTTTATTTTATACCCTTTCATAATCGTAACCTATATATATACACACACATTGTTATAAGATAATTAATTAAAATACCTTAATTATAAAAATGTCATGTGATATTTATATATGTGCACAAATAAACGTGTGCGAGATTTATATATTTTCAAAATTATATAAATTAATTAAAATTTATTTTATATAGATAAAAGTTATGAAAAAACCGCGAAGATCGCGGGTAATAAAACTAGTTACTTCTAATAATAATAGAGCATGTTTTGGCTTTAATAGCACAACAGGCCTTTGAATTTGTGACGCCAAAAATGATGGCCTAATCATGGGTG
This sequence comes from Persicaria maculosa, assembly GCA_963922045.1. Lineage (NCBI taxonomy): Eukaryota > Viridiplantae > Streptophyta > Magnoliopsida > Caryophyllales > Polygonaceae > Persicaria > Persicaria maculosa. Next base: position 40,434,602 of record OY998251.1, on the reverse strand, counting down.
TGTTGAAGCTCATTGATTGCTGATGCAACCATCTTCTTAAAACATTTTGAGATGAGTAAAGAGAATATTTTAAGCTTGTTTCTCAACATAGATGATTCCACAAGTTGCACAGTTTTGGCTTGATGTCAATGATTTCCCTAATTCAAGTGCGTAAAAGAGATGTTTGCCAGTCCATGTTTCATTTCTTAATTTCTTTTCAGTGTTGAATTGTTGATGGGTCAAATTTTGCCGGTCAACCTCGAAGTAGATTGGCACCTAATGATCTGGCTGGATTCTAGATATATACATCTAAATTCCTTCCTTTGCTTGGGCTGATGGCAAGTCCTTTTAGCTTCTCTAGCAACCATTCATTGTAATGGATGATATCCCAGCCTTGCTGCAGTTCTGGACCACATGATTTTTTGTCTGTCTCTCTGAGTATTTACTACTTTAATAAGCATGAAAAAAATTATCTTCACAAACTGAGGCTCAGAAAGAGTTGAGTTTTATGCCCCATATCATCACATGTTTATTTTGGTTGGTGTATCAAATGATGTTTAACAAGGTAGCTTATGTTGGACATTGGCTTCATCTTAGTTACAGTGATAGACCTCAAGGCATGTAGGGCATCAGAAGCTTAATCTAGGAAAAGTGCAAATTTTATCCCTATCATGCACAGTTTTATAAATATTGAATTCTTGGATTGAACAGTGCTTATTGACTGGCTCATTCATACTAATAAAATACAGAGGCTTGATGAGTGAGTAGTAAGATCAGCATTGACACATAAACATTATTCATTTATTTGTTTCTGATGTGTGGAATGCTGTTTGGATTTCTATCTGATTTACATCCTTAAATTTTTTTTGATCTGTTAGTATTTTCTGTAATGAGTATATTGATGCATCATTTTATGCGTTTAATTTAGGTCTGAGGCCTACAACGCAACAGCATTTGATGAGTGGACTGAGCAGGCTGTGGCACCCGCTTTACCTGCAAGTTTGAGCCTTTACAAGGACCTGCAGCAGCTTAACTTCACCATAATTCTGCTAACAGGAAGGAGCGAGCCTTACAGGAATGCCACAGTGAAAAACATGCTCTTTACTGGCTATGATAACTGGGAAAGGCTTATTTTAAGGTAACTGACCGTCAAAGTTTCATTTCAGCTTAGAACATTTGAAAATTATGTACCTTTTATTCAAGTTGCACTGAAATAGTAGAAAACTGTGCAAGGAAAAACACTGGTAGAACAACTTATGAGTTTCAAACTTTGTGATGGTAAAAATACACAGGGGACCATCAGATGAAGGGGAAACAGCCATTGTTTATAAATCCAAGAAGAGACAGGAATTGGAGGATGAGGGCTACAGGATCCATGGGAACTCGGGTGACCAGTGGAGCGACTTGTTAGGGAACGCGACAGCGGTAAGATCATTCAAACTCCCCAATCCAATGTACTACATTGCCTGATCATAATTTGATCCGATCTGGGTAAATGACTGAATAAAAATTTTGTACCATGGTAAGTGTAATGTGGTACTATTGTTCTTGGTTGCATCTGGCAAGTGGCAACCGTCATTGTTGTTGTAATTTTAAGGGTAAATTAAGCTTGTTGTGTTCCTTTCAAATCTTACGTGTTAGTATCTTCTTCACTGTAAATGAAGTTAGTTTATACCGTGGGAAATTTTCACAAAACCACCCACGGCGGGCCCAAAAAAGGGGCGAATGCCGAATGCATAAGATTCATAGATAGATAAAGCTCAATCTCAATACCCTTACGTTTTTTTTTCTATCAAAAAAAAAACCCTTCCGTTTTTTCCTTAAAAATAGCCTCGGACTCAAAATATTAAAAAGTATAATATTATTTTAAAAAATTAATAAAAAATCAGTATTTTATATTGTCTTAACTTCTTAAAAAACGTGTCAAAATATCAAATCGGGTCCTATTCAGTTCGGGCGAATTGAGTTTCGGTTTAAATGGGTTCGGGTGAATCGGGTTTCAGTCTAAACGGTTTCGGGTGAATCGGGTTTTGGTCATAGCGAATTCGATCGAATTGGGTTACGTTAAATTGATCTGCAAGAATCTTTTTGGATAAATCAAATCAAATTTATTTAATTTTTTTTACATATGAGATATTTATATTTTTATATAGATTAAGCTAATGTTTATCAATTCTTAATCAATACTACATTTGTTAAAAAGAATATAAGTCTTCTCACTTTTTAGAACATTTTTTAAAAAGTCAAAATTATATAAAATTTATTATTTTAAATATTAATTTCATACTTAATCTTATAACTACAAATTTATAAAAATAAAAAAAATTAATATTTATATAGTTTTAGCGTCTAAAAAAAATACTAAAAAGTCAAATGAATTTTTTTAATAGAGGGAGTAAAAAATTATATTTAATTATACTATATATGCATGATAATATTAACAACCATTATTAAGTAATCAAATACTTAGGTTTTTTTTTTAGTATTTTAGGAGAAATGCTAAGATTTTTGTTGGTTTCGGATATAATCGGGTTTGAGTTATTTCGGGGGTCGGGTCTAATCGGGTTCGGATATATATGGGTCGTGCAATTTCAGGTTTTAGGTTGATTTCGGGTCGCTCCATTCGGATATAATCATGTTCGGGTTATTAGTGGGTTTGAATTGGTTTCAAGTTCAGGATTAATTTGGATCGGTCGGTCGGTCGGTCTCGGATCCAAACTTTTTTTTCAATTATCCGGGTGTCGGATGGGTTCGTGTCGGATCAGCCGCATTGATTTTCTCGGGTTGGGTCGGGTCAGTTGCATCGATTTTCTCGTGTCGGGTCGGGTATTGCCAACTCTAGTGGTAGTATCATTTTAACGTTTGACCTTTGACGTGAAGTGAAGGTTATTGTTCAAGCCAATAATTCTACAGTGCATTTCCTCTGCCCCACTTTCACGCCACACAAAAATATTTAACCCTTAAATTAATATTAAAAAATTTTTAAAAAATATATTTAGCTTCTACATTATTATAACATATTTGAAAAAAATCTCATAAAATTAGCTTACAGAAATTATAATAATTCAAAAGAGATATAAAAATTTTAAAAAGTTATAAAAGGATGATATTTTACTATATAAATTTTTAAAATTTTTATAAGTTGATTTTTAGAGATTTGTTTTTTCAAGTATGTTATAATAATCATGTAGAAGCTAAATATATTTTTTAATTTTTTTAAATATTAATTTAAGGGTTAAATAACTTTGTGGGAAGGGGTTGTGGGGCGGAAAAGTGGGGCAGAAGAAATGCACTGATAATTCTAGCGAGGCTTAAAACTTGTTGGATAACCAATACCGTTTCATTGGAAGGATAATGGTAGGACACTAGTGTCATGGGTGAGTTTAACGGCAAGATGGGTTTCATCTAACGACAAGATGAAATTTACGTATTTACGTTCGGGTCCTTTCCATCTTTCATTTTTTTTTTACTTTCTCTTGGTTTACTCTCCTCTCTCCTCGCCTCCTCACGCACGCTCGGACTCGGTCATCAGATCGGGCAGCCGCCGACGGTCACCACCACCACCATTAGCGACACCATCAGATTCGTGAGTTCTCCGTTAGTTGCCGCCGGTTGAAGCAAACACCATCACCATCCTTCAACTCAGCCGCTGGCACCAAAGGTGATTTTTCTGTGCTTCGAAACCCTACAGCCAGGCCCGTGCATTAGGCAGTTCAGGTGGTTCAACGGAACAGGGCCCCCAAAATTATGGGGCCCCATATCAATTATATTCGGTATATAATAAAGGTCTTCCGAAATATCACAAATGTTCTAAATAGCATAGTGGTAGGTGCGGCACATGTAATGATTTCCACGCGGGTTCGAGTCCCAGCAGCGCTCCCATTTTTTTGCTCTTTCCAGGAGGACCATTAATCATCCTTTTTTTTTTTTTTCGTTTCCAAGACTATTAATATTAATCATCCCTTTTGTTTTTGCCCTTTCCAACCATTATTAATCATCCCTCTCTTTTTTTTTTCGTTTCCAAGACTATTAATCATCCTTTTTTTTTTTCCCCTTTCCAACCATTATTAATCATCCCTTTTTTTTTTGCCCTTTCCAAGACTAGTAAATTAGTAATCAACGCTTTTCGGGACATTTAACACTAAATTTTCCACAAATTTAATAACATATTATATGAATTTATAATATTTTTATGCACAAAATTAATTAAAAAATAAAAAATTACCATCTTATTCTTAAGTTTAATAACATATTTTATCCAACACATTTATATAAAATTAATTTAGAAACAATATAACTCAAGCACAATTTTTTTAGCACAGGGCTCCCGAAAAGGTTGGCACGGCCCTGCCGGCTACAGCCGTCGGCGTTTACCACCACCACCGGCGACACCTAGTCGCCTGAACGGCGCGCCCCTGTCCCCTGTCCGGCGCCAGCGTCCAGCATCTCCCCCCCCCCCCCCCAGATCCCCACCTCGCTTCTCCCTTCCCCCTTCTCCTGCCTCCCAGGCGTCCCTGAGCCCGTTCCGACCCCTGAGCGCATCCACACCACCACCCCCATGCCCCCACCCTCGACTCCAGATCTCCCCCGCTAGCCTCCGACACCACCCCCTCCCTCAGATCTCCAGTCCGCTTGAATGACGCTCAGATCCGACCCGAATATGCTTGAACGACGCTCAGATCAGGAACTTAATTGAAACCTTTCTCCTCGAAACCTTCCCTTTTCACAACCTTGAGGCCGAATCCCGTTTGGTTCCCCAAACTAGGGCTAGATCCGCCATTGAAACATAATGCAGTCTCCATGAAGTCCATCAGATCAAAGAAAACCCAAGAGGAAGCGAAGAATCGGTTAGGGACTTGAGTGCAATAATTATGTAAAATTTGTCTTGTCAATAGATAATACACATCTTGCTTATAGACTTTATGTACTGTCATTTGAAACAAGTATGTGGGCCCCATATATATATATATATATATAGTCGGCGTTTACCACCACCACCGGCGACACCTAGTCGCCTGAACGGCGCGCCCCTGTCCCCTGTCCGGCGCCAGCGTCCAACATCTCCCCCCCCCCCCCCCCAGATCCCCACCTCGCTTCTCCCTTCCCCCTTCTCCTGCCTCCCAGGCGTCCCTGAGCCCGTTCCGACCCCTGAGCGCATCCACACCACCACCCCCATGCCCCCACCCTCGACTCCAGATCTCCCCCGCTAGCCTTCGACACCACCCCCTCCCTTAGATCTCCAGTCCGCTTGAATGACGCTCAGATCCGACCCGAATATGCTTGAGCGACGCTCAGATCAGGAACTTAATTGAAACCTTTCTCCTCGAAACCTTCCCTTTTTACAACCTTGAGGCCGAATCCACCCATATATATATATATATATATATATATATATATATATATATATATATATATATATATATATATATATATATATATATATATATATATATATATATATATATATATATATATATATATATATATATATATATATATATATATATATATATAGGGAGTGGTTTCCTTGTGCACACCCCTTAAAGTGTACTTTGTGTACAAATAATAGCCATTGATCTTAGTGGATCGGATGGCCTAGATTCCGCCATGTGTCCACCTGATTAAAAAATAAATTGTTATAATTTTGGTGGGACCCACCTACTTTCCATCACCAACTCCATTTTGCGCGTGATTACACCCCTTCCCCCCTCATTGCTTTTTTTTTAAACATACTCTACGTATTATTTATTTTCAAGTCAAAGATTCCAATTTGATTACATAAAATCGCCCATTTTTTTGAAATATACTGTACGTATTTTTTTAAAAAAATATACATAATACTTAACCCCATTATTTCTTGCTTGTAGTACTTGGCCCCCATTCCTTACTTTTTTTTATAAAGCTGTTTTTTTTTTAAAAAAAATACGGAATATTTACGATTTTGTGAAAATTAAATAATTATTAGTGATTCATGGGTGAGACCCACCTGATTTTGTTTGTTTTAAAAATTTGGCCATTCTACCGAATCATGTTTCATATGCTACCGAATAATGTTATGTTTTCTTTTCCATCTAGTTCAGATCAAAATTTACGAATTCTAGTGAATAATTTATCACATTCTATCGAAAAAGGTTTTTTTGTTAATCAATTTTAGATAAAAGAAACCCAAAATCCTTAAACAATACTTACGATTTATATGAATAATGTTTCACATTTCACTGAATAATGTTTCACATTTCACTGAATAATGTTTCACATTTCACTGAATAATATTTAATTGTGTAGTTATACTATACGAATAATGTTTCACATTTTACCAAATAATGTTTAATTGTTTAATTGTGTAGTTATACTCGTGCGATGAAGGTTTTTTTAATCTTATTTGTCAAACCGAATACTTCATATACTAATGAATAATGAATCAAATTTCACCGAATAATTGACCAAATCATTAACTCTAGTAACCAAAATTCGACATATACATATGAATACTTGACGAATAAAGAATCAAATTATACATCTCGAAAACTCTACTAACAAATAATGAATCAAATTTCACCGAATAATTAACAACTTATTAACACTAATAACCAAATTTTGACACATATGTATGAATAATTGGTGCTAATTAAGAAAATGCAATTTAACCACACATTCTTCTAGTGTTCCATTAGTCAACAGCTAGAGAAGGAAACATCGCTTTCACCCATATTTAATTATACTTTTATCTTCCTTCCACCAAACCTTTGAACACCCAATTTCTTCGTACAGAACAAGAAACAAACACAATGTAGGCATCCATTGATCAAATTGATAAACAATTCCGCGTCCATGGAGCTAATTTCAGGCTGGAAACAAAATTGACCAATCCACACAGGGTCAAAAACAATCAAAATTAGGGGAAAAGAGAGAGATTGAAGGAAAGGGTGAAAACTCACATATTATTGGCAATGCTGAGGGTAAGCAGAGGGTAGACATCCCTGATCTAGTGATCTCATCATCATTCACCATCGCAACGAACAGTTGAAAGGATCCATAGCGAGTGTGACCCTAGCCTCGGCGTCTTCCTTGGCCAACCTCCTCGCCATCTTCGCACCGCTCTCTCTCCTCAATTGCCTCCCTCTATCGCCATCCTCCCCCTTGATTGCCTCCTTGGTGTCGGCCGGCCCTCGGAACTCCGCTCGCCATCGGAACTCCGAGTTCGAGATTCGCCTCGATCCCCTCGCCGCCTCGCATCGCCATCGACTCACCATCGAATCACCGTCGTTGGGCTTTCTTCGGAGTTCGGATCCACAGATTTAGAACGATGAAGAAGAAGAATTTGGACTCGCCTCCTCGCAACGGAATCACCTCTGCCTAGCCACACCTTTCCGCCTTGGCTCGCCTCCGATTCCGACGATGCCAGTGCCTCTTTATTCCTCAGTCGCGTCTGATCGATCCTATAACGAATGAGTGGGATATGAGGAGACGGCGAGAACGAAGGCAATCAGGGAGCACGCGCTATCTTATGGAGCGTCCGGCCGGTTTCTACCCAAATTGTGCGGGATCCACTTGGGTTTAATTAAAAAAAAAAACCTTTCAATCTTATCCATCCATCACAATCAATCCAAGGGCTCACAATTGTGCACAAGGTACACCCTAAGGGGTGTGCACAAGTTACCCATTCTATATATATATATATATATATATATATATATATATATATATATATATATATGTATGTATGTATAATTTTTTGAAAATTATATTTATTATTTTTTAGTAAAACGTCTTTGACGAAGCAAAGGTCAACCATGATCGTCGCATAATTATATACCTAATGCATGTTGTAGGATGTGACTCCCTAATTTTCATTTCTATACAAAAAAAATAAAATCACTTCTTATTCCAGTTTTCTATCAATCACCCGTTCTTTATAATTTTTGTAAAATTATCATTTAATTTTTTTTTATTAGGAAAAAATTCGAGCTCAGACAAACCCGATACTCGAGAGGCCGACGAATCGGCAGACGGACTAGCCGTCAACAAACAACATACTACAGACACAAATAAACACAGATGAAAGAAAAACCCAAAACAACCCGAAAGAGTCGTCCGCCAGCAGAAAAGACGAGGGAGATCCAAGGCGGGCCACGAATGCCGAGAACACGGGGGAGTGCGATGACTCTCACGGTGACTCGACGCCGAGATGGCGGAGAACAGTAACCCACCATCGGAAAGGGCAGAACCAGGGGAAGTGTGGATCACCGACGTTGCCACCACCTAGATGAAGGATCTTCGGAGACCACGAACACAACCACAATTCTCTCGATCATACTGGCAGCCCGATACTGCAACCCACCTCGAAACTAAACGCCACCACACCAAAGCAACGACCCAACGCCAAACGAACGAACAAAAAACGGATCAATAAGGGAAAATCAAGCATCCAACAAAAATTTGTGTGCAACTTATTCATAAGATTATGTATATAGAATATATAAAAGAACCCGGTAAGTATTAATTCCATTTTAAATTATTACCCTATTATTTTTTATTTTAATTATTATTTCTCGGGCCGGCTTTGGGCCCAAGGGAAGAGCCTTGGGCCTAAAGAACACAAAATGGGCTGAGACCCCAAGCTCAGGCCACCTTCGGGCCCAAGGCAGGCCCGGAACCGAAGGAGGCAGGAAAATGGCGACACAGCACAGAAAGCCACGAACCAGCAACCCGAACGAGCACCGCCCAGTGAACGACGCTGAAAGCAGGCTGGAGGCGACATGGTCGAAGATTTATGAGGACAGACGGCGACACGAGGCCGGCGAACGGGCCACCAAGCCAAGGCGGCCAGCAGATTGGGCAAATTAAGGAGAATTTGGTAGATCTGAGCTCCCAGAGGAGGTTTAGGGCTCCTGAAGGAGATTTAGGGCTCCGAAGGAGCGTTTTGAAAGAGATCGAAAAAACCGGTGAGAATTGGAGATGTACAACACTGGTTTTCAATCTCCTTTTTTTTCCATCTACTCCTTGCTAAACAAGGACCAGACATCTTCGAGTACGCCGATGACCCCGGGACCCGGTAGAAAGGCGACGGAGAGGGAGGCGGACACCGGTAGTCGAGAAGCGGTCGAGCTCACCGGCGAGCACTAGTTGGAGAGGCTGTGCAATTGGACGATTACTGAGAGCGAGCGCTAGAACCGCCACCATTGGCAGCGGCGAAGCGGATTAAGGCAAAAGATCGGTTGCTTGAAAGGAAGCCGCCACAACGAAGACGGACGGCCACCAATGCCACGGGAACCAAGGCGACAGACAAGACGAGCAGCCAACGATAAGGTTGGGTGTGAGATTTGGGGAGGAGAACAGGATTTTTAGGGGATTTGTTTTGAAGAGAATGATTTATATATATATATATATATATTTATTTATTTATATATATTATTGAATTGTGATATATTAATTTGATACGGTTGAATTTGATATTAAAAGAAAAGGAAAAAGAAAAAAAAGGCAATGTACATTTATATGAGCAATTCTAGGCGGTGATAGCCTATATGACGATAGGTAGAAACATGAGAGAGAAAATAGCAAAAGCTCCTTCTGTGCGACAACCAGAAAACCCTAGCCCCATACCCGATCAAATCGGCTATCGATTGCTTCGTTTAATCGATTTCTGGAAACCAATATGTCAAAACCCACCAAATTAATTGCCTCAACTACCTTGATTAACCATGATCTCGCTCAAAGCAAGAAGGCTGCTTTGTATTCGGAGACCTTATCCTCGCAAATCGATCGAGACGCTTCACTGATAGATCGAAGAAGAAGGAGAAGAAGAAGAAGCAATCGATGGCTATGGTACTTAGCCGCTGTAATGAGGTATGGGTCGCTGGGGGTTCTCTCCCCCCTGGTCCGTGTGTTCTCGCTTCCTCGCCGCCTTTAAACTAGTGGTGGCCTGGATTCCTGCTCTTTACACCTCTCTCCAGTGTTCTAAAAATCGCGTCTAGGCGCTAGGCGGGAGGGGACCTAGGAATTTTTAAGCCTATAAGGGCCTCTAGGCAGAAATCCCCCTAGACACCGCCTAGGCGCCGCCTAGACCCCGCCTAGGCCCGCCTAGTCCCGCCTAATTCCGCCTAGGTGCCGCCTAGTACCGCCGAGCCCGACGATTATTCAATTTGAGCTTTTAGGCATGTGATTAGTCAACTTAGGATTTTTTTGTCCCCCAAGTCGAGATATATTTGCTTTTGAGTCGAACCTATGATTTTGGATTCTAGGTGGTTTAGAGTCGTTAGTCGGACATGTACTTTTGTGTTTATTTACTTTAATGTTAGTTAAACACCACAATTTGGGTTTATGAGTGATATTATAGATTACTATTACATTATATGAATTATTGACATGTGTTATACGTTAAAAGATAAGGAAATAATCAAGTTTGTTCTAAGTCTGCCTAGACACCGCCTAGGCACCCACCTGACCGCCTCACCTTTTAAAACATTGCCTCTCTCAAATCTCACTTTCTTATTTCATACCTCACATACTCTCTACCGTATAGCTCTAATCAAATATGTCTTTCATTAATGGTGAGCATGAATACCCGTAAGGAGGACAATGGGAAGAAGAAGATGGAGGAACCAAAACCAACACTAAAGAGGAGATCATACAAAGGGATTATGATCAAGGATCCAAATGAACCTTCCAATGGGATACCAGACCCAGAGAAAAGGGGTGAAAACCCCAAACCATCCATGCCAACGGGATAAACAAGCTTACCCTTGGATTTGCCAGACTTAGTTATTGGCTATCTAAGGTCAAGAAAAACATCATCATCTTACAGGAAACTACTCAATGCACAACGATCATTGGCGAACCTTTGGAGCTAAAAGAGACAAAGAAAAAGAATCGATTCGACTGCATATATAATTGTCGAATGAGAGTTCCAAGTGACTCCATTATCCCACAACTAGTTGAACGGAATTACATGAACTTCTCAATCCATAAGCTCATCTCCGTCCTCGACATGTGGTTTTGGATCCTTGGGCTCTCATTTGAATACATAAGCCATGATACCTTATCCACCACTTATGTATACAGCAGCCACCTAGAGGATGTTATTTTTATTGTATTCACCTCATCTCTTACGAAAATATATATAAGCTTGTTTGAATCCAATACCAAAATCCTTTCTTTCAAAGTTAGATGCACCAAAACCCCTAACGATGTGATCAACGTAAAGAGAAAACAAGAGAAAGAGAAGAGAAGGAAACTACTGAAATCAACCATGAGTGGACATGTTCATTTTAGCCTCAAGCTATATTGTATTCCAAACCACAAATGTAATATCACCCAAAGCAAAGAAAGATCGACCTTACACTCTTATTATCTTAAAAATATTCTCAAAGCAAAACCCCTTAATTTTGTGTTTCTTGGTTTGTATGGTTTCATAAAACGCAAATACTACCATGGAGCTTATCAAAGGAATCCATAAACATTAAACCTTTTAGATGGCATTCCGGGGGTTATCAATTCCGCTCCGGGTTTTCCAGGCTGTTTAAAATGAGACTTTGTGCGTGGAATTGTCGAGGAATTGGCAAACCAACTTTTTGGACGAATATCGACGCGTTTTGCAAAAATGAACAAATCCAACTCTTAGCGTTAACTGAAACTAAAGCAAGTACAATCCCTCTTAACCACCTATGGCGTGCTGCAGGGTTTGACAATGCAATCCGGGTGCCGTCTGTAGGCCTATCTGGTGGTTTAGGGGTGCTATGGAAATCTCATCATCTCTCTTGTGAGGAGATAACTAAAATTATTCGCTTGCTGTTGTGAGCCTAATTCGCCATGTTTTATACTATCTTTTATATCGATTTCTGCATACATTTCATGCATTTGGGTCAGAATAGTACAGATTTTGTGTATTTTATGTTTATTTGCAATATATGGAGGTCTACACAATTTATTTTTATATTTCGCAGAAATCGGACGCACTTTGGAGCTTAAAGGAAAGTCATGAAGAAGCTAAGGATTGTGCAGCTGGAGAAAACCCCACTTTTCTCCACTCATCATTCTGAATCAGGCTCTGATGTCTTCATGAGAGTTGTATCCCTCGAAAAGAGTGTTCCAACGCATACTCATATGCGTCAATCGGAGGAACGAGGACTCGGAAAAGTGCGTTTCAAGACAGATGCAGAATGCTGGAAACTGCAGAGGAGGTCGATATCGACCACTTTTGGTCGATATCGAGTGGATCCCATCGACCAGTCATGCCAGAGATCGACCAGACACTTGGAGCAATACAGGACATGTCAATATCGACCACTTTTGGTCGATATCGAGTCAAGCATGGTCGAAATCAATTCCAGAAGCCGAGATCGAGTGAAGCTGAGAAGACAGGTCGATATCGACCTATGTTGGTCGATATCGAGTGGCCACCAGAGTCGATTTCGAGTCAGTCCGAGTCCGAATTCTGAGCTGGCTTTCTTCCACATGAAGCAAGAGATATTCTATCAATTCAAGAGACGATTTATCAAGTCCAAGAGAGATCTATCCACTTTAGATATAGTTTCCTTTATGGATTTATTTCTTTTATTTCCAAATTTAATCATTAAGCTTTAGATAGATAAATTTAGATATAGATAGATAGTTCCTTCCTAGAATAGCTTGGATTGGAGCCTATAAATAAAGCCCTAGGGGGCTGATTTTCATTCATTTCATTCAAGCAAAGCCGTCTTCGGGCGCAAAGAGAGAGGAGGCGAGCGAGGATGAGGAGGCGAGAAGGGGGAGGAAGGAGACGAACGGTTGTAAGTTTTAGTTTATTTTATGTTAAAGTTAATTTCTTTCATTATGGTTTGTTTCTGATTTCCTTCTTCTTGGGTTGGGGTGATCCCAACATAGATATGTTTGTTTGATTTATAAATCCATGAATTTATATGTCTTTATCATCATCTACCTATGTGCTTAGTCCTTTGCGAGAGTTGAGGAAATTTCTTAATCATGATATTGAAGTGAAAGTGATCTTATTATGAATTTGGATAGTAATTAGGGTTTATTTGCGGGAGCCGAATAATCCTAATTAAGAAAAGGTAGAAACAAATTAGATTTTTATGCGAGAGCCTCCATCACCTAAATTTTTGGAATTTGCGAAAGTCGATTCTTTGATATAAATCATGCGTCTTTATGTGATTTATGATCTACACATATGTTTATTGTTGTGGTGATCCCTAACCTTGGAAGTTCGCACATTTATTTGCTATATTTTATTATTTTTATTCGACACAAGTTCTACTCGACACAAACCACCATTCCCACTCCATCCCTCGACATCGACCCCTCTATTCTTTGTCGACAGCCACCCTCATCACCTCTTCTCGCTATCCCTGAACCCCAAAACAACCTAAACCTAGAACCGCTGACTTCTCTCCTGAGGACGAACCTGACTCCACTATCCAATAACGGGGTCTTGACTACAAATTTATTTGGTTGAGAAACCCTCTCGTCACTTGCCTAGGATTATCGGCATAAAATATGAAAACACGAATTCAAAAACATTGATTAATATTTTCTTTATTTATGGCCCACCTGAACCACAAGACAAGGATAGTTTTTGGGATGATTTACTCTCCTTGGTTAACAATTCCACCTTGCCGTGTATAGTCATTGGTGATACAAATAAAATTCTGTATCTAGATGAAAAGGAAGGAGGCGCGAAACCAAACTCAAAAAGATTTGATAGGTTAAGTAATTTCAAAAACCTCTCCAATTTGATCGATATCCCCTTCACTGGCAATAGATTCACTTGGAGGAAAAAATACAATTCCTTCCTCCCTGGAATTTTCATGGCAGCAGCATCTTTTCCTCAATTAATTTCAACAATACAATTTGTTAATTTGGTACTCAAATATAGAGAGTGGTTCATCAATTTTAATTTCATTGCTTAAATAGAAGTGGTTCATCAATTTTATAGTAATTGGTTCAGCGCGCACACACACACACACAGACACACACACACACACACACACACACACACACACACACACACACACACACACACACACACACACACACACACACACACATATATATATAGTGGTTCAGCACATATATGAATTAAATATAAGTGGTTCAATATATAGTGTGGTTCAATGACTAAATATATAATGGTTCATGAATTAAATAGAACTGGTTCATGAAATAAATAAAAGTGGTTCATCAATCTTATAGTAATTGGTTCAGCACAGATATATAGAGAGTCGTTCAGTGACTAAATATATAAGAGGAAATGGTACTAAATACCACAATTTGAAAAAAGTTTGCAAAAATGCCACCGTTTTGGAAAATTTGGCAAAAATGCAATTTTCTCCCCAAATTTGCAAAACTGTCCAGATTGTCACTCCCCCCCCGCCCCCAAAACCGGCTATCGCTTGTAATTATTGCCAAAAAAAAAAGAAAAAGAAAATAGAGGCATCATTACCTACCTAGTAGGAGAGAGGCAAGACGGGAAGGAGTAAAGACAATCCAATCACCATCTCTCTCCCGTTTCAAACCAATACAATAGGAAAGAGAGAGAGAGAGAGAGAGGTAGTTGCAGAGACGCCAGAAGATAGAGAGAGAGAGGGCGGTTGCGGTTTCTTCCTCGACAGTTGCATACACCAAAGGAGAGAGAGCGGGCAAGTCCAGCGTCGCCGGAAAGGACACATCAGCCACGACCCGACGACATACAGAACAGGTACGCCCTTTTACTCTTCTCCCTTTGGTGGTAGGGTACGCGGGTGTGGGTCGGGGAAGCAGTGGGTGAAGGGTTTAGGGCAATGGCGGCCTGAATGGTGGGCCGGGGTGGTGGTTTTCTTGTTTGGATAATGGTGGGTGGTGGTGGCATGGGTGGTTTTCGGGTATGGAAAGGGGAAATCGGTGGTTAGGGTTTCCAATTGGGTGACAGTGGTTTTTGGAATGGGTTAGGGCAACGGTCAGGGAACTATGGATAGGGGAAATTGGTGGTTTGAGGTTTGAATTGGGTGACAGGGGTTTCCAATTTGGAGAGAAGGGTTTCTAAATTTGTTGTGGTAGGCGGAATAGGGGAATTGACGAGGTGTGGAAATTGGGATATGTGGATGTCGTAGGTGTCCTATTGAAGGAGGTTTGAGATATTGGTTATAGGCTTCCGATTCATAATGGGTGACATGGGTTTCACACTGAGTGACAAGGGTAGAGTGACATGGGTTAGTCTGTTAGGTGACAGAGGGAGACGAATATAATTGGTAGAAGCTGACTTTGTTCATGTGATGGAAATTGCAGGAGAGAAATGGTGAGGACGAAGAATGTGAGCTCGAAGAACAAAGAGCCTGAATACCTAGTCCCCGAAGCTAGGCACTTCCGGGCCCGGGTCAACCAGGGCTCAAGACTGTCAATGCTGAACAACATCAATGATTATGTTGACGCTAGCGACTGGCAGAAGCTGCTTGACTCCCAGCTTGGTGGGGTTGTGCAGCTGGCGCACAGTGTGAAATTTTCTTCACAAATGGTGCATTATGCACTCCAGCGACAGCTTGCGAGCGATAAGGAGTGGGAGACGTGGTACCGGATTAAGGGGAAGCTCCGGAGGTTCTCCCTCAAGGAGTTTGCCTTAGTAACCGGGCTACGGTGCAGTCAACCAACAGCTAGTGACATGGAGGACGACGAGAAAGCTATCAAGGAGTTTTTTGGAAACGAGAAGATGACGGTCGGTGACCTGGAGACCAAGCTGAAGAACTCAATAATGGTGGTGCGGAGCCCGCGAAGACGATTCAAGCTAGTGCTTCTGTACATTGTGGAGGGCGTTTTGTTAGGGGAGGAGCAGAGGAAGGGGCTGCGGAGCTGGATCGTCCGGTTGGTGGAGAATGTCGATCGGTTTTTGGCATTCCCATGGGGGAGGGTCATCTATGCTGCAACACACGTGTCGCTGAACGGCGCCGTAAAGCGCCGGGAGACTGAGATAAAGGCAGAAGATCGAAAGAAGCGCAATGGTTATGGCCTGATGGCAGTGGCGGATCCAGGAATTTTTGTAAGGGGGGGCTGAATTTTTTTTATGAGAAATGACGATTTGAAATTTTTGAGTCTAAGGTTGTACCTATATAGACCATTGACCCCTTCAGTCCTACTTATTTGTTGAATTACACTAAAAACGCCACTATACTGTTTTATGGATTTAGAAACCTACATCACCAACTGTAATGTAACTAGACCTGGGCAAACGTGGGCATGAGCTAGGCTTGGGACGGGTTTTACTCCAAATACTATCCCGGTGTTGCGGGGGTACGTTGGCCGGGCTAAGCTCGCTTCGCGTGGTGAATGTATTGTCCAAGCTTGTTCGGTATTGCCGCAGGTACCCGTAAAATCTAAACGATCTATGTACTTCGACAACAACAAAAATGTTGTATGCTCTCTACTTTCAATCCAAAAAAAATATTTGCTGGAGTAATGAACAAGTTGTTTGAAGTTGTCTAGTTAAAACAAAAAAAAAAAGATAGTTGTTGAATTTTAATTAATATTGTACTAGTTATTATAAGTATTGATTATAAGGGGAAAAAAAACAAAGGGGTTGGTGTTTTTTTTTTAAAAAAAAAAACAGAAGCTGATTGAAAAAAACAGTTGTTAAAAAAGGTTAGCTTTTTTTTTTTTGTTTTTTTTTTAAGAAAGATGCAGGTTAAAAAGGTTATGCTAATTGAAAAAAACAGTTGTTAAAAAAGATTAGCTTTTTTTATTGTTTTTATTTTATATAAAAAAAAGACGTAGGTTACAGTTGTTAAAAAAGGTTAGCTTTTTTTTTTAAAGATGCAGGTTAGCGTTTTTTTTTTAAAAAAAAGATGTTCAAAATGGGGGAAAAAGAAGGAGGCGAGATTCGAACCTGGGATGCACCCTCCGCCTCTTGAAACACGAGTAGGTCTTATCCATTGAGCTATCAAGTCTTTGTGATACTTCTTTACTTCACTTTATAATATTACCAAATTAACAGATGTATAAAAATACCCATACCCTTATTTTGACCAGCGGGGGGCTTCAGCCATCCCGAGCCCCCCCCCCCCCCAGATCCGCCCCTGCCTGATGGGTTATCCGCTATCCTTTCAGGTAACCTTCTCGACCACACCCATGATCATTTTGTAATTCATATGCTGAAAATGTATTAATTTGAGTGGGGATGCGGTGCAGATTTGGTTGTTGGAATCCATGCCGAAGGGGAAATCGTTGCATGAGATGGACCCTCAAGGACGAGAACCTCGCTTATAAGGATATAGCCAGCCGCACCGAAGCTGAGGGAGAGGAGGCCATAGAGATTGATGATAACCCAATACTCATACCAGAGGAGGCTGAGCTGGAGCTGATGGATGGCCGTGTCTACGATGATGAGAAGTCCGACCCCTTCTTCGACGACCTAGTTGCACCCTTCCTGACACATTTCGAAGCCCCTGGTGGGAGGTCCCCAAGGACGGGAAGAGGAGGCAATGAGAAGGATGGCTGGGTGGGGGACGTGGCCAAGACTTTGGAACAAGTTATGGACAAGCTTCAGACAATGTCAACAGGGATGGAGAAGATGGATGAAAAGGTACGCAATAACTTCCCAATTATTAAGTTTTGTGGAGACTCTGGATAACTGTGAACTATGGTAAATGGCCTCCTGACACGTGAAATTGGACAAGTGACACGTAGTGTAGATAATGAACGAATGTGGTATGAAATTGAGGGGGGGCCTAGTCTGATATGTGTTTGTTTAGAACTGAATTAGGTGACCTTAGTCTGATATGAAGTGTGAACTAGGAATTGTTTGGTGTTCATTACTCATGGTGATATGAAGTGTGAATTGTGTTGAATTTTGTCACCTTATGGTGATATGAAGTAATAATTTTATCACCTGCAGCTGAAATTATTGGAGGTGGCCGTGACTGAGCTGCGGGATGGTCAATGTAAGGGGACGGCCTGGCAAGAAGCAACCGATAAAGAACAAGCTGGAGATGAGAAAAAACGGGATGAGTTTGTAAGTTTGTTTTTGCGTGACATGCGTTTCGATGTTTAGTCCTGCTTGAAATCGGGGATTCAATATCAAATGTTAATATGTATTTTACAGGTCGAACTTGATGAGTTGATAGAGTCAATTGTGGCTGAAGCCGGTGAGGGTGGACAAGGTGGTAAGGTTAGTTGTTGGTAAGCATCACAAGATTTGTTATGTTAAGCGACACTAGAAGAATGTGACAGGAAGATTGTAGCTGTGTGACATGATTTGTTATGTTAAGTGACACTGGAAAGTTTGAGGCATAATTGAATGTTGATTTCATTTGCAGTTAGGAGGTGCTGTTGAGAAGGGAAGTGAAGTGGATGATGGTGGGGATAAGCACACAGAAGTTGAAACTGTGAAGGCAAGGGATGAGATATCAGGAGAGAGCAAGCTAGCTGGTGATGATGTCGGGGACAAGCATGATGAAGCTGAATCTGTCAAGGCAGGGGATGGGGGGGGGGGAAGGAAGGAAAGACCAACGAGGTCAGGTTTATTTATGAAAAAAAGGTGATTATATATGTGACATGAAAGTTTATGGCAAGTGACATGAAATTTTTTCAGACCAAGGCAGGGGACAAGCTATCTGATGTCGGGGACAAGGTAGTTGAAGGTGAATCCGTCAAGGCAGGGGATGGGACGGCAAGAGAGAGCAAGGATGTAAGTTTTTTCTATCAGTTATTGGTGACAGGGACATTGTAGTTGCACGACATGAGTATATCTGTTATGTGACAAGGGATAGTGTCAATCTTAGCTGAAGTTTGATATGTTTGCAGTTGGGAGAGGTTGGTTTAAAGGGGTCTGGTCCTGAGGAAGGGGGAAAGAAAATTGAAGGTGATGAGAGACCGAAGCCCCGGGTAGCTCAGGTGTATGCATCTAAGGGGGCGAAGAAGACGAGGAAGGGTGTTGGAGAGGAGCTGGCTCCCCCGGCCAAGAATGGTGTCAGCGACGGACAACGACACCACTGTTCCCGCTGATGCTGTTCAGCTAGGAATGGTGTCAGCGACGGACAACGACGCCATGACAAGTTGGGTGGCAAGGTACGTAGCTTATGTGTCTTACTCTCGAATAGACGACGAAGGTAAATAGTTAAACGTCCACAATACCTGACAGAAACTTACCGTGCAGTGGGGACGCGGAGGTGCGCACGTCACCTTGCGGTGTGGATATGACGAAGGAGTTACTCAACCGCCTGAAGAAACCCCAAGATTGGTTTGGAACTGTGGTATGAACACTTGTCACCTTTAAAATTTCCCGTGTCAGGATTTTGGATTGTAATTGCGGTTCACTTCATGCAGGAGATGGAGCGGGTGACATTGCCAGTGGAGCCATCGTAGTCGATACGTGCTTGGCGGGAATTTATCTACCTCGAGAATGGAAGGAGTACAGCGCCAGCCCCGAAGCTTACGAGCCTAGTGATGCATTGATGGCGTACTTTGATGGGGGGTCGCCGAAGCCGTTGGGACGACCGTGGTCAGGTGCGGACCTCATCCTCCTCCCCTTCAACGTCAGGAACAAACACTGGGTTGCCCTTGCCATCGATCTTAAGGAGTGGAAGGTAAGGGTGTATGACTGCGACGTCCACATGGTGACGGAACGCCAGCTCCAGCCCCTGTTAATGCCTGTGACGAGCCTGATCCCTGTCGTCATGCGTGCACACCCCGATCTGAAGGTCAAGTATGCCGATAAGGTCCCCACGCCGTTTGCCATTCGCCGGGACAAGAGCCTTCCACAGAACAAGCAAAGGTAAGTTGGATGACATGGTTCAATTTCATTTGATTGGATGTAGAATCGGTGTCCGCGTTCTGACCGATTCTTCCCCATTGCAGCGGTGATTGTGGCCCGTACACCATTAGATTCATGCACCTCCTGCTGGAGACCGCCCCGAACTTCGATCGATTGGACGACACGTACATTGAGGCATACCGCCAGATGCTAGCTGTTGGGGTATTCCATGGTCGACTCGGATGCTAGACTTTGGAGTTGAACACTTGCTTCCAATCATAACACCCTCCTGTAATAGTTGAAGTAAAACATTTGGATATTTTGCGAAACTTGGTAGTTGTCGAATGTGAACATTTGTATATGTTAGTAGGTATGCGGACATGTTAAACTTGCCAGTGTAGCTACATGTATCTATCCAATTTGGTGACAAGGTATATGTCGTTAGATGACACGAGGATTAAAAGGGGTGACATGGGTCATTTACACTATACGTAGGAATATGAGACAGTCAATAGTGACACGAAAAAACCTGTCAGGTGACACGTGCATGGAAAGACGGGACCCGATACTGGGACAAAAGAACAAAACGACAAAGGAAAAGGAATCTATCAGGGTGGCAGTTGGTTGCGCAGTTCCTTTGACCTACTTACAAAAAAATAAAAAGAAAATGTTGTGTTCCTCGAAATTAAAAGGTAAACAAAAGAAAATCAAAAGTAACTTGCATTCATTGCAGTTGGGGAATAAAACCACCACCTACACAAGGGAAAGAGAGAGAGAGAGAGAGAGAGAGAGAGAGAGAGAGAGACCGAATATTAATAGGAGTGAAGGGAAGCGGTTGTGAAGTGAAGGGAAAGAGGAGAGCCCGTACCGGAGAGGGAGGAAGACGCCGGAGAAGGGAGGAAGACGCCGGAGAAGCCCGTACTGGAGAGGAAGGCGCAGGAAAACAGGTATAACTCAATTGGTTATTGAAATCCGTCCTCACCCATCTCTACTACTCTGAATCTTCACTTAATTTGCAATCTTCCCCACTTAATTTGCATTCTCCCATTGTTTCGTACCGGAGAGGGAGGAAGTCGCCGGATAAGGGAGCAAGACGCCGGAGAAGGCAGTACCGGAGAGGAAGGCGCAGGAATACAGGTACAACTCAATTGATTATTGAAATCTGTCCTCACCCATCTCTACTAGTCTGAATCTTCACTTAATTTGCAATCTTCCCCACTTCATTTGCATTCTTCCATTGTTTCGTTCAAAGGCATGCAATTTGGGATTGGACAAAAATCGAAAATTGGGGAATTGGATTAACGGTCATGTGGGGAATTGGGGATACGTGGAAATACAGATCTGGGGTAAAAGGGGTATGGGGAACTGAGGAATTGACAGACAAGAGCGAGGGAGGTTGAAGATGAGCGTGGGAGGCTTGCGGGTCCTTTAACCCAGATTGTGAGAGTGGAGAATAACCCCTGTCATAAAAGGGTACTGTAGGACAATTGGGAGAAGACAATTGACATTCATGACATGAGCTATTCTGTTGGGTGACAAGGGTTACTTCAGTAGGTGACATGGGCCTTTTCTCGTGAAACAGTCACAGACAGATTTATTAAGTAGGGGGTGACTTTGTGTGGATATTGATTATGTTCATGTCCACGTAATTGCAGGAAGAACATGGTTCGGTCCCAGAATTTGAGGAGGAAAGGTGTCCGGCCACCGAAGAAGGTGGAGCCCTGACTCGCAGTGCCAGAGGAGAAGCATTTCCGAGGGCGGGTCAACCAGTGTTCCAAAGTGTCTCTGCTCGTCAACATGGACGACTGGGTCGACCCCGTCGATTGAGAGAAGCTGCTGCGAAGCCAATTTGGGGGTATTGTGCAAATGGCAAACCGGGTTCAATTCTCGTCGCAACTACTGCATTACGTGTTACAAAGGCAGCTTGTGATAGAAAAGAAGTGGGAGACTTGGTACATGCTTCAAGACAAGTTGTGGCGATTCTCTATCAAGGAGTTTGCGCTCGTGACTGGGTTGCGGTGTGGTCGAGTTTGGGGGGAAGACACAGAGACGGAGGATGACAAAAAGACAAAGAAGGCTCTCAAGGACTTATTCAGAATGGACAACATGAAGGTAGGTGAGCTGGAGAAGGCGTTTTAAGATCGCTCTCCTCCTCATCGTCGAAGGAGTTCTGCTGGGGGGAGAACCCAGGAAAGCCATACGAGGGTGGATTGTGAAGCTTGTGGAGAACGTTGATCGATTTCTGGATTACCCCTGGGGCAGGATTGTGTACGAGGCCACCCACGAGTCCCTGTCGGGCGTCATAGAACGACGTGTCGCTGACTTGAAGCCGAAGGCGAATGACAAGGACGATCGATATGGATATGGGCTTATGGGTTTTCCGTATGCGTTCCAGGTAAGCTACTTGACCGAAGTTATGCTTGAACTATTACGCGCAATTGATGCACTCGAGTGATATGTGTGGTTGTTTTACATTTGGTTGTACGAAGCTGTCCCGGGGATTGGCGAGGCGTTTGCGAACCGGGTGTCGAACACGGCGTTGCCTCGCATGCTGAGGTGGACAGCCGATGATGACAATCTAATGCATGAGACGATCCAGTCCCGCATGGACCCTGAAAAATCGGATAGAATCAAGGTCGAAGACAACCCGATACTAGTACCGAAGGCCGACGAGTATGAATTGATGCTCGGGTGCTTCTACCAGCATGAGGAGCCTCACCTCTACTTTGATGACATTGAGGCTGCGTTGGCACCGAGTTATTACGGTGAAGGCTCTGGCAAGTCCGGCCCGAGTTCGGAGCAACGAGATGGGACAAGGGAATCCTGGGAGGATAAGTTGGGGAAGTCAGTAGAACTGATCTTGGAGAGGCTTGGAACCATGTCAACATGGATGCGGAGCATGGATGACAAGGTACGTGTAACGTTTCTGGCATTTGTGAAACGGGTATATTTTATATGTGACACGGGTATTTTTCAAAGGTGACACGGGTTACTTATCTCCCAATGTCGAATAACATTCGCTAACCACCCCTCATTTATGTACTTTGTGTATCAGATGAAGGTGTTGGAAGGTGTTGTGAATGGGATGCGAGATGGCCAGTCGAATGCAGGAGGTGAGCAGAAACCAATGGGCGATGTCCGTGGAGAGGATAACGACCAAAAGAATGGGGGGACAGAGGGACAAACTAAGGTGGAAGACCAGCCACCAGAAGGACAAGAGGAGGTAAATTGGTTGTTACTTGACATGGTATTTTCTGAATCCACGGTGAAGGGGTAATAGAATCAACAATTTTTAATATGTCAATATTTTGTAGACAACTCACACGGTTGTTAAAGTGAAACGACACGTATTAATATGTAAAGTGACAAGGGGACAAATATATTATCTGAATCACAGTTGAAATAACCGTAACCAATTGCCAGATCTCAGAGGCGGTCAAAGACGGGACCGTTGGAGGAACTGGGGAAGATGTCAGTGGAGAGAAAGTCGGGAAACATAGGGATGCTGAGGACAAAAACCGTAAAGCCGGTTCAACGGAGGTACCACCTACAGTGAACGACCAAGCAATGCCGGAAGGACAGGATGAGAAGGTAAAATGCCTGTTACTTCACATTGTCATTTGAATCTATAGTAGTATGTAAGTGACAAGTGTATCAGTGTTAGCCGACACGAGTACAGATTGGGGTGACACGGGGGTCAAAACATTTTTGCCCTGACCGTTGAAAATGTCTAACCAATTGGCAGATCCCAGAGGCTGCAAGAGTGGAGCCCGTTCGAGGCAGGAAGAGTAAGAGAGGTCCAGAAGGTGAAGGAGAAGTGAAGTCCCCGCCTCAGAAGAAAACACGGGGCTGAAAAGGGAAAAACGTTGTCGAAGGCGCGACCGCGATTAAGTTGGGTCTTGTTTCCGTGTCAAACAACGATGGGTTCCTCCGCTGGATGGATAGGTGACACTCATCAGCAGACGTACCCAAGTTATTGCATAGATGACTCCAATCCCCTAACATTGTGGCTGTGGTTGTGCAGCGGGGATGAGGACAGCTGGAAGACTGCATACGGCACGGTGCTGAGTAAGGAGTTCTTCACCGCACTAAAAATGCCCACAGTTTGGCTAAACTCTGAGGTACGAAACCCGCCTAAGTGACTACCTTTGTCTAGTGAATGACACGGTATGTACTGTAATAGGTAGTGGAATAGTTTTGGATTTTGACTAGGGTTGTAATCGATGCAGCACATGGAACAAGCATGCTATCTTCTTCGAAAAGGGGTAACGGAGAGGGCCGACGACTTTGGCGGTCGAGTTGTCGTTGTGGACACATATTTCAGTCGCTATCTGCAGACCGAGTGGGGCAAATACAAGAGCGATGCGGATAGCTACCAAGCCGACGAGAAGCTGCTTGCCTACTTCGACGGCGGTCCCCGGCGACGATAGGCCAGGCGTGGGAAGGGGCGGAACTCATCCTCCTACCGTTGAACGTGGACAATGTTCACTAGATCGCCGTAGCGATAGATCTGGTCGGGTGGGAGGTAAGGGTTTATAATTCGGACGTCTACATCGTGAGGGTGTTGTTGCAGGAGGATGGTCAAGTATGAAATAAATATAAAGTATAGATCAGACTGACTTCCCTGTCTCAGCAAATGAATACAAGACTTCCTCCCGTTGTAGTAAGAGAAAGTCAGGATCGAATCCACGAGGAAGCACGTCAGCAGTTCTCAGGTAGCTGTAAATTCTCACAGAAGCAGCAGAAAGGACAGAAACACAGAAAGGAAAGAAACAAATAAACCCGGCAAGGGCAACTAAAACAAAAGCAAAGAAATAAAGCAAAGACGAAGCAAAAACGAAAAGCAAAGCAAAGGCGTATTCGATCTCGACAACAGCTCCTCGAGATCGACAAGACAGTGAACAACAGAAAGTGAAAATCGACGAAAACAGAAGAAAACCAACTCGACCTAGACCAAGTCCTACTCGAGATCGACAAGGCACTACTCGATCTCGACCAAGCTTCCTCTAGGTCGACAAGAATGCAGAAACTTAAATTTGCAGAATTAAACACAGAACTCAGATTTTCGACAGAAATAAACTCAATATATTAAAAGACTTCCAAAGCCAGGGTTTCAACACCACAACGATAACCATGCAAAGTAACACACAAAGGCACAAAAGATCATGCTTTCCATCAAATAACTTTCGTCATTAACAAATAGGCATATAGAGGCTTTCGCATAAACCCTAATTTTTACTAACCCTTTTCACATGATTAATCCAAGTTGCATTAAGATCACTTTCGCTTCAATAACACAAACAAGGATCACCTTCAACTCTCGCAAAAGAATCATGCTTATAGGGATAGAAGATGAATTGCATAACAAAATCTGACCTTTATCGCGTTATCTCACATGGCTACCGTCGGGCTCACCCCAGCCCCAGAAGTGGGTGGACTACTCGCTCTTCATCATCAAGAAAGACATTAAATAACAAAAGGAACTAAATTGTATTAAATTAAATAAAGAAAGCTTACAACCGACAAGACAAATCCGCTTTCGCCTCTCCACCTTGCTTGCTACAAACTCTCTCTCTCTATTCTACTTACTTGAATTGATTGTGAATTTGAATTAGATGCCTAATGCTCAGCCCCTAGGGCTTTATTTATAGCCTTCACTCCCTAGCTAATCTAGGAAAGAAGATATCTATCTCTATCTAAAATTATATCTAAAACTTGAAAGGATAAATAAATTGTTTTATGGAAATAAATCAACTAGGGAAAGATAAAACTAAATAGGTAAGTCTTCATGTCTTGATAGATCTTGTCTCCTTGATGATAGAACTTTATGGAATCGGATAGAATTTCGGCCAAATCGACTCCTTCACGCCCAAGGAATCTCAATTCTACTCGGACAGGTCTCGTCGAGAAGTTTCTGGAAACGGCTCTACTCGACCTCGACCACGGCTCGTCGACCTCGAGTAGGGTGGTTCGTCGACTGGACTTCCTCGGCTAGATCTGCTCGATGTGGCTCGGTCCTGGCTCACTGGCGCTTGTCGACCTCGAGTAGCGCTTGTCGATGTCGAGTAAGACTGATCATCGACTAGGTTTCCTCGGGTGGCTCTACTCGACAAGCTCGGATCTGGACTCAGGGGCTTCGTCGATCTCGACAAGAGCTTGTCGAGATCGAGTAGACTTCGGAAGTCGGGTTGGTCTGGCTTTCTTGATCAGGCCCTGTCGACCAAGGTTGCTCGGACATGCTCGTCTAGGTCGAGTAAGGTCTACTCGAGATCGAGTAACCTTGCCTCTCAGATTGATTCGACTGGTTCCGCTGCTTTCTTGACCTTGGACTTCTGTAGCCGTTTTCCGAGCTTTTCTGATCTTCTGTAGAATTGCTGTAAAATGCCTCGATTACTGCGATTTAAACAGAAACTGGTGTAGATTCCATAATTTGGCAAATAAACATAAACTACATAGGTTCTGTACTATCTTAGCCCAAATGAATGCAATGTATGCAGAAATCGATATAAAAGTTACTGTAAAACATGGCAGATTCAACTCACAACAAACACCCCATACTTAAGCTTGCTTGTCCTCAAGCAATACTTTTAGTTGTCATTCAGGGGAAGAAATCAAAACTCTCAACATATCAGATTCATTCTTATATGTCCCTGCAGTCAATTACCATCCTCGAAAAGGTACTAGTGTCACAGATTCATGCATGTGCAAATATGTAAGAGCAACATCTACTCATAAAAGGAGGGTTATGCAAAAAAAAACAATTTATGTGACAAAGCAACAATAATCAAGAGGACTTTAATTTCAGCTCAATAAGGAGTAGATTGGTAAAAGGCTAAAGGTGGGCAATTTTTGGCAATGTGGTGCTAATGATCCGGGGAAATGGAGCATTTCCAAACTGAATTTCCACATCCCTTCTTCCTTTGATTCATCACCTTTCATAATGCTTTTATCCATAATAATGCTTTTACCTCTCTGACCTCAGCACTGCCTTCTCGCGAGTCGCAAACATGGGTGTCATGAATGGCCCCGGATACTTAGTGCGTCGGACTCCTCACCTGGTGTCCCATCTCTCCAAACTATTATCTCAGAGAGCAGGGTCGATCTTTGATCGGATTTTCTTTCACTCATTAAATTTTCCATATATTTCAAATGATTTCCGCCAAACTCCAATAATGATAACAATCACACAAACACCATATGACAATCTCCATAATGTAACATCATTCTCAACATAATCCCCGGATAAGGTAAAGAATGGCAAATATTTTAGAACATGTGGAGCAATATATGAAATAAGGCATATTATGGCTTTGTGTAATGCATAAGCATGGGTAAGGCTAGGATTATCAAAATATGAGCATTATATGGAAATATAAAGTCCTCCATCATCTTATCATGCAACATGTCAAAAGCAACATCAAATTTACCTCCTTTCATGGTTTTCAATAAATAATGCACTTCATTGTGACTTCCCTTTACTAGGCAATTTCATGCTATATCTCTAATGAATCCAATTTTGCATCGTCGAGTTCAAATATAAGCTTCCATGACATTATTTCAAAATTTTTCAATGGGGGTCATTTTTCTCAAATTTTTGGAAAACATGTATGTAAGCTCATAAATCAATAATGCATTCCAAAATAGCCATGTAGCAATTCTAAGAACTAAATTTTAAACATGCACAAGTAATGCCAAATATGGCAAATATGCATAAAGTAAGCCCTTCCCCCACCCCATACTTAAACATTACAGTGTCCTCACTGTATAAAAACAAGGGTAAAGAAAGAAACTCACTAGACTGGTGTGCAAGGCTTCTAAATTTCGAATGGAGCACCTCTTGGGCGAGTATGAATATTGCTTGGTTCTATCCTTGGACCTGAAAAGTGTAGAAGACATATACCCATAATAGCAAAACAAAAGCAAAAAGCAACAAAGTCTCAAAATGTCCTAAAAAGTCTATGTACATGCTCTAGATTTTATAGTTGCTAGGCCGACTTTCCATTTATGCTCAAGGTGGCATTTGCAGGGCCCATGTAGCTTGGGCCTCAAATAAGACTCCATTCTTGTCCATCAGCTGTAATCCTCCAGAATGGATCTTGTTCACCACGAAAGGTCCCATCCGCTTCTTGTTGAATTTGTTGGGAAACCAATGATCCTTTGATTTAGAGACATAGAGCTTGTCTCCAACTTCATATTCCTTAGGCTCATCATTGGATATCCTACATAAGCGCACATACCAAGGCAGACCTCTCCCATGTATAGATAGATCTTTAATGGAAATAGGAGAAGAAAGATCCATACCTTGGCTTACCTTCGCAGAGACGGAATCGGGGACCACTGTATTTGGTCGATCTCGACTAGGGTTAGTCGATCTTGACAAGACTGCAGGTTCTGGTGGTGGTCTGGTCGAAGAGGCATAAGTCGACGAAGAGCATGGCTTGTCGATCTCGACAAGCCGGGCCGACCTCGACAAGGACTCCGCTCCTGGTGGTTTGCTCATCGACGAAGGCGGGTCTGGTGGAGCCGAGTGGTGGTCGACCTCGACAAGACTAGTCGAGATCGACGAGGGCTCTCCTCCTGTTTGCTGCAGCGTCGATGAAGCAGGCTCTGGTGGCGGTTTGGTCGAAGAGGCAGAAGTCGACGAAGAGCATGGCTTGTCGATCTCGACAAGCCTGGTCGACCTTGACAAGGACTCCGCTCCTGGTGGTTTGCTCATCGACGAAGGCGGCTCTGGTGGAGTCTCCTTGGTCTGGTCGAGATCGACTAGGGTTCTACTCGAAGTCGAGGAGCCCTGGTCGATCTTGACCCCATACTTAGCTCCTGTCAAGGCATCCGAAAAATAATTAATCCACAACGACGTACCTTGTTCTGTGTCGATTGGATTTTCTGTGTTCTCCTTGAGGATTGCCATGATCTCCTCCACTTGGGCTTCCATGTCCCTCTTTTCCAGCTCCTCCGGGGTCATATTTCTGACCTTGGGTTCCCCGCAGGTGATGTAGCCAGCTGAGATAGATTTGACCTCTTCCATTGGACCTGTATGCCTTTCAGTTTTATTAAAGGAATACTCAATTACCTCATCGCTGATGTTGAAGGTGAGCACTCCTTTCCTTACGCTTATGTTGGCATCCACCGTCGCCAAGAATGGTCTTCCTAAAATAATTGAACAAGCAGGATCTTCTTGCATATCAACTATTAAGAAATCAGCAGGGACGAAGAATTTACCTACTTGTACTGGGACATTTTCTACCATGCCTGTCGGAATGACCACAGTGTTGTTGGCCATGTAAAGTCTAGCATCCACAGGCTCCAAGGCACCTATCTTAATCTTGGACCAAATTGTTAAAGGCATAATACTAACACTGGCTCCAAGATCACATAGGGCATTAATTTTGTATGGACCAAATCCAATAGTTATAGCAAACTTACCTGGATCCGGCCTCTTCTCTAATATGTCCAGATGGCTGCACTCCTCTGTGATTTCAGCCATCGATCGCTTTTTGCTCAGAATCTCCTTCAGGAACTTGACATAAGATGGCATTTCATTGAGAGCTTCTGTGAAGGGGATGGTGACGTTAAGCTTCTGAAGCATCTTGATGAAGCGCTGAAACTTTTTCTCCGCCGGGTCCTTTAGAGATTTTGTGGGGAAAGGCAGCTTCTTTTTCTGATTCGGAGCCAGAACAGACGTCGGAGGTGCTGCAGACTTCTCTATGTCGACCAGGGGCTCCTCGACATCGACTACCCCCTTGTCGACCTCGACCAGGTTTGGTGAAGTCGAGTTGTTGTGTGGCGCAGACGAGGGTTCTGGAAATTTCTCCTCGAGATCGACTTGGCCCTTGTCGAGATCGACTATGCTCTGGTCGACCAGCTGTTCCTCGTTGTCCTGCTGCTTTCTGACCTCTGGCTCTTGCAGTTGATGGCCGCTTCTAAGTTTTACAGCAGCGACGTGTCCAGTCTTTCCTTTAGGATTTGGTTCTAAAGATCCAGGGAGTGCACCTGACTGCCTGGGGATTCCCGCTGCTAGCTGACCAATCTGTGTATCAACTGATTTTCGCCAGATATCAATTTCCCCAAGCCTAGAGTTGACACCTTGCATCTGAGTATAGACGGAGTTGAAAGATTGCCTAGTTTCTGAGTGGTTCCTCCGTATTTCCTCCAGGACTGTCTGTATATCATCCCTTTTCTGCTCCCTTTCCGGATGTCCTGGAGCTCTGTAGGGCGGGGGGTTCCTAGGGATACCTTGGTTCCATTGTGGTTGCTGAAACCTTTGGTCCCCCATGTAGCGATTGGGACCCCCTGCGTAAGCCGCTTCCTCATGATGCTCTGCCAGCTTGACTTGCTCTGTGTGTGGGCACTCAGGAGTGGTGTGCCGCTGCGATCCGCATTCAATGCAAGGCTGGTTGACAGAGAGATACTTTACTTGCTTGAGGAGCTTCTTATTCTGGTCTCTGTAGTACTGTTCCCTAACATCTGGATCGATCTCCTTAGGTGGATCATATAGGGGCATGGATGATGCTGGCCTGGCGTATGGGTTCTCTTCATAGGTTGCAGTAGACCCATACTTGTTGTCGTAGGTAGTGAGCTTCTCTAGCACACCCCATGCGTCACGTGGTGGCATTGTCAGATACTCATAGCGAGTATAATGGTTGATTCTGTCCTTAGTGCCTTGATCAAGAGAGTTGAAGAAGATCTCCTGAATGACGTAGGGTGGCTGTCCATGAGTAGGGCAAGATTGCAGAAGTTCCTTGTAGCGCTCCCATGCCTTTGCCAGCGGTTCCCCTTGCTTCTGTCTGAAGGCGGTGATTTTCTGGCGGAGATGTGCTGTTTTGGCAGGTGGGAAGAATTTGTTCAGGAACTCTTGCTCTACTTGGGCCCAGGTTGTGAGTGATCTTGGTTGCAGCCCTTCCAGCCATTTCAATGCAGGCCCAGCGAGAGACCAGCGAAAAGATTTCATCTTGACATATTCCAAAGTTGTACCTTCAGCAAGAGTACGGCACATGTCAGCAAAGTTTGTAATATGTTCAAGAGGACACTCATTAAATCTACCATAAAAGGCATTATTTTTAAGCTCTATAAGAAATTGAGTGCGAATTTCAAAAGAGTTATCGGGGATAAGAATCGCCGATTCAGGCACGACGAGAGTTGGGTGCATGTAGTCCTCTGCCGTGGTTGGATATTGGGCAAGCTCAGCCTGTGCTTGTTCCCTTGCTTCTTTCTCAGCGGCGATAGCAGCATCTTTAGCAGCCAATTCCCTGGTAAGCCTAGCGATCAGCTGTTCCTGTGTTTCAGCGGCCGCCATGGCTCTTTGTAGTTTAGCTCTGATGTGAAAGAGGCGTTCCGGTTCGTCTAAGGCATCAAACTCTGGTGTTTGACCAGAACGACGCATACACCTGCAAAGTAACTCAAAGAAACAGTGAGAACTGACTACCTAAGGCGCGATTGATAGCTTCCCCGGCAACGGCGCCAATTTGTTTGTTGCAGGAGGATGGTCAAGTATGAAATAAAT
The DNA here is from genome assembly GCA_963922045.1 of Persicaria maculosa. Lineage (NCBI taxonomy): Eukaryota > Viridiplantae > Streptophyta > Magnoliopsida > Caryophyllales > Polygonaceae > Persicaria > Persicaria maculosa. The sequence continues at coordinate 40,403,406 of OY998251.1, read as the reverse complement.
ATAAAGTATAGATCAGACTGACTTCCCTGTCTCAGCAAATGAATACAAGACTTCCTCCCGTTGTAGTAAGAGAAAGTCAGGATCGAATCCACGAGGAAGCACGTCAGCAGTTCTCAGGTAGCTGTAAATTCTCACAGAAGCAGCAGAAAGGACAGAAACACAGAAAGGAAAGAAACAAATAAACCCGGCAAGGGCAACTAAAACAAAAGCAAAGAAATAAAGCAAAGACGAAGCAAAAACGAAAAGCAAAGCAAAGGCGTATTCGATCTCGACAACAGCTCCTCGAGATCGACAAGACAGTGAACAACAGAAAGTGAAAATCGACGAAAACAGAAGAAAACCAACTCGACCTAGACCAAGTCCTACTCGAGATCGACAAGGCACTACTCGATCTCGACCAAGCTTCCTCTAGGTCGACAAGAATGCAGAAACTTAAATTTGCAGAATTAAACACAGAACTCAGATTTTCGACAGAAATAAACTCAATATATTAAAAGACTTCCAAAGCCAGGGTTTCAACACCACAACGATAACCATGCAAAGTAACACACAAAGGCACAAAAGATCATGCTTTCCATCAAATAACTTTCGTCATTAACAAATAGGCATATAGAGGCTTTCGCATAAACCCTAATTTTTACTAACCCTTTTCACATGATTAATCCAAGTTGCATTAAGATCACTTTCGCTTCAATAACACAAACAAGGATCACCTTCAACTCTCGCAAAAGAATCATGCTTATAGGGATAGAAGATGAATTGCATAACAAAATCTGACCTTTATCGCGTTATCTCACATGGCTACCGTCGGGCTCACCCCAGCCCCAGAAGTGGGTGGACTACTCGCTCTTCATCATCAAGAAAGACATTAAATAACAAAAGGAACTAAATTGTATTAAATTAAATAAAGAAAGCTTACAACCGACAAGACAAATCCGCTTTCGCCTCTCCACCTTGCTTGCTACAAACTCTCTCTCTCTATTCTACTTACTTGAATTGATTGTGAATTTGAATTAGATGCCTAATGCTCAGCCCCTAGGGCTTTATTTATAGCCTTCACTCCCTAGCTAATCTAGGAAAGAAGATATCTATCTCTATCTAAAATTATATCTAAAACTTGAAAGGATAAATAAATTGTTTTATGGAAATAAATCAACTAGGGAAAGATAAAACTAAATAGGTAAGTCTTCATGTCTTGATAGATCTTGTCTCCTTGATGATAGAACTTTATGGAATCGGATAGAATTTCGGCCAAATCGACTCCTTCACGCCCAAGGAATCTCAATTCTACTCGGACAGGTCTCGTCGAGAAGTTTCTGGAAACGGCTCTACTCGACCTCGACCACGGCTCGTCGACCTCGAGTAGGGTGGTTCGTCGACTGGACTTCCTCGGCTAGATCTGCTCGATGTGGCTCGGTCCTGGCTCACTGGCGCTTGTCGACCTCGAGTAGCGCTTGTCGATGTCGAGTAAGACTGATCATCGACTAGGTTTCCTCGGGTGGCTCTACTCGACAAGCTCGGATCTGGACTCAGGGGCTTCGTCGATCTCGACAAGAGCTTGTCGAGATCGAGTAGACTTCGGAAGTCGGGTTGGTCTGGCTTTCTTGATCAGGCCCTGTCGACCAAGGTTGCTCGGACATGCTCGTCTAGGTCGAGTAAGGTCTACTCGAGATCGAGTAACCTTGCCTCTCAGATTGATTCGACTGGTTCCGCTGCTTCCTTGACCTTGGACTTCTGTAGCCGTTTTCCGAGCTTTTCTGATCTTCTGTAGAATTGCTGTAAAATGCCTCGATTACTGCGATTTAAACAGAAACTGATGTAGATTCCATAATTTGGCAAATAAACATAAACTACATAGGTTCTGTACTATCTTAGCCCAAATGAATGCAATGTATGCAGAAATCGATATAAAAGTTACTGTAAAACATGGCAGATTCAACTCACAACAGAGGGGCCGCCATCTGCCGGCACACTTAAGCTGCATCACCCACCTTATCCCGGTACTGATGAATGCCCACCCCGCGTTGATGGCCACCTACGTCGACAAGTTGCCAAAGCCGTTCGCCCTTAGTCGCGAGAAAAGGATTCCGCAAAACAAGCAGAGGTAATTTTTGTCCAACTCTTAAATATCTCTTCGTCTCATAGTTGCATCCGGCTGTAATGAATATGACTCCGGCGATTCTCTATTGCAGTGGAGACTGCGGTCCTTACACGATCAGGTTCATGCAACTTCTCACGAAGGACGCCCCCACCTACGACGGTCTTGACGACGTATTCATCGGGGCGTACATGCACATGCTCGCTGTTTGCATCTTCAATGGTACACGGTTATGATCTCAGTTGTGATCACCATTGTCCAGTGTTATGAAATTTTATGTTATGGTATAAGCTTCTTATGAACATCGTTTTTATTGTGTTGGATATTTATGAACATGGTTGCTGGTTCTCACATTTAGTTGTGGACGGTAGTTCACTAGGTTGGTATTTTAGTACGTTGGTATGAACTATTTCGCATTCTTTATCTTAAGTGAGTGGTTATGTGTTGTGGACTGTTACTTTATTTGTATGATAATTTTTAAGCAGTGAGTGACGATGTTGACATGGTGCAAACATTGGTTATAATTAGTTCAGAATTCACCCATGTCACCAAACTTGGAATCCCGTGTCAACTTACGTGATTATCCGTGTCACTGATGTCAATATGGTGAGTAGGGTGATTTTCTAACCTTGTTTATGTATTGATAGGTTGATATACGAATTGTTACAAGTCCCTATCATAGGAACCACATAAGTTTACATTTTGTCATGGATGATTGAATGTTATGTGGAAAGAAACTTACTCGGCTGAAAGGCATATTATAAGTTGTAAGGAAATCTCCCGTGTCACCAAACTTGGAATCCTGTATCAACTTACGTGATTATCCGTGTCACTGATGTCAATATGGTTAGCAGGGTGATTTTCTAACCTTGTTTATGTATTAATAGGTTCATATAAGAATTGTTACAAGTGCCAATCATAGAAACCATATAAGTGTACATTTTGTAATGGATAATTGAATGTCATGTGGCAAGGAACTTACTCGGTTGAAAGGCATATTATAAGTTGTAAGGAAATAACCCGTGTCACCAAACTTGGAATCCCGTGTCAACTCACGTGATTGTCCGTGTCACTGATGTCAATATGGTGAGTAGGGTGATTTTCTAACCTTGTTTATGTATTGATAGGTTCATATAAGAATTGTTACAAGTGCCAATCATAGAAACCATATAAGTGTACATTTTGTCATGGATAATTGAATGTAATACACATGCATAACACCAACAAGTGGAAATGTAATAGACATGCATAATATAGGAGGGACATTGCCCTATACATACCATATCCGATCATACAGGCACCATTCATAACGGTGCAACCACACTCGGCGTTCCAAAAAACGACAACTAACCGAGCGTGGGTGAGACATTGTTTCTAACTACCCTTACATAGGACCCTAACTGCAAAAAATGGGGGTCATCCGCCACATACGGAGTTGTTCCAAGTCCAAAAAACCACATCTGTTTGGGATCACATCAGTATTTGGCAACTACTACAACAACATCACAAGTTTTGGCAAAAAACAAAGAGAACTGGCTTCGGAGGTCCTAAGCCCTCGTGACCAGACGCACCATAACTCCCATCATCAGCACGAGAATCCACCCCATGAGCCTGTTCCAGCGGGTGAGTTGTCGGGTGCGGAGCTGCTCGCTAGCGTGCTCGACCCACTGCCCACAGAGGAAGGAGCCCACCTCGGCCACCCGCTGCGCCAGGTGCTTGTTGCTAGCCTCGCTCCTCACCAACTTGTTGGCGAGGACCATGTTCTCTTCCATTGTGGCCTGCAGCGAGCTCTGGGTAACCTCCAACTCAGTAGTTGTGGCCTCCAAGGTGGACTAGGTAGCTTGCAGCTGAAGAGTGGTTGTCTAGACCTGCGTGTTGGCGGCCTCCAGCTGAGTGCGCTGTGCGGCCATAGCTCCCTCCCGGGAAGCATCCCGGTTCAGCATCGACTGAACTCGTTGGCGAAGGTCGGTGAGCTCTTCGGCGACGATGTCCCATAGCGCGTTGTCCTCAGCCACCTGCTCGGGGTCTCTTCTGTCTGACTGATCATCATCCTCCTCCTCATCTCAACGGTCCCGACGGCTCCGCCCGTAGTCGTAGTCTGTACGCAGCCAGTAGTACCTTCGGTCGTCACCGCTCTGGTAGCTCCGATCGCTGTCGGAGTCTGTGTCAATGTCGCTGTCTGAGTACGGCCACATGATTCCTACCAGTACAAGGGAAAATAAACGTGAGATGGCAGAAGAAAACCAAACACAAGAACATACATACATATGAAAAATATCTAAGCATGTTTTATAATGGAGACAAGTACATATATATGAAAAAGATGAATGGGAGAGTGAGATGATATGTCACCAAACAAGTAAAGGAGAATGTAATATATAAGCTAAAATAATGTCTGGACCTTAGAATGTTGAGAAGGAGAGATTTATGTGCAAGAAAAGTTGGAAATGGTAAATACAAGTGTGAATATGAAACTCATATCAATGAAATTTCTGGAAGATGCCATTTGTAAGATGCATGTGGCCAAGGAGTCCACAATTCTGATAACAAACTCATATCAATGAATTAAAGTTTTCACAAAGTTATATAACAAATGGGAAGAAATCACCCGTGTCACCAAATTTGGAATCCCGTGTCACCAACTATATATACTTGACAGACTTCCTACTAAGAACCTTCACAGACAAAGAGAAAGGTTGCAACTTTCATAGGCTTAATCATATTTATGCTTTAGATTCACACAAAAAGGATCCAAAATGTTCTATTTCTTTTTCAAGCCTAACAAGTACATATATATGAAGAAGATGAATGGGAGAGTGAGATGATATGTCACTAAACAACTAAAGGAGAATGTAATATATAAGCTAAATTACTGTAAGCACCTTATAATTTTGATAAGGAGAGAATTATGTGCAAGTAAAGACCAATTACAAAAAGGTGGTTAGAAATCACCCGTGTCACCAAAGTTGTAATCCCGTATCACCAAGTATATATACTTGACTGGCTGTATTCTCACCCCCAATTCAGCAAATTCCACCAAGTAATTGCATATATGAAGCCTAAACCAATAAACACATATAGGAACTCCAAGCAACTACTCAACATAAGTATCTAATAAGCACATGCAAGATAAGAGACTAATGGATGTTTTAATCGGGGAACTAAACAAGGCAAAAGCCATAAAACAGTGAGCCATGGACATATTCACCGAAAATCTGCAACATACACAGGCATAAACCGTAGCCCCTAATCGGAAAGCTTTCGATGTCGTCAATTAGTACTCTATGTCAAAAACCCTATTAACAACTCATATTTCATTCAAAACAAACTTCTAATCGATGAAAACCCTAAAATCCAAACAATTTTTTTCAACACATATGCCAATCGGGGTTGTACTTACTTGGAATTGAAAGCTTTTCGATGAGGATGAGCACCACTGGTGAACCAAACACGATCGCGTCGCTTCTTCTTCACGAATTTTGTTGTGGCTTGCAAGAGAAGAGTGGAAGTGAAAGGACCGATGAAGTGATATTTATGAAGAGAGAGGGGCTCCATCGGGGGGTGGGAGGGTGGGGGGAGGGTCACCAAATTTCGAATCCCGTGTCAACTAACATAATAACCCCTTCAACATTAAATATAGGTCAATTTGCACAAATATACATTTCAATATGGTCACAAGGTTGGTATTTTTGTACGTTGCTATGAAGTACTACCTCCGTTCCGAAAAACTTGTCACTTGACTATTCACGCACACTTATTTTAGGAGATAAAACTATATAAAATATCTAGTTTTGTAATTATTTTTAAAAACAATTTCGTAGCTATTATTAGCAAGTACAAACTTGTTACAAAATTTTTATGAAAAAATATATTTTATATAGTTTTTTTCATTATAAAAAAGCGTGCGTGAATAGTGAACGACAAGTTTTGCCGAACGACAACTAAGTGTTTCGATTTCTTTATCTTCATTCGGTGGTTATGTGTTGTAGACTTTGTAGCACGAAAACGGAAACGGACACAGGACACGGACACGGGAAGACACGCGGAAACGGCATTTTCAACAAAACATATGACACGGACACGCCAAAGAGATATGATATATATATATATCATTTTAAAGGTCTTGCAAAGATGTATACATTTAAACTAATAAGAGCCACGTAGATGTTAAGACCAATGAGATCAAAATAAAAAATTATATAACATTTTAAATCAAAATATATACAAATAAACAATGATGAGTCTACAAATTTATCAAAGTATAGAGAGGAGGTGTCCACCGTCATGTCTTGTTATTGTTGTGATATTTTTTAGGCAGTCATTGACGATGTTGGCATGGTGGAAACTTTGGTTAGAAGTTGTTTGGTAATCACCCGTGTCAGCAAAGTTGGAATCCCGTGTCAACTTACATAATTATCGTGTCACTGAGGAGAATACGGTGACAAAATGTACACGAGTAGCACAAACACTCAGGAATTTAAACATGACCTGAAACTAGTGCCAGTGCATGGATGATTTCATTATGAAAGTGTGACCTCCGGATTGATAAACATGAAATTAAAACCAGTGACATGATAACCCCTTCAACCTGACACGGTAATACAAAGAGGGTGACAGGGGTTATTTACAGAATCCATCCCCAAAAGTAATGCGAAGTTCTATACCACTTACCACTAGAGTGTAACCCATTGCCAAAAGTAAATGTATCCAAACAACCAAAGGACAAGATTAAAACCAACGTTGTTTACAACAAAAGACAACAAATCACTTCCATAACTACACCCAAACGACTATCAGATTATGCGTCCACCGAGCCGAGCATTGAAGATGGCAGCCGCTAGCATCTGTTTGTACGACCCAATAAACGTGTCGTCCAGCCCATCGAAGGTGGGATCGGTCTCCATGAGGAGCTCCATGAATCTGATCGTGTAAGGGCCACAGTCACCACTGCAATCACGGAAATTTTGTCAAAACAGAGGCGGAGATATCATCAAGTTAAATGAAATACAGGGGTCGCACCAATCATACCTGAGCTTGTTTTGCGGAACGCACTTGTTGCGGATTATGCGAAACGGGCCTGGCAGCTTCGATGCATACTTCACCTTCAACTCAGCGTGTGCATCCATGATGATGGGAGGAGGTGGGTAACGTGCATCAGCAGGGGTGGGAGTTCGACGTCTATCACGCAGTGCACATCGCAGTCATACAGCTTCAACTGCCACTCATTTAGATCAAGAGCAACGGCAACCCAATGTCTTCCCCTCAAGTTGTGGGGTAGGAGGACGAGGTCCACGCCTGCCCACGGACGGGCCATGGGCGCCGGGGCCCGCCCGTCAAAGTATGAGAGGAGTATGCCACTCGCCTCATACCCCCCGACGTCTGAGTTGTACTCCTTCCACTCCCTCTCCAGATAGCTGGAGAAGTAGGAGTCCAACACAATGACTCGACGCCCAATGTCGTAACCCCTCTCCGCGCTTTGTTTGCGTAGCAGGAAGCATGACTGCTCGAAGTGCTGCGTCATGTTAACCCCCATGACAACCCACAACATAGTCCAACAGCAACCCAAATGCGTATACAAGGCCAATCATAATAAAATGTGAGAAATACAATATACCTCTGAGTGGATCCAATAGCGGGGCGTCTGGAGGGTGGTAAAAAACTCCTTCGACATGTCCTTGCCGCAAGCCGTTGACCGGTTCTCACCATCAGCACTGGACCGTACAATGGAGTGGAATCAATGAAAGGGTAACTGTGCCGTATAATGAAGACTGAAATGAGACGATGGGTTACCTTGCGAGCCACCCCTGTAGGGCCTCATAGTCGGCCACAGAAACTAGTCCCATGGCAACGGATTCACCGGGAACGACGGTGTCCTTCCCTTTAGAGGCCTGCGGTTTCGTAATCTTCCACGCCTTGCTCTCACATTCCTGGTCGACGAACAACCTCTGAATTCAAAAAAACATTTCCCATGTCACATAACAAAACAACCCCTGTCGCCTTGCTAACATCCCCATGCCACTATTGAAAACATAAAGGATGAATGGCATGGGCCATAAGGAGCGTACCTTAGCAACTTGTCGGGGCTTCTCCACAGCTTCAATACGAGTCCCCTTTGGTACATCAACATCAACAACCTGCAAAACCGATCTACAACTTACACGGATTCCAACATGTACAAACTCGTTTTCACTATCCCTTACTCTTTGTTCCTTGCCTCTTCCAATCAATTTTCCATCCCGCATTTCATGGACCTCCTCCTCTAACACTTTTATCTGCACGCAAGAAGTTGTTACAATAAATCCACCATCTCCTCCAACAGTTTTATATCCCATGTCACATACAGTATGTCCCATGTCATTACTCTATTTACCCTAGTCACTGAACTTAATAAGAATATGAGAGTGAATAATGCGAAAGACTGAAGTACCCTATCATCCATCTTCTCCAAGGTACCCATAATCTTCTCGAGTCTCTTCACCATGATATCCCTAGCGGCGTCCGTCTCCTCGACGTAGTTCGCAATGTTGGTGAGCATCGCCACCCTCGACCCTTCGTTTACCCGTGCGCGGAAGCGCTCTTTGTGTGGCTGTGTAAATTTTGTCCGAACCATTTATTTCCTGCAGTGTAAGAGCAACAATACGTTATCGAAAAATTTTATATTCAATGTCACTAGCTTTGTAAACCCATGTCACTCAATTTGTAAACACATGTCATAAATGTCAGAACGTTCCTAAACCACTGACGACATACATTCCACATCAACTCCCCAAATCTGAATTTAAAATTAATGGAACCCCAAATCTTGCCCATTCCCAATCAAACCCCTAATCTACCCCATTCCCTATTTCGACCCCCACCGTAGCCATCCTCTTCGGGCATACTAAACCCTAACCACGGGTTTTCCCTATCCAATCCCCAAAACCCGGCTCCTTGTCCTTCATTCGCAACCACCTCCACAATCCCCAAAACCGCGCTCCTTAATGTTCAATCCCTTACCACCATAGTAGGTTGTTCCATCCACCCACCCCGAACCCCAGATTCGAAGATAACGGACAACAGAGATAGGGGGCGTACCTTCTGAGTTTCCTTTCGGTGTTCTTCTCTTATCCGGCAGTTCCCGGCAGTCTCTTCTTCGACCCGTTGTTCCTCGTCGCCGACGTCTCTTCTTCCTCCCCCTTTCGAACGGTTTTGAGTTAAGGAAATTTAGAGATGGAGTGCCGATAAATACAGATAGAGAGTGTGTGGTGATATCGGAGGACGCGTGTCAACTCCCCCGAAAATGTTCTTTTTTGTTTTGTTTTTCTTTTGAGTTACGGGCAACTTTTTCGAAATAAATGGGAAATTGTGCTATTTTTGCAAGTTTGGCCAAAATTTGGTCTATCTTTGACCACTGGTTGAGTAAGTTCTTATTGTCGAAACTTTGGTTATAAGTTGTCAGGAAATCTCCCGTGTCACCAAACTTACAATCTCGTGTCACCTTACATAATAACCCCTTCAACATTGTCATAAAGGTGATTTCAATATGTTCACAAGGGTGAATTCCGAACACCACTACCACAAGCACTCAGGGATGTAAACATGTTGTCAAATAAGTGTCAATGCATCGGTGAATTCATTATCATAGCGTCAACCACCGAAATGTCTACCATCAAATTGAAAGTCGTGACATGATAACCCCTTCTACCTGACACGCGAATACAAATAAGGTGACAGGGTTTTTTTCTGAAACCATCCCCAAAAGTACTACGAAGTTCTTCACCACTTAATTGTAGTATGGAAACCCTTCCCAAAAGTACAGCAGCCTACTTACAGTTTGTCATATGTACAAACAGCCTAATTACACTACCAAATACGTAGCCCTTTCACAAAATAACATAGACGGAGAATGGTCCAACCACTGACCCGAACCGGCAAATGCAAAAGAATACCCAGCTGCTGAGGTAAGGCGTTGGACCACCAATGGAGGAACACATCTAAAAACGACAGCGCTTGAAACGGGTAAATTCTCCCCGAGATGGGTATCGACAAGTCTTAGGGCGACCAGGGCGCCGCTTGACGTCCGGGGGGAGACACACCGCGCTGGACATGGCTGGGGGGATTCGCCAATCTGCTCTTGGAGGAACCGGATATAGCACATTCTCGTAACACGCCTTCCATGCTGCGACTTTGTAGAAGTCATTCACGAGAGAGAAGAAATTGCTACCTCGAACCGCTTGCATGTGCAGGTCCGGGCACACAGGTTCACAACCTAGGTGGAGGACCCTCTGCAGACAGTGTACTCGTGTGCGCTGAGGGCTCTGACATCCATGAATGTTGCCAACGAATAGCTCGTTTGCAGCTCACCTTGAACGTAATCGCTGACTGTCGACGCCGATTTGGTGCTTTTTTCCCGTCACTCGTAAAACCACTTGGATACTGTTTCGATGACAGCATCAATTAGGGTTGTGATGGGTAGGTCGCGTGGCTCCTTGAACACGGAATTCAGACACTCGGAGTTGTTCGTCATCAATATGTTGTAGCGCATCCCCAAGAAGTATGCCCGGGCCCAGTTCTGGAATCCAGCCTCTTTCAGGTATTGGCCCGCAACGGGTGACTGAGCGCAGAAATCAGCAAAGTGCTTCTCGAACTCTGCCCTCGTGTACGCCTTGGCCACCTTTAAGTACAACGTGTGCAGGCCCGTCACCCCCTTGTACTTAATCCTGGCATTCTGAAATAGATGCCATTGGCAGGCCCCTTGCTTGGCAAACACATAGTGGTCCCTCAAACCTTTGACGATACTAAGATGCCGATCAGAGACAAACATTAAGTCCGGTGTATCCTCGACGACATTTAGCATGTTCTTGAAGAAGAAACCCCATGACCCGTGATTCTCACCATCGACAATCGCAAACGCGATCGAGAATACACTGTCGTCTGCATCTTGGGCTGTGGCAAATAGAAGCGTTCCCCTGAACTTCCCTTTCAGGAAACTCCCATCAACTGAAATCACCTGGACATGGATATCGACACCAGCTGGTTAGGTGACATGGTTATGTATGTTAGGTGACATGAAATATTATAGTACCGACATGGGGTATTACCTTTCGAAGGTAGGGAATCGCCTTGCGCCATACCCCGAAGCTAACAAAGGCGTACTTGAATCTTTGGGATGCGTCCAGCTCTAACTTAGTATATGTCCCGGGGTTAGTCTGCTCCAACATGTGCAGGTATGGAATAATATCTCGGTAGTTGTATTCGTCGGTCCCATTCTTCACCTCCCTCGCTGTCAGTCGTGCCCTTCGTGCCTTCCAGTAGCTTCATGATACTCCATACTCGGACTTCGTCATTTTCTGCACTTGCTCAGGAACGAGGTCCTTTCGAGTCCCGGTGAACCTGCATATAATGGTGTCATGGTGAGTTACGTAATGTGACATGGGGAATAATGTTGTGTGATATAATTAGCTGTTCGCAACTAAATTAACACTTACGTGGTCACGAGGTTGCGTCCAATCATGTTCGACGTAGCATGTCGGCTATGGTTGTGCATCATGCTCAGGTCACATGTATGCTCCTGGACATACTGTCGGATGGACCACATAGTCGTGCGCCGGTAAGTCGACGCCCTTAACATTCACGTGCACTTGCTGTCCAAACAACCAACTAAATAGGTTTTGTTACACGACCTCTTTACTACAAACTCGAAGCACTTCTGCACTGCAATCCACTTCAGGCAAGTCTGCAATTCTACCTTCAAGGAGAACATTTGTCCCTCCGAAATTTCTGTCAGCTTCCGTCGTGGTTCCTGAGTCCGCGGCGTTGCTTTGTCCAACATAGCTTCTACGTTCTCCATCGACGGTGGGGATGTGCTGGACCTAGGAACCCGATCTTCAAGTTCCCTAATCACTTCCTCCTCAACTTCGTCCCCCTCCGTCGACACCCTCATACCCGGGTCTTCCTTATAATCCTCCCAGTCATAATAATATGAACAATCTTCTTCCCTCTTCACTCCGGAATCGAAGTCCTCCTCCTCCTCCTCCTCACTGCTAATGGCTATGAGATCCACCCCCTTATACTTGTCACCTTCACATTTTTCCGTGTCATCTGGAGAGGAGTCCGTGTCACCCAAGTGGATAACATCTAGACCATCACACCTGTCACCCTCAAGAATATCCATGTCACCAGTTCCAAACCCTATGTCAGCTGCGTGCTCTTGGCTCTTCCCTATCACCCCACCTAACTGGATCATTTCCGGACCTTTACCCTTGTCACCTACACTCTTAAGCTTTTCACCAGTTCCAAACCCGCTGTCAGTAGCGTCCTCCTGTCTCTTCCCTATCACCTCATCCATGTGGTTCGACTCTGGACATTTACCCTAGTCACCTTCAAAAATACTTCTGTCACCAGTTCCAAAACCCATTTCAGTAACGTGATCCTGCCTCTTCCCTATGACCTCAGCCAAAAGGATCGCCTCCGGACCCTTACCTTTGTCACCCTCACATATATCTTTGTCACCCCTTCCAAACCCCGTTTCCACATTGTTTTTCACCCTTATATCGTTGCTCATCCCTATTGACTGGCTAACCCCTCCTCCACCATATAACCCCACATCTACAATCATAGGGTTTGGTTGTGGCATACCTTCTGCCTCCAGCTCGTCCACCTTTTGAGAGTTATGAGGCCCACTCAAGCATTCTTCCCCGACGCCGGGTTGTGGTACTTGAAGGCTCTCTTTCACCACTGGACCAACATATATCGCCATGGGCCATGGATGTTCCCCAGACTTCGAGTTGAGAAACTTAAAAGCCTCAAGGTCGTCATCATCACCTATCGTTATCGGATGACCCGCTTCTTCCCCCTTTGGCATGTAAGACAACCGCCAATCTTCACATGAACAATCATGGCCGACCTTGAGCCTCAACAGTTGAGTCAGAGAGGCGAAGTCGATGCCCTCTTCAATTATCACATTCTTCCGCTCTGTTTCACCATAATACACCCACCCCGCACCATCGAACAACCAACGCCCGTTGAAGTTGAGAGTGACACAAACTTTGGCGTTTTGCCCTGCAATTGAAAACTCGGATCAGCACCATTGTTAATGGGTATCTACTCTTCACGAAACATGACGAGAAATAGGAGAGAAGCCTACCCATTGCAACTGAGAATTAGGGTTTCTCAGATATCTCTGTGACACGGAAGTTTACAAACACTGACACGAACGAATAAAGAGCCCGACACGTGCTCAGCAACTGGACCTTAATGCGGATGGGTTGTTCTCCAATGGTGGCCTTCTTCTCCAGCTCTCTTTTCCACGGGAAGACCGAAACTGATGGCCTCTCTCCTCCTCTCCTATTAGACTTTAAAAATGGAGGGAAAGCCTTTCCCATCACCTCACCTCCTCTCTCTCCAATTTTTGCGCCAAAATCCCCCACCAAATCCGATGTCCCATCTCTCTCTCTCTCTCTCTCTCTCTCTCTCTCTCTCTCTCTCTCTCTCTCTCTCTCTCTCTCTCTCTCTCTCTCTCTCTCCTTGGGACAACCTGCAACCGACATAGCAATTTCCCCATCCTATTTGCACTAATACCACATATGGTAGTTTTGCAAATTTTCTAAAAATGTGGTATTTTTGCAAACCCACAAAAAAAGATGTATATTTGTGCAAATAGCCCAATATATAATGGTTCATGAATTAAATAGAAGTGGTTTATCAATTTTATATTAATCGGTTCAGCACATATATAGAGAGTGGTTTAGCACATATATGAATTAAATATAAGTGGTTCAATATATAGTATGGTTCAATGAATTAAATATAAGTGGTTCAATGAATTAAATATAATTTTTTGGGCTCATGAAACAATTTAAAAATATTTTACACTAATATATATATATATATATTATATTTTTTTCAAAACAAATCAATTATAAAAATGTAAAATTTTTATGGGGGAATATACATTAATATGTGTCTTAATATGTAATTTATAAATTTATATGAAAATATTTTAATTATAATAAGAATATATTATATATAGATATTAAAAAGTGAAAATCGTTTTTTACCCTTTAAAGCATATATAGATGCTTTGATGAACAAGAGAAGCCTTTGGATCTCAGTACCGTGTGTGTATGTGTATGTATATATATACTAGTGTATGTTCCATCCCGTGTACGGAAAATACATTAATACAATATTATAAATAATGTCGATAGATTCTAATAAATAAAAAATAATAATCTAAATAAAATAATTTTTACCGCCAAAAAATAATATAGATATAAATAAAATTAGTTTGACATATTATATATAAATAATTTTTTTTTCTAATGTATCGTTAATTAAATCTCATGTAATATAATAGTTAGTTGATTTAAAAATATTTTAATAATCTTTTTTATTAAATATTTAGTACATATTTATTACGTTAGTTTACTAAAATATCTATGCACGGATGGATTGTGGCTACATAATACTTTAATAATTTATTCTGGTCTCAAAAAACAATATAGATAAAAATAAAATAACAATGATTAAATAATTGATTTTTATATAAATAATTCTCTCCACCAAAAAATAATCTAGATATAAATAAAATAGCACATATCAAATACTACATATTTATCTATTAATATATTTGGTAAGTATGACTCTGAAATATTTTTTATTATATTTTTGTCAATTAACTAAAATATATATATAGATCGATCGTGGGTTATATAACTTTCTATAAACTATGATAACATATTATTTTATTAATTTTTATCCTAGAATCAACCACAATGTGCCACATAGGATTTTTCCCATAGGATCAACCACAACGCGCCACATAGAACGCTATGCATCGGTTTTAGTATATGTATATAGATAGATATTAAATCAATTACCTACTACCATCTAAAATATTATTTCCTAATATATTTTTTATTTTTTTATTTGTTCCCACACCACTAGAATTTTGTTATTTAACATCGGGTAATGGCCGATGTCTTTTAAAAAAAAAATCGATGTGTATGTGGGAGATGTAAAAAGTCAATACTTTTTGACATCGGGTAATAGCCGATGTTTTTGTATGTTATAACATCGGTTATATTTTTAAATATGATGTCTTTAATATGATATAACATCGATTATGAAATATATCCGATGTTAAAAAGTTTTGACTTTTTTACATCCCCCACATAGACATCGGTTTTTTTAAAGACATCGTCTATTACCTAATGTTTAATGACATATTTGCTTTTCTTTCGTTATTGCAGCCTTTGCGGGATTCGAACCTGCGTCTTTGTGCTTGAGCACAACGCTCTACTAGGGATGGGCTTCCGGTCTGGATCGGATCGGACAGGACCGGAATTTCCGGTCCGGTCCAGGATCGATGGACCGGAAATTCTGAAGGCATTGACCGCGGATCATACCGGGATGGGGATATATGGTCCTGGGTTTTCCGGTCCGCGGACCCGTTAGACCGTTTAGACCGGTTTCCCAGCAGCTCAGTAAAGTTGAAACCCTAAAGCCTTGAAACCCTGAAGCCGATAAAAGTGAAAATACAGATCACTGATCCTTTCGCAATATCCACCGTGAGGGGCTGCAAATCACGATAACCCGGAGCAACGCTGGGCCAGACGCGTCACCAGACACATCGTGCTTTCTCCCTCTAATTGCCGTCAAGCCCCAATGCCGATGCCCAAACCGCACTACCCACCGCCATGGATCCCTCGCCATTTTCACTTTTCTTTTGTATTTCCACCAGACCGGGACCATCGGCGTCGGATCCAGGAGCTGCAATGGAGTCGGCATCGGATCAAAAAGATTAGCTCCAAATCTTCCTCAGATTGTTGCTGGTGGTCTTTCTGATTTGGGGAGATGAGCGTATTCGAGGTGGCGGCGGGTATTTGGGTTTAGGATGAGAGGGTGGGCCTTTTTAAAAATAATAATTCCTATAAAAGCCACCACTCTTTTGGGTCATTGGGCTTTTGGGTTAAGATAAGCTTTGGCAGCCACGGTGATTTTTTTTAAGTAAAGTCGGCTAGGCTTTTTATAATATAAAACCCGGTCCAATTCCGGTCCGACCCGGAAATTTCGGTCTGGTCCCGGGTTTGGACCGGAAACCGGAATCTGAATTTTATTGGAACATGGACCGGACCGTAATCTTTCCGGTCCGATCCAAGACCGTAATTTTCGGTCTGGTCCCGGTCCGATTCCGGTCCGATCCAATTTTTGCCCAGCCCCTACGCTCTACCAATTTGAGCTAAGAGGCTTTACACTACCATAAGAGTATGACTATGTGATAATGCATATTTCATATAGGCATTATAGGTATTTCTTATTGCAATTAGGTAGTCGTTTTGCTATTGTTTGAGTCTTGTTTCGTATATTGCTTGTGAAGTATTCGAGTTTGGAATCTATGCCTTTTTGGTGTTTATTCTGCATAATTACATTCCAACACTTGAATGGGCTTTGGAAGAGCTTAAGAGAGATGTTTTGGAGCATATGGAGGCTAAGGAGGAAGCTAGAGAGAAGCAAGGAAGCACGACATTGGAGTTTATTGAAGACAATTGAGGAAAGTCGGACACTGCATAGGCGGCGCCCGCCGCCCTTTGGACGGCGCCCGCCGTGGGCCGGTTTCCAGCAATTGCGATTTTGGATCCGAAACTATTATTTTCTATTATTTTTATTCTATTCTTACTAGGGTTTGGCCGACTTTTTGAGAGGCTTTTATAGGTTATTTTAGTTCCATTCAGAGTGTGTGGTTGATTATTGTGAGACTATGAACACAATTAGAGAGAGAGAGAGAGAATTGGCCTATGAGTTGATAAACTCATAGTTTCGCCTGTGATTCGAAGACATGGTTATTTGGATTGTGAGGATTTGATTCTATTTGATTATTCATGTTCTTAGTTATCATCTTGTGCTTAATTATTGTATTTGTGTTCCTTTCTATGCTTGATCACCATGTTAGGAATTGCATCTTAGCTATGAATTCGTTGTTGTTTTCTCGATAGCAAACAAATGTATTGATGATAGTGATGTCTCTTTGTCTTTGTAGTGGATGATTTCAATTGATCTATATTGAGGATATTCGATTAAAGCTGAGTTCAGTATGCGCCTATTAGTCTTAATTGCGTTGAGTCAATGTGCCAATTGGTCTTGATTACTTGAGTCCTTAATGCTATTCTTTAGTGATATTGAATAAGATGAGTGAATCTCTGCGGATCTCTCAACTTTAGTCAAGTAGACCTATGAATATGAATAATTAATAGATCAATCTAAGGACCATGAATTCCAATCATTGTCAGAGAATTGCATGTGAAATGTTCTTTCTACTTTGATATCAATCTATTTACAATCATAAATCTGGTTACTTTTACATCTTTGTTACTTGCTACAAATTATTGTTTTGTCATAAGAGTCTTTGCTTAGAGTTATTGAATAGGAAATTGCTTCTCCCTGTGGGTTCGACACCGGACTTCATCGCTATACTAGTAGTTATTTGGTTTATCAAGTGATTGATTGCCTAATCTGTTGGTTTTGTGTTTGAGTTTGGGTATTATTACTATTTGACAAAGGGCGAAAAGTGCCAACGACGTTCGCCACGCGTTAAATTCTTGGCGCCGTTGCCGGGGAGAAGAAAGGAGTTTGCTTTTCTTTATCTCTTTCAAATACTCTTTACTTTGAGTCTTTTGTGTTCTTGTATGGTTCGAACTAGATCTTCTAATTCATTGCCTTTCTCTTTTGATTATCATATTGAAAGATCTCTTAGGTTGAAAAGGAAGCTTGAGTTTGAGACAAACAAGGAGATGGCAGAAGACGGAGTTGTTCATCCGCCAAGAAGAACTCTGAGAAACCTAAAGGAACCTAATTTGAGTGCTCAACCACTTGCGATTAGTCTTCTTTATCTCCCTGATCTCCCTGAGGTCGAATTGATCTTCTATTTTGCCCTACTTTCATGGATTTCCTGGGGAGGAACCAAACAAGCACCTTGCTAACTTTGTGAGCGTTTGTGATAGACTTAGTCCCCAAGGTCTGAACGATGACCAATTGATGTTGAGAGTGTTCCCCTTTACCTCAAAAGATTCTGCAAGCGATTGACTTTATTACCTACCCCTAGAAAGCGTTACTACTTGGGTGCAATTGAAGAAAGCTTTCCTGCAAAAATACTTTTCTGCGACTCGCCTCAACAAACTTAAGAAGGAGTTATCCAGTATTGAGCAATCACCTACGGAGACTCTTTATGAGTATGTTGAGCGGTTCAAGAAGCTTAAGGGTAGTTGTCCGCAACATGGTATACCCGAGGATGATCTAGTGCTATATCTTTATGAAGACTTGCTTGACACCGATAGAAGTTTCATCAATGCTACTAGTGGGGAGATATTTTGGATAAAACACCTCAGGAAGCAATGCAGATTTTTGAAGGGTTGGCTAATGCTTCGCAACAATATGGGAGACACCAAGGAGTTAGAGGATTTCATAAGTTGGATAGTTCGGGAAATGGACACAAGTTTGATATCAATAGGCTTATGGAGATAGTGAACAAGATGACTATGCAAATGAATCAACCCCATCAGCCTAGACCTTGTGGTGTTTGTGGAGATCCAACTCATCCGAATGATAAGTGTCCCTTGATTCAAGAGGACACCGTTGATGTGAATGTTATGGATTATGGACATCGCCGCAACTTTGGGAACAATTACAATCAGGGCTACAATTCAAACTATCAAAGTGGATTCAGTGGCAGAGGCCAGCAACAACAAGTTCCTTTTCAGAGATGACAATTTGAGAATCATCCTAGAAACACTCAATAAGAAGATAGAGATGAGACATCACTAGTACAAAACAATACATTAACAACAGTTTTTTTTGTGATAAGGATAGCGCTTTTCGTGGTGCTATTAATGAAAGTGCTATCAATACATTAAAAGCGGAATTGAAAAAAGCGCTGTAAAATCAAACAAGCATAGCGTTTTTTACAAAAACCGCTATGTTTCCTTTTCTTTTTTAAAAAAAAAAACCATGGATATTATTGGCACGATTTAAGCTCAACCACCGATCCACCATTCACGCACTAGCCACCACCACATCTTTACCACTTCCACCACTCTCTGTAACCACTATCTTCACGACATCACCACTCAAAGTACTCATAAACAAGAACAAGTACAGTAACAACTTAAATCAAAATCACCCAGAAGTTGGAAACAAAAAAAAACCATATACATCCAAGAAATCAAACATTATAAATTAAAATAAGGATCTTAATTCATAATAGTGAGCAGTGGCATAAGAAACTGACCAAAGCCTACAAATTACATAAAAATAGAACAACAAAAAAACTTTATAGAAATTGAATGGACACAATTCTTCAATTATTTACAAACCCTACCAAGTTTGAGGGATAGCTGGTCGAAAGCCTGAAAGCATAGCCGACAGGGCTAATTAATGGAGGGAGGAAGCCTTTGAAGATGGATTTGTTGGGTGGCGTCGGAATCGGCCCGGCTCGGTGCTCCACCGGAAGCAGGAGCGGCGCGCCCTTAACTCAAATTTCGACCAAGGTTTGGGGTCCACCGGAAGCTGCCTTGCTCGGCAGTGTTGGCCCGAGGATGGAAGCCGGAGGAGGAGGACTTGGCCTTAGTGAGGGAAATCTCAAAACCAATTGATGGTTGTGCTTGAAGGCGCCTTTGAAGATGGATCTGTTGAGTGGCGTCGGAATCGACCGCCTGGCTCGGTGGTCCACCGGAAGCGGAAGCGGCGCACCCTTACCTCTAAATTTCGACCAAGGTTTGGGGTCCACCGACCGGAAGTGCCTGGCTCGGCGGCAGCAACCTGAGGATGGAGACCGGAGGAGGTGGACCTGGTGTTAGCGGTGCGGCAATTCAATTTCAGAACGTATAAGACATTTGTGACTTTGAAGGCACCATTGAGGCATTGAAGAAAGATACTGGATCTGGTGAGAGGTTTGTAGAGATGGGAATAGGGAAGTGGAGAAGGCATTTTAGGTTTTTATTTTATAAAGCAGCAGACTTAATTCATTCTTTTTAAAAAAAAATGATTGGGTACAAGATTTTATTTTGTTTTATTTACTAAATTTAATTACTCAATCACAACACTTTATTTAGAGAAGCGATGTGCTTGTTTTAAAGTGCACAGCGGTTTTTAAATAAAACCGCTGTTATAATAAGTACATAGCGGTTATTCCATAAAAGTGTTGTGCTTCCCATTAATTGATAGCGTTTTTCAACAACCGCTATCAAATTTCCGCTGTTAATCTACAAATTTGTACTAGTGCATTGAGGTTGTTATTGGACAAGGTGAGTCTTCAAGAAAAGTTGTTAAGTCAGATGGCTAAGGAGATTGGTGAATTGAAAGCGAAAGATTCGGGGAAGTTACTATCGCAAGTGGTAGTGAATCCGAAGGTGAATGTGAGCGCCACGATCCTTAGAAGAGGTAAGCAAGTGAATGTGTCCACTAAGAATGTTGAAGAGAGGCCTAGGGAAGAAGCTGATTTGGGAAATAAGGAGGACAAGACGGTGCCCACCGCCCCTCACCACGGTGCCCACCACCTCCTCTAGTTACGGATCCGACTTCTGACGTTGTTCAATCCTCGAAGAAATCTTCTAAAGAGTGGTCTTCTGAGGTTTCAAGACCTGCACCACCCTTTCCTCATGCCTTAAGATCTGATCGTAAGTGGGGAGATGAACAAATTTTTATGACACCTTTGCTCATTGTGAGGTAAATTTTCCACTTTTCAATTTGATTAAAATTGTGCCTCGCTATGCGAAATTTTTGAAAGAGCTACGAACGATGAAACGCAAGCAAAGGAGGCGAAAGAAGGAAAAGGTAAGTTTAAGTGAGAATATTTCTGCTTTACTGCAGAAACGATTGCCTGAAAAGTGTAGAGATCCAGGTATGTTTACCATCCCATGTGCAATAGGTAATGCTAGCTTCACCAAAGCGATGTTAGACCTAGGTGCTTCAATCAATGTTATGTCTTATAACTTGTACATGTTTTTGGGTCTCAATGCATTGTTTGAAACTGGTGTTACTATACAACTCGCTGATCGTTCTAGTATTAAGCCTAGAGGAGTTGTTGAGGATGTTTTGGTAAAAATAAATGATTTGATATTTCCAGCTGATTTCTTTATTCTAGACATGGAACAAGGTACGCATGAAACCCCAATTCTCCTGGGAAGGCCATTCTTGCGAACGGCCAAGACTAAGATTGATTGTTTTGAAGGTTCACTAACTATGGAATTTGATGGTAGAAAGATTGAGTTTTCTATATTTGAACCTATTGTTTCTTCTGTCAATGATTCTGTAGATGTTTTTGACTCTAATGAAAGTAATCACATGAATGAATCGAATGGTTTGTTAGATGCTTCTGTTGAAACTGAATCTATGAGTCTTGAGTTTTCTAACAAAGATGAAATTCGATAATGGAAAGATGACACTGAGATCGAGGAGAATTGAGAATTTGTTTAAGCCATATGACAATGTGTCTAATTCAAATGATTCTATTGCTAGTCCCTTTGAGAAATCGTGATACGGGGTAAGCCGTAGGATGGCCCGATCTTCAACAATCAAGACACAAATTGAAAGAATCAAACAAGATCAAGCAAGACACTCAAGAAACTCGACAAGACTCAATCAAGAAATGCAGGACTCGATGTCGACTAAGCACAAAGGAATCAAGA
The DNA here is from genome assembly GCA_963922045.1 of Persicaria maculosa. Lineage (NCBI taxonomy): Eukaryota > Viridiplantae > Streptophyta > Magnoliopsida > Caryophyllales > Polygonaceae > Persicaria > Persicaria maculosa. The sequence continues at coordinate 40,381,647 of OY998251.1, read as the reverse complement.
TTAGACTAAATTGAAGGAAAAAACTCGGAATAACAAAACAAGACTCGACAATTGCAATAAAGACTCGATAGTGGGATGAGTCGATCTATATAGAACAAGATGAAGATCCCAAGCCTCCGTAGAGGGTAGGAACCAACACCAATGACTATATAACCCGCCTCTACACCCCTACACAACCAAGCGGACAACTTGGAGGCACAAGGAGGGGGCTCGTGGATACCAGGGATTACCAAACCTTGCGAGATTGATAGACTCAAGGCAAACCAAGCGGAAAACAGTACCAATTTGAAATCGATGAGCCTAGCTACGAATCGATCGACTTTCACTCGATGTGTATCACACAAAAGAGAGTTTTTTTATTATCAAAGCATACGTGAGTTTCAACAATGGTGGTCAGTCGCTACATATAACCTAGGAGGCTGATTTCTAAAGAAATAATAATTAAAATAATAAATAATAATAATCCCTAAAGTTACCTAAAATAACTTAAGTAAAAGTGTTACTAAAAATAGCAATAAAAAGGGGTTCCAACACTTAGTATTTTCGGCCATCCCTAGAACTAGGTAGGATCGGCCTCATCAAGCCCTGAGCAAATATATGTCTTCATTGGCACTTCTGGAAGTTAAACCATGCTCGAGAACAAAGCATGACTCACGAACATGAAAGAGTCTCGTTGAAGCTTCTTAGCACGAGCTCGAGTCATAGCTCCATCCCCAAGTATGATGGGCGTGTCCGGAGGTGTAGAGGATGGTCCCGCATCAAATTGATTCCTAACAATGTCGAGGTTTTTGCAATTGCAGGACAACCTCCAAGAGTAACTCATTTCAAGAAGGAATTGATGGATGCAATTGGTGGATATGTTGGAGAAGTTCCTAAAGTTCCCCCTCTTGTCTTGAAAAGGACAAGTGTGGAGGATCTTGATGGAATAACTTGATCGAGAAATGCATCATGTCGAGCCAAAGACGTGAAACAAATGTGCTTCTTGAGAGGCAACCCAAGGTAGTTACGTAGTATTATTTCTATTTTGCAATTAGTTTTCAATTCAATAAAGTTGGATCAATCGTGTTGCTGAATTTCGGAAGCTACGTAAGTTGAAATCTGTGTTAGAGTTGAGTTTTGTCCGCCTGACGAGTCCGAATTTTGGTAAACTTGGAAGGGAAGTTTCTATCTTTCTTATTTTTGGTTATTTTCGTTTTAGGTTAGTTTTATTTATCTTTTTAGGATAAGATTTATTTCCGTCTTATTTTGTTTTAGGATTAGATTATTTTCTATCTATTTTTAGGATTAGGTTATTTCTATCTATCTTAGGTTAGTTTATTTTATCTTTTATCTATTTTTCATCTATCTTAGGATTAGATTTTTCTTTTTAGGATTAGTTTCCTTATTTCTTAGGATTAGATTTTCTATCTTTTCTATTTCTGTTCTATCTATTTGAAATATTTTCTATTTTTTTTTTGATAAATATTTGTTGTAGGAGGAAATCGAGTTCAAAATATAATAAAATAGATCAAACCAGATTCGTGCCCACGCAAATAATTACAAGACTTCCTCCCGATGTAGCAGCGGGAAGTCAGGATCGATCCATGAGGAAGCGTGTCAGCGGATCCTAGGCAGCTGTGGAATCTCACGAACGGTCGTCGACTACAGTGGTACTCGACCTCGACCAAGGGTTAGTCGACAGGGGTCAACCACAGTCGAATCCGAGCAACAGAAAGATGCTGGTGGTGGTCGACGTTGACTAGGCGTACTCGACGTCGAGTACGGTCTGGTCGACTTCTGGTTCCTGCAGAGACACAGAAGCAAGAGCGATCTTGCTCGATCGAAAAATCAGTGGTCGACGTCGACCAAGGGGTGGTCGAAGTCGAGTAGGAACAGTAACTAAAATAAAGAACAAAGCTTTCGGATTCGGAATAAACTATGTGAAAGAAAACTTCCAAGATCGGGGTTTCAACACCACAACGATAACCATGCAAAGTAACACATAAAGGCATAAAAGATTCATGCTTTTCATCAAATAACTTTCGTTATTAACAAATAGAAATATAGAGGCTTTAGCATAAACCCTAATTGTTACTAACCCTTTTTCACATAATTAATCCAAGTTGCATTAAGATCACTTTCGCTTCGATAACACAAACAAGGATCACCTTCAAATTTCGCAAAAGAATCATGCTCATAAGGATAGAAGACGAATTGCAAAAAAAAAATCAAACCTTTACCGCATCACCTCACATGACTATCGTCGGGCTCACCCCGACCCTAGAAGTTGGGTGACTACTCGCTCTTCATTATCAAGAAACTCATCAAATAACAAAAGAAACTAACTTGCATTGAATAAACAAAAGAGAACTTACAACCAATCGAAGTCAAATCCGCTCTCGCCTTTCCAACTTCTCTCGCCACAAGCTCTCTTCTGTACTCTTTCTATGTGTAACTAATTGTAACTGAAATTGAATGAATAAAATCCAGCCCCTAGGGCCTTATTTATAGTGCTCCATCTAGCTAATCTAGGAAGGAACAACTATATCTTCTATCTAATTCTATCTATCTATATCCTAAGATAAAACTTGATAAATAAAGGAAATAAATCTAATAAGGAAATAAAGCTAATGTGGATAAATCCCTTCCATCTTGATATATCTTCTCTTGATTAGATTAAATATCTTGTTCATTTCCTTGCAAGTAATCTATCTTCTCCATACTCCACTCGATCTCGGACTCGGATTCGGCCACTGGATCGTACTCGACTTCGACTAGAGTAAGTCGACGTCGACTAGAACTTTACTCCTGGGTTGCACTCGAGCTCGGACACCTTTTGGACTCGACATGTGTACTCGACGTCGAGTAGCTCTGGGCTCTCGAGTGGCTCTGCTCGACTCCGGGTGAACTTCTGGGTCCTGGTTTACTCGACTTCGACTAGCCGTGGTCGACTTCGACTAGACGTAGTCGACGTCGAGTAGAGCTGTCAGCTTTCAGCATTCTGCTCTGTTCTTGAAACGCAATTTTCCGTGTCCTCGTTTGTCAGATTGACGCATATGACCATGCATTGGAAAGCTCTTTTCGAGGGCTACAACTCTCATGTAGACATCAAAGCTTGATTCGGAATGATGAATGGTGAAAAGTGGTCTTTCTTACAGTTGCACCATCCTTAGCTTCTTCATGACTTTCCTTTAAGCTCCAAAGTGCGTCCGATTTCTGTGAAATACAACAAAAACTTGTGTAGACCTCCATAATTGGAAAATAAGTGTAAACTACACAGATTCTGTATTATTCTAACCCAAATCCATGAAATGCATGCAGAAATCGATATAAAACTAAGTGTAAAATATGGCAAATTAGGCTCACAACAAACACCCCATACTTAAGCTTGCTTGTCCTCAAGCAATACTTTTAATTGTCGTTCAGGGGAAGAAATCAAAACTCTCAACATATTAGATTCATTGTCATATAACCCTGCAATCAATTACCATCCTTGAAAAGGTACTAGTGTCACAAATCCATGCATGTGCAATTAAAAAGAAACATCTACTCACAAAAGGAGGGTTATGCAAAACAATTCATAAGTGACAAAGCATTAATAATCAAGAAGACTTTAATTTAAGCTCATGAAGGAGTAGATTGGTAAAAGGCTAAAGGTGGGCAATTTTTGGCAATGTGGTGCTAATGATCCGGGGAAATGGAGTACTTTCCAAACTTTCATACCACATTCCTTCTTCATAAGATTTCTCACCTTTCGCTCATCGCTCATTGCTTTTTTCGATATTATGCTTTTACCTCTCTTACCTCAGCAATGCCTTCTCGCGAGTCGCAAACATGGGTGTCATGAATGGCCTCGGATATTTAGTGCTTCGGACTCCTCACCTTAGTGTCCCATCTCGCCGAACTATTATCTCAGCAAGCAGGGCTGATCTACCTTTATCTCCTGAGGTGATCGGATTTTTTCTCACTCATTCAATTTTCCATATATTTCAAACAATTTCCTACCAAACTCCAAATATGATAATAACAACAACAACAACAACCATATAATAATCTCCATAATGTGACATCATTCTCAACATAATCCCCGGATAGGAAATAAGGTAAAGAATGGGAAATATTTAGAACATGTGGAGCAATAATTGAAATAAGGCATAATATGGCTTTTGTGATGCATAAGCATAGGTATGGCGAGGATATCACAACATGAGCATTATATGGAAATATAAAGTCCTCCATCCCGTTATCATGCAACATGTCAAAAGCAACTTCAAATTTTAGGTCATTTCATGGTTTTCAATAAATTATGCACTTCATTGTGACTTCCCTTTACGAGGCAATTTCATACTATATCTCTAATGAATCCAATTTTGCATCATCAAGTTCAATTAAAGCTTCCATGACATTAATCAAAATTTTCAATGGAGGTCATTTTTATAAACTTTGGAAAACATGCATATAAGCACATAAATAAAATATGAAATCCAAAGTAGCCATGTATAAGCAATTCAAGAAATAATGCACAAATAATGTCAAATAAAATCAAATATGCACAAATATATGCATAAAGTAAGCCCTTCCCCCACCCCATACTTAAACATTACAGTGTCCTCACCGTATAAAAACAAGGGTAAAGAAAGAAACTCACTAGACAGGTGTGCTGTTCGTCGAAAATCGAGTGTAATGTTGCTGCAAAGGTGATTGACATCGAGGAAAATCTGGTCGACTTCGAGTAGGTGTGGTCGACTTCGAGTACGCTTACTCGATTTCGAGTACAGTGAAACCTCTAGGGTGATCCTCTTGACCACAGGCTCCTTTCTGCTCGAGATGTGTGGTCGACGTCGAGTACGCTTACTCAACTTCGAGTAGATCTTCAGCTTCTCTCACCTGCAAGATTCGTTAGACGGAAAATACCCACAATAGAAAAACTTTAAAAATAGTGTCCAAAACCAAAAACCAAAAACAGCAATGTCCAAAAATCCTAAAAAGTAAATGTCTATTTACAAGCTCTAGACTTTATAGTCGCTATGCCGACTTTCTCCGTTAAGCTCAAGGTGGCATCTGCAGGGCCCATGTAGCTTGGGCTTCGAACATGACTCCATTCTTGTTCATCAGCTGCAATCCTCCTGAATGGATCTTGTTCACAGTGAAGGGTCCCATCTTCTTCTTGGTAAATTTGTTGGGAAACCAATGATCCTTTGATTTAGAGACATAGACCATGTCTCCCACTTCATATTCCTTTGGATCGTCATCGGAAACCCTGCACAATCGCACATACCAAGTCAAACCTCTCCCATGTATAGATAGATCTTTAATTGAAATAGGAGAAGAGATGTCCATACCTTGGCTTACCTTCGCAGAATCGGAATTCGGGACCTCAGGTTCTACTCGACGTCAAGTAGAAGTGGTCGACGTCGAGTACGTTGCTGCGTCTGGTGGACTGCTCGTCGAGGATGGAGAAGTCGAGGACCCATGTGTCTGGTCGACGTCAAGTACGGGCCGGTCGACGTCGAGTACAGGCTGGTCGACATCGAGTACGGGCTCGGCCTCGGGTTGTTTACTCGATGTTGATGCAGTCGGTGGAGTGCTCGGGATCTGGTCGACGTCGACTAGGGTACTAGACGTCGAGTACCTCTGGTCGACATCGACCCCATACTTGGTACCTGGCAATGATTCTGAATAAAAGTTAGTCGAAATCGACTTACCTTGGTCGACGTCGAGTAGATCATTTGTCTCCTCGTTCAGAATTGCCATGATCTCCTCCACCTGGGCTTCCATAGCTCGCTTCTCCAACTCCTTGGGGGTCATATTTCTTACCTTAGGTTCTCTACAAGTTATGTACCTGGCTGATATAGACTTGACCTCTTCCATGGGACCTGTGTGCCTTTCAGCTTTATTAAAAGAGTACTCAATTACCTCATCGCTGATGTTGAAAGTGAGCACTCTCTTTTTTACGCTTATGTTGGCATCCACCGTCGCTAAGAAGGGTCTTCCTAGAATAATTGGACAAGCAGGGTCCTCCGCCATATCAATAACTAAGAAATCAGCAGGGACGAAGAACTTACCTACCTGAACTGGTACATTGTCCACCATGCCTGTTGGGATGACCACCATGTTGTTTGCCATATAAAGCTTAGCATCCACAGGCTCTAGGGCACCTATCTTAATCTTGGACCATATTGATAAAGGCATTATACTGACACTGACTCCAAGATCACATAAAGCATTAAATTATATTGACCAAATCCAATTGTTATAGCGAACTTACCTGGATCTGGCCTCTTCTCAAGTATGTCCATCTGGCTGCACTCTTCTGCGATCTCAGCCATTGATCACTTCTTGCTCAGAATCTCCTTAAGGAACTTGACATAGGATGGCATCTCATTAAGAGCTTCTGTGAAGGGAATGGTGATATTGAGTCGTTGAAGCATCTTAATGAAGCGATGTAACTTCTTCTCTACTGGATCCTTTGGAGATTTCGTCGGAAAAGACAGCTTCTTCTTTGCCGGAGGTGCTGAGGAGTGGTTGACAGGGGCCGAAAGCTGGTTGACATCGAGTACGGGCTGGTCGACGTCGAGAACGGGCTGGTCGACATCGACTACTGTAGTCGACTTTGGGTTAGGCGCAGAATTCTGGTCGACGTCGAGTTGGTGCTGGTCGATGTCGAGCAGATTGTGGTCGACGTCGAGTGGCTTGGTCGACGTCGAGGAGTCTTCTGCAGCTTTTCCTTCTGTGTTAGGCTCGGGCGTTTGCATCTGTCGCCCACTCCTTAGGTTCATTGCAGCTACCTGTCCTGTAGATTTACCTTTAGGATTAGGTTCAGAGGATCCAGGGAGCGTACCTGACTGTCTAGGGACGCCTGCTGCTAGCTGGCCAATCTGTGTATCAATTGATTTTCTCCAGACATCGATTTCTCCAAGCTTTGTATTGATGTTCTGGAACTGATTGTTGATGGTGCCCTGATTCCGGCGCATTTCGTCAAGGATAAGCTGTAGGTCATCCTTCCGTTGGTCCCTTTCTGGATGTCCTGGAGCTCTGTATGGCGGGGGGTTCCTAGGGGCACCTTGGTTCCATTGTGGTTGCAGAAACCTTTAGTCCCTCATATAGCGATTGTGACCCCCTATGTAAGCTACCTCTTCGTGGTGTTCTGCCAGCATGACTTGCTCTGTGTGTGGGCACTCAGTAGTGGTGTGCCGCTGTGATCCGCATTTAATGCAAGGCTGGTTGACAGAAAGATACTTTACTTGCTTGAGGAGCTTCCTATTCTGATCTTTGTAGTATTGCTCCTTGACATCAGGGTCAATCTCTTTAGAAGGCTCGTAGAGAGGCATGGATGGGGCTGGCCTGGCGTAGGCATTCTCCTCATAGTTGATTGGAGTCCCATACTTGTTGTCGTAGTTGGTCAGCTTGTCGAGGGCAGCCCATGCATCAGCTGGCGGCATTGTCAGATACTCATAATGAGTATACGTGTTGATCCTATCCTTAGCAGCCAGGTCAAGAGAATTGAAGAAGATCTCCTAAACGACACAAGGTTGTTGTCCATGTGTAGGGCAGGATCGCATTAGATCCTTATATCGTTCCCATGCCTTTGCTAACGGCTCTCCAGGCTGTTGTTTGAAAGATGTAATCTTCTGGCGGAGGAGCGCTGTCTTGACAGGAGGAAAGAATTTATTGAGACATTCCTGCTTTACTTGAGCCCATGTAGTGAGGGAACGTGGATGGAGACCTTCAAGCCACTTCAATGCTGGACCAGCCAGAGACCAACGAAAAGCCTTCATCAAGATATATTCCAAAGTGGTACCTTCAGCAAGAGTACAACACATATCAGTAAAGTTGGTAATATGTTGAAGAGGGCATTCATTAAATCTTCCATGAAAAGCATTATGTTTAATTTCAATCAGGAAAGGAGTGCGAATTTCATAGTTATTCTCAGGGATTAGAATAACCGATTCAGGCACGACGAGAGTCGTGTGCATGTAATCCTCTGCAGTGGTAGGGTATTGGGCAAGCTCATCTTCCAATTGCCTCCTTCGCGCAACTTCCTGTGTAGTGCGTGCTCTCTCAGTGGTGAGAGCAGTGTCCTTGGCGACTAGTTCCCTCTGAAGCCTCTCAATCAGCTGTTCTTGTGTTTCTGCAGCCGCCATGGCTCTTTTCAATTTATCTTGGATGTGTATAAGGCGTTCCGGATTGTCTAAGGCGTCAAACTCATGTGTTTGACTAGAACGACGCATATACCTGCAAATTATCTCAAAGCAAAAGTGAGATTTAACTACCTAAGGCGCGAATGATTGCTTTCCCGGCAACGGCGCCAATTTGTTGTAGGAGGAAATCGAGTTCAAAATATAATAAAATAGATCAAACTAGATTCGTGCCCACGCAAATAATTACAAGACTTCCTCCCGATGTAGCAGCGGGAAGTCAGGATCGATCCACGAGGAAGCGTGTCAGCGGATCCTAGGCAGCAACGGAATCTCACAAACGGTCGTCGACTACAGTGGTACTCGACCTCGGCCAAGGGTTAGTCGACAGGGGTCAAGCACAGTCAAATCCGAGAAACAGAAAGATGCTGGTGGTGGTCGACGTCGACTAGGCGTACTTGACGTCGAGTACGGTCTGGTCGACTTCTGGTTCCTGCAGAGACATAGAAGCAACATCGATCTTGCTCGATCGAAAAATCAGTGGTCGACGTCGACCAAGGGGTGGTCGAAGTCGAGTAGGAACAGTAACTAAAATAAAGAACAAAGCTTTCGGATTCGGAATAAACTATGTGAAAGAAAACTTCCAAGATCGGGGTTTCAACACCACAACGATAACCATGCAAAGTAACACATAAAGGCATAAAAGATTCATGTTTTTCATCAAATAACTTTCGTTATTAATAAATAGGAATATAGAGTCCCTATGAGAAATCGTGATACGGGGTAAGCCGTAGGATGGTCCGATCTTCAACAATCAAGACACAAATTGAAAGAATCAAACAAGATCAAGAAAGAAACTCAAGAAACTCGACAAGACTCAATCAAGAAATGCAGGACTCAATGTCGACTAAGCACAAAGGAATCAAGATTAGACTAAATTGAAGGAAAGAACTCGAAATAACAAAACAAGACTCGACAATTGCAATAAAGACTCGATAGTGGGATGAGTCGATCTATATAGAACAAGATGAAGATCCCAAGCCTCCGTAGAGGGTAGGAACCAACACCAATGACTATATAACCCGCCTCTACACCTCTACACAACCAAGCGGACAACTTGGAGGCACAAGGAGGGGGCTCGTGGATACCAGGGATTACCAAACCTTGCGAGATTGATAGACTCAAGGCAAAACAAGCGGAAAACAGTACCAATTTGAAATCGATGAGCCTAGCTACGAATCGATCGACTTGCACTCGATGTGTATCACACAAAAGAGAGTTTTTTATTATCAAAGCATACGTGAGTTTCAACAATGGTGGTCAGCCGCTACATATAACCTAGGAGGCTGATTTCTAAAGAAATAATAATTAAAATAATAAATAATAATAACCCCTAAAGTTACCTAAAATAACTTAAGTAAAAGTGTTACTAAAAATAGCAATAAAAAGGGGTTCCAACACTTAGTATTTTCGGCCATCCCTAGAAGTAGGTAGGATTGGCCTCATCAAGCCCTGAGCAAAGATATGTCTTCATTGGCGCTTCTGGAAGTTAAACCGTGCTCAAGAACAAAGCATGACTCACGAACATGAAAGAGTCTCGTTGAAGCTTCTTAGCACGAGCTCGAGTCATAGCTCCATCCCCAAGTATGATGGGCGTGTCCGGAGGTGTAGAGGATGGTCCCGCATCAAATTGATTCCTAATAATGTCGAGGTTTTTGCAATTGCAGGACAACCTCCAAGAATAACTCATTTCAAGAAGGAATTGATGGATGCAATTGGTGGATATGTTGGAGAAGTTCCTAAAGTTCCCCCTCTTGTCTTGAAAAGGACAAGTGTGGAGGATCTTGATGGAATAACTTGATCGAGAAATGCATCACGTCGAGCAAAAGACGTGAAACAAATGTGCTTCTTGGGAGGCAACCCAAGGTATTTACGTAGTATTATTTCTATTTTGCAATTAGTTTTCAATTCAATAAAGTAGGATCAATCGTGTTGCTGAATTTCGAAAGCTACGGTAAGTTGAAATCTGTGTTAGAGTTGAGTTTTGTTGATTTGAAATGCGGAGTCACATTTTGTGGACACGGCGCCCGCCATCCCCTGTCCGCCTGACGAGTCCGAATTTTGGTAAACTTGGAAGGGAAGTTTCTATCTTTCTTATTTTTGGTTATTTTCGTTTTAGGTTAGTTTTATTTATCTTCATAGGATTAGATTTATTTCCTTCTTATTTTGTTTTAGGATTAGATTATTTTCTATCTATTTTTAGGATTAGGTTATTTCTATCTATCTTAGGTTAGTTTATTTTATGTTTTATCTATTTTCCATCTATCTTAGGATTAGATTTTTCTTTTTAGGATTAGTTTCCTTATTTCTTAGGATTAGATTTTCTATCTTTTCTATTTCTGTTCTATCTATTTATAATATTTTCTATTTTTCTTTTTGATAGATATTTGTTGTAGGATGAAATCGAGTTCAAAATATAATAAAATAGATCAAACCAGATTCGTGGCCACGCAAATAATTACAAGACTTCTTCCCGATGTAGCAGCGGAAAGTCAGGATCGATCCACGAGGAAGCGTGTCAGCGGATCCTAGGCAGCTGCGGAATCTCACAAACGGTCGTCGACTACAGTGGTACTCGACCTCGACCAAGGGTTAGTCGACAGGGGTCAACCACAGTCGAATCCGAGCAACAGAAAGATGTTGGTGGTGGTCGACGTCGACTAGGCGTACTCGACGTCGAGTACGGTCTGGTCGATTTCTGGTTCCTACAGAGACACAGAAGCAACAACGATCTTGCTCGATCGAAAAATCAGTGGTCGACGTCGACCAAGGGGTGGTCGAAGTCGAGTAGGAACAGTAACTAAAATAAAGAACAAAGCTTTCGGATTCGGAATAAACTATGTGAAAGAAAACTTCCAAGATCGGGGTTTCAACACCACAACGATAACCATGCAAAGTAATACATAAAGGCATAAAAGATTCATGCTTTTCATCAAATAAATTTCGTTATTAACAAATAGGAATATAGAGGCTTTCGCATAAACCCTAATTGTTACTAACCCTTTTTCACATAATTAATCCAAGTTGCATTAAGATCACTTTCGCTTCAATAACACAAACAAGGATCACCTTCAACTTTTGCAAAAGAATCATGCTCATAGGGATAGAAGACGAATTGCATAAAAAAATCAAACCTTTACCGCATCACCTCACATGACTATCGTCGGGCTCACCCCGACCCTAGAAGTTGGGTGACTACTCGCTCTTCATTATCAAGAAACTCATCAAATAACAAAAGAAACTAACTTGCATTGAATAAACAAAAGAGAACTTACAACCAATCGAAGCCAAATCCGCTCTCGCCTTTCCAACTTCTCTCGCCACAAGCTCTCTCCTCTACTCTTTCTATGTGTAACTAATTGTAACTGAAATTGAATGAATAAAATCCAGCCCCTAGGGTCTTATTTATAGTGCTCCATCTAGCTAATCTAGGAAGGAACAACTATATCTTCTATCTAATTCTATCTATCTATATCCTAAGATAAAACTTGATAAATAAAGGAAATAAATCTAATAAGGAAATAAAGCTAATGTGGATAAATCCCTTCCATCTTGATATATCTTCTCTTGATTAGATAAGTGGTCTTTCCTCCAGCTGCATCATCCTTAGCTTCTTCATGACTTTCCTTTAAGCTCCAAAGTGTGCCCGATTTCTGTGAAATACAACAAAAATTTGTGTAGACCTCCATAATTGGCAAATAAGTGTAAACTACACAGATTCTGTATTATTCTAACCCAAATCCATGAAATGCATGCAGAAATCAATATAAAATTAAGTGTAAAATATGGCAAATTAGGCTCACAACAATATTCCCTCTCCAACTCACCATATATTGCTACTCCCTATTTTGAATCAACCAAGCTTGCTCGAGAAATCTACAAAACCCAAAAGCCTACTGGAATCCATTCCAAAAACCTAAAGCCTTATGTTTCAATCTATTATTTCCATCAAAACACTTTCCATCATTACCCTATATCCACAAAATTAAACCTTTCCCATACCATTCCCCTACATATCACCTGAGAACCCTTTGAAACCAAGTTGTTCGTGAAAATTTCAAGTTTGGAGGACTGTGGACGTCGGTTTTCCAACGTTTTTACTCGGATTCGTGGTTCTGAGTACACGGCGCCCGCCGTCCCAGACACGGTGCCCGCCATCCCTATAGCGGGCCCATCTTTTGATCATTTTTGTGGTTTTCTTCGGTTTTGCCCTCGAGTTGCATCATGTCTGCTGCTCTTATTATGAAGAAGCCCCATTTGTTGTCTTGGAAAGAAGAGGATCGTTAGCTCAAGCTTGAAAAGAGGGATTATGAATCCACCCTATTCTTTCATCCCCCGACGTTGAAGAAATTGGGATTATTCGAGGAAGTCCATTGACTCCTTAGAGAGGAGGGATTGAGTGATTTTTTGGAAGTGTCTGATTATACCTATCCAGCATTAGTGAGAGAGTTCTTGGCTACCCTGGATTATCGTTCTGATATGGAGATTCGTTTTGAGCTGAGGAATCGGAAGTTCGTGGTAACTAAGGTTCTCGTTGCACAAGCTTTTGGTGTTACCAAAACGCCTGCTGATGCCGAATTTGGGGACGAGTTGGCTGCTCCAAATCCTCTTGATATGTGGAAGGAGGCTACAAGTCAGTTCTTTGAGATGAGCCGACAACGTTGTGCATCCACAATTACTCATCTTGCGTTGAGGTTGTGCTATTTTGTACTCTGTAACTCTTTCTTGGGTGTGGAGCATTATTCCATTGTTACTATGAGAGCCTGGAGCTATATTTGTTGCTTGACTCCGGGAGGGGTGTATATCCCTGACTGGGTTCAGCTATTTTTGGGAAACTGTATGGAGGTGACTAGAGCTACTCATGTGAGGCCTGAATGCCTTATTATTTTATGAGGTTTGATATCGCTGATTGCTCGTTGAGTGGGTGTTTGTCTTGATGATTTGCAGCCTCTCGATGGAAAGATAGTTTATAATCTTGCCAGCCTTGAATGGTGGGGTATGACTGAGTGGGCCCAGCGTTCGGATGGAACATGGTGTTTCAAATGGAAGTCGGGACCAGGAGAGGAGCATCATAATTATCTACCTGCAGAACTACCATATTGCCCGAGGATGTCAGATTTTAGTCTCGATCACCACCAGTTTCCATTGGATCCAGATGAGCACAGTCTAGAGAGACGATGGTCTATCGTTGCTGATGAGGCCACTGATGATGAGGTCATTGACGATGAGCCTGCTGAGATTATAGAAGAGGAGGTAGTAGCGAGAGAAGAAGTTGTTGAAGATGACGCCGAGCCTATATGTGTTACTTTGGATGATCTTGAGCGTCGATTTGCTGATTTTGAGGCGAGCACTGCTAACAAGCTCGCTAGTCTTTCGGAGAAGCTCTCTGGTCTTCAGAACGCGATATTGACCGCCCTTTAGGACATCAATCAGCGGTCTGGACCCCAGACCCCGCCTTCACAGTAATTGGTTAGTCATTTGCTTCCTTCAAACCCTTTATTTTTATTTTTCATTGTTCCTTTTTGTGTTTCTATGCATTGAGGACAATGCAACATGTAAGTGTGGGGGGGAGAAGTGAAGTGAATTAGTTAGGTTAGTTCATCTTTGAATTTCTGCTTTTGTTATTTCCTTTATGTTATTTCTTTTATGTTATAGAAAATGTCAAAAATGGAAAAAAAAAATTAAAAATGTCAAAAATGAAAAGAAAAAAAAAGTGAGTCTTGTTTTTTGTTTTGCATATTGTGTTATCAAAGAGTTCCATCTAACTTGAGTTTGTCATATTCTGACTTTATACTGTCATGATCTTATAAATCCCATGGAATTCTGGAATAATTTGAGCTTACCTGGAAATTGGTTTTTATGTGAAATATGATTAGGCATATGTAATTGAGCATGTATGATCTAAGTTGGGAGTATGCTTGAAATTCGACAAAAGTTTGTCCCAGTGAAATATTTTTGACCTTATAAGGGATACATCTATATTCCTTTTGCTTTTCTTGTGTGATTTACTCTTCCTA